>VBSM01000272.1:32796836-32879200 GCA_008086735.1 Cheirogaleus medius
AAAAAAAAAAACAAAACAAAAAACTCCTGCATTCTAATGAGAGAAGATTGACCATCTACACAGGACTTTTTAAGAGGTAGTCAAAATCCAATATTGTGACCTTTGCACTATCATTTACCTCCCACCAAGATACAAGAGACGGCTCAGATAATGAGAGGCCATTTTTGTATTATAAGAGAACTACCTAATGTGAGTGCTCTAGCATTATCTCTCACTCCCTCGTTCTCCGTTCTCCTCTATCTCATACCATGTAGGAGGGTTCCATGAGACTTATGTCACTATGGAAATTGGACATAATAAGAGAATTCTTGGAGAAAACTGACCTATGTCTCTTGGAGTTTGAGGGTCCCTGGGTTTGAAGAGCAGCAGTATTTGCTGTCATATTTGTCCAAAGTGAAACAAAGCATCATCCTGGACCATGAAAGAGGTAGCACAAGAGGATGGAAAACAGATAAATCGCTCACTTTCTATTACTAAGACAAAGGTTCTGGCCTAATTGAGTTTCAAAATGAAATATATTTGTTGCTTTGAATTCAGTCATAACAGATTAAACAGATTCCATTTTCTACCTGCTGATAATGCCAAGGGAAGGACTGAGGAAGGGAAGATGCGATCAAACACACAACTTCCTTATAAACACACCTCTGTGCAGCACTTATAACGTGCACATACTAGTCAGAAGATCTTTCCTCTTAAGGATTAGATTGTTGAAAAGGTGTTAAAACAATTTACAATGGGGTTGTGTTTTTTATTTGCAGTGCAAACAGGAAAGGACTTTTGATCCAAAACCTTTCCAATGCAGAAGCAAGACATAATTTTCAGGGCAGGAAAGATAAAGAAAAATAGAATCTGCATTTCCCTTTGAAGAATCCAGCCCTAGCTGTCAAGGAAAGCAAAATAACAGACCAAATAGATTTCTGTGAGAGGATAAGCACCTTTTCGATCCTAGGAGCTTTGTCATTTTTCAAAACTAGCACATTTTTCATAGTTTGCCACAGTGATCTTCAAGTGGATAAATGGATATAGTCAGAAGCAAGTTAATTCCCATCCAGTTCCTTTTTTAAGGATAACAGATATCTTCAAAGAGAAGTGGCACAAAGCAATGGTAGATGAAGAAAATAAAAGCACGGTCTGAAAATGAATAGATTCAGAAACCAATTAAAATAAAGCATGGCTTTAAAAGATTCCTTAAATTATTCACATGACACATCATTAGAAAAGCAGTGGTTTCTCTCAACCATTCCTTCCTAAATGTTTTGTTTTTGTTTCCAGAAATAACAGGTTTAATTAAGTGTGCAAGATACACTCAAGTGATCCAGACTAATGCACACAGGGATTTCAAAGTCACTTAGAGGATTTTAGGAAAGATTTTGATTTGCCAGGTTCAGATACTAATGGAGAAAGCTGGTGTTCAGGGAAATAGCACGCATGAGCTGTGTATGGCTCTGTTACTGCTGTCAAAGCCAGTTACTACATTATTGGGAAAAAACAGTTTTGAAAGGAGCAAACAATTTACTTTCCAGTGTGCTTAATGCTTGCTACTTTAGTAGCTTTATTAAACTCCTTATATGTGTCAGATTAGTTTCATATGCATTATTTCAATTAAATCTTAGAATAACTCAGAGTGAATGGATTATCATTGCCCCATTTTTAAGATACATAAGCCAAGACTTTGAGGTGGGCAGTGTTCATTCAAATCCAGGATATCTGATGGCAAATCCAATGCCCCTTCCATTGCATCATTTTGTCTCTCTATGCATGATCAGTAAGTGATGCCTCTGATCAAGAGCTCAAAGTGTCTAATAGTGCATTAAAAATATTATACCAATTTAATCTAGAACAATCATATCCTTGAACAACCCAGTTAGAACACTTTTGTATGTTCAGGATTATAAAGCAACATCATTAAATAGGATTCAAAATGAATGGTCACAAAACGTTGACACTATGATTTACTGAACTTGAATACAAATGCAAGTTTCGGGAACACATGACGTGACTTTAAGAATTAGTTTTGTATGAGAGGAAAAGAATGAGAGAGAGAATGCACTGCCAAATAAATCAAGGCCATTGGAACTAGCTCATTGCCTCAAAACATTGCTATTTATTTGGAATTACAAATTTGAAAGCAAACTAAAAAGAAGCCTTCAGCTTTGAAAAGTCTAAACGCGTACATTTCACAACCAGTACTGTCTTTTTCGGTAAACCACAAGGAAAGATAATGAATGCAGTTGAGCACATAATGTAAGTAAGCTGGACCAGCCTATATTTTATTGACTGTACAGAACAGCACCCTACTAAGTCACTTGGATGTTGAGCACTGGAGTTTGAATCTGGAGACATGGGCTCTAGTCCTGACATTGCTGTTGAGCAAGCCCATGAGGCTTTTCAAGCGAATTGTCTGTCATGGCTTCAGTTTCCTGATGTTATATATGAATTTACTTTAACATACATCTGCATGTATGAGCATTTAGTAAGTACATACACAGTACTTGTTGTTAAATGAATTTATAAAATAAGGAGTGGGGTTCAATTTTTTCTTAAGTTTCTTAATGTTCTAACTTTTTATTTGGTGAACATGTCAAGGTAATAGATTCTTCTAGATGTTATTCCTAATAAAACACAAGGATAAGTGGGTTTTTCTGAGGTCTCTGCCCAAAACACAGAGCATGTGAAACTCTTTCAGTTAAATAAGCGTCACCAGAAATGCGATATGAAATGTGAAGCAAAAAAGAGGATAGGTTTACAAATAAGCCACCACATTTCCCTAGGACTTCCCATTAACAACATGCTATGTTTTGGAAAAGGTACTGGGCCAGGAGTCAACAGATAATGGATTTTTAAAACCAGTTTCATCACTAAATAGCTCAGTGCCTTTGGCTGTCATTTATTCTCCCTGGTTCTTGGTTTCTTCAGCTGTAAAATGAGCTGCACATTGTGCTGTAAAGGTAAATGAGGGTTGGGTCAATAGCCAAGAAAAAACAAGCATTTGGGGAAAGTCCACATCATAAAAAAAAAGCACCATGTTCAACCAAGCAGAACAACTTATACCCTAGTAATCAATATAGTAAACAGAAGTAAATTTTGTAATAATTTAATATTAATCTATAAAATAAGAATATATAAGTCTGAAAAAAATCAGAGTTCTTTGAAATTAAAAAAAATGTATCCTCTAATAATCTTCTTAGTCTACGTTCATTTATATAAAAAGCATGGATTTGGAATACCTACATTTCAGGAAGCTGGGTAAAAAGAAAATATATTAATAGATGAAATTGCAGATAATTTAAATTTAAATATTATGCAACTATTATAAAAATAGAAGGTCTGAATGTACTAGTATTGAAAGATGAGTTCTAAAATATATTATTACTTTAAAAAACTTCTAGATATATAGTTATGATATATGTTTTTAAAAAATATGTGAAGTGTATGTGCATGTGTGTATGTGTTTGAAAATATATTGAAAAAGTTCTAGAAACTTGTCTCTGCTGGGGAAGCTATTAGGATTGTATATTTGGATGAGGGAAATTATGTCAAAGGATTTCCATATTTACTATATATAACTTTGTATTGTATGAATTGTACTTAATGAGAATATATGAATGCATTACATGATGATTTAAAAAATAATTTAGACATACAAATAAAGAAAGATAGATGGAAGGAAAGAAAACATGGGTTACAATGTGAAATGGCACTTGGATTTATACTAGCCCTATTACTTATTAGCTTTGTATATTTGAACAAGTTAATTAACTTTTCTCACCAAAGTTTTCTTATCTAAGGAACTGAGATAAAAATAGGTACTTTACAATTTGTTATAAAGATCAAACATAATGTATGTAAAGCACCTGGAACATATTCAAAATTTAATAAATTATAATTGCTATATGAAGAAGATAGATGAGACAATCTTAGTTTTATTTTTTGGATAAATGAAATGGATTCCTTTATTACCTGACAGAAATTTTATTCCTCCTTCCCATCTCCCCAGTTGAAAAAGAAATTAGAGAACTGGACAGAAGACTAAAGGAGGCAATAACAGAATAGATGTCGCTCCATTCTTGTAGCTACAAAGCCTTCTCTGTTAGTTCTATATTTGTATTGCATATTATAAAGAACATGTAAAAACTTTCAGGGTATTCACTCCTGAGAAACCTGTAGTCTAAAAGGCAGCAGATGGAAGAAGTAATGAAAGGATGTGTATAAACATTAGATAGTCTAGGATGTTTCCTAGAGGCAGATTTCAACATCCCATTGCACAATTCTATCCCTCCTCCTCCTGGCTCTTCCTGCCTTCTTTCCTTCTTCCCCTTGGAGATGAACTTGGCATGAAAGGAGAAAGGCTGTGATTTGAGACAGCTGGCCGTGCAATGAGTCTCAGCCAAACCATCAAGATCAAACCGTATAAAATTCCTTTCAATCTTTGAGGCAGTCCTGGCAGGGAAGGCAAATGCAGCACAACTGACAGCAAAGTGAAAAGTCAGGGGTACCCTACCTCCTTCAAAGTGTTGTCATTGCGACTCAGAAGAAAGATTGAAATTTTAGCAGAAGGAAGGAAAAATGGTTGAAATGTCAAGGCCTATTTAATAAACCAAGGGACAAATAGGTATTTTTCCTTTGGGTTTTTAAAAACCAATAAATGAAAATGACTCAGAGGCCCTCTATTTAAGAAATGGACATGATCCAGAGGTGATTTCCCTCTGGCTTTTCTTCCTGTTTAGGATTCTTGTTTAGAATTAAGATGCATCTTTAGTCAAGTCTCCTAAGATTTCTTCTTACTCAGGTCAGCCCTAGCTCATGTATAGTATGTAAAGAAAAATGTCCTGCTTCCTCTAGACAGATGAACCTGTGCTGGGGAATGTGGGTGTGCAAGCAGAATGTGGACTGGCTTTTAGCTTTGTTTGCCCTTTAGTCGGGTATCCTTGTGTAGTGAACAACCTGCACAACTATGTGCAGCAACCCTACTCTCATATATCCAAAGTGTCAATCAATTTAGAACATACGTTGTGTTTTCCTTCTTCTCATGTTTGTTTATGTGTTTACTTCCTCTGGCCATTTTCTCAAGGCCCATTAATGACCTTGAGAAAATACTAATGACTTTCTAATTTATCCTCTTCACAATCCTATGAGTTAGGTACTATTATCATCCACTTCTTTCGAATGAGAAAAACCAAGCTTTGAGAACCACTCAAGTTACTTACTGGAGTTTCACACAGATAGTACTGGAGCCTAGATTTGAACCCAGGCTTGTATAGCTGAGGATCCAATTCTTAACACTACACTTTAGCCCCTTTGTAATTACAAGGTGTGATTTACCTTTAATCTATTTAAAGTAAAATAATAAAAATTTCAGTTATGTGTATCTAAATCATTTGGCTACGTAAATTCTAAATCCACTAAGAAGACCTTTGAATTGCCAAAATAAAGGTCATTATTGGAAGTAATCATAATGCATAGACATTTTATAGATACTAAAAGGAATTAATATAACTTGCCTCAGAGATGGAAAGTGATTACAATTTACACCAGTCTCCAATATGAATTAAAGTAATTTTCTCTGTCATCATCTGAGACCTCAGTTGAATTGATCTTTAGTCTCTGAGTTAAGTAATTCTGTATGTCAGCATCTTGGCCCTTGCATTAAGATAGAAATAAACCCTTCCTACAAGCTGCTTCTTAACTGTAGATCCAGGAAGTACACGAGACAACAAAATGAGTTGCTCGAATTGAAGAAAACTCTCTTCTGCATCTTAAGTATTCATCAGAACTAATTCTGACACTGAATTATTAAATAAACTATTGGAATATGAAGAAAAGAACCTCAGAAATTTTTTAAAAAGCCTAATTTCCAACCCAAGATCAAAGAAGCTCGCTCAGCCCAAGAATAGCCAGATTGCTGGAACTATGCTTTAAAGCAATTCTCCATCTGGTCTGCTTTTGAAAGATTAGCAAACTAATTACGCAGAAGTATGAATGAACAGAGAGTATAAAGCTACCCACAAACAAACAAACATGCAAAAAAAACCATTGTCAACAAAAAATAAAAACCAAACATAACTGTAGGCAACTCTATACCCTAAAATATCTTTTTTATGTGTAATGGAAAATTTTAGAAAATAAATGCTGTATTTTCTTGTGGCAATAAAAAGTGGTGATAGATGTGGCAATCACTAGTGCTGTTTGTGAAATATTTTCAGTTTTCTACTCTCCTGTGCATGTAATAGGGCCATACTTTCACTCTTGTGTAGTTAGTTAGAGCATATGACTAGATTGCACCAATGGATTCTGCTGAGAAATGAATATGTGTTGTCGGGGGGGCTGAGCATTTAATTGACAATGACAGAGCTTGCAAAGCTTGCATTTTACTCTAGCAAATGAATGATCACAATGTTGTCAATGCAGGCTGATTCACTACTCTGAGTCCCTGTGTGGCCACAAAGAGTTGAACCCCAGTGCCGACCCTAGATAGTCATCTAATGTAGGCAAGAAATACAGTTTGTTATTTTAAGCAACTGAGATTTTAATGTTTGCTACTGAAGCATAACCTATTCTATCCTTGCTAATTAAACAAACATTTAACCAAATCAAATAATGATGAAAATAGCAACAGAACAATTGAGATCATTGTTAAATTCAGTAGTTACCAGAATATGATACAAAAACTTAATAAACACAATATAGCGCATTAAAATGCAAGATTAAAGAACAAATATAGAAGATAAAACATGGAGATATAATTTGTGAAAATAAGAATAATTAGTAAAGTTTTCAAAAATGTAAAAAATAATAGGAGATTGTATTCGTCAGGGTTCTTCAGAGAAACAGAACGGATAACATATAGATTACACATAATACACACATATACACACAGATACACATATTTATATCCAGAATGAAATTTATTACTGGCATTCATAATTATAGGGGATGAAAGGCCCACAATCTGCCATCTGTAAGACAGAGACCCAGAAAAGCTGGTAGTGTAAATTCTATTCCAAGTCCTAAGGCCTGGAAACCAGAGGAACTGATGGTGTAAATCCTAGTCTATGGGAACAACATACATGCCTCAGCTCAAGCAGTCAGGCAGAGAGAACCAATTCAAACTTCCCCCGCCTTCGTATTCTACTCCATCCCTCAAAGGATTGGATGATGCCCCTCTCACACTAGGGAGGACCATCTGCTTTACTCAGTTTACCAATTCCAATGCTAATCTCTTTTGGAAGCATTGTCTAAGGCACAGCTGGAAATATATTAACCAGATATTTGGGCAATCTTGTGGCCAAGTAAAGTTGACACATAACATTAACCATCACAAAGGTATAATTAAAGTAATTCTTTAAGATGTCAAAATTGAAGACTTTGGAAAGAAAAAAGGTTCCTCATCCATCAAGGGAAATTATTAAATATAGAAAGCAATCATATAGCTTACTAGAGTCGCACATTAATAAACCTAAAAAAAAGATAGGAAAACTAAAAATCTAAGATTGGGCAAAGTTTATTCTATAAAATGTAAAAGAATTAAAATATTTTAAACAACCTATGTGTTCCAAAATAGGAGAATAATTAAGCTAATTATCAAGCTTCTACTTCATGTAATGTAATGTATCCATTAAAATTACTATTTTGAAGATTAGGTTAAAAATAGGGTAAAATATGTACCATATAATGTCAGATTTTAAAAATGGAATCCAGAGATTTGTTTCCCTAGAAACACAACTTCATATAATTTTTGCATTTTAAATAGACAAATAAGTGCAATGCCAAAAAAAAAAAATGTTTTGCTAGTGCTGTGGAATTAGAGAATATTATCATAATATTTATAATAACAATAAACTATCATAGGCATTTAAGTTAATGCATCAAGACTCAAGAGCATAAAGAAGGAGCTCTTTACTTCTTGAAGACTTGATTTAAATAGAAAAATTTAAATGCCTGAGTGTACTTAAGTAATATCATAAAGCCTACAGTTTCATAAGAAATTATTTCCAACTTTTCTCCCTATGAGACTTATATACGTGACTATTATTATTTATTCTGAATTGGAAAAATATGAATATGTAAGATTTTATTATAAAATTAATCACTTTTAAAGAAAAATCATTCAGATGGAAACTGTTTTAATTATTTTGTAGTATTTCTGCTATCGAATCATTATAATTAGTACAATACAGGATTTTTTTTTATTACATGGTAGCCTAATCCCTTTTTAGCAGAATTATTAGTTTTTGTTGTTGATGGTGGTGCCATGTTACACCACTGTCTTTGACCTATGTCAGATTGTTGTTTATTGAAGACTAAATCTTATTGTTGATGCAAGCTGAGGTCCCAGAAGGTGTCAGAAGCTGGATAAAGATAATATAACCATTTTTAGATCTGTAGATATGAAGTCATATACAATTTCTACACTTGCTTTTGGCCTTTAGATGGAGTCACACACATTTAGCACTAAAATATATGTCACTATAACTATAACTGATAATATCTTTAACAGGTACTCAGCACACAAATCCAGTGCTGGCTAGATACAAAAATAAATATGTTGTGGTCTAGAGTGCAAAGTCTCCTGGATATACCTCAAAATAGATCACTGTCTTCAAATGCAAGGCTAAGTGGCTCCTAAGTTCATGAAATAATGTAATGTACATCAACATAATTGCACTTTAATTAAAAAATTATGAATAAATATTACAAAAATTATGAAGGAAACACACTAAAATATAAATATGGATATTACTGGAAAATGACTTTTACTTTCTTTTTCACTTGTTTTACCAATTTTCTGTAATACTTATAAAAGCATGAATTACTTTTGTGATTTAAAAATTAAATTTTGGCTACATAAAAATAAACTTAAAAAAATAAAGTTGATATAAGTCTTATTTTTAAGAATTTATTTCATATAATTTTACTGAAATGTAATATATATATATATATATATAGAGAGAGAGAGAGAGAGTGCTTCTCATTTCAGAGTATGGGACTAATCTTTCTAAACAAATCAATCTTATATATGAAATACTTTTTTAATATCAATCCCCCTCCATCCCATCGAGTTGCATAAAGTGTTTGGTATTGCATTACATCAATAGAATCCTAGTGAGCAAAATCGTATCTATGGAATCTCTCACCAAATTGTCTTAGCAAGGTTGATTTCTGTCAGTATGCTGCACAAATACACTTTCATGGTTCTCTACCTCTAGCAGTCGTCCTCAAGGACTTAGTATTGACTATGACCTCTTTCCCTTATGCATATGAAAAATTCATTTCAGATCACATTGTCATTTTCAGTGATTTTAATGAATTATGAAAGTCTGATCTTACAAGACTCCTCCATCCACATCTTCCTCCAGCTCCCCACACTTAGCATTTCCCATTGCCTCTGGGCCTGAAGTTTCATTCATTTGAAAACTATTCTTGGAAAGATCTCCTCTCTTCCAGCTGTTAATCTGTCATTAATGGACCATAAGTCATTCAGATATACTGCACTATTATGCAACCTCAACAGAGTGGAAAAAATCATTTGCTTCACTGTCAATGTAAAAACTTTTATCTTCTTTGACAGTTTTATTTAGAAAACCTCAGCTTTATTTTAATTTGATTCTAATGATGGCTTTTAGAAAATGATTTGAGTAAGTAAAAGTTTAGTGCAATGACAGCTGTCATTTCTGTGGTGGTTTCTCTCAAGAAGTATTTATTGAAAAGATGCATTTCAAATACAGTGCATCATTTTTGGCACAGTGGATGGAAGTTAATTATTCAGAACTGGTGATGTGGTAGTATTTACTCGGTGGGGAATTTAAATGAGGAAGGCCCATTTGTTTTATCTTCTATGTCTTTCCTAGCCAGCACTTCCTTGAGTAAAACTCACAGGTTCACTGAAATCCCCATGGCATTTGAACTTACAGTAATTGTTGTTGATTGTCCTTACAAGGTAAAATGGCCATTAAATATTCTAACGATGCACATAATGACCTGAAATGAATTCAGGATGCAGTGGACTAATGAAATGGCTTTTTTGTTGTTGTTCCATTTTCACTGTGAACTGCTGTGTTGAAACCAAGAATAGAGGTATTTTATAACAATTTGAAGCTGCTTTATTTTGGAAGTAAGTACATTAACTGAATTAAGCATAATTATGGTTCTCACTAAATTTTCAAACTCATTTCCATTTAGTGGGAAAATATTAACTACATCTGACTTTACGAGTCTGTAATGAATTTATCCTTGGTTGGTAGTGGTTAAAACACAGAGACCAAAGGCTTCATCCTGAAAATAATTTTATTTGGACATATTTATATAAGCTTTTCACAAAGTCCAAATAATGGACTAACTGAACAATGGCAGTTCATTTAGTTATCAATAATTTTACTATAGAGTATCATACTTCATGGAAATAAGGGCATGATATTGAGAGCTGAGGAAGCAAGCTATGACATCTACATATTTGCAGTCTTAAGAGATCCATATATAAACAATCTGGAAAATCCATCACTGCACAACTGCTAAATTAATAACACTTTAAATGATTTTAAGACTGGGCTGTGGTTTCAAAGGAACGGCTAGCTAAGGCTAGCTAAGGAATAAACATTTAGTATAAAATTTGTGGTTGATTTTTTTTCTCTCAAGGCTTATTTTGTTTCAGAATCATAAAGATATAAAATGGATGACAAGTAAAATACAAGCTAAAGAGGAATAGTTCTTTTCTTTTGCTTGTTTTGTTTGGTTGTTTGGCTAGATGCAGGGAGAGGCGAGTGATTGCTGCCTTGGAACTCTTGATAAAAAAAAGCCTCACAGAAGAGTATCTTCAGATATTACAGAGAGATTTGTTTCAAACAGTTACTTGCAACAATGCATTGTCTCTGGCAAAGCTGACATATTCCAATAAAGGATGACACTAAACATTATGTTCTCTATTTTGCTATTTTGTTATTAGGAATTAAGTGAAAGGGGAAAAGTTCTTTTCTTTTTCTTTTTTTCCAGATTGTATCTTTATGCTAAGTTTCTCAGCCTTCACTGAGGAAAAAACACATTAGCGAGAGGATTATGTTCCCTATCTACTCTAATTATTTTAAACTGAAAAGTTCAAACTGAACAATAAAGCTTTTCTAAATCTGAAAATGTTTCCAATATAAAGATCTAAAGACCCTAGTAGTATATAAGCTGTGTCTGCATAATTTAGGCAGGATGGTAAACACAGCTTCAAGAAATTTTAAGCCATGCTTTCTAGACAGCATTAGCTCCTATCCTCAAGATGAAATCTTATAATATCTTGCTGAATTGTTCCATTGTATTTAAACAAACAAAAAAAATACAGATTTAGCAAATGATAAAAAGGACATTGATTTCAAAGCAGTTTAGAAAAGACAATTTACTACTTAATAGAAATTTGCACATTGGGCTACTGTCTAATTCTTGTAGCTATGTATTTTGTTAGTTAACACAAGTGGAAGTTTCCTTAGCAAACATCGAATGGACCAGGCAGTATTCTATCATAGTAATCCTGGAAAAGAGGTACTCTGCTGTCTACTATAATTTGTATGTTTTTTTTTTTTTTTTGCTCAACTGCTTGCATTTAATCTTTTTGGCTTTGGTGTGGGTAATTTATCATTTTACCAAATGTCCCTTCTATACTGGAAAAGTGGGCTCTGCAAAGTCAATCCTCTGGATCTCATTAGTAGAAGTCTGACAGAGTGAGAGGGAAGACGGAGAATCATTCTTTCTCTATGCACAAGCATGGTGATGTTACCCAGCTGGTCCACCCAGACATCACAAGACACACACCAGTTCGCCAGCTGGGCATTACCAGGGTCAGAGCTAGCAGACACAACAATGAAAAATACTTGATACCCATCCAGGTCTTTGCGGCCAATTTAATATTTACATACACAGCAATCTCAAGCAATCATACTATTTTGATTCCTTCTGGGGGGTAGTTTTAAATTTTACTCAAGGGTCCTCAGAGTCTGCTTAAATACTTAACAAAGTTTTTTTGCCTCAGTTCCATTTGCCTTTGTGATTTTTCAGAATTTGTTTCAATTAGTTTGGAGAGTGAAAAAACTGGTTTGGAATTTATGCTGGCTTAAAGGGACTATTGAGCTGTTCACTGCCAATGTATATATTAATTAAAATTACAAAATAAAAGTGTTTGTTGGAAGAAGCACCTTTACATAAACATAGTATTTTTAATGTTTAAATAAAACTCCTTGGAATAATCTCTTTGAAGTAATGCAGTGTCCATTGTAGTCTTGAGGATTCTCTGCTCTACCCTGAAGGATATCATTTTTCCTCTTTATAATTTGACCAAAATGAAGACATATAATAAGAATTGTTACAGTTTATTTAGCAGTGTATATATATATATATAAAATACATTATTTAATTCTAATAACATGTATATGACACTGTTTTTTATTTCCATATTACAGGTCAAGAGACTTGAGTCTCAAACGCATACCTGAATTATAGTCTGCCTGACTCCCAAGCTTGAGCTTTTAAACTATTTACTACATTAAGTTTTTATGCAAAGAAATATTCTTCTAAATGACTATGCCACTCCACCTCTTTCTCCCTGAGCTCTCTCCATGCCTGGTTACAGGTATAATACTTTTCTTTCTTTTTCAATTTTCCACTTAAATAAATGAAAATGCCATATGGTGATTAAGATCATGGTAGTTGGAGTTTTGCTAAAACTGGGTTGTATTTCCAACTGTTCCTTTTACAGGCTCTGACCTAGAGTAAGTGACTTAATTTTTCTAAGCATTGGTTTCTTAGTCAATAAAAAGAGGGATGAGAATTCTTGTTTCTAAGCATTGTTTTGTCAATTAGTTAAGACAATGTATACAAAGCATTTAGCACAGTGCCTTCATTTAGCATAGTGCATTCATGTGATAAGCCCTGGATAATTTGTAGCCAGTTTTGTTAATTTCATATAATTTAAATGTGGAGTGTCTTATGAGTCCAATTTATCTTTTTCTATTGTCACTATATTTACTATATCTCTTATGTCTAGTCTGGACTTCACAGTCAAATTCTAAGCCTTTATTTCTCAATGCCAAGAGGGTAGCTCCATGTGGTTGAACAAAGGCATTCAAATCCAATATGCCAAAAACTGAACCCAGTAAATTTGAACCAATTACTCTCACAGTCCATCCATCAAGGGACCAAGTTCTGGCAGTCACTTAAGATTTCTCACTATCTGCATGGGTGCAAACACCGTTGCTCACAAGCAGAGAGTTTTCATGTGTGGAAGGGTTTGCTTTGTCCCAAAATTTGGAATACTACACTCTCCCATCTTGTAGGGGTGGCCTGCCCTGAGAGTTAGAACTCCAAGAATCTTACAGTTTCCCTAGGACCCACCAGTCTCTTGTGGCTGCTGCAGACAGAGTGGGTGCTGGGGAATATTTTCAGAGAACCAAGAGATGTAGAGACAGAACAGCTGAGATTCCCTTGGCAGGACAGGGGTCCACAATGGGTACACAACCAATATGGTGACTGTGGCCTCAGCTCAGGTCTGGGGGGAGGTGAGCAAGCTTGTGCAGGTTCGCAGCCTAGTGCTCTGCCCTTAAAAATTTCACAAATTGCCATCCACTGAAGCACTTACCCTCACAAGGGTAGAGGGTCTCTCCAACAATTTGAGAGCCAGCAGTCTGCCACAGGAGTGAGGGGAGCAAAAAGAAACACCCCCACCTAAACTTTCCAGGAGACTCCAAGTTCCTCAGGGATTATTCACTGCCAAACTCCTTTTTCTTTCTTATTCTACACGCCAGCTTCTTCCTGTGGGTTTTCTGGTAGGTTCTGGCACCTTTCACTCAGTAGTCTTCTTGGACCATCCTTATTCAAGGGCAACTTTGATTCTTCTTTCTGAGGAGAACTGTCGACCCATGTCTCACTAGACATGTCAGCCATCTTGGAAAAAAAAAAGAAAAAAAGAAACTGCAATGTGTTATTTATAAATATGTGTAACATAGTTTTCAAAATAAATTTTAATTCTATGCTCAAGATTTTTATTTACAGGTACCATGTTTAAAAAGTTTGGAGACTACTGGTCTATATGATGAAGTCTAAACTCCTTAGTGTGAAGGTTCTTCATGATCTGACACTTGCCTAACTCCATGGCCTGATGTGCCACTATGCCATAATTTTACTCTGCCCATAATTCTACCCTCAAACTTCCACTGGTGCATTTGTGAACTCTTCAACCTTTTTTGAACTCATGTGTCTCCTCTTCTGAGAAACCATTTTGATCCCCTGGACATATTTAGGTTCTCCCTTCTGTTTCCATAGTGTTCACTAAAGACCTAATTTATGTCAATTATCCTGTTATTTTGTAACTATTTATTTTCATGTCTTCTTCATTAGACTTTATGATTCCTAAGAAGAGGTCGTTTTCTTGTTCTCTCTTATTATTTCCCAAATTGAGTGTAGTAGTTAGCAACTACATGGTGAATTGAATTGCATGGATGCATTACTATATAATATGCACCCAGATACTCAATTTTGCCTGGAAGAGAGTGTGAAACTGAAAGGGACCTTCATGTTTTATAAATCCAAACCCCTGAGTTTACATATTAGAATAATGAAGACTCAGAGGAATAACTCAGCCCAAATCACAAAGCTAGGAAGAGGTAGAACCAGAGAAAATATAGTTTGTTTTTCATGTTGTCCAGAGCTCTTTTCACTACTCCACATGGTTGAGTAGGATATATTTCAGGTCCAGATACATTAGTAAAACCTTAGTCTCTTAGGATCTGCATGTTCCCAAAATATAAACACAAGCAGTGTGGAATATATAATCACAAACCAGTCAGTCCTAGTGAGAAAATGGTAAAAACCGAACTGCAATCCTGCTCACCACCAGAGAAATGGCTATTAGAATTTCTTACTACATGCTTCCAAAGGAGAGGAAGCTTTATAATTGAGTTGGTCTTTTTAAGGCATTGATCTTGCCTCTTGCATATGCTGTTTTAAAAAGAGTAATTCCAAGAAGAAGCAGTGTCTGATTATTTTTGAAAATATAATCTCTCATTTCATCATTACTGTTTTGAGTTACAAGAAGAATACTATAGAAATGTTCAGTGAATATTGAACAACTGCAGCTGCAGTTTATCTAACAGTAAACTGAGGCCCATACTCAATGGGTAATTCATTCATTCATTTTCTCACAGAGCCTCAACTAGCACACAATCTCAAACCGTTTTGTTAAACCATTCAGCACTCAAATATCTAACAGCTTTTTGCTTTGTACGGTTTTTAAATAATCATGCCCAGAGCTAAACTCATTTCCTTTTTACCAATATGGGTTTCTCCCCCTGTTTTAGTTTTTTATTTTGAGTGTCTCCTCACCTCAGTCCAGGTCATCATTAACTAGTTTCTTTTAAGTGAGTGAGTGTATGAAACCAACCCCCTTCGTTTCTAGCATTTCTCCAGCACAGACTTCCCAATCCGGTAATGTTCCTGTTTTCACAAGTGGCACCATTACTGTGTTAGTCTGTTTTGCATTGATATAAAGGAATACCTGAGGCTGGGTAATTCATAAAGAAAAGGGGTTTATTTGGCGTGTGGTTCTGCAGGCTGTACAAGAAGCGTGGTGCTAGCATTAGCTTCTGGTGAGGGCTTCAGGGAGCTTCCGATCAAGGCGGAAGGTGAAGGCGGAGCAGGCCTGTCACAGGGCAAGAAAGTGAACAAGAGAAGGAGGCGGTACCAGGCTCTTTTAAACAATCAGCTCTCTTCTAAACTAAAAAAGCAAGAACTCTATAGTTACTGTGGAGAGGACACGAAGCCATTCATGAGGGATCTGCCCCCATGACCCAAACACCTCCCACCAGGCCCTGCCTCCAACACCGGGGATCGAATTTCAACATGAGATTTGGAGGGGACAAGTATCCAAGATTTATCAATTATTCTCTCAGATTATCAAGGAAATTTTGGAATTAGTTTATTTTATTTTTTTTACCAAGATTAGACCTAAACCCCAATCCCTCCCACACTTCCATGTACATTTCCCCTCAAAACTTTTTCTAATCTAATCTAATATGCCCCTGTGGATTTCATGAGTGTTATTCCCTTTATGAACTGAGGTGCTGACAGAGTCCCTCTGCCTACGTTATTTGGTATAAAATCTTCTATCCCTTCTGACCAAAAATCCACCTCTCTGCCCACCTTTTCTAATTATTTTGCTCATCACTTGAGGGAGAAATTGCTAATGTGGTTGGTCAGAGTTTAGGTATTGTAAAAGCCACTAATTTACTATGAGCATGGTTACTGTGTTATGTGATATTTCCTTTACCTAAACAGGGCATGGATTCTTGAGGTAGGCCTGGCTAAATACCTTTTTTTGTGCTATCTCTTCCATGCTAAGCCATGAGTGGTAAGTTATGCTTTGGTCTACTCTGTAGACACAGCCACCTTAAATAGAGAGAGGATGGAATCTTTAGTCCTGCATTAAGCCATATATAACAGCTCAGTTTTACAAGGATTCTGTATTATAAATTATGAGCACTGATTTAGCTATTATAGATATAATTTTCCAAATGTAATATAAATGTTAACAAATGAGTCTAAAAAACTAAACAAAATCCAATATGAGATAGCTCAAAATAAAGCACATTACTGCACTAATCAAATTTCTGAAATATGATGATATTAAAAAAGTTAAAAATAGCTAGAGAAAACAAAAGACATTACATATAAGAGTACAATGATTCAAATGAGATTTGAATTTTTATGTGAAACCATAGAGATCAGGAGACAATGGAATGACATTTAAAGTGCTGAATGAAAAGAAAAACTGTCAACTTAGAATTTTATATCTGGTGAAAATATTCCTTAGATCTGAAGGCAAAACAGTCAATTTCATACAAACAAAAGCAAGAGAATCTGTTGATAGCAGGTAAATGTTAAAAGAAATGTTAAAGAAATTTTTTAGGCAGAAGAAATAGTAGAAGGAAATTTGTTTTTGCTTTTTGTTTGTTTTTTTTTTTTTTTTTTTTAAAGACAGGATCCCTGTCACCCAGGCTGAAGTCCAGTGACACAATCATAATTCACTGTAACCTCAAACTCCTGCAATCCTCCCACCTCAGCCTCCCTAGCAACAAAGACTACAGGCCCACACCACTACATCTGGTTAATTAAAATTTTTTTTTTTTAGAGACAGGGTCTCATTATGTTGCCCAGGCTGGTCTTGAACTCCTGATCTCAATCGATCCTCCTAGGTCAGCCATTCAAAGTTCTGGGATTAGCAATGTGAGCCACAATACTTGGTCTGGAAATCTGGATCTATACAAAGGACTATCAAGTTCTGGAAATGATAAATATGTAAGTAAACATAGTTTAAAAATTTTTTTATATTTAAAAATGATAATTTTTTAAAGCAAAAATAACAGCATATTATGGTTTAAATACATAAAGAAGTAAAATACATGCAACAAAAGTACAAAAATGTGGGTTAGGTAATAGAAATATATTGCTATAAGGTTCATGTATTATATTTGAAGTGGTACAATATTATTTGAAGAAATAATGTGATAAAGATACATGTTAATTGTAGAGAAAACATATATACACATGCACATAATGGACAAAGCAAAACAGAGATATAGCTAACGTAACAATTAAGGATTGAAAAGAGCTGGGCATGGTGGCTCATGCCTATAGTCCTAACAACTTGGGAGGCTGAGGCTGGAGGATTTCTTGAGCCCAGGAGTTTGAAAGCAGCCTGGGCAACATAGTGAGATCTTTTCTCTAAAAAAAGTAAATAGATAAAAATAAAAATAAATGTAAAAAATTAGCTGCTATCAAAAAGAGAGTTTGCAGTTTAAGACCACCTAGAAATTTCCAGAATTCAGACAGTCCACAGTAAAATATTCAAATGTCCAAGCTATAAATCACTCGATTTATGAGGGTGCGGGAAAATGTAATCATTAACAAAATTAAATAGCAATCAAAGGAGGCCAGCTCTGAGATGATCCGGCTCTTAGTTAATTTACATGGATTTCAAAGCATTATTATAATAATTAACCTCAAGTATGTAAAAAAATATACATGCTCACAGTAAAAGAAAAGATAGGTTATCTCAGCATAGAGAAAATAATATAAAAATCAGCCAAATGGAAAATGTAAAGCTGAAAAATACAATATGTTAAAAAGTTTACTGAATGGGATGATTATTATAAAGGAGATGACAGAGGAAAGAGACACTGAATTTGAAAATAGATCAATAGAAGTTACATATTTTGAAGGCCAGAGATAAAAAAAATGTAAAAAAACGGACCTTCAGAAACCTGTGAAAAAAATATCAAAGGACTAGTGTATGTGGGAGTGGAATACCAGAAGTAGAGGAGAGTGAGAATAGAACAGAGAAAATATTTGATATAATAATGGCTGAAAATATCCCAAATTTTGTAAAAGAGATAATTTACAAATTCATGAAACTTATAAAACCCCAAGAAGGATAAGTACAAAGAAAATTATGACTAGAAGCATTACAGCCAAACTTCTAAAAATCCAAGATAAAGAGAAAATCTTGCAGTAGCCAAAGAAAAATGACAGATCATAGAGGAAATAATAATTGGACAAATGAAGGCCAGAGGCAGTAGGGAAACATCTTAGAAGGGCTGAAAGAGAAAAAAAAAATTCCTTCCTCTCTCCCTTCCTTCCTTCCTTCCTTCCTTCCTTCCTTCCTTCCTTCCTTCCTTCCTTCCTCTCTGTTTCTTTTCTTTTCTCTTTCTCTGTTTCTTTTCTTTTCTCTTTCTCTCTTTCTTTCTTTTCTTTTCTCTCTTTCTCTCTCTCCACCCCCTACCTCTTTAGAGACAGGGTCTAGCTGTCCAGGTGGGTCTTGAACTCCTGTGCTCAAGCAATCCTCTTGCTTCAGCTTCCTGAATAGCTAGGATAACAGGTGCACCACTGTGCTCAGCCATCCAAAATTCTATATCCAAAAAAATGTCTTTCAAGAAAGAATGGAAAAAGGATATATTTTTATTGGGGAGTAGAGATTTTATCCTCAGTAGCCCAGAACTATAGAAATGCTAAACGAAGTTCTTCATAATAAAGTAAATTATTACCCAATTTAAACTCAGATCTTAAGAAAAGAATTGTGATTATAAAAAATTATAAATATCTGGGTAAATGAAAAAAGACTACTTTTTTTAATCTTAATTTTTAAAAGTACTTAGGACAAATTAAAACCAAAATATAACATTGTAGGGTATATAATGGATTTAGATGTAATGAATATGACATCTATAATGTAAGGGAATTGGGAGAGGTAAATGAAACTATAATGTTGCAAAGGTTACAGATTTATGAGAAATTAATGAAATATTTACTCCAAATGTACTTTGAAAAGTGAAGAATGGGTATTAAAATTCTTAACACACACACTAAAATTAATAAAAAGAGGTTTGACTAAAACAGCAAAAGATAAATTAAAATTACTTTCCAAAAACATAAATAGACTAAATACTCCATTTATGAGACAAATTATCAGATAGAATAAAGAAACTAAATATAAAATGTTTCTGCTTTTTGTGTGAGTGTATGTTTTCTTGGCTTATGTTTGCTTTATACATATGTATTTATATATATTTATACATATGTTTATGTATATATGCATATATGTAATTATATATAATATTCATATTTATTTATTTTGTATAATAATGTGTGTATGTATACACACATGCAACATTTTTCTCTTATTTACACTGGCAGGGCTACAAAGTTTTTGATATCAATATCTAAATTTAATTATTATGCTTTATATATTGATGTGTATATTTAAATATGATACTTATTCCTTTCTATATTTAAAAATATCCACATTTGAGTGTGCATATATTTATTTCTACCTTCACTTTTTCCCTGCATGCATGAAAAATCCAGGCTAATTTTTCTGCTTGTAAGAATCATACATTAAATATAAATACAGATATTATTTTTTTAAAGTACCATGCAATAGGGAGATATTGTTCAAAAAGTACAAAGTTAGAAAACAAGAAGAAATTCTCCAGGTCTATTGTACAACATGGTGACCATAGTTAATAATAATATATTTTATATTTGAAGACTGCTGAGGGTATTTTCATAATAATCTCACTACAAACAAAAAAAGGTAAGTATGTGAGTTGATGGCTATATATTAATTAGCTTGATTTAATTATTCCATAACGTATTCATATATCATACATAATATTGTATCCCATAAATATACATGATTATTATGTCAATTAAAGTACCAAGAACTAGAGGGGGGGCCATAAAGAGAAATTGATTAATGGGTACAAGTATATAGTTTGATAAGAGAAATAAGTCCTACTGTTAGGTCAGTAGGGTGACTACAGTTTTCAGTAATCTATTATATATTTCAAAATAGCTATAAGAGAAGAATTTGAATGGTTCTGACAGAAGGAAAGGATAAATATTAAAGGTGATAGTTGGGCCTTTATATGAATGTATTAAATTCTCACACATACCTTGAAACTATGTGTATCTGTTATACATCAGTAAAAAAGGTATAGATAAAAATAAAATAAATAAATAATTAAAAATAAATAAATAAAAGTATCATGCAAATACCAATTTTAAGAAAGGTAGAGTGGTTACATTAATATATCAGAGAAAGTAAATTTCAGGGAAAGAAGTATTAGCAGAGATAAAGAGGAATATTTATTTACTAATATTTATTAATTAATGATTAAAAATAGTTCATCAAAAAGTCCTAGTAATAATACATGAGTATGTACCTAATAGTAGAGTTTCAAAATGACCAAATCAAATATTGACAGAAACTAAAGGAGAAACAGATGGGTGCATAGTTATAGTAAGAGATTCTAAAACTACTCTCAGTAAATTATAGACCTAATTAAAAGAAAATCAGTAAGAATACAAACAATTTGAAAATCTTTATCAACCAACTCGATCAAATTGACATATTTAGAGCAGTGCATGTAAAATCCTGTGAAATATTAATTCCTTTCAAATGCACACAGAACATTCACCAAGACAAGGCACATCCTGAGTCATTTAAAATGTCTTAATTCCAAAGATTGAAATCATACCGAGCATGCTCTCATATCACTGTAGAATTAAAGCAAAAATCAATAAAAACTGACATCTAGAAAAGCCTCAAATATTTGAAAAATAAGTAACCACGTCTTAATGCATGGGTTACAGAAAAAATTACAAAGAAAATTACAAAATATTTTAAAAGGAATGAAATCACAAAAAATTACAATTTGCGAAATGCATCTAAAACATTGCTTAGAGGGTAATTTATAGCTTTCCGTGTTTATATTAGCAAAGAAGCAGGGCACAAAATTAATGATCTAACTTTCCAACATAAGAAGCTAAAAAACAAAAATTTAAATTCAAACTAAGGAAAGTAGAACATCGAAAATAATGAAGATAGGAACAGAAATTAATAAAGTAGATGACAGGTAAACAATAGAGAAAATGAAAGAAACCAAATGTGGTTCTTTGAAAAGATTATTAAAATTGATAAACTCTATCACTATATTGATTACCAATACAAAGAATGAAAGTGAGGATGCTAGGATAAGTCTTACAAGTAGTCAAAGGATAAAAAGAAATATTAAAGATGATTTGAACCAATAAGTTTAACAATTTTGATTAAATAGACAAATTCCTTGGGAAAAACACTGAATGGATTAAATAAAAACAGAAAATTTAAATTGCCCAATATCTATCAATGAAATATAATTAGTAACTAGAAACATTACCAAAAAGAAAATTGCAGGCTCAGATTATTACTCTTGTTAATTCTATTCAAAATTTCAACAAGAAATAATATAAATCCCATAAATCCACTCACAAAATAGAAGAGAAGGAACACTAGCAACTCATTAAATAAAGTCAGTATTACCTCAATATCTAGCACATATAAAGACATTACATAACATAAACCTATAGACTGAATTTCTTGATAAGCAAAAGTCTTTAAAAAATAAGAGCAATACATACATAAACACACATACATACACACACATACACCTCACACCAGTGGGGTTTAATCCATTTATGAAGTTCAACATTCAAAAGTCAATGTAATTCACAACTTTAACAATTCAAAACAATGCAAAAATGTATATAAACACTTCAATAAATCCATACAAAATTTGATAAATCCCAAACTCATTTTAGATCAAAACTTCTTTTAAACTAGGAAGACTGCTTCATATTGATGTGAACATCTGAGAAAAGCCTATAGCTACCATCATACCTAATGGTGAATGATTGAACACTTTTCCCCTAAGAGACTAAGGCCAGGATTTCTGCTTTCACTACTTTTTTTGTGTGTGTGTGTGAAAATTTATGAGGTATATGAGAAATTTTGTTACATATCTATATAGATATATAGATAGATATCTATATAGATATATAGATATATGATATCTATGATATATACATATCTATATCTATATATCATGCATAGTGATCAAGTCAGAGTATTCAGGGTGCCCTTCACACGAGTACAATACATTTAAGTGTAGTCATCCTACACTGCTGTCAAACACTGAATTTATTCCATCTATCTTACTGTATTTTTGCCTCCTTTAACCAGTTCTTCTCATCCTTCCCCTTTCCCCCCACTCACCTTCTTAGTCTCTGTTAACTATCTTTCCACTCTCTACCTCCATGTATTCAAATTTTTTAGCTCCCACATATAAGTGAAAATTGCTTTACCGCTTTTAGTCTACTTTGTATTTAAGTTGTAGCCAGTGCTATGAGGCTAAAAAAAGAAATGAAAGTCATACAGATTGGAGGGAAGAAGTAGATACCTTTATTTGTAGATAATATGATAGATAGCACATAGAGAAATCTTTAAGTAATCCACAAAGCAGCTACTAGAGCCCATTAGGGGAATTGAGCAAAATTATAGATTATAAGTTCCGTTTATTTCCAAATTTTCACACTGTACAAATGGAAATTGAAAACTGAACATAAATACTCTTTACATTAGCATCATAAAACATGGAATACTTGGAGATAAACTTAACATTAAGTACATAGCTTGTATCTTGACAACTACAACACACTCCTGAGAGAATTTAAAGAACATATATTAATAAATAAATGGAGAGATATAGCGTGCTTGTTATATGTTTTAGAAAATTCAGATTGTTAATATATCAATTCTCCTCAAATTGAACTCGAATTTTAATACAATCCTAACCAAAATCTCATCTGTTTTTAAAGACAGAAGTCGACAATTTGATTCTATTAATTTTGTGGAAACAGAAGGACTTTGAATCTTTTTAAAAAAACTTTAAAAAGCAAACCACAATAACAAAATTTGAGTACTTGCAAGTGATTTGAAGACATCATAAAACTTTTAAATTCGAGATAGTATATTTTGGCATAAAATTAAACAAATAGATCAATGGAGTAGAATGGACAGTCCAGAAACAAACTCTTAACGTCCATCACAAAATAAATTTCAACTAAGACTCCAAATCATTCTAAGGGAGGAAAGGAGCATCTTTTCAACAGATGGTGCTGGGACAACTGGATGATAATATGGGGGAGAAATCTTGTCTCATATCTCTCCCCATGTATGAAATTTAACTTGAAATGGATCTCAGAACTAAAAATAAAAGCTAAAACTATACAGGTTCCAAAATAAAACATTGAGTCATAGCTTGAGATATTCAACTATTTCTTAGGATATAAAAAGAAATAATCATAAAAGAAAAATTGTTACATCATCCAAATTAAATGCTTATGCTAATCAAAAGACCCTCTTCAGTTAATAAATAGATCAGCCACGGACTGGCAGAAAATATTTGTAATGCATGTATCTGACAAAGGACTTATATCTAATAACTTCTACAGCTTAATAAACATAAAGGCAACTGGTCATGTTAAAACATGAGCAACAAATTTGTGGTTGCCTTCAGGGGAATATGGTGCATATAGTTGCCTTCAGGGGAATATGGTGCATATATTAACTGGAAAGGGACACTGGGATTTTTCTAGGGTGTTAAAATGTTCTGTAACTTGATCTGGGTGTAGATTCCACTGGTGCATCCTCTTGTCAGAACATATCAAATGGCACACTTAAGATCTGGCCTCTCTTTTTGTGTGAATTATACTTCCATAGGAAAAAAAGTGTTACTTTAATTTCTAAATTTGCTGCAATACCAATTCTGTGATCATATCCTATTTTGTATCATGAAAATTAATATTCATGAGTCAAATAATTAATTTGAATAAAAATGCAGCTCATTTTAAAAAATGATCAACATGATAATACGTGTATAAATCTAGAAAGCTGATTTGCTGTAGGATGTGTGGGAAACAAAACTGTCCTCTGAGCTCACTTTATGGCAAATATTATTTTGCTGTGGTTAATGGAAGTGCTTTCTTCTCATTTAAGACATAAAAGAATATATTATGTACTCATTAATTTTTCACTTGCTAATGCAATAATAAGGGAACATTTTAAGATAGTGAAAAATGATTCTTCAGGCAGCATGAGTGGCCAAGAGAACAATGGACTGAAGTCAGGAGGTCTGCACAATGTTCTTGGCACTGCTACTTTATAGCTGTGTATTGAACCCTGGAGAAATTCCCAGAGTCTCTGGCCTTCTCCCTCATCGGCAAAACTAAGTGATTGAACTAAATGACCTCTGTGGCCCTTTCTACCTCTAACATTCCATGATCTATGATCCATTCCTTGAACTATGATTGTAGGTGTTCTCTGTTTTGACATTTTAATATGTTGAGGCATTTATGCTTATTTTCATCCATTCTATTAGCATTCAAAGTTCAAATTCAGGAAGCTATTTTAAGAATATCAGAAATATCAATTAATTTTAGTTGATATTTATGATTCTGTTAGCACATTATTTGTTATTAAGGTCACATAAAGAACTAATCATTCTTACTCTGATTTCAGAGGCAGAGTGTGTGTTATAATAACATAAATCATATTAATGTGAATGTGAGATTAATTTTAAAAAGAGACAAATTACATGCTTTGCTTAATATTTACATATTAGATGTTATGAATTTATTTCTTATTCATGCTAATAACATTAGTTATTTGTTTTATATTCAAGTAGATGTCACACTCTTCTGGAATTTGGCATTTATAATGCATGAATAAATGGCCACTAGCCTTTTACTCTCATATTTCAAATGTAGTTACTCAAATGAATAGTTACAAAATTAACAAGCTATGAAACCAGAAAAAAATCTGGTAGTTGCATGTTATTGATTTTGTCACAATATCAAAATATGTAATTTCTTACCTCTGGCACTTATTTAGTAATTTCGTGTAATGAATTATTTATTAACAGCCAGTGGCTTAACTGGAAATTACTTTGATCTGGGTTCAGTGCTTGAGGAAGCTGGTTGAAGGAGATTAGGTACTCAGTGACACCAACATATCTATTAAAACATAATCTGGCTCTCTATTTATTCCCCTTGACCTCTACTAATCTTGATGGCAAATAATTTGACATGATGCAAAGAATTAAAATCAAAGAAACAAGATACCAGAAAAACAGGGTTCAGATTTTAGTAGTACCGCTTAAAATATGCCTATCTTATGCAAGTTTTTCAGCCTCTCTAAATCTGTAAAATAAAAACAATATTTAAATGTAATTCCATTTGCAAATGTACCTGGAATCCTTTGGGCAATTGATAAATATTAATTGGATATGGATTTACATCCTACGTCTTCAGTCTAACTCCTACCTCAGTTTTCTTAATCATTTCAATTTACAATTACTCTATTAGATGAAAAACCCTTCCTCTACTGTGTTCCTCCCTGTTCTCATTAATTCCCTATTCAGACTAGCCATATACGTCCCTCCTCTGTCAACCAGGCTCCCAGCTACTCAACAGTGGGTCACTGGCTCCCATCACTCAGAGCAAATCGTCTTATCTCCTCAGCCTTTTCCCAAAGCAGTTTGGCTGCCTCATTTTGACAAAAACCTTCCTCTTCCTTAATGACATTGAAACTTTTAAAATACTACTGAAGGAAATTCTTCCTTCTCCAACCCTTATTACCACTTAGTGGGCCATTGGACCAGATTTCTGCTTGCATCCTCCATTTTCCTACAGCCCATCCTTTGTACTGCCACCTGGTTCAGCCTCCTGAGTCCCTCTGGATATCATTCCTTGGTCCAAAGGTCCTTACTGATTTCTTATGGCTAAAGGTTTCTTACAATAAAGCCTAAGCTTGCTTCATGGGCTTCAAATGCCTCTATTAATCTGGTCCAAATCTATCTGTGTAATCTTAATCATGATTATCTGTTTGCAAAGTTTTTATTTTAGTCAAACTGAACTTTTGCTTGTATGCCTCTCTCTGTCATCTCCCTAGTCATATTCACATTCTCTCCATCAAGACACTTGACGCTCTGACTTGGGTGGGGCAAAGGCAATATATGTAACCTAAACATCTGTACTGAAATAATATGCTTAAATTAAAAAAAATACAAAAAAAAAATGAATGCATTTCCCCCTAACTCCACATGTTCAAATAATGCCTGTTTGTCACATACAAACTCAAGTTCCATCCCTTCCTGCAGTTTTCTTGGATCACTGAGGGAAATAATCTCTTTCCACAGTGCGTTGGCTCTGCATATCTCACGACCATCACACCTTTCCACCATGCACGTTGCCGATATAGATATAGGTATTCTTTGATTGCAGGACCCATATGTGACTCAGCCGTGAATTTCTAAAAACAGCACAATGATGTGGAGAAGACAGGTTCTTCAATATGTGAATGAAAGAAAATAGTTCTGTCTCATTAAAGCAAAACATTCTTTCCATGAACTTTGTGGAAAGGATATGTGCTGCAGAAAACAATCTTTTATTATTTCTAAAGAAGAACCCTAGTGGAACTAAATTTGGTGAAAGAACTATATTTATTATAAAAGGTATAAGGACATTTCAGGTACTGTAAGGGCTGGGAAGTAGCAGGACTTCAGAGATGGACTGTAATCAAAGACTGGTATACTATGTGAAGATTTGGAAGTCATTTCTCTTCATCGTTCATTTATGATGTTTTCTGAATGTCTGATATTTTGATCTCTCTCTCTCTGAAAACTGACTTTTTTGCTTTACAACCCGTATTACAGACCTTGGTTGCAACTTTTGAATTTTAGTTTTTTCTATTAAAGAATATTTGCACTGCAACTCAAGCATCTAAGTTATAATTCCCATTCCCAGGGAAGGACTCTAATGTATCTGGCTTGAATTAGCTACCCATCTTCAAGCCTGTCATCTTTGATCAGAGAGCAGAATTATACCACCAGACTTTTTTGGAGAACCTACCCTTTCCCCAAAATACACATGATTATAGTATGCGCCAAGGGTCTCTGTTGCACCCAGGGATGTCTATAATCATTTGCATCTTTGGGAAGCAGTAGCTCCTCCAGAAAAGTGTGTGGGTGGTATAAGCAACACGGTAGCTGCCTGTGTCAGGGGCAAGACTTCTGAAGCTATCTGTGGATTATAAAAAAATTATGTCACTATTCTCTAGTTTTGTGTAGCTGCTAGTTCTTCAAAAATATTTTTTTAAGTACTGTCTATTTACATTTTGTTCCAAATGGGTTAATGTAATCATTGGAGCCATTACTATTGAAGGATTCAAGTCAGAGTTATAGCTTTTGATAAAAACTTATGAAATCATTTTGACTCCTTGAACCTATTTATCTTTGAAATTGGCAAAAGTTTGCTTTTGTCAACAAATCCATTCATGTAATAGCTCCTCATCTTAAAACGAAGGTAGAGAGTCATCCAATAAGTATAAAGAAATATTTTTCTTCCATAGGCTAGAGAGCAACTGATCCAACACAGGATTTCATAAGTTTGAAAAGGAAGACGAATTATCTAATTCTAACCAGAAGTTACTTCGGCCATTAAATCTTGTTGGTTTGGCAGCCAAGACTGGAAATTGCTTTTTGCCCCTAAATCTGTCTGATCCCCTTCTCTGGCCAGAAGGAGATCAAGTGAGGTAATCAAAGGACCCATGTGCCAGAGGAAGGGGCAGGTGTTTTCCACATGACGTGGAGGTGTGAGGGCAGGAACTAATGGCATGTTCAGGAAATTGCTTCCTGGAGCTGGCAGGAGAAGGGAGAAGAGCAAGTCTCACCTGGGAAGGACTAGAGCCTAGATGGGATCAAGTATTGCCAACTGAGTGGACTAGGGCTGAAAAGGAAGTAGGTAATAACAGAATTAGAGAAGGATGGGTGTTGCAACAGATAAATGAGCAGTGGTCTGTAGAAAAATCAAGACTACCCACATTAGTTATTTTCTCACTTCAGACCATCTTGCTCTGGTTAGTCAGTTTTTTTTTTTAATGGCCTCGACCAGTATATACAAAATCTTACCTTCACATGGCTCTTCTGATATTGCATGCTGGTATTTGAGAGGTGGAGGGACAGAAGGGGTAAAAGAAGAGAGAAACAATAAGAGAAGGAATTGGGTCTGCCATTGGCTCTCCCCTATGCCTCCTTGGGAATGAGCGCAGACATATGTAAGAAACCTGCTTTTGTCTTTTATTGTTAGGATATACCACAGATTATAATTATCAGTTAATCTGGTGGGAAATTTGTTGACAATTTAATAAAATTATAATATCCAAATTCCTGTTTAGCCCTTTATATCAGTTATTAGCAGCAATGTATTCAGCTGCAACAACTGAAACTCTTGAACAAGATTTCATCTATGTCTATAAACAAAAATTTGGAACACTGTCAATTAGCAAGAAGAAGAGAATAAAATTTGATGGGCAACTAGTGACATTTGCCTTGCCCTTCCTTTGATCGATTAAACCCATCTGTATATTTTTCATCAAAAAGTCAAGGGGTTTGTGAAATAAGGGGAGTGTATGGATCAAAACTAGTTCTGGACACCAGGGGCTGATGTTGTCTGGTTGAACAAACCTGGTCTGTACATAATTGTCCAAAGCCAACTAAGGCGTGTTACATTATTAGTGGTTCATGCAGTGTCCACAAGCCCATATGACTTGCCCCGAAGGAGAAAGAGGACAGAAGATGGACATGAAGCACATGTGTTCTAGAAACAAACAGCCTGTTGTGCTGTGTGGGGAAGTGATGCAACAGTGCTGAGAAACACTGAATTACGAAGGACTACATCTGTGGTGCTAAGTGGTTTGGATTTTTTTATCTAGGAATAGAGAACTTGTGAAGAGTTTTAAGCAGTAGAACTCATGAAGAGCCAGAGGAATCCTAAAAAGCAGAGTGAGATGGTGACAAAGAGCATCCACTTTTATTCATTTTGCATAAATGTACTAGCTTTGGACATTTGAACTCGGAGTGAAAATTTAAAATTAAAAAAAAAAGTCCTTATGCTTAATGTTACCACATTATGCTCCATAAAAACTCACCATTATAATGAGACATTCTTGTGTTATGTCAAAGTGGTTTTTCTATATATCTATACCTGAATTCCTGAATCTAAAGTTTCCTTTTTCTTCTCTGTTTAAAGAAAGTATAGCAGACTGACACTCATTAATATCCAACATAAATTAATTCACTTAGGTTCAGAAAATTAAAGGACAAATTTGGGAGGAAAATCATGTATCAAAAACATCTTTGCTCCACCAGCAGCTTCAATGTAGACAGGTACTAGAACTGAGTAGGATCTGGGGTCCAGTTTTTAAATTAAGGAACTTGTTACTTGTGGTTCCAGACAATCAGGACAAACTGCAAACTCTACTGGGAACAAAATTACCTCCTATGTTTGAAATAGCCCAAACAGCAGGTGTTGACAAGACTAAAACATGTTGCTTTTTCCCCAAAGGAAGCAAAGGCCCAGATCTTTACATCAAGCCAAGATCCATAAAAAGGATTCAATGAGGGGTTTAAGCAAGTGAGAATCTCAATTTAGGTTTCTTCTCCAACAAGAGAATCTGATCATATTACTGTCACTTGAATTTCAATTTAAGAACAGAGCACACAAAACTTTATTTAGTTTATTTTGTTTAACTCTGGTGTTCAAGATGTACAATTATCTAGGGGGCTGTGACAATTACCTGGAAAATACTACACTAAAAATGAAAAATCAGTTCAATTCAACAGACCTAGATTTTTAATCTGCTATTTTACGTTATAACAAATGTTAATGCAGGAATTCACAAGTTCTCTGAGACTCTGAGTTTTATGTAAAAAAAAAAAAAAATGGAATCATATTTTTTTTGTCTTCATTCAAGAATTTGTTTCTTTCAAGGAATATCAACTTAATTTTTGAAGCCACTCAGCCAAAGTGCAAGCAGAGAAAGTGATTTCCTAAATAGTCTGATCTAAAAATTGAATAAATTCCTCTGGATTTCTCAGTTTGTAGTCAACTGACATACATAACTTCAATAGTTAAAAACTAATTCAAATTCCAAGCAACAAGGTATGTTTCATGAGATCTGGAGGATGTGCTGAGGTGCAAACAGGCATCATGTCCAAAAATAGCTTTAGTGCCTTTTGTTGAAATTTTATTATTTTTAGATCAATTAATTACCAATTAACATCTTTATCTAGATTTACTGATAAGATAAAGGAAATAAACATACTTGAAAAAGTGAGATGCCAGGTAACAGAATGATGTTGATGAATTTGAGTGGACAGGGAGTGGACCTCTGACTTTTACCTCTATACTATGAGATTTGTCAGTTTGCTTTTAATTTTCTCTGATTCAAAGTAACAGTGACATTTCTCCAAATGTTGCTCTCTGTTTTAAAACCATTCAGCACTATGCTATCCTCACCATAGTAGTAATTTTTACTGACTCATTGAAATTTCTGTGAAATTTGTCTAAACTATAGGAAAACGATAGCAAGAAATGATATTACCAGAATTGGTAAATGCATTCATGTTTGTTTGTCCTAGCAACATTTCTCCTAAAAGAGAGCTAGAAAGCAAAATGATGGGTCCTCAGGCTCTCATGGGGAAATAGAAGAAGAGATGTTTGAAATTGCATTTTTAATTGTAGTAACTTTGCAATAAAACAAGACAGCTCATTCTTTGCTGATGCCTTTAAAACCCAGGAGAGTTTTTTTGAAATATGGCAATATGAGCAGACTTCTAAAGTGTAACCTCACCTTTCATTCTAGTGAGACCCTCTAAAGAAAGTCATTCAAACAGGACCCAAAACTATATACAAATATATTTATTACATGACTAACAGGAATGAAAATTAAAAGAAACTTTGGAAATAACTTAAAAGTCAAAATATTTAAGTATGCTTAGTTCTTAGATTGAAATTACTGTATTCTATAAAATATTTTAGAAGATAATATTATTTAAATGGGCTTCTATATCAATAATAAAACTTGTTAACTATCCTTCTATTGTGTAGGTGTTGCATTTTTTGATATCGTATTGCTAAGAAAACATGACCAGAAATATGTGTGCGTGTCTGTGTGTGTGTGTGTGTGTGTGTCAGAGAGAGAGAGAGAGAACTGGTGATGGGATGTTTGCTCTTATCAAATGCCAGCAAAATATCATATGTGGGTGGTAAAGGCTAAATCCTGAGATATACATCGTGATGACTGCTTTCGTTTACTTTTAAAAATATTTTCTAATTTCAGAGCATCTAGGAAACCAGGAGTGGAGTTGGGGGCAACCAGATGAGTGAAGGGCAGACACAATGCATTTGTCTGAGTTTGACCATCTGTCTGTCACCTCCCCTGTACTATACTTTTGAATGGAGGCTTTCTAAGGCCAAATGGTCATGAGTGGAGCACAGGAAGACCCACACCACCTGTCTATTGGCAAACTTCAATTTTGCATGAACTTTCTCTGTTTTAAAAATGAGCAAAAAGTTAAAACTGAAATGAGATTTATGAGAAAATAATATAAATGAAGTGAGAAGAAAAATTATCCTGAAAAATCAGAGACAAAAACAGGTCTCTGAAGTTGATCAACTAAAAGAACCGGAAGAAAATCTGGGTTTCCATAACAGGATGAATAAAGGTATGATAAATAGAGTGGAGTGAGACAGTTATAAGAAGATATAAAGTTCAGGAAAAAATAATAAGAACAAAGTAAATAAAGTGAGATTAGAAATAACAAAAAGAAGGGGGGAAAAGCTAACCTAAGGGAAATTAGCTCTAAAATTTCAGCAGGAGAATAAAATTTTGCATAAAAAATTACAAAGTTATAAAAAAAATCATTGATGTGAAACTGTAACTTTGCATGTTCTCTCAAACTAATGAAGAAAAAAAGAAATAATAAAAATAATAGAGAAAATTAAAGGGACAAAAAAGATTTGAAGTCTAAGCATTGTAGGTGTTCCTCAGGTGTAGAACAGGTAAAATAAGGCAAATGCCAGCAATAAAAATATAATTAAAAAGATCTGAACTACAGTTAATAATTATTAGAGATGGAAGGAATGAAGGAAGGAAGGAAGGAAGGAAGGAAGGAAGGAAGGAAGGGAAGGGAAGAGTCCAGCTTTGCAGGATGAAATGATTCACCATGTTCATTGAAGCATTCTGATGACAAGAGAACCATATCTAGACAATTCCTGCCAAATTTTTGCATAATACAGTTAAAGACAAAATTCTATAGATATCCAGACACAACGATCACAGAAACAGCCATCATCACAGCAGTAAAAAAACTGATCAACTACATTAAGTTTTTTTACCTGCAACTATAGGTCTAAATATGATCGTTGAGAAACTGTTGTATAGAATTTAATTGACAAAGGTAACAAGTCAAGAACTTTATTTTAAGCCAATTTGTTCTTTGTGGTCAAGGCAACAGAAAAAACGATCAGCATGGCACATATGACTTTATTGAAAAACTTATAGGAAGTTAATAACTGCATTTTAAATCCCTTATCTGCAGTGAAGTCAAAGGATAATTTTATTCTAAACTTTAAAAATAAGTAATGCTTAAATGTGGCTTTTGCTAAAGTTAGAGGAAACCAAAAATGAATTCCTAATGGAATATTATGTCATTTTAAATTTAAACATTATTCTATTGACCATTTTGATAACATTGTTTTTCTATTATAACTAAAGCTACAATAAACCTATCTCATAGAAGCTTATAATAATAACTTCCTTATAATTCAGTTTAAAAATTGAACACAAATTTAAAAGTGTTTTGTAGAATATTTAGTGATATAAAAAAGTTCATGATATGATGGTAAGGCCAAAACCAGAAAACAAGAAGGCTTACAGAGTAAGTCACATAATATAAAAAGTATGTTGATAAACACATACACACACACACACATACATACAATTAAAAGTGTCTGATGATTATGTGACAGGGGATTATTATTATTATTTTTCTTTTTAATATTTTCAATTTTTCCTCAATAGTTATGTATCTTTATTACAATCAGAAACATGAATTAGCAGACTGATGAAGAGTTAAGCTGATTAAAAATGGATATATTTACAGAATTTTAAATATTTCAGAAAAAAAGTTTCCTGTTTTGTTACCATATTGTGTGAAAATAACTGGATGGACATTCTCCAATTTTGGAGCATACTGTTGGGAAAAACACACATTAAACATATTAAATATAGGTTATGTAGTTCACATCATCATCATTAAAGCTTTTTGCTCAAACAACCTCTAACGGACTTACAGAAAACTACCCATTAACACATTTTTAACTAATTTAAATGCCTTATCATTAGCAGTCAGTTGCAAGAAATATAATTTCCAGTGTTTTGGAAATATATTTAAGATAAAATTATTTCATTCTTTTTCAAATTATATCCAATAGAATCTAAATTAATAGGATAAATCAAATCTAAATTTCTTAGTAACATTATCCATTTAAAAATAGAAGAAGCTCTTCATTTAGAGACAGAAAATTTACCTCATACTTCCTTCTTCTTGAGCTTACATTTCCATTTTACTTTCCCCATGTAAGTTTATTCTAACATTTTTATTCTCTAAAATATTTACCAACCCCCTCATTCTTAAGTCTTACAACAACAAATAAAAAGAATTGTAAATTTTGATATAGAAGTGTTTTGTCTCTGAGCATAGGCTCTAATATTAAAATTGTTTTTACTCCCAGATTAGATTGTCATCACAATTATCAGTACACAATTAATAAAAATGATTCATATAGTATAAAACTTGATTAATTATATAAATATAGTTATTAGAAATATATATTTTAAAGATATATATTTAATATTATATTATGAATATTACTTATTGTTATTGATGAATGTTGAAATAGGATCACTTTTAGAATCAATTCTAATCCTAGGTTGCTTTTCTTTTTTTAATAAATGCAGATACTAAAAAGCCTTGTCCATGTAAATAAGTAGATAAATGAGTAGAGGGGATGAAAAAGTTTTATTATGCAATGTTATTCAATTATTTGAACTTATTCTGAGTTATATGACAGAAAAAACACAAAGTGGCTTATCATCAGAATTATACTTAATGATCTATAAGTTGATAATTAAATTATGTACTCCTTTAATTTTGTTGGAAATAAAATATGAAGGCACCTGATTTATAACGATAATTTTTATCCAATCTGTACAGTTATTAGATTTTTAGTATCTGGGAAATACATCAAATACATTTTATAAAGACTTATCAAGTGATTATTAATTATACTGCTACTCTTTCACTGATAGTCACCTTCTTTAGCTTAATATACAAAGAAAATGTTTAGAGAAAATCAAATTTTGAAAATGTTACTATCTTTGCTGATTTTTTAAAAATGAAATGCCCATTTTATCACATGCAAGATATATTTTTATAAAAACACTGGAGCCACTTCTGATAAAGGTCTAATAACAAGAATCTATCTGGAACTTAAAAGAATTAACGAGAAAAAATCAAACAACCCCATCAAGAAATGGGCAACAGAAATGAACAGAAACTTCTCCAAAGAAGACAGAATAATGGCCTGCAAACATATAAAAAATGTCAACATCTCTAATCATCAGAGAAATGCAAATCAAAACCACAATGAGATCACCTAACTCCAGCGAGAATGGCATGTATTAAAAAATCCCAAAACAACAAATGCTGGCGAGGATGTGGAGAGACAGGAACACGCTTACACTGCTGGTGGGACTGCAAATTAGTGCAGCCTTTGTGGAAAAGAATTTGGAGATACCTAAAACAGCTAGAAATAGAAATACCATTCGACCCTGCAATAGCATTGTTGAGCATCTACCCAAAAGAACATAAAACATTCTATTATAAAAGACATCTGCACCCGAATGTTTATCGCAGCACAATTCACTATTGCAAAGTCTTGGAAACAACCCAAGTGCCCGTCAATTCAGGAGTGGATAATTAAAATTTGGTATATGTTCACAATGGAATATTACTCAATTCTAAGAAATGACAGTGAGCTAGCACCATTTATGCTATCCTGGATTAAGCTTAAGCATGTTATCCAAAGTGAGGCAACACAAGACCAGGAAAATGGGCTCCACATCTACTCACCATCAAATTGGTACTGACTGATTAAAACTATGGTGCTCAAATGGTGGTAGTACTCACCAGGGACTCGGGGTCGAGGGGAGACCCACATCCTTGGGATATGGCGAGCATTGTGGGGGGGAAGGGAATACCTCTTACCCTTTTTAGGGAGAGGCAAAGAAATACAATGTAACCAAAATGTCAAAAAAAACCAAACCAAACAAAACAAAACACTGGAGCTTCATCAACTGATGAATGGATCAATAAATATGATATTTTTATAATACCACATAATGGTAAAAATAAAATAAATATCCAGACAATAAAATATGATTTGTTAATCAAAAAAGAATGAAGTACTAGTACATGCTGTACATGGATGACCCTTGCAAATATGTTAAGTAAAACAAGTCAGTTACAAAAAATTACACATGGCATGATTCCATTTATATGAAATTTCCAGAATAGACATATCTACAGAGACAGAAAGTAAGAGGAGCAGGAATGGGCAATGACTGCTGTTAAATCACAAGTGCAGGCTTAGTCTTGAGGTGATAAAAATATCCTGAAATTAGATCGTACTGATGGTTACACAACTCTGTGAATATACTAAAGACTGAACTATGCACATTAAATGTGTGAGTTTTATAGTTTATGAATTATATCTCAAACTGTTAAAATAACTTTGTAGCTTCAAATTCAGTTCATATAATTTATGAAAAATTTCTGCTATATAACTTTATTGATAAAGCCAGTCCTAGTGGTTTCTACCATAAAATCTGCCTTCATTTTAAATTAAATTAAATGTGTTAATATGTTTCTCTTTTAAAACCATCTCACTTACCAACACCAAAATTGTTGGGGATGAGTGATCTCATGAATTCACATATCAATTTTTTAAAGTACAGGTTGGGACAGGAGCAGTGGCTCACACCTGTAATCCTAGCACCCTGGGAGGCCAAAGCCAGAGAATTTCTTGAGTTTGAGAGTTCGAGACCAGCAAAGAGAGACTCTGTCTCTACTAAAAATAGAAAAATTAGCGAGGTGTCCTGGCGTGCACCTGTAGTCCCAGCTACTCAGGAGGCTGAGGTAGGAGGATCGCTTGAGTCCACGTTTGAAGCTGCAGTGAGCTAAGGTGACACCACGACAACATTGCACTTTACCAGGGGTGACAGAGCAAGACTCTGTCTCAAAAACTAACTAAATAAATAAATATAAAAAATAAAGTGCAGTTTGGATACCCAGAAATTCATTATACTAATTGTTAATGGCAGCAGCCAATGCTCTGTGCAAATCAGTACTCAATCTTTTGGCCATAAAAACTTGTGTTATTATTTGTTTACTTTAAATAAGGTTTCTAAATTAGAGATTAAAGTTGAAATTTGAGTGACTGCTCTTGTTGTTTCAGCAACCATGTTTGAAGAGATATTTACACACTTTTTCCCTGTGAATCTACATGAACTTGAATAAATCGATTTTACAGTTTTTAAAATACCAGCAATAGTTGAATCATATGCAAGTATTTGAATGCTATAATCTCATCAGTAATGCTCTTTTCATTGCTGTAGAAGCAGATATAAATTATTGGCTGGAAATGACTGGAAACCTCCAAGGATTCACCAATCTGTAAGCCATAGCTCTTATTCACCACAAATTGCGCAGCGACACTTCCTATCTTGTTCCAGTTCATGCATTTCACAAAGCACATGGGCATTTGAATAGAAAATGGCTTTAATCTCAAACATAGGCTTGGCATGTTACATTTTTTTATCTGTTAAAATGTCACCAAGTGTAACACACCTTTTATCAGTCATGTGAAATTCCCTGGCCTTCGCATTAAAAACTGTATAAAGTTTCTAAAGCCAACTTCAATAATTGTGTGAAGCTATTACGCTTATTTATGTATTTACTAGTCCATTAAATTTTCTCATAAAAATTAAAAGTTAAGAGTCTAGATGCTTTGTAAGCAAATGAATAGCAAGGAATATCATTTCAATTTATTATTTGATAAGAATATCCAGGGATTCTCCCTTTGGTAAGATGCATTTCTTGAAAAAAAAGCAGATAGGGAGGGGAAAGGAGAGGATATTGAAGGAAATTGACAGTACCTTAAGAGTTTAATTCTCTAATATATCTGAATTCATAACCAAAGTAACATAGACCAAAACAACCTATCTTTAATGTCATAGTTTGCCCATAGCAAAATTATGTATAAAATGGGTGATGGCACCAAGGTCTATTACAGATACAGCCTTTTGATTTAAAAAAGGTTTTGCAGACACCAATATTTCAAACTACCTCCTTGATTGGTGACTTGGATATTTCTACATTCCTGAAAACTGCATCATATTACAGTTTGGATGAGTAAGAGGCATGTCCTTTTATACTAAAGGAGAAGGGCAACTATAGATGGTTAGCCAGGCAATGGAGAATTGGCATGAAGCACCTCCTGCACAGATATAGCTAAGGATCTGAAAATAGATTCCTTGACAATTTTTTGTGCCCCTTGTAAAGTCTTTGTGTATGCCTGTCTTAGTTTATTTGTACTGCTATAACAAAACATTATACCTGAGACTGGGTAAGTTATAAAGAAAAGAAATTTATTTCTCACAGTTCTGAAGGCTACCACATCCAAGATCAAGGCACTGGCAGGTTCGGTGTCTGGTGAAGGCCTCATTCCCTGCCTTCAAGATGACACCTGCAGCTGCCTCCTCTACATAGGATAAACATTGGGTCCTCATGTATAAAATCATGTAACCATAACCACAATCATGATATAGAATATTTTTGTCAACTCCATGAAATTACCATGATCCCTCTTACAGTCAATAATCTATTTTCAGTCCCTAAAATTACTGCTCTTTTTTTGTCACTAAAATTTAGCCTTTTCTAAAAATTTACAGAAATAGATAATACAGTATTAGTCTTTTGGGGCTGACTCCTTTTATTATGAAAAATGCTTTGAGATTCATCCACATTTTTTTCATGTTATCAGTGGCTGTTTTAAGTTACTGAATAATATTATATCACATGGATGTGCTACATTTGGTTTATTCATTCACCAGTTGATGGATATTTGGGTTGTTTCTAGTTAAAAGCCATTGTGAATAAGGTTGCTATGGACATTTGAATAAAAGTTTTCATTTCTCTTGTGTAAATGCCTGGGAGTGGGATTGCTATGATATATTGTGGTGTATAAGGGCAGGTGCATTTTCATTGAGATTTCATTAAGTCTATAGATCAATATGGGGAGAATTAATAATTTTGAGGGATAAAATTTTGTATGTAATTTGAGGATTCGGATTATGCTTGACTCATAGAATGAATTAAGCAGTATTCATTCCTCTTAAAATTATCTGAAAATGTTTACAAAATCATTATTTTTTTCACTAATGTTGGATAGAAATTTCCTATAAACTGATCTGGGCCTGGAGTTTTCTTTATTGGAAGTATTTTAACTAAAGAGTCAATTTTAAAATTTTAATATGCTGAAAAAATAGATAAATAAACTTAAAAAGAAAAAATGATTAAAAATAATATAGTGTTATTTGGTGATTTTTGTTTAGTACACTTTGGTAATTTGTTTCTTTTAGGGAATTTGTCCATTTCATCTGAGTTTTCAAATTTAATGGCATAATGTTGTTTATAATGTTTTCTTTATCTTTTTAATGTCTGTAGGATTTTTAGTGATACCCCCTTTCATAATTGATATTAAATATTATTTTTACTATTTCCTTTACTGCTTACATTGGATTTAATATGCTCTTCTTTTTCCTTAGGTAAGAGATTAACTGTTTAGTTTGATCTTTACCCTGTTCTAGCAAACATTTAATGCAACAAATATCCCTTTAAATGCTGCTTACAATTTAGGTTTTAATTTTAATTCATTTCAAAATATTTTCTAAATTACTTTTTGATTTCTTCTTTGATCCATGGATTATTTATGAATGTCTGCTTAATTTCCAAATATTTGAGGATTTTCAAGAGAGTTTTATGTTATTGACTTCTAATTTAATTTTGTTGTGATCATAAAAAATATTTTATATAATTTTAATCCTTTCAAATTTACTCAATTCTGTATAATATACAAAAAGTTGGTCTATCTTGGTGAATATTTCATGTGAACTTGGAAAGAATGTATGTAATCTGTTGATGTTTGATGGAGTGTTCTATAAATATCAATTAGATCATGTTGATTAATAGTGTTTTTCAGAACTTCTATAACTTTAATGATTTTCTGTCTATATGTTCTACCTATTACTAGGAGAGTTTTTAAGTCTCCAACTCTAATTTTGGATTTGCTTCTTCTTTCAGTTCAATTGACCCTTTTAATATAATGATGTCTCTCCTTATCTTAAGTAATAATCTTTGTCCTGAAGTCTTATTTCTTTCTTACAAAGTTTTGTCTTTATTACTTTATCTCACATGTTTTTAGTACTTGATTTTACTGAATGTGGTGAGATTTTCTTTATGTTTTCTCCCTTTGGGGTTTATGGAGACTGTTGGATTGTGGATTTATATTGAACATCAAATATGGAAAAATTTAGCCATTATTTGGTCAGATATTTTTTCTCCTCACCCCTTCTGGGAATCCAATTGCATATACATATTTAATATTATATCACAAATCTTTTCTGCTCTGTTGAATTTTTTTAGTCTTTTTTTTAATCCTTGTGCTAACTATATCTATCTGTCTATCTATCTATATCTATCTATCTATCTATCTATCTACCTACCTATCATCTATTTCTAGTTTTAAAGGTGGGTAAATCAGGTCCACCTTGTTCCATTATGAACAGAAGCAAAATTCCCTATTTGAGTACTTCTTTATTCCATGGTTTCACCCATATTTTTGAAGGATGGTTTTAGCATTCAATTTCTGATTTTCTATTTCCAAGGAGAAGACAAAGTTCCCCAGTTCCTAGAGTTTGTACACGGAAGAACCTCCTCCTTTCCCACTTCACTGGAATCCTCTTTATCCATTCCAGGATGGCAACCGTGACTAGCTGACCACCTTTTCCAACTCATTTCTATTGCCACTAAATTTCACTTGTAACTCTTCAGATGATGACTATTTTTTAATTGCCTGATATTTGTATTTTATTTCACTATGCTTTTTTGCATTTGTTATGCATCTTTATTATTTTACTATATTTGCATGACAGTCATATTTGCTGCATTATAGAAGAGAAATGCAATTTGAATCTGATACTATTAATAAGTACTATGCACAAACACTCCCTATACTGAGTTCATTGAATATTAAGTAATTAGACAATTGATGTTTTATATGATTTATATTATAGAGAAGTTCTTGGTAAAATATTTAAATACTTGGTGTACTATATAAGACCATTTGAGCATATTTTAGAAAATTATTTGGGGATTTTGGATAGGTTTGGAATGCATTTTTAGTTTTTTCATTTACAATCTAGAATATAAGCTCTTACTATGCCAATATTTGCTATCTGATATATTTTCAATTAAAGATTGGATTCAAATAACAAAGGATGCCTGTAGTAGCACCAAATCATGAATCACAAGGGCTAATGCTTCAAATTGCAGGTGTTGATTATTAATGGAGTGCTTCTGACATGGACAGCCCTGTGCAGCAGTTAAATGTTGGATAACAGCAATAATTTTATTTAAAAGCATTTATAATAATACTGAGAAACACTGGGGAATATAGCTGTTGAAATAAAAATAACATATAATCTATAAAAATAAACCATATTGTCAAAGTGTCAGAGAATATGTTGAAATAAAATGCTTGTGATATCATATTAAATAGACCAGAAGAATATAAAATTATATAGTAGTTATGATTCACATTTTCCTTTAAAAATGTTAAATATATATACATAAAACACATTGATTATCTCTTAGAAGAGAAACTTCACATGATTTTTATATTCTATTTGTGCCTTTTTACCTTATCCATTGTTTTCTACAATGAGGATATATATTTTTATAATGAAAACAAGAAAAAAATTAATTGTTAATATTTTCTGATCTTTGGATGAGCAAGATTTTCCAAGCAAAGAAATAACTCATAAATAAGAAGATTGATACATATAAATTTTGAAAAATTAAACCTTTTATATGTCATGCATACCACAAACAACTTTAAAGGCAAATTAAACACATATTGACAAAGTATTAGTAATATATTTAATTTGTATGGAACTTATAATAATATATAAGATAATACTCTAAGAGCAAAATATTCCTATTGCATGGTACTTGTTCATTTGGTGAGGTCATGTCTTCCTGGATGTTCTTGATACTTGTGGATATTCATCAATGTCTGGGCATTGAAGAGTTAGGTATTTTTTTAATCTTCACGGTCTAGGCCTGTTTGAACCCATCCTTCTTGAGAAAGCTTTCCAGATACTCAAAGGAAACTAAGTGTTGGGATCTAAGTCTAAGCTCAGTAATGCTGGGACTCTTGCAGACTCCTGGTGATACCACCTTGGTGGACTTTCTTAAGATATAGGAGAATTCCCTGCATTACCAGGCAAAATCTCTTCCCTCCTCCTCTGTGCTGTGCTGCTGGAGTTGGGAAAGGAGTGATGTGGGTACTCCCTTGTGGCCACCAGCACCAAGTCACACCTGAAGCCAGCCTAGTCTCACCCAAAGTCTGTGATCACTGCTGCCTGGCTGCCTCTGATGTTTATTTAAAGCCCAAGGGCCCTTTAGTCAGCAGGTTGTGTGAATCCTACCAGTACTGGGTCCTTCCCTTCAGGACAGAATGTTTCCTTCTGGTCCAAGGTGGGTCCAGAACTGCTACCCAGGAACGAAGGCCTGGAATCAGGGGCTTCAGGAGTCTGCTTGGTACTCTATTTTACTGTGGCTGAGCTGATACCCAAGTTGCAAAACAAAGTCCTGTGAGCTCTTTCCTTTCCTTTGCCCAAGTGAAAGAAGACTCTCCCTGAGCCAGGCTGCCTCTAGTTGGGGGAGGGGTGACATAGTCACTGGCTTGACTGCAGCTGCTGGTGTCTCACTGGGTCACGTGCATCCCACGTCCACAGGCTCCAGGCCAGCACAGCTGCAGGAACTGCCCAGGGACTGCAGCCTTTGTGGCCCAACTGCCTTATGAATTTGGTCTAGGTTCCAGGACACTTTTTGTTAGCTGGTGTTGGGGCTAGCGGGAACTTAGGTTTCAGGGCAGAGGATTTCCCTCTGGCTGGGCTGGGCTAAATGCTCTCTCCATTGGCACCAGCAGAATTCTGCCCGGTGCTTTTTTCTCCTATGCCAGGGAAGCCCTGGGTTTCAATGGATAGTGCCACAATTACTTCAGTCTCCCTCCCATGGGCATGCAGAGTCTGTCTTCCCTCGGTGTGCTGGTGTGGCCCTGTGGGTGGATGAGGCAAGAGTGATGTAGGCAATTCAAGACAGTCTTTTCTGCCCTCTTCAGTGCCTCTTTCCTTGACAAAATGTTAATACCAGGTAGTATGATTGCTCATCTGAGTTTTGGTTCTTCTGAAGGTGCTTGCTTTCATGGACAGTTGTTGGATTTGATGTTCACGTGGAGGGACAATTGCTGAAGTTTCTATTCAGCCATCTTGTTTCTCCCCCAAGTCCCCCCAGCAAACCCAAAAATTCTTTAAAGAAAAATGCTCTAAGGGAGATAAACAGTGTTCTTATATTATGATTCTGAAGCACAGAAGCTATTTTGTAACTTTTTTAGAAATCACAACTTAAAAATAATTTTCCATTAAGACAGATTAAATTTGCATAGTAAAAAAGGGTGTTATAAAATCTAAATGTGTGGAAGTACATGAGAAACTTCCTTCTAAACAGGGTAAACCTTGGAGAAATTAGTACCAATCTGTGGTTGAGCTCGTGTATTACATTGTAAAATAACCCATAAGCAGGAGGCCCCTCCCAAGACAGGACTCCTTGGCAGTGCTGCTCTTTTCAAGAAATTATTAATCATGTTCTTGAATTCCGGTTCAAATTCTGATGACTAATCATTTATTAATATGCTATTCTTTTAATTTGTGCAAATATCATCGATGAATAAAATGGATGATAGAGTATTTTCCAAACTAAATATACCATGATTTTTCTAATCAAAATAAAGCTAATAAAATGCACATGTATCCCATGGAAAAATGGAGGAAGTGAGAAAGGAAAAGGTTACAATGTATTATAAAACTGTAACTTGACTATGGAACAGATTTATGATCACATAAAATTTTTAAATAGCATAAGAGCTTAGTCTGCTGTACATGACAGTCCTAGGACATTTACAATTTTATTTTAAAAAATAAAAGGCTCTTCTTGAGCTTCTGTGGCACCAAAGATGCCCTGAAACCTCAATAAAAATCTATTTTTACACTTTTACATGGGAGAGAAAAGATTGAAAAGAATATATAGAGCATATAATTCCAGAACCAACCTGCATATCTCAGCTGTAAATATCTTGAATAGGTGTTCCTGAAAAGGGCACAAATGGAATTGTCAGTTACTGAAGTTGATTCAGGCAACACACTACTAAGCTCCATTGGTAAGCATAACTCCTTAAAATTTATAGTTGTATTTTCTATCTCACACTACTGAGACATTGCCTGTCAATGTTTCTTGGCCCAGAAGAGATATGAAATGGTCTTAATCAAAAAGCCATCTACTTTTTTCTGACATTGGCTTCCTAGCAAGATGAACCATTATGAAAGGGATAACCTAATGATAAAATATTCCCTTCCTACAAAAAGCTTGTGGATTCCAAGTAGATTTTTGTCTTAATAGGACCAAAATAATTTGAACACAGTTGATTTGAAGATATGGTCATGCTTGTTGGTGAAGGCACAAGGCCTGAAGCCTGAACCCTCGGCCATTTCCAGAGGATGGAGAGATATTGGGAAATACATAAATTTAAGGTGTTAGAGAAACAAGTTTCAATATTTTCAAGGAAGACATATAGATGAAAAACATCACTGGCATATTTGAGTAAAAAATATAGATAGTAGAGTAGTACTATGTCTCTGTAACATATAGGTGGGATGTACAGAAGAAATGTTGTTATACTAGGTTAATATCTGATGGTAGAGATCTTTCAATCCCAGAGAAAATAGACTCATTAACACAGCTTTGAAGTAGGAAGCCATTATAGAATTTGGAGATGATGAACACTTCTAGTTTGTATAATTTATATCTAATTGTGTGTGTGTGTGTGTGTGCACCAAATGGCTCAGCATATTGTGCTAAATTAAAAAGAAAATATTCTATATACTAGGTGCGAGATTGGAAACAAGGTGTTTTTTTCCTAATCACCACAGCAACTGCATTAGGGTAAATGATTTCAATTATATTCTTCAATGGTGGAAACCCAGAGAGTCAGAGAAGTCAGTAGCACATTCATCCGTTGTCATTTACCTGACAAGCAGCAGAGCCAAGACTCACACTCAGATTCATCTCACTACAGAGACTGTGTTCTATATCATACATCAAGTATGCCTCTGGGGAAGTTGAGAGAAAGATGTTCACAACAGTGCTGTGAACATCATTGGAGGACAAGATCTCAACGTCCTGGTTGGTGGTCAGTCCCTGAATGTGCCTCTAGTAGCCCATAAACTATAACAAAGGGAATAAATATGCTTCCCAACTGCACTCGTGCAGTTTCACACAGAATAGGAAGCTCTGAGTTACTTCTTTATGGGGAGTAGATAGTAAATATTTCTCTACTTTCTATGGGAAAACATAATTATGTACTCAAATAATAGTGGGAATTATAACAAATCTTCTAATATGCTACATGAAGCTCAATGGAATGATTGGACTTTATGAATATTTTATTTTCATTCTAGGGGAAACAAAATCTTTTCTGCTTCATAACATTTTGCAATCACTACAATAAAATAAATACAAAAACATAGCAGACTCAATATCTGCATTTATAAGTATATATATTAGATTAGCAAGCTATTCTTTCTCAAGTGCTCTAAAAAGGCATAAATTTCAGTTTATGTATTTTCAGAAATCTTGGCCTTAATTGTCTAAATATTTCATCTTGAGGATAAATAGCTCTTTACTTTTCTCTTTCCAACAGACAGGGCTAATCAGAATACCACAGCAGGGAAAGAACATACACTGAAATGGAAAAAATAGGTAGTTAAAAAAATATGTCAAGTAATAACAGTTTTAAGTAGTTTTTAGCTAAGATGGCATATCTTTGCATTTCAGGAACAATGCATTTTAAAAACAGGCTCCTAGATATGTGCACACATACTCCTTGAAATTGTGTGTGTGTATAATGACTATCTTTTTTTTTTAAGCCAGTCATTTAGCAATGGGGACTGTCTTTACTTTTATTTATTTAAAATTTATTTATTCATTCATTTAGTGACAGCACTCAGTGGTACAGTGTCATTCCACTTCTCTTTCTTTCCAGGGTGATGTTGACTCATCTTATTCAATAGAATAATATTTTATTTCTCTTTGATTCAGTTGATAGCAACAATTCACTCATTTGCCAGAGATTGGATGATCAACATGACTTTGTGATTAAAAGGGTGCTCACATGGTGGTGGTGTTCACCAGGGATTCGGGGGTTGGGGGGGTAGACCCACATCTGAGGGATGCGGTGAGCATTGTGGAGGGGAAGGGCATACCTCTAACCCTTGCTAGGGAGAGGCAAAGGTATAAAATGTAACCAAAATGTTTGTTCCTGAAATAAAAAAAAATTTAAAAAATTGAGAATGTATCTTTATATTTTACATTGAGAAGTTTGGAGGAGTGGCAATCTTTTCTGTTTCTTTCCTATTTCCCTCCTTTCATCATATGACCTTATAGACATAATATAATTACTTCCCATTACACTTAAGATAAAATACAAACATATTACCATGACCTCACAGGCCTTGTATGATCTGGCCTTCCTTACCTTTCTGACCTCAACTCCTTTCTTCTTCCTCTCCTTGCAATCCCTTGCACATGAAAAGCATGTATATGTGGACAAATATGTTTGAACTTACTGTTACCTTTGCTTGCCCCACTTTTACCTAAGTAAGAAGTCTCCAATTATGACTGAACATTAGAATCACATTAGGAACTATCAACAATACAAATGTCTGAGCCCCATCATAGACATTTTTATTTAAATGACTTTGAAGAGGATTATGCATCAGTTTTTTAAAAGCCTCCCAGGCAATGCTTCTTTACAGTCAAGGTTGAGAACTACTGCTCTAGATCTTCAAATGATGAAGTTCAGGTATTTATTTAGATAATTTCCTATAGAGACTTTTCTTATGCCCTACCCTCATAATCTTGTTGCTATTGGAAAGCATAGCATTCACATTTTTTTACTTGTCTATTGTCCTTCTCTTCTACTAGAATATTAACTCCATCGTATCAGGGACTTTGTGTGTCTTGTTCATCATTTTATTCCCAGTTCAATATATAATCAATGCATATGTGTTTAATGAATGAACATTTGGCTCAAAAAGATAAGATAAAAGGAAAGGAATGTGAGAAGTATTTACCAATTTATTAAAATGCATTTTTACACATAATATGTATCTATTACAATGTATATGTGTGTGAGGATTTGTGTGTGTGTGTGTGTGTGTGTGCGCAGGCACGCATATACAATCTGAAAACACCCAGGCTTTGCTAGCTTATGGAAACACATGGGATCAAAACAGGACTAATAATCCCGTTTCTGTTTGGTTTTGGTCTTGGTTTGTTTTTGTTTGGTCATTACCACTACCTTTTCAGATAAAACACTAGACCCTTAAAAAATTTCCATAAGTATCTTGAAGTTTTACGTATTATGTTGAACCATTCCACCAATTAGTGTGATTACATGCTGGGTGTTCCCTTTTGCCCTTAACTCACCATTGGTGCCAGGACTTGCCCCTCTGAGGAGAACCTTCCTGATGCTGCTGCTTCTCCTGAGCACCATTAGAAGGACAGCTCTCCGGGTCCAGGTGCCCTCCCTTGGTGCTCCCAAGGCAGCTGGCCCTCCAGGGGCCAGAGCAGTGCTGTGTTCTGCACAGAGATGGGGAAAATGACCCTCTTCTACCCTGGATCAAATACAGGCTTCTGGAAGACCTACTCTACCTCTCTGTGCTCTGATGTCACACAAAGTCCCACATGAAAAGCAACTCCTCAGGCTCTGTCTACATACCCTCTTTCTATGTATAGGATGTTTTTTAAAAAAAGTTTAGGAGTTGACAGGGGATGTGTAACATGTGGTCCTCCAGTTCCCCATTTCTGTTTCTCTGTGCAGTACAAAAGAGCCCTTCTCAAAGGGCCCCTTCTTTGTGAATAATGCATTGTAGTTTCTGAGGTGAGAGCATGTTGAGACACATTAGTCCCACTAGTCCCCTGTGAGCTTGGGCTTACGTTATCTACACACACACACACAAACACCAATATATGCATAGGAACATATGTTTTATATGGAAGTGCGTGCGTGTATATATACATATATTCAGAGTTATAGATTTAAGACATATCTGGATCAACCTTCTACCAAAGTAAATTTGGGCAAGTCGCTCAGCCTCTCGGAATGCCAGTTTCTTTGTCTTGAAATGGAAAATTTTGGTGGATCCATAGGATTTACAAATTTAATGTTCATGGTGTCAACCCTGTGCAAGTGACCGTGAAAGACCATGACATGTGGTGATTTGTAATTGTACTCAGGCATGAAATTGAGGCTCATGTACTAAGGGGCTGTTGTATAGAAATGAGCCAGTTAGCTGGGGCATGAGCCTTGTTAACGGTGAGGCAGGCGAGTAGCCACATGGCCTGTTGTTTTCTGCTTGACCTGCATACACCATAACCCTCTTGGAGCAATTAAAAAAGAAGTACGTGGCTTGGATGAAGAAAAAAAAAAGTTGCTGGTGTTGGAGGGATGGAGATGACAAAAATACATGAAGATGTTCAATCTAATGTCTTAGAGTGAAAAGCAGAACCCTTCAACAATTTTTTTTATGTATGCTCTAAAGGAACATTGAAATATTATGTGTCCTTCATATTTATGTAAGTTAACATCTAAAATTTTCTGTCAAAAGCTTAGATACTTGTAAATTATGCAATTTTAGTATGCTTTAAATATTAACAGTTTTAAATATAATTGTTATATCATTCTTAAATTGGTTCCAAAAACCTGTATATCATAGTGACTTGATAACCACCATTATCCAATTACAAAAATACAAGGCCAAGCTCCTTTTAAGAGAAACTTACATCAATTTTGCCTTCTTAAACTCATATTTCCATTCCACTTACTCCACAGAATTTTATCTTAATAACATATTTTACGTTTGAAAATTTATTATTGATCACCCTATAATATTCCTCTGCAATAAAATGGATACATTCAACTCTTTCTGTAAAATTCCTGACATCATAAAGTTCTGTTTAAAAAATATTTTGAGTTGAATAATCATTATAATTCAGTGTAGTATGTAATAGAAACAACATAACCATATTATAAATTTTGATGAATTATTTTTAACATAAAGGAAAAATATTAGAAATGTATCTCTTAATAAGATATATGAAGCTTGTATCTGTGGGTGAATATGACTTGCTGCTAGATGAGCCAAGATTCAGCATTGATTCTATTCCTATTTTTGTTTTTATAGATGGAAGTGCTAAAAAATGCCATCCCTATAAAAATATAGATGGAAATGGAAGTAGTTTTATTATTTTAATGACACACAATTCTTTGAACACATTCCAAGTTATGTGCCCTAGTAATTTATCATAAAAAAGTTATTTTAATGATATATCAGCCAACAACTTAATCAGGTTCCCTTTCAATTCTGTTGAAAGACAATAATTGAAAAGTACAGGACTTGCAAAAGGATTTATTGCCCAGTAATTTAGATCATTCACTTTCCCAACACCTACAACAATATTTCAAATAGTCCCAATATTAGATACTAAGGAGTTTTCAACCCCAGGACAATGTACCTTGACAACATTAGAAATAGGTAAGGGGAATGCTTTTACGTAGTAAAGTGGAAGAAGGATAATTATGAAAGAAGAAGTTGGAAAGAAGACCTGTTTGAAAGTAAGTTCTTGGGTAAATCAGCTTTAGGAAACATTATATATGAATTTTGGGGATCTGGAAAGTCTTTCTTCAAACTCCAAGTACCACATACCCCTTGGGAAGTCTCCACACTACAGTCTGAAGACCTCCAGTATAAGTTAATTATACAGTATATTTTAATGACTTTGAATGAAGTACTCACTCTGTACTTGTAGAATTGCTTTTAAAATTTTAGTGCTTTGCATTTTATGACTGAAATGTTATGCTATTTGGGATTCTAAACTTTGAAATCCCCTCAAATGTTAGGAAGTGTATCTAGTAAATATAAGTACTTATTGTCTCACCATAAGGGGTTCGTCTGTGGTTAAATGAGATAAGGTTGGTGGAAGTGTTATGTCAACTGTAAAGCACCATAGAACTGTTATGACATAAAAGAATTGGCCTCCTTGTGAAAGAGAAGAAATGTTAATGGCTTAGGTAGACCCATTGCAAGGTACTGAGGTCTGGGAAGTCATTTAGCAGCTGAAGTATCCAAGAAAAGAAATATTACTTCAGGACAATGTGTGCAGAAGTAGGAAGTTAATATGTATTTGGCAAACTAAATAAGAAAAAATGGAGATTAAAAGAAAAGGATTAGGCCTGCGTTTTCTGGAATCTGATCTGACAAGTTGAGCCAGTCTGTGGCCAAAAGTTACTTAACAGTTCCTAGGTAGGAGATAGAATCTATTCTGGAAGTTCATTTAGTTTCCATGCTTTTTTGCATCTCCTTTTTTGTTTTGTGTTTTTCTTATGATTTTCTTGTAAATGTATAAGTGCACTTTTACTGAAGTAAGAGGAAAATGGTTTTATGTCTTTTGAAGCTCCTATTATGTCAGAGATCAGAAAGCCTCTAAGAGAGCAGACACCAATAATCTTCTAATTGGTTCTGAATTTTCTCTCTCATCCCTTTCCAAACCATTCTCCACACAGCTGCATGAGTCATCTTTTAAAATGAAAATACAACACATTCCCTTCTCTCCTTAAAGCTTCCTAATGGCTTTCCACACTGCATTTAGGATAAAGCTTAAACCTTAAGTGGCCTAAAGCAGTTTTGTGTTGGAACTAGCTTATATAGGCCCGCAAAAGCCAGTTGTAAAATTTCATGAGCTGATTGTTAAACACAATCATTATTAAAATTAAATTATATAGCCAAACAATTAAATAAATCATATAAAATGACAGGTAATAGTCAAAATTCAATATTTCCTAATTATTTTACATTTTACTCTTTGTTCTTGAGATTATTTGCATTTATTGTATTTGTGTTGTGGAAATTCTACCTAATCATGTGGGGCTGTACCTCTCTCCCCAACTCTGCATCAGCTGGTATCTTGACATCAGTTATGTGGTTGTATTTATACCAAGGGAATTGGCAACACTACAAATCATGGTTATCCCCCTGCTCCAGAGCTGGTTGCTAAATATTTACCAGTACACCATGGGAAGACACGGCTTAAACCTGGATTTAACTATGAGAAGGTCAAATTGACTTATCTTTGAACATTTCTCTGCATCTTTTTTCTTTGGCATTTCCTTTTCACAATCAATCCCCAGATAATAAATTCAATAATTTTAAATTGATACACTTTGTCCATTTGTACTAATTCACTTAATCTTTGAAATTATGTTCTTTGAGCAATCTTTGTTCATCATGTCTCAAAATCCAGCACAAAATTTACATTCTTTAAGAACTTTACTTTTCTGTCCCCAGACACTGGGAAACTTTTGCTTCTGTAATATTTAAGTGTAATAATATTCTGTAATACTTAAGTGTAATATTTAAGACAGCATTTCTGATAGTATTATCTATTCGCAGTTTTTTTTATTATTTCCAACATGTATATTTTGTAGTTTTTTAAACCACACAGTAAATTATTTGAAGACAAGATTTTTTAAGGTAACCAATATCATTTGGAAATTAACTAACATTCAGGTATTTTAAGATTAATATTATCTGGGTCCAATTGTTATGTCTATAGGACTTTCTCTGAACTTAGTCAAGGAATCTGAAAATTAAATTATGTTCTTTTCAGCACTGCTAGTAATAAAGATTTGACATTCATAATTTTTCAATTTGCTTGATAGAACATAGGCAGAATAGCATCCAGTTTAGTTTTTCCATCTCAATATTAACTTTGAGAAGAAACTATGCTTTAAAATCCCACCAGGAGTAAAAAAATATGCACCTTTAAGAACAGAATTTTAAAGACAAAGATTTTTGGGCACTTGTGTTAACCTTTGGCTAACTTAAAACCAATATTTCTTCCAAATATCCTTTCCAAACAAAAACAAAACAAAATAAAACAAAACCCACATTTTATGTTAAATACACCCACTAGAAAATAGTAAGGAAATTTAATTGGGTCCCATTTATCTATTTTGTTGTTGCTGTGATTGCTTTTGGGGTCTTCTTCATAAATTCTTTCCCTAGGTCAATGTCTATCAGAGTTTTTCCAACATTTTCTTCTAAAATTCTTATAGTTTCATGCCTTAAGTTAAATACTGTAGTATTGCCATGATAATGTTTTGGGTCACAACAATGGTAACTAATGTGAACATGAGAGATTCATCTAAGAGCTAAGAAAAGTCTGTAAGGGAGAAACAGAACAGACGGTCTAGAGGGGTTATCTACACAAGTGCATGGAAAGAAGATGGAAAGTAGAGGAATTGTCTCTTTGTCTACCTAACATTAAATTGCCTTTGTAATGTGCTTATTTAATATAACCAAATATTTGTGGTTCTCAGAAAGATATAATGTCCTTGAATTTCATCAGTGTTGTCTCTTCCTTCAAATAGGAGCATGAGCAGATCTAAGTTTTGTGAAACCTAAGATTTAACAATTTGGGGGAGAGAGGCTATTTTTTAAAAAATTTATACAGTTACAAGAACAAAATTTAGGTTAAAGAATGAAAATTTATTTAGAATGAAAAAAGAAATAGTAATCATAATTTTTAAAGATTGAAAAATCCATTAAATCTCACAAAATTTTAAAAAATATATTTTTATTAATTAACTGCCTGACATACCTCTAATACTTTTACCTATATTTCTGACTGTACATTATTTGGTCCTTCATAGAACAATAATTTTGTTATATTTTCTATAGAGAAAAGATAAAGATAACTCAGTAAATTTTGGTTTTATTGTAGATAATTGGGATGCATAAAACATGTGACTTCACACACAGATGTCCTCCCTGTTTGTGGCACAGCTACAGATTTGTGCCTTGCAAACAAAGGGATTCTGATAAATTCTATTGTGCTTAATTCCTGTTAAAAAAGAAAAAGCAATTGAATGGTGCATTTAGATTTGTATATGCTTCATTATCAAACACATTCTTGCAAAGGGGGAACTTCTATGTTATCTAAGCATTGAGAGGAATCATTTTAACCCACCTAAAGATTGGAAGAATTTTCCCAGGTTAACCTCTGTTTCCATTTACTTCATACCTTGTTGCTCCTCTATCCACATTATCCAGTGCCAAACGTTGATAAAACTCTTCCATGTTGAAACATCATCCAGTGTCAAACGTTGATAAAACTCTTCCATGTTGAAACATAGCCTGTGACTCCTGCCTGCCCTTTCAAGATGTGGCACAGTGGGTAGCAATATTCACTGAATTATTCCTGCACCAGAACTCTTCATGGAAATTACTACAAGCCACTATGTGCCACTAAACCTAACTTACATATGTCTCCAACTTAACTTTCCCACAGCTGAATCCATGGGCCCTCTAAGGCCACACACTGAAGGGAAGCTTGAAGAAGTTATGAGACAATTTTAGTGAATATGGGAGCACTATCTTATTTTGCAAGTTTTACAGAATCATATGACCATGCAAACACATTGCTAGGACTCCTCTTAGGACCTTAGAAAGAGCCAATGCACATAAGGGGCTCTGTAGGTTAAACCTCATTAAACTATTAGAGAATCTGTCTCTGAACAGTTTAGGATGAACTGCTAGGAGGCTCCACTGTAAAAAAATGCTAGAAATGTACTGTGGGACACAGGAGTTAGCTTCATACTAGCCAACTCAGGCCACACATCAGAAACGAAATCCTAATATGGATAAGGATAACCTAAACCAGAAACAGAAAGCCCATTTCTCTCTCAAAATTTTTATCTCAATAAATGAATTATTTTGATTCCCCTCTTTTTCTTACCACCTTTGGACTATACCTCCAAACTATTAATATATCACAAATCTATCCATTTATGTCCATATTAATATTACTAACTTTGGTCATGTCACCATCATCTGTTGCCTGGCATCACCCAGATGCTTGTAACCAGAATCCTAAAAGACCTCATTATTCAACATTTGTCCCAATACTACATCTTTGATTCATTCCCCACATAGAAGCCAGGGTGATTGTCTAAAAATATTAATTAGATAGTGTTACTTTTCTGTCTACAACCTTCTATTGGCTTCTCATTGTCTTTTAAATAAAATACAATCTCCATGCTGTAGTTTACAAGGACCTACAAAATTTGATTCCCACCTACCTTTCTAGCTCAAATCACCCACCCTCCTATTTTCTCTGTCTTATCTAGCCTCACTATCCTTTACATTCCTCCAACTTGTCAAGTTCATTCCTGCTGCACTCGATGCACCCCCTACAGCTTCTGATCTTTCCTTGGCTGACTCTTTCTGAACAGCTGAAGTATCAGGTCCTCTAACAGAAGTCCCCAACCTTTTTGGCACTAGGGACATGTTTCATGGAAAACAATTTTTCCACGGATGGGAAGTGGTGGAGGGGGGTCGGAAGATGGGGTCCTGGGGGAAGGGGCGGGTTGGCAGAGCTCAGGTGGTGCACGGCTGGCTCCTAACAGACCGTGGACCTGTACCAGGCCACAGCCCGGGGCTTGGGGACGACAGCTCTAAAAAACCATTTTGTATGGATATTCTCCCTCTAGTCACTTAGTAATTACCTTACTTAGTTTTTGTAATATTTATTATTATATAAAACCATGGGTTTTTTTGTTTATTGTCTCTTCAAGTAGAATGTATACTGCATAAGAACAAGATTTGTAGGTGTTAATTATTCCAGGCAGAATCTACAGTGTCTAGAATAGCTCCTTGCAAATGCTAGGAACTCAAATCTGCTTGGTAAGTGTATTAAAAATAAAAAGGTAGAGAGAAAGGATAAATCTGATTCCCTGAGAATGTGAACCTTACAAGAACAGAACAATGATAACAAAGATGTCAGGTACAGAACTAGAATATTTTTAAGAAAGAAATTGGGAACAGGCCTCAGTACATTGATCAATATTAGATAGGGTTTTCTAAGTCTTGCATTAGTGCCTTTTGGGATCCTGAGAAAGGCCAAATGCCAAAAAGACTAGGCAGAAAGAAAACTAAAAGACAGTGTGCCTTCCAAGGGGCACTTGAAAGGAAATAAGGGAGCATCCCATGGATTTAAAAAGTGCCTGGCTTTGCCATTCTTGGACATAGGCTAGCACCTGTTGGTTTCCAAGGAACAGATTCTTATGTATTGCCCCACTGTCCATTGCTTCTAGTACAGAGAAAGAGGCATCTACCCTGAAGCTAGCTTGGTACTTATTATGAACATCTATGATGAGGTAGATACTAGTTACCTTGCAACTCTGTGACCCAGAATTGAGGCTATCGTATTAAATTCTGTAGTCAAAATATTTCTACTGAAATATTTGGTTTGGCTTCAGTGACTTTAATGAATTTCCTAACAGATGGCATGCTATCTTTAGACTATTAGTTCATTTGTTAATCATAGACTACCTAAACTATGTGATTAATTTATTTTTTTTCAATTTTCATTAAGATATTTTGACCAGCCAAAAGTGTTTTCTCCAATTAACTCTCATCTCCTCTGTTAGGCTGTACTATTTGTAATGAGCATTTCTGACTATCTACTAAAACTAGATAATTTTTCTTATTCCCTCCTATTTCCCAGAACCTGCCAGGAAGTTGCCTTAGAAATGCAGTAGAATCTTTTCCTAAATGTGTGAGACTGAATTTTTAAAGCCATGCATTGATTATTTCTATTTTTTTCAACACTGGTGGATTTTATTATAACAAGAAGATCACGTAAGTATTTTCAGCTCATCTAAGGAATATCAGAATTTCATCTTTTCTCCAAAGAAACCCTTTGGGTTGGGTGATAGTCACATTAAAATATGTACAGCGCCATCTTTTGATAGCAGTCACCATGAAAAACATTACAATCACTGACGCCCATCATTTCAGCTTTTGCAAGCTCTTTAAAAATGCTGACAATCTGTGGTCCTCTCAAACATAGACTAGCATTTTCCCCCAGTCATCCTGTCACTTGCTTTTTGTTATTGTTTTTAGATGAGACCAGCTGCCTTGTGATCACTGAAAATGTCAGGGAAAAAAATCATTTTCCACAAGAGAGAAGAAAGCTTAAATATTCTTGGAGACATAACTCCTACAGAAATCTTTAAAAATCTAAACATGTGATTCTCTGTTTGAGGCACTTGGGTGACTAGCATTAGTGTTAATGGTGGTTATAGATGCACTAACAGGAAAGTCTGCACAGAAAATTGCTCTTTACCTTCTCTCTAGTTTGTCTTTATGCAGTAAAGATACAGACAATGGCATTGGTTTTAAAAGGAAAAATAAAAGATACAAACAGCATTTATCTAAAAAATATTTGGCCTATGCATTACCATAGATAAATGAAGGAACCTCTCTGAACATTGTTCCTCCCAATTCCAAATGTGAAGTGGAACTGGATGATTTTTTAAAAACCCCTTTCAGCTAGAAAGTTCTATGATTTGGTCTGTTGTTATTATCATAATGTTAGCATCTTAACTGTGTCAAATAGAAAAACATGCATAAATGAATGTAAAGTTACCTACATATCCCCAATTAGATAAAATTTTTCTCCTCCCATAGAAAGGAGCCAGTGAGAGGTGGACGGAAAAATAGGTATTGATAATTGCTTCTCAGCAATTCTAAGGGAGCCAGGTGTTCCTCTTGATAGCCCTGCAGGTGATGTTAGGGATGGTAAAGGGGAGAAATAAATTCACTTATTTTTTACAATGAGATAAAATTTAAAACCAATGTCATTTAAAAAATTTAAAACATCTCTTTCTAGTTTGGCCAGGTACTTATACTTGCATAGATATTTATGTTGTTTAATCATACATTTCTCAATAAGAGACTTTAGTGCCCTTATGGTTTCACAAAAATACACACGAGGTTAAGTTCTTATTCTAAGAATTTAAAGGGAGTAACAGAGAATTTTAGATATACATCTCTATCTGAAAATGGTTATATAATTAAAGATACATGAGGATTTAATACCTACAAACACACATATATATATTCTTTTCTCACTAATCTTCTTTCAAGTGAGAAATTACTCCATCATAGACAAACTTCAGGGAAGAAATACAGTTTTCAGAAGAGAAAAAAATATTGATTATTCAGATATAAAAAGGAAAAAATGTAATGTCCAAAGAGAATAAGAATGATCACTCCTGAGCTGAGTTGTGTAATATTGAGCAATGGTACTGTAAACATCTAGACATTCAATAAATATTATTTATTTATAAGAAATATTTATGAAGTGCCCAATTATGCATAATATGTGAGTTTAAAGTTAAAATAAAATTCTAGCATCATTTATTTTAGTGACACATATGCTCTGAAACAATCAATGGTCATGTACAAAGTGTGGCTTTGTTAATATATGTAGGCAATGTTTTTGATTAACATGCTAGAATTTATATATTCAAATAAATAGGAATGGTCTTTGAAGAGTTTTCTTGAGAACCTATACACATATTCCAAAGATGCTATATTTTTCAAAACACTTCTAGAACACTTCTGAATTGCTTTCTCTGATAGTTTATAAATCATACTTTTTGTGGGGAGGGGTCAGATCTTTATCATCCTTTTTTATCATCTAGTTCAACTTCCAGATTTTTTTCTGAAAGACTGTAGATTAGTATCAAAATAAAATACAAAGGCTTTGCCACCACTGAGAATTTTCAGAAAAATATAAACTAGGATATGGATGTAGCAACAAATCATTTTCTTAAAGGGTTTATCAGCACAGTCCCACAGAAACCTCCTGGAGTAACCATTTAGATTAAGCTCTATACATCCTAACATTCTAAAATCTGTTATATCACTCCATAGTCATATTGTGAACAAATAGTTTGCCTAAAATAGAATGACACTGTTCAAAAGCAACAAGATTTCAAAATGTATGTATAAAAAATAAGATAACTTGCTTGCTACCAAATAATACTGATTTTTATGATTCTAGGAATCAAAGTGGATCAGTCACCGTCTTGACAGAGAATCAAAGGCAAACCCAGCTGGGATTTTTGAAGATAACTCAATGAGAATTTATAGAGACATGTGAAGGGTCAAAGGAACCAGCAAGGGACGCTAAAGCGCACTTGCATTAGCGGAGTGGGAAGCCATTACCCCCTCTAGGCATGAGCAGGAAGGAGGAGAATCCACTGACAGCTGGGGCTTTGGAAGAAGTCATAGAGCACAGTTATGACACTGAAGGAGGAAAGCGGAGTGGGAAGAAATATGTTAATCTCGCTCTCCTCCCGCCCTCTAATCTGCAGGTGCCTCTCTTTGGCAGACTGAAAACCATAAGCCCGTGCGATCCTGATGGCAATTCCGGGGAAGGTCAGCACTCATGGGGCAGAGAGCAGGGTACTGACCCGCAGAGAGGAGACAGAGCTGTGGAGGGGGCAACAAAAAATAAATAGGATACTAAGATTCTATTTTTGCCATTTTTAATTGATTAATTAATTCCTCTGTTCACTTCAAAAGTTAATCTCGCAGTTTTCCTGTGCCAGGTACTATTGAGGGTTATAAAAGTGAGTTAAATTTAGTCCTTATCCTCAGAGAGCTTTGGAAGACAGACATTTACACAAATAACTTTGACACAGAGCAGAATAGGGCACAGAAATAGTAGTGTAACTAGCATATCCTTGGTGTCACCTTCCTTGTCATGTTATATTAATAATATAAATCTTGGTGTTCCAGAGCCAGTGTGCTTAGTAGGAAATCCAGTCTGTTCCCCAGAATTTCCTCTCTCCAAATATTGCCATGAATTCTTAATGTTATTTATATGCATAACCCAAATGCCCATTCAGTTCCCCTGTCAGCTGATTCTAGATAATACTATTCTCAGTTTCTTATCATCTAAAGTAGTACGGAGGGGTCACTGCATGTATGATAAGAACTACTGCCTGTAGCTCTCTAGTCTTTGTGCTCTGGTGCATTCCCTTCCATACAACCCTCTGCTCTGTTGGGCACCATTGCTTTGAAACTCATGTGATGAAAAACCCACCCTTGTTAAATGGCTCTGGACCATCAACCTCAGTGCCCTCCACATACCACTTCTTGTGCTATTGCTGAACTTTCTGGGTCAACAGCCTCCACACAGTCATGACCTCCTCCTGGACACTAAAATGATCTCATTCAAACAGGCTGTTATCTACTGCTGTTACTCCTCTTGGTACAAGCAAACAACCCCACACCATGAACAGTTGTTTGAGAAGCAGTTGTCACAGTAGATATGTCAGACCCCTAGTGACACTGTCCCCTCTTCATACTAGTAGTCTTCAAATATTCTTGTTCATGTAAGTCCTAAGTTAATCTCCCAAACAAAGTCATCCTCTCAAATGTTTTTAAATGGAATCTGATTTTTTCTTCATAAATTTAGAGTTACAAAGAATACACCCACTGGTATTTCATAAATGTTTTCATTTTATATAAACCTGTTGATTTCCAGTTCTGCTCATGATAGAATCCATTATATTGGATCAAAACACACCAATAACATGCATTCACCCTGCTTTTGCTCTGTGGGCATTTTCTACTCCCAATAGTAGCATTAAGGAATAGAATCCAAGCAGAAAGCAGCAGTCTTTCTGGGCTCCAAAAAAGAGGGTTTTCCAAATTCAGAAAGTGAAGAGAAAGAGAATGAAACTTAAGCAATATTTGAAGAATTACTGGCCAAGAATATTAAATTTTAAACAAAAGCATTAAACTACAGATTCAAGAACCCCTATGAAAGTAAATGCAAATAAAACCAAATAGGTACATCACAAACTGCTAAATGAGAAATAAAATATATAGGCAAAGAAAGAGAGAAAAGCACTTACTACTTCAGAGGACCAACAATAAAACTGAAAACTAACTTTCTACAAAGACCAGAAGCCAGGACACAATGTAATATCCTTCAAATGCTGGAAAAAACAAAACAAAACAAAACAAAAAACATGTCAATCTAGTTATTTAGAGTCCAAGTGTGTTGAAAATGAAAGCAAAATAAAGACACCTTTACAGAGAATTTGTTGCTAACAGACCTAACTACAATACATATTAAATAAATAAATGTGAACGGGAGTTTTTTGGAAAGAATAAAGATTACTTCAGATGAAAGAATGGAACTGCAGAAAAGAATGAAGGATGCCCAAAATGGAAAAATATGTAGGTAAATATATATTTACATGGACTATTTAAAAGCACCAATAATAAGAAAATGCCATTGATTTTAAAAGATGAGTAGATGTAAACTAGATAACAAAAAAAAAATAGCTCAAAATGAAGAAGAAGGTATGGAGTTAAACTGTTACAAAGTTCTTGTATTATTTAGGTAGTAATAAAGATACTAATTTAAAGCAAACTCTAACATATGAGAGATTACTATTATAATCCCCAGAGAAATTTCCAAGGGAAATCAAAAAGAAAATAAAAATATGATGCTAACACAGGAAAAGGTGGAGTAAAAAAAAATCTCTGATTAATTCAAAAGTCAAGAAAGAATTAATAAGTAAGGAAGATGCTAATAAAATAGAAAACAACTAGCAACATAGTAGGCTTAAATCCAAACATAATAGTAGCCACATTAAATGTAACAGAATAAAATTCCAGTTAATAAACAAAAATTATCAACAGGGTAAAAACAAAACATAACTATGTGCTGTTATAAGAGACACATTTGAAATATAGCACAGATAGGTAGAAAGTACAAAAGGTAGATGGTGTGGCTATTTAAATATTGGGAAATCATCTTTGACACAAAAATATAACTAGAAGTAAAAAGGTACATTTTGGCCTGTGCACAGTAGCTCATACCTGTAGTCCCAGCATTTTGGTAGGCTCAGATGGTAGGATCGCTTGTGGCCAGGTATATGAGACCAGCCTAAGCAATATAGCAAGATATCTCTACAAAAAAATAGAAAAATTAGCTGAGCATGATGGCGCATGCCTGTAGTCCCAGCTACTCAGGAGGCTGAAGCAGGAGTATTACTTGAACCCAGGTATTTGAGGTTGTAGTGAGAGCTGTGATGATGCCACTACACTCTACACCTCTACACTGGGCAACAGAATGAGACCCTGTGTCAAAAATAATAATTAAAATTAAAAAATGAAACTTTAAAAAATAAATGGTGCATTTTGTAATAATAATAAAGTAAACTCAATAGTAGGTAATATTTTACATATATTAGATAACAATAATTGAGAGTACCAAAAGAAGAAATATACATTTCCAAATTATATTGGGAGATTTTAACACACCCTTTTCTGTAACTAACTAATAGAATAAATAGGCAAAAAATAATCAGAAAAATATAGAATATCTGAACAAAACTATCAACAAACTTGATCTAAATACAGATCACTATACCCAACATGTGCAGGATAAAAATTCTACTGAAGCACAAATGAAATGTTTACCAAAATAGACCATATGCTATGTCATAAAGCAAGTTTCTACAAATATAAACGGCTGACATCATACAGAGTATGTTCCCTGACCACAATAAAAATAAACTAGAAAGCAATAACTGAAAGATAGCTTCTGAGAAAGAAAAGAAGTTACCCTTGCTACCCAGGAATTGGTGTGACACCCATAGCTAGGCTTTAGCATTAGAGCAGGCCTAGTGCTCACAGATCATGTTGTTCTTCAGTCAGGCATAAACAATCTCACAGAACAACAGCGTCAGACAAGGTCCCTCTGAGACCATGACAGAGGGAGACAAATTAAGACGACTTCTTAGTTTGGTCTAAACACAGATGAAAACAAGATCAGTATGCATGCAACCAACAAAATACCAAACATCCTCCACTTCTAGATAATTTGAGTGATTACTGATTCTTTATCAATTACAGCTGCAAGCTCTCTCTAGTCTGACTTGCCTACAGATGAGATTTATTGAGATAACCAATCAAAGACTTGTACTTGCTTTCTGATAGCACCTAATCTGGAGTAAACCCCTACTTCTTTTAACCCTCACCAAAATTACTCAACTAAACAACAAATGCTATAATTGTTCCTAACACCTTCTAACTATGATGCCCATAGTTACTTACAATATAAGTCTTCCCTTTGTTGCACTGAATAATAAACCCAATTTGTTCAACTGCAAATGTATACCTGGTGATCTTTAGCTGGATGACATTGACTGCTGAAACTCTTACATTTGGAAATTAAGCAGTACACTTCCCAATAGCCCATAGACCAAAGAAAAAATTATAATGAATTAGAAAATATGTTAATCAAATGATAGTATAAATGGTATATCAAAATATTTTTGTATTCGATTAAAGCTATCCATAGAATGAAATGTATGATTAAAAAAAAGTCCTCTCATTAACAGTGTGAATTGTATTGGCATGCACAGTTTAATCTCTGAGACAGTAGGTGATGCTTGTGGGTAAGAATCAACCACACTTTGTATGATTGTGTCAGTAAATGTTGAAAGGGCTGTGCAAACTGACTAGTCAGTCAGTAAGTGGTGCTTGCTGGAAGGAACAAGCTGCAGTGTTGTTTTGGGGACCTGTGATGGCTGGTAGTCCCTCAGGAGAAGAATCGAAAGCCCCAGGTGCTGGGTGGGACCCTGGAACTTCCATCGTAAGCTAAATATCCAATAAAGGGCTAAAAACCGGAATCTACAAAGAACTCAAGCAAATCAGCAAGAAACAACCCCATGAAAAAATAGGCAAAAACATGAACAGGTTTTCAAAAGAAGATAGACAAATGGCCAATAAAAATATGGAAATGCTCAATGTCACTAATCATCAGGGAAATGCAAATTAAAATCACAAGGATATATCACTTTACCAGTGTTAGAATGGCTTTTATTAAAAAGTCCTAAAACAATTGATGCTGGCATGAACTCAGAAAGAAAGGAACGCTTATATGCTGTGGTAGGACTACAAGTTAGGACAACCTCTATGGAAAACAGTATGGACATTCCTCAAAGAACTAAAATTAGACCTACCACTAGATCCAGAAATCCCACCACTGGGTATTTACCCAAAGAAAAAGAAGTCATTTTATCAAAAAGACACCTGTACTCAAATGTTTATTCCTGTACAATTCACAATCGCAAAGATGTGGAATCAACCCAAGAGCTCATCAATTCATAAGTGGATTAATAAAATGTGGTATATGTATACTATGGAATACTACTCAGCCACAAAAAGGATGAATTGATGTCTTTTGCAATAATTTGGATGGGACTGGAAACCTTTATCCTAAGTAAAGTATCTAAAGAATGGAAAAACGAACACTACATGTACTAACTATTAAATTAAAACTAATCAATGCATGCACATATGCAAGGAAAGTAAAACTCATTGGAAATCAAGCAGGAGGAGGAGGAGGAGGGGTTGGGTGAAAACCTACCTAATGGGTACAATGAACACTATTTGTGTGATGGACACACTTATAGCCATGACTCAAGCATTACAAAAGTGATCCATGTAACCACAAACATTTGTGCTCCCATATTATTTTGAAATAATAATAAAAATCTTACTGGCAGTCAATATATATATATATATATATATATATCTCCTTCCTGTTTCTTGGCCAGGGAAGGGGAAAAGCAACTTTTTAAAATTTGTTCCTTGTGTTCTCCATAACAAAGGCTGGATCTCCAGAGGAAACTACCAGAGGCTTATCTGACCTGGAGTAAGGGCAATTAGTCAACTCCAGCCCCCCTAGAGACTTTCTGTCTTACATAAAGAGAGGAAAAATAAAAGGCTAAGAAATTCTATTGAAGTTCACAGTCCAAGTCTTCATGTCTATTAAAAAACAGATTTAATTATAAGATTATAGAATGCTTTCCCTCCCCAACATCTTACCAACACACTAATAGGGCTTCAGTTTAATAACAGGGTATTACAACTGAGAGACTCACAAGACACAGACAATTTAAGATGGCATTTTTTGGGAAATCTGAAGACAACAGTGAAGAAAACAAACAAACAAACTGCAAGGACACTAGAGGAAGCTAAAGCCTCTGGCACCTACAGCTACAACACATATTAAACACAGCCTGTCTCCTAGCCAGTCTAGCATAAACCTCTTACCTTACCTGTTTACTGTAGCTCTTATTCCTCAGCAAATCACATATAGTTTTCAATACCTATTAAAAGGCAATCTAAAGGGCATGAAAAACCATAGTCTGAAGAGACATAGCAAGCATCAAAACCAGACTCAAATATGACACAGATTTTTGACATGATCACATAGGGAATTTAATATAACTATGATTAATATATTAAGTATTAATCTGTGAATATAGTACAAAAGTAGACAACATGTAAGAACAGATAAAGAATGTAAGCACAGGGATGGAAGATCTAAGAAAGAATCTAAACAAAATGCTAGAAATAAAAAATATTGTAACAAAATATGGTATAACATTGATGGGCTCATTGGTAGATTGGACACAGTCAAGGAAAGAAGCAGTGGGCTTGAAAGTGTGAAAATAGAATTTCCCAAACTGTAGAGTGAAGAGAAAAAAAATGGGGGGAGGGAGAAGAAGTAGAATACCTAAGAACTGTGAGACAATTACAAAAGGTATACAATATGCATTATGGGAACACTGAAGGGAGAAGAAAGAGGAAAAAGAGCAGAAGGAATATTTGAATTAATAATAGCTGATGATTTTTCAAAATTCATGACAGACACCAAAGCACAGATCTAGGAAGCTCAGAGAACACCAAGAAACATAAATACCAAAATTTCTATACCGAGTCATATCATTTTCAAACTACAGAAAACTAAAGACAAACTAATGACAGAAATCTTAGAAAAAAGAAAACTACAGACCAATATTCCTTATGAATATAGATGCAAAAATTCTCAATAAAATCCTAGCAAACCAAATTCAGGTACTTATCAAAAAAATAATTCATCATGATCAAGTGGACTTCATCCCAGAGATGCAAGGATGGTTCAACATATGCAAATCTATAAAGGTAATTCAGAACATAAATAGAAGCAAAAGCAAAGACTATATGATCCTTCAATAGGCGAACAAAAAGCATTCAACAAAATTCAGCAAATGTTGTGATAAGAACACTTAATGAAATAGGCATAGATGGGACTCAACTAATAATGATAAAAGCCGTATATGACAAACCCACAGCCAACATAAGAACACTTAATGAAGTAGGTATACACTTCATGAAATAGGCATAGATGAAATAGGTATAGATGAACACTTAATGAAATAGGCATAGATGTGACTTAACTAAAAATGATAAAAGCCGTATATGACAAACCCACAGCCAACATCATTCTGAAGAGGGAAAAATTGAAGGCATTCCCGATTAGAAATGGAACCAGACAAGGTTGCATTTCTATTCAATATAGTGCAAGAAGTCCTAGCCAGAGCAATCAGAGAAGAGAAGGAAACAAGGGCATCCAAATGGGGGCAGAAGAGGTCAAACTATCTCCTTTGCTGACAATATGATCTTATATGTAGAAAACTCCAAAGATCCTGCCATAACACTATTGGAATTGATAAACAAATTGAGCAAACTCTCTGGTTACAAAGCCAATGTACAGAAATCAGTAGCATTCCCATACACCAACAAGTCAAACTGAGAAACAAATCAAAGACTCAATACCTTTCACAATAGGAACAAAGAAAATATAATGCCTAGCAATATATTTAAGGAGATAAAAGATCTATACAGGGAGAACTATGAAACACTGAGGAAGGAAACAGCAGAGGATGTAAACAGGTGGAAAACCATACCATGCTTGGCTTGGCCGAATCAACATTATTAAAATGTCTATACTACCCAAAGTGATATACAGATTCAATGCAATCCCTACTAAAATACCAACATCATTTTTTGCAGATTTAGAAAAAATAATAATATGCTTCATATGGAACCAGAGAAGACCCTGTATAGCAAAAGCAATCTTAAACAAAAAGAACAAATTGAGAGATATCAATTTACCAGACTTCAAGCAATATCACTAAAAGGCTATAGTAACTAAAACAACATGATACTTGCACAAGAACAGAGACATGGACCAATGGAACAGAACTGAGAACTCAGATATAAAACCATCCTCATATAGCCATCTAATCTTTGACAAAGCAGACAAAAAACATGCACTAGGGAAAAGAACATACACCTCTCACAAAAATCAACTCATGGTGGATAACAGACTTAAACCTAAGCCATGAAACTATAAGAATTCTAGAAGAAAATGTTGGACAAATTCTTATAGACATTGGCCTAAACAAAGAATTCATGAAACATACCCCAAAAGCAATCACAGCAACAACAAAAATAGATAAATGGAACCTGATCAAATTAAAAAGCTTCTGCACAGCCAAGGAAACTATCACAAGAGCAAACAGACAACCTACAAAATGGAAGAAAATATTCTCATGCTACATATCCAACAACGGCTGATAATGAATCTACATAGAACTCAGGAAAATCAGCAAGGAAAAAATCAACCCTATCAACAAGTGAGCAAAGGACATGAACAGAAACTTTTCAAAAGAAGATAGACTAATGACCAACAAACATATGAAAAAATGCTCAACACCTCTAATCATCAGGGAAATGCAAATCAAAACCACAATGAGATATCATTTATCTCCAGTGAGAATGGTCTTTATCAAAGAGTCGCAAAACAATAAATGCCAGTGTGGATGCAAAGAGATAAGAACATTCATATGCTGCTGGTGGGACCACAAAGTAGTACAACCTCTGTGGAAAGTAATATGAAGATACATCAAAGAGCTAAAAGTAGAACTGCCATTTGATCCAGCATTCCCATTACTGGGCATCAATCCAAACAAAAAAAAGACATTCTATAAAAAAATACATCTGCTCTGAAATTTTATGCTACACAGTTGCAAAGATGTGTAATAATAAAATGTGGTATATGTATACCATGGAGTTCTACTCAGCCACAAAAAACAATGGTGATATAGTACCTCTTGTATTATCCTAGATAGTGCTGGGCCCATTCTACTAAGTAACCCAAGAATGGAAAAAACAAGCACCACATGTAATCACCATCAAATTGGTATTAACTGATCAACACTTATGTGCATATATAGTAGTAACATTAATCAGCTGTCAATCAGGTGGGAGGGGGTGAGTATATTCACAACTAATGGGTGTGGTGCACACCATCTGGGGAATGGACACACTTGAAGCTCTGACTAGGGTTGGGCAAAGGCAATATATGTAACCTAAACATTTGTACCCCTGTAATATGCTGAAATAAAAATAAATAAATACATAAATAAAAGTGTGGCAAAGAGAAAGAGAAAAAGCTTCTCTTTTATTCAGAGAATTGAAGAATTCTTTGTCACTAATGGATCCAGTAGGCAGAGAGTCAGTAAGGATGCAAGTTGAACTTAATAGCATCATTAATCAATTTGATTTAATTCACTTTTATAAAATACTGTATTCAAGCACAGCAAAATACATGTTCTTCTCAAGCTCATATGGAACATTCATCAAGAGAGATCATATTCTGGGTCATAAAACACTATAACAAATTTAAAAGAATAGAAATCATAAAAAATATTCTGTCAGACCCCAATGAACTTGAAGTAGAATTCAATAATGGAAAGACATCTGGAAAATAAAAAATAATAGAGATAAAATAACATACTTCTAGAAAACACATGGGTAAAATTAGAAGTAACAAAATAAATTAAAACTATGTTGAACTACATGAAAATAAAACATTTGATACACGTTGTCAAAATATGTGGGATTCAGCAAAAGCAATGTCTATGGGGAATTTTATAGCATGGAATCTATATATTAGAAAGAAAAAAATCAACTACCTAATCTTCTATCTTAGAAAGCTAAAGGAAATAGAGTAATGTAAGCCTAAAATATGAAGAAGAACAGAAATAATAACAGTTAAAGCAGAAATAAATGATACTCAAAACAGGAAATCAATAGAAAATATGAATAAAATCTTAAGTTTCTTCATTAGCCATGCTATCCAAAGGAAAAAAAGACACAAATGAATAATATAATAAATGAAAGAGGAAGAACATCATTACTTATCTATGGACATTAAAAAATAATAAATTAATATTTTGAACAGCTCTATGCTTACACATTTGATAACCTAGATGATGTGGACCAATTCCTTGAAAGGCACACAATAGTAGTAAAATTTACACAAGAAAAAATAGATGACCTGAATGGGTCCATATCTCCTAAAGGAATTGAAGCAAATTAATAACCTTTGTAAAAAGAAAGCACAAGGCTAAGATTATTTCATGCGCAAACTCTACCAAACATTTAAAGAAAGAATGAAACCTATTTTCTAGAATTTTTTCCAGAAAATAAAGTAGGAAACAAACTTCCTATATCATCCTTTGAGGCCACCATTGCACTAATACTAAAACTAGATAAAGACATTACAAGAAAGAAAAACTATTAATACAAACCAATATCCCTCATAAACATATTAATAAATAAAAGCTTTTGAACAAAATATTATCAAATCAAATCCAAAAATATATGAAAAGAATTATAAACCTCAACCATGTAGAATTTATTCCGTATGCAAAGCTGGTTCAAAATTCAAAATTCAATTAATATAACTCATTCCATCAGAAGATAAAGAAGAAAAATCATGATCATGTGATGAAAAGAAATTATTTGATCAAAAATTAACAGATTAGGAAAAAGTATTTGAAAGAATCCAATACTCACTCATGATAAATACTCTCAGCAAATTAGGAATACAGTAAAATTTGCTCAACTTGATAAAAAAAAATTTTGAAAAAGTCTACACTTACATCACATATAATGATGAGAAAATACATGATTTTCCTCCATGATTGGGCACAAAGCAAGAATAGCTCATCTCATCTGTTTTTTTTTTTTTTTTTTTGCTATTTTTTAAAATTTCAAAATATTATATGAGTACAAATGTTTTTGGTTGCATGAATCACTTTTTTAATGCTTGAGTCACAGCTATAAGTGTGCCCGTCCAACGAGGTGTTCACTGTACCCATTAGGTAGGTTTCCACCCATTCCCTCCCCTCTATTTGATTTCCACTAGGTTTTATTCTCCTCTGTGCATTTGTGTACAGGTCAGTTAGTTTCAATTTAACAGTGAGTACATGTGATGTTTGTTTTTCCATTCTTTAGATATTTCACTTAGGATAATGGTCTCCAGTTCCATCCAAATTGTTGAAAAAGGCATTCATTCATCCCTTTTATGGCTGAGTAGTATTCCACAGTACACATATACCTAATTTTATTAATCCACTCATGAATTGATGGGCCTATGGGTTGATTCCACATTTTTGTGACTGTGAATTGTGCAGGAATAAACATTTGAATGTGTGTTGTTGGTTTTTTTTAATAAAATGTCTTCTTTTCCTTTGGGTAAATACCTAGTGGTGGGTTTGCTGGATTGAATGATAGCTCTACTTTTAGTTCTTTGAGGAATATCCATACTATTTTTCATAGAGGTTGTATTGACTTATAGTCCTAGCAACAGCATATAAGCAAGCATTCCTTTCTTTCAGCATTCACGCCAGCATCTATTGTTTTTGGACATTTTAATAAAACCCATTCTAACATTGGTAAGGTGATTTCTCACTGTGGTTTTACTTTGCCTTTCCATGATGATTAGTGATGTTGAGAATTTTCTCATATATTTTTATTTTTGGGTCATTTGTCTATCTTCTTTTGAAAACCTTCTGTTCATGTCTTTTACCCACTTTTTAATGGGGTTGTTTGTTTTTTCTTATTGATTTGTTTAGGTTCTTTGTGGATTAAGAATATTAGCCCTTTTTTTAGTTATAAAGTTTGTGAATATTTTCTCCCATTCTATAGATTATCTACTTTTTCTGCTGAATATTTCCTTAGCTGTGCAGAAGGTTTTCAATTTAATCAAATCCCAGTTATTTATTCTTGCTATTGCTGTAATTGCCCCTAGGGTCTTTGTCATACATTTATTGTCAGGATTAATGTCTAAAATAATTTTTCCTACATTTTCTTTTTGAATTCATACAGTTTCATGCTTACATTAATTCTTTTATCCATTTTGAATTAATTTTTGTGAATGGTGTGAGATATGAATTCTGTTTCATTCTTCTGAATGGAGCTATCCGAGTTTCCCAGCACCCTTTATCAAAGAGGGCTTCTGTTCCCCAATGTATACGGTTGTCTGCTTTGTCAAAGATCAGATGGCAATGTGTGGATGTTTTTATTTCTGGGTTTTGTTTTATGTTCCATTGGTCTATGTCTGTATTTTTGTGCCAATGCTACGCTGTTTTTGTTACTATAACCTTGTAGTATAGGTTGAAGTCTGGTAATATGATGCCTCCAGATTTGTTCTTTTTGCTTAAGATTACTTTTGGCTATTTGGGCTCTTTTTTGGTTCCAAAAAAAGTGTAGATGTATTTTCTTTAGGTCTGTGAAATGTGCCATTGGCCTCTGATGGGGATTGCATTGAATGTTTCAATTACTTTGGGTAGTATGGATATTTTAACGGTGTTAATTCTGCTGATCCAAGAGCACGATATATTCTTCCATTTATTTGTGTTATCTGTGATTTCTTTCCTAAGTGTTTCATAGTTTTCCTTGTAGAGATCTTTCACTTCCTTGCTTAAGTAAATTCGTAGGTATTTCATTTTCTTTGTAGCTAATGTGAATGATATTGAGTCTTTGATTTGACTCTCAGCTTGACTGTTATTGGTGTATAGACTGTATTGGTGATTTGTGTACATTAATTTTGTGACCTGACTTTGCTGAATTTGTTTATCAATTCTAGGAGTCTCTTGGTTGAATCATTGAGATTTTCTAGATAAAAGATCACATCATCAGTGAAAAGTGATTGTTTGACCTACTCCTTGCCAATTTGGATACTTTTTCTTTCTTTCCCTTGCCAGAATGGTCTGGCTAGGATTTTCAGCACTATGCTGAATAGAAGTGGTGTCAGTGGGCACCCTTGTCTTGTTCCAGTTCTTAGGGAGAATGCTTTGAAATTTTCCTCATTAAGTATGATGTTGGCTGTGGGTTTGTCATATGTGACTTTATAATTTTGAGACATGTTTCTTCTATGCCTAGTTTGTTGAGGGTTTTTTTAAATCATGAAACAGTTCTCGATTTTGTTGGAATGCTCTTTCTGCATCTAGTGAGAGGATCATATAATCTTTTTTCTTTCTTCTGTTTATGTGGTAAATCACATTTCTAGATTTATATATGTTGAACAAATCCTTGCATCACTGGGATGAAGCCTACTTGGCCAGGGTGGATTATTTTTTTGATGTGCAGTTGAATTTAATTTACTGGTATGTTATTGAAGATTTTTGCATCTATATTCATGAGGGATACTGGTCTGTAGTTTTGTTGTTGTTACTGTGTCCTTTCCTGACTTTTGTATGAAGGTGATACTGATTTCCTAGAATGAATTGGGGCAGATTCCCTCCTTCTCAGTGTTTTGGAATATTTTCTGCAGTAGGGGTACCTGGTCTTCTTTGCAGATCTGGTAGATTTCAGCTGTGAATCCATCTGATCTGGGGCTTATTTCTTTTGGAAGATTTTTTTATTACTGCTTGAATCTCACTGCTTTTTATGGGTCTGTTCAGAAGTTCTAGTTCTTCTTGACTGAGTCTTGGGAGGTTGTGTGTGTCCAGGAATTTTTCCATTTCCTCTATGTTTTCTATTTTATGTGTAGAGGTTTTCATAATGTTTACAGATTATATTTTGTATTTCTATGATATCAATTATAATATCTTCTTTTTCATTTCTAATTGAGCTTATTTGGGTCCTTTGCCTTCTATTCTTGGTTAATATAGCAAGAGATCTATCAATTTGTTTATCCAGTCAAAGAACTAACCTTTTGTTTCATTGATTCTTTGTATTGTTTTTATGTTTTCTATTTCATTTAGTTCTGCTCTGGCCTTAGTTATTTCTTTTCTTCTACTGGCTTTGGGTTTGGTTTACTCTTCCTTTTCTAGTTCCTTGAGATATATAATTAGATTGTTAATTTGTGATCTTTCTTTAACTTTGATGTAGGCATTTAAGGCTATGAATTTTCCTTTTAGTAGTGTTTTTGCTGAATCACACAGATTTTGCTGCTTGTATCCCCTTCATCATTCACTTCGAGGTATCTTTTGATTTCTATCTTAACTTCATTATGGACTGAATAATTGTTCAGCAGCAGGTTGTTTAATTTCCATGACTTTATGTAGAATTGAGTGTTTTCCTTGGAACTGATTTCTAATTTTATATCAGCTGTGGTCAGATAAAATACATGGTATGATATCTATTTTTTTGAATTTGTTGAGACATGTTTTGTAACCTAAGATATGATCAATTTGGGGGAATGTTACATGTGCTAATGGGTTTTCTTTTGTAAATTACTTGATCTTTTACCACATAGCTCACAAGAGTTCCTCCTTTCTGTTGAGTTTGGCCAGTCTGATAATATGTCTTGGTGATTGCTTCTTTGAAATAAACCTCCCAGGTGTTCATTAAGCTTCCTTACCTGAATATCTAAATCTTTATCAAGAAAACAGTAGTTTTCTTCAACTATTCTCTCAAATAATTTTTCTAGCTCTTGTGAGGTTTCTTTTTTCACCCTCAGGGATGTGTATAATTCTTACATTTGGCCATTTTACATAATCCCATATTTTTTGTAGGCTTAATTCATTCCTCTTAATTTGTTGTCTTTTATTTTTGACTGAGTTAATTCAAAAGAGTTGTCTTCAAGCTGTGAAATTCTTTCTTCTGCCTGATCTAGTCTATTCTTAAAGCTTTCCAATGTGTTTTGCATTTCCCTAAATGAAATTTTAATTTCCATAAGTTCTATTTGGTTTGTTTTTTAATATGTCTAACTCTTTAGTAAAATTTTCATTCATTTCCTGAATTGTTTTTCTGGTTTCTTTGAGTTGGTTTTCCATTTTCTCTTGGACTTCATTGAGCTACCTTACAATCCATATTTAGAATTCTTTATCTGTCATTTCAATATTTTTATTTTGGTTGGTTTCCATTGCTAGAGAGCTGATGTGTTCCTTTGAGGGTGTCATTTCACCATGATTTTTCTTACTTCTGGGTTTCTTGCACTGATTTGTTCTCATTTGGAGCAGTTGTTGCTTTTTGTTTTAGATTTTGTTTTGTTTAAAAGGAGCTTCTCCCCCCTCATTCATAAGTCTGTGTCTGTAGCATATGTTGGGTAAGAAACTTTGGCTTTGCTTGTAGGTGCTTTGATGTTGCTATAAGTTCTGTATGGATGCCTTTTTCATAGATATCCTTATTGTGGTGATTTTTTAAATTTCTAGTTGTTCATCAGCCGTAGTAGTGGTGAGATTTGTGTGTGGGCAGATTCATTTTCTTATTAATGAGGGAGAATGGAAGTCTTTGAAATCCTTTCTCTTTCCCAAGCCCTATGGTCTTCTTAACAGAATGAATTGTATCGACATGCCTAGTTTAATCTCTGAGACAGTAGGTGGTGCTTTTAGAATAGAATCAAGCATACCCTGTATGATCAAGGTAGTAAATGTTGTGAAGGGCTGTGCAAATTGACCTCCTTGTCAGTGGCAGTTGCTGGAAAGAACCAGCTGCAGTGTTTGTGGGACCTATGACTAACTCTAGCCCCTCAGGAGAAGCACTTGAATGCCCTAGATAGCGGGCAGAGCCCTGAATCTTCCAGGTGAGATCTTATTCTCCATAACAGCAGAGGTGGGTGGGGGAGTGAGTCTGGGCAAGGCTTGGTCAGGTAAGCCTGCCCTCAGGCTCCACAAAAACTGGTAAGGTAACTGTCTTGGCAGTGGTCAAAGTGATTTCCAGCACTATGTTGAATAAAAGTGATGACAGTGGGCACTTCAGAGCCCCACTCAATTGTCTCTCCCAGCAGCCATGGGTGGGGAAGGGGAAAGGGAGGAAAAGAGTCAGAATGGAAGGCAGTTAACACTCTGATCATCTCTTCCCATCTCTCTGGAGGGCACCCCACCTGGAATGTCCAGGCTCTGGGGTCACACAGACCCTCCAGGACCCACTGTCCCCTGTACCTCCCACAGTCTGGGCCACAGTTGAGAAATGTTTGAGTGGGAACAAGCAAGAAGAAAACTGAGGGGCTGAAGCCCCATGGGGAGGACAAAGGTACACAGTGGGTGGAGAAGCAATATAGCAACAACTGTCTCATCTTGGGTTTGTAGTGACAGGAAGTGACACCCAGCAGGCTGGAAGCCTAGTGGTTTGTTCTGAAGAAGCTCCTAGTTCATGGGTTGTAGCAGCTTTTGTGACTGTGAGGGTAGAAAGACTCTCCAGCAGCTCAGGAGCCTGATGACTGCCAGAGATGTAAGGGAGGTACAAACAACCCACTCCACACACACACACACACCTGTACCCTTTTTGCTGGACTCCAAGCCTCTCAGAGGTTGATCTCTGCTGATATCTTGCTCATTCTTATTCTGCCCCACAACTTCTTCCCATGGAATCTCTGGTAGGTTCTGGCACTTTTCCATCAGAATTATACCCAATCTATGTTTATTTGTTTGTTTGTTTGTTTGTTTGTTTGTTTGTTTTCTCTTTCATCTAAAACTTTTCATTCTCTCTGAGACACTCTGGCAGCTAGTATCTCTGGTCAGCCATCTTATGTCTGCCCCCCCTTCTCACCATTTTTATTAAACATTGTACTAGAAGTTCAAGCTAATGCAATAAGACAAGAAAAGGAAATAAAAAGTATACAGATTGGGAAAGAAAGTATCCAGATTGGGAATGAAGATATAAACTATCTTTGTTTCCAGATGTCATGACGGTAGAAAATAACAAAGAATTAACAACAATAGAAACTCCCATAACTAATAAGTTATTATAGCAAGGTTGTAGGATGCAGGCTAATATACAAAAGTCAATTACATTTCTATTTACTAGCAGTAAAATATAGGAAAATTAAAAACAATATCACTTAGATTAGGACCAAATATAATATACCTAGGTAAAAATCTAGTTAAATATGTATATAAGTTATATGACAAAAAGTTTAAAACTGTGATGAAAGAAATAAAAAAATATAAATAAGTGGAGTATCCCATGTTCATATATTAAACATATTCTCCAATGTGTCCATGTTGTACATATCATTAGGATGTTAATGCTTCCCAACCTCCTTTATAGATTAAATACAATCTTAATTAAAGTCCCAGAAAGTTATTTTATGGATATAGAAAAACTGAATCTAAAATATTTGTGAAAAGGTAAAAGATCTGGAATATGCAACACAATACTGAAGAAGGAAGAAGTAGGAAGACTATCTTATTTCAAGACTTATTGTCATGGTATAGTAATTAATACAGAATGACAGAAGAGACAAATAGATTAATGGAACAAAATAGAGAGCCCTAAAATAGAGACCTGCACAAATATAATTAGCTAATCTTTGACAAATAACAAACCTATTCAAGGATAAAGGGTAATCTTTTTAATAAATGACACTAGAACAATTGGATATCTATATACAAAGAAAAAAAAGGGATCTCGAAATAGATCTTACACCTTTCATAAAAATCAAATGGATCAGAGACCTAAATGTAAAATAAAAAGTTATAAAACATCTAAATGATAATATAGGAAAAATGATAGGGACCTTGGCTTGTTGATGAGTTGTTAGATATGGCATCAAAAGCATGATCCAATCTTCTATATGTGGCTATTCAATTTTCCCAGCACCATTTACTGAATAGGGATTCTTTTCTCCAATGTATATTGTTGTCTGCTTTGTCAAAGATCTGATGACAATATGTAGATGGTTTTATATCTGAGTTCTCTGTTCCATTGGTCTATATCTCTAGTTTGTGCCAGCATCATGCTGTTTTGGTTAGATAGTCTTGTGGTATAGCTTAAAGTCTGGTAGAGTGACACCTCCAGATTTATTCCTTTTGCTTAAGGTTGCTTTGGCATTTTCATTTGTTTACATTCTCTACAATTTCCTTCCTCAGGTATTCATAGTTTCTCCTTGTAGAGGTCTTTCACCTCTTTGGTTAAATATACTCCTAGGTACTTTATTTTCTTTGTTGCTATCATGAAAGATATTGGGTCTTTGATTTGATGCTCTGCTTAAATTTTGTTGGTGTATAGAAATACTACCGATTTGTGTACATTAATTTTGTAACCTGAGACTTTGCTGAATTTATTTATCATTCCAAGGAGTCTCTTGGCGGAGTCATTGGGGTTTTCTAGATATAAGATCATATCATCAGCAAAGAGTAATAGTTTGATCACCTCTTTCTCCATTTTGATATCTTGATTTTCATTTCTTGCCTGATTGCTCTGGCAAGGATTTCCAGCACTGTGTTGAATTAAAATGGTGACAGTGAGTAACCTTGTCTAGTTCCAGTTCTAAAATGCTTTCAATTTTTCCCCATTCAGTATGATATTGGCAGCGGGTTTGTTGTATATGCCTTTTATAATTTTGAGATATGTTCTACCCATGTCTATTTTGTTGAGAGTTCCTATTATAAAAGGGTGCTGTTTTTGTCAAATGCTTTCTCTGTGTCTATTGAGATGATCATATGGTTTTTGTTTTTGTGGTGAATCATATTTATATATTTACATTTCCATATCTCTCACAACTCACACAAATTAAATCAAGGTGGATAACAGACTTAAGCCTAAGACATGAAGCCATAAGAATTCTAGAAGAAAAAGTTGGAAAAACTCCTCTAGATATCAACCTAGGCAAAGAATTTATGAAGCAGACCCCCATGGCAATCACAGCAATAGCAAAAATAAATAAATGAGACTTGATTAAATTAAAAGTCTTCTGCACAACCAAGGATAAACACAGCCAATAGACAACCTACAGAATGGGAGAAAATATTTGCATGCTATATATCTGATAAAGGATATATCTGATAAAAGAGACAAATGGCCAATAAACATATGAAAAATGCTTAACATCACTAATTATCAGAGAAATGCAAATCAAAACCAAAATGAGATATCGCCTAACTGCATTGAGAATGGCTTTTATCAAAAAGTCCCAAAACAGAAGATTCTGCCATAGATGTGGAGATAAAGGAACATTTATACACTGTTTGTGGGACTGCAAACTGGTACTGATTAAGAAATAAGAAACAAATCTGAACATACACCTCACCAAGGATGATATACAGATGTCACATAAGCATATAAAAAGATGCTCCATATCATACGTCATTAGAGAATTGTAAAAACAATGAGATATCACTACTTACCTATTAGAATTGCTAAAATCTGAAACACTGACAACACTCTCATTCACTGCTGGTGGGAATGCAAAATGGTACAGGTACTTTGAAAGACAGTTTCCCAGTTTCTTCCAAACTAAACATGGGGTTATCATACAAGCCAGCAATCATGTTCCTTCATGTTTTCTGAATGAGTTGAAAACATATATGCACACAAAACCATGCACATGAATTTTTATTCATAATTGCCAAAAATTAGAAGCAAGCAAGATAATTTTAATAAGTGAAAAAACTGTGGTACATCATATAATGGAGTAACACTCAGAAATAAAAGACATGAGCTAAAAAGCTACAAAAAGACAATGAAAAATTTTAAATACTTATTGGTAAATGAAAGAAACTAGTGTGAGAAGGTTACATACTGTATGATTACAACTAAACAATATTCTGAAAAAGGCAAACTATAGAGGCAATGAAAATACCATTAGTTTCAAGAGTCCAGAGAGGGTGGTGGGGTGGAGGTGAGAGAAATAAATAGGTGAAACATGGGGGATTTTTCGAGCAGTAAAAGTATTACGTATGACAATTGCAATTGTCGATAAAATTAGATTAGTCATTAATCAAAACTCATAGAACTTTACAACACAGAGTGAACATAAATGTAAAACATGAACTTTAATTCATAATAATGTACCAATATTTGATTCAGAATTGCAACAACATAACCACACTAATGCAAGATGTTAATAATAGGGGAAATACGGCGTGTGTATACATGTGTGTGCACGCACGCGCTAGGGGTATATATTGGAATTCTTTGTATTAGCTTCTCAATTTTTCTGTAAGTCTAAACTCTTATATAAATGAAGTATATTAAAAATTAGAAAAAATATTTTATTCTATGAATGGAGAGAATTATATAAGAAGCAATGTAAAATTTAAGATTTTGATTTGGCAGATAATATGAAAGGTGAAACATATCCCTGGAAAAAAAATGCTATGTATTTTCCAATGTGGAGGGAATAACATAACATTCACTATTAAAGAAAATTGTGAATGTTGCATGACCTAAATAGAATTTAAATTAAACATGCTACATATTTACTTTACAGAATGGTTTATTTTCAGATCTTATTAAGCACAGAAAGAAATGATAGTTGCTGTGTCACCATGCATTGTTTAATTTCAGTACTGAACTAAAATATAAATGCAGTGAAAATGAACATCAATTCATATAAAACATGTATTCTCTCAAAGTAAATGGTATTTGCATTTACTCAGTATGAGCTAACAGTACAATTCAATGTGGTTATGAAAGAGTATAATGTGAATAGCAGGTTTTTCTCCCTATTTCAAAAGCCAGACTAAAGTTTCCCCGTAGATTTGGATTTGGGTCTTAGGCAACAGGAAATGTGACTGCTGATAACAGAGTTACTTTAAATCCTGAAGTAACTGGCACTGGCACATTTTGTCTATTAGGTTTACAGATGGCAATGCAGATATGCCATTCACAGCTGCATGCATAAGGATATGACATCTTTGTCTATATTATTCTCACGGATCACTTGATGTGATTCATTCAACCTCTCTTTCCACTACATGAATTAGCAACACTTCTGATGGTTTTAAAGTAGATCCACATGCTGTCACTGTCTACTCTTAAAAGTTTTGGAGGGAAAAAGAAATACTTGTTTTATTTTACTAAGTGGGCCAACAAAGTCTACGTTTTGTGATTTAGTTTCCCTTCATAATCATAGTAAGGCAATAAAAAATTAAATCTAAAATAATAAAAACAGGCCAAAAATAGTATATTTGATGCATATGTTTCTGACAAGAGTGTTTACCTTCAGTGACAATGCAGAGAAGATACTTAAGCTTATCATGGAAATTGAATTGAATTTCAGGAAAATGCATTGGCTAGAATTACACAGAATTTTCAGGGAGGAAAACATTCTGAGTATAACCATTTATTATATTTCAACTCTATAATTGTGAGCTGACAGTAAATCAGGAAATCTGTTCAACGATTTGTGTCTTACTTAAAGTGTCACAAATCTGTGTGCTGTGATAAACATCCAAAGTTACAGGACAGAGCTGTCGCGGTATATTCAGTAGGCCATATGACCTGTAGTCCAACAGCCCTACCAAAAATAAAAGACACCTAAACAGAATTAATAAAATTATTATCAATGGAAAAGAACACACACAGATGATGCCTGATATACATGAAATAGCCTAAGCACACAACTCGAGCCTTAAACTAAAGGAGAAACATTGTCATATTATGACCAAGAACTTGGAACAGCCAGTTGAGAAATGGGAGGATCCTAGAATACCTGAATCTGCCCTGGAGCAAAACTTGAAAATTTCTTTTAGTCTGAAAATTGGGAGTTAAATTTTCACATTTGAAAAACCATGCATAAACGTTAATTAATACTAAATTCTGTATACACTTTAACTGAAAGAACAAGGTCTGAAGTTCTGTGTCACATAAAAAGTCACCTTCTCTTTCTGTGCAGATTAGGTTGCAATTACAAGATGTTTAAGCCTTGTAATCAAAACCACTTGATCCCTAAAAATACTTTTAGATGATGAGCAACTCAGTATAGCCCTTCGAGCTTTTTGTTTTGATTTTAAATTACATTCATCTACCTACATAATCTATTTCAGATGTCTGGTGCCACAAACTCAAATAGCAAAAATCTCAGTTGACTTTCATCTTCAAAATTTGACATATTGGAGGAGCAATCCAGGGCGATATTTAAATTTTAAATAGGAGGAAAGCTCACACTAATACATAGAGGGAAATAAGTGGTGAAATAACACTTACTGGATCGTAAATGGCAAATGTGTCTTCAGTGGGCAGAGCATGCTGCTTTTATATTTTGGGAAAGAAATAAAAATGTGCCAACAGAAATAGCATTGAGAATGCCTGATGGTGGAGGCAGTGGTGTTAATAAAAGCAGTTTCCTGCCCATTAAGCAAATACCAATTAGATCATGGACTCCAAGAGCCGAAAAGGGATATAAGGATTAACTCACCAGTCATCCTCAATCTCCATGAGAATGACTGTAAGAGTTGGTTTTCCATAAGCGCCCCCACTTCAACAAACTGTGTCTCCTCAAATTCACATCCTTGTGTAACCCTTCCCATGAATTACTGAGGAGCTTCCAGACCTAGCTGTTTCAGCTGTTGTCACATGGATGAGATAGATCACCCAGTTGAGCCCTTCCTGAATAACTGATCCACAAACTCAAGAGCACTATAAGAGGGTTGCTGTCAGCTAATAAATTTTGGAGTAATTTGTTTTTCAGCAATAAATAACCAGAACTATGACCTTTCTAAATTCAGACATTTCTTGAGGACCCTCCTGATCATTATTAATTTTTATTATTCATTCACTGAAAAAGTACATAATGATAACAATCTACTACTAATTCATCAATGCTTTTAAGAACTCTAGTAATAATAATGATGACAGTCATAATGGTCAAACTTTTTCAATATTGTTTATGTGCAAAGTTCTTTTCTGAGAGCTTTCTTGATTATGCTATTTAATAATCATGACACACCTATGATGAACATATTGTTATTAACATCTTTATTTTACAGTTGAGGAGACTGTAGCACAGAAAGATTAAATGATTTGTCTCACTGTCATCTAGCTAGTAAGGAATTATTACATATTGTATTCATTACAATGGTAAATATGTGTGTTAACATTGTAATTAATAGGCATATGAACATACTATTTATTTGTAATGGTCAGTACAATGCGCAATGCTCAGTATATTGATGAATTCGCAGTGACTTTTTCCAGGATTTCCAAGAAATTCATGGACCACAGTTCGAGATACATTAATCTAGCCCAATTCCCCATTACATTTTTAGAAGAAGAAATTGATATGCACAGAAGTTACATGAATTTCCTAAGCTCACATAGTTAGCAACCTAGTCAGAATTAGAACCCTTTGTAGTGATTTCCAATTCAGTTTCTTTATACTAATACTAGGTGGTCATTAATTACTGTTTGGTCCTTTGATTCTTTATATCTTTCTATCAGAGATTTACTGTGACTTTAGTTCCTATTTAACCTAAAATTTTCAAAATCCTCTCCTATTGTGATCTTATAGTTTTTAGAAACTTCACATTTGCATTATTGTGAATTATTTTCTTGTTATAGTCACTGTATAAGCCTGAAGAAATAAAATTACATCTTTTAAAAAATACCTGATATGCACCATTATTCAGATGAACTGTATCACAAATTAGTCATTTAGTGTCCTGTGCAAAACTAAATAAAATATATCGATTATTCCTATCTTGGTTTCACATCTGCTTAATACTGTCTATTGTATTTTGCTGGATCAGCCTTGCTTTTTGTATGTCATGGGAATTATCAGCAGCCAAGTATTCCAACTCTTCTTTATTCTCTCATTGCCTTAACCCTTTTCTACACTTCAAGGGCAATCAGTACAAATATCCTGCCAAAGTTCATTTCTTGTGCATGATACTGCTAAACATCATTCAATCATTTGAGTGGAAAGCTTTAGAGGAGTTCATCTTAGGTGAACTTGAATATGCCCATTTTTCTTTAAGAGTGGAATGGAGAGTTCCAAACAAGTCATAAAACTGTAAAAGCAATTTCAAGAGTCCATTCTGATTGTTCCCACTGTGAAATAGAAAGAAGCATCAGGGTTTCAAAAACATTCATGTACTCAAGGATATATCAGTAACTATTTATTGAACATTCTTACAGAAAACATTCAGTAGAGTGGGGAGAACCCTGCAGTGGTTATTTACAGAGTTCTCAAGGCAGGGTGTCCTTATTGATGCTGGATATGAGTTACCTATCAGTAAATCCAATAGCACTAAGAAGGAATTTATGGCAGAACTCTCCTATAAATTTATTATTAGGATTAGAAGCACTGGGTTCATATAATCATGAATTTGCAGATCTAGAAAGGACCTTGGAAATATACTTAAGCCTCCTCATTTTATCCACAATTGAATATAAACCTAGCCACAAAGAAAGGCAGTTTCTATGACTTTTAGTGATTGACAGAGTCTAGTTGAGACTCCAGACTTCTTAACTCCCACTGTGGGTATATATGTTTATGTCTAGCACACCATAGCAAATGGTGACAGTAATTAGTTACAGGAAATAACCAAAACAAACAAAGACAATTCTTGAATATTTGGAGTCATACAAAGAACTTAAAAATAGAAATAAAGTTTGAATGTTAGGTAGTTCCCTAAGCAATAGGTTATAGCATTAGAAATTGTGAGTTCTCCCATCCAAGTACTAACCACTCCTGACCCTGTTTAGCTTCCGAGATCATACGAGATCGGGCGCGTTCAGGCTGGTATGGCCATAGTAGGAGTATATTTAACCAAAGATACAAAAGATTTATACAAGGAAAACTATGAAA
>VBSM01000272.1:32879300-32941984 GCA_008086735.1 Cheirogaleus medius
ACCCTAACAATATTTGTACCCCCATTATTTGATGAAATAAAAGGAAAAAAAAGAAATTATGAGTTCTAATTAAATAGCCCACCCTGTCCTTTGATAAAGGACAATGATTTCAAAGAATTTTACTAACCATAATCATGAAAATTGTATTGACTAACCTTCATCTAGTGTTATTTCTGGATCAAAGTTTCTTCTTCTGTAAATATTAAAAATAAAGCACTCGACTTCATGTATTCACCAAACTGCTACGAGGACAACATAAAATAACTTTCCTGGAACAAAAAGAAAATTGTTTATTAAAACTCATTTCTTATCACAAATGATGTTAATTGTTAACTGAGAAATCAGTTCAAGATTTTACTTGTTATTCTAAAGTAACAAAACAAGTTAGTTTTTGTAAATATTCCACATTCTTCACATGTACAAAAAAAGAGTAAATTAAACCCAAAGAAAATATAAGGAAAAAATAATGAAGACAAAAGCAGCGGTTTATGAAAGAGAAAATACTGATAGACTGGAGCAACTCAACAAGGTCAAAAGTCATTTAAATTCATGTTAAGACTGATCAAGAAAGGCTAGGTGTGGTGGCTCACACCTATAATCCCAGAAATTTGGGAGGCCAAGGTGGGAGGATTGCTTGAGGCCAGGCGTTAGAGACCAGACTGGACAACATAGCAAGATGCTGTTTCTAAAAAAAAAAAATTACAAAATGAGCCAGATGTGGTGGCATGCACCTGTACTCCTGGCTACATGAAAGGCCAGTGCAGGAGGATCACGTGAGCTTAGGAGTCCGAGGTTGCAGTGAGGTATGTCTGTGCCACTGCAATCTACCCTGGGTGACAGAGTGATATCTTGTCTCTTAAAAAAAATTAAAAATTATAAAAAAGACTGATCAATAAAAACAGCACAAATTTATCAAAATCAACTTGAAAAAGGGTTATCCCTATAGGTTCTATAGATATTAAAAAATAATTAAGGTCATTATAAACAAGTATATAAAATTAGAAAATTTAGAAAATTTCTAGAACACATGTCTCTCTCATAAACATAAATGCAAAAATATTTTTACAGTTTGTTAATCAAATCCAGTGATTATTATATTTTAAATATACATAATTCATATATAATATGTAATAAATATATTAATATATCTGTGATGCCTATATGTAATTTATTACATCATACATCTATTACATATAGTAATTGTCATATATATAATATATATATGTATATACATACATATATACAAGTATGCATAGCAGCAGTCCCCAACCTTTTTGGTACCAGGGACTGGTTTCATGGAAGACAATATTTTCATGGAGGTGGGAGGAGGGAGGTGGTGATGCCCCAGATGGGGAGTGGCTGTAAATACAGATGAATTTATCACAAGAATTGAAAAATAGACACCACATTTACTCACTATTAAATTGGTATTAATCAATTAGCACTTATGTGCACATATGAAAAAACCAAGCAGGTGGGAGGAAGGAGGTGGGGTTGGGTAAAATTCACACCTAACGGGTACAATGCACACTCTCTGGGTGATGGGCACACTTATAACTTTTACTCAAATGGTACAAAAGCAATTTATGTAACCAAAACGCTTGAACCCCCATAATATTCTGAAATAAAATTTTAAAAAATACAGATAAAGCTTCACTAACTCTCTAGCTGCTCACCTCCTGTTGTGCTTCCGGTTCCTAAGTTTCATGGAAGACAGTTTTCTGTGGGCAGGGGTGGGGGCGGACCTCAGGTGGTGACATGCACCCTGGTTACTAATGGGCCACGGACCAGTACCAGCCTGCAGCCCGGGTGGGTACCGCAGGTGTATAATATGTATATATGCCTGTATATGTACATCACACATAATATATAATATTACCCCTGGTAATCTTTTGTGTGTGTATACACACACACATCCCCCACAATCACTGACATTTATTTCAGAAATGGAAATTTGATTCAGTAGTAAAAAATGTATCATTAATATCATTTCTCAATATCAACTAAATAGTGGAGGAAATCATATTATCATCTGAAGAGTTACAGAAAAATCATTTGATATAATTGAATAGCCACTCATGATAAAATTTCTTAGGCAAAAAGGAATGTAAATAAATTTTCCAGACATGGTTAAGTGTATATATAAAAATAATTAAAAATCACACTTACCCATGAAATATTGAATGTTTTTTCAAAGAATGATCAGAATAGTGTGAGTACGTCCACTATCTCCACTTATAGTCTACGTTGTACTAAAATTTGCAACTAGTTTAATTAGACAAGAAGAAGAAACAAGAAGCAAGTACCGGATAGTAAAAATTAAAACTGCTTCACAAATGACATTCACAGATGACATGATTTTTGTGCAAAAAACCCACAGATGTAGCTACTTATAAACTATTAAATTTGAGAATCAACTTTAGAAAGTTTGTTGAATATAAAATCAATATACAGAAACTAATTGCTATTCTGTATACAGTAACAAAAAATGAAATTTCAAAGCTTTTTATAATAGCATTAAAAATCAAATACCTAGGAATAAATTTAACAAAATATGTGCAAGACCATTACCTCAAAAATCTTAAAACATTTCTAAGAGACATTTAAAAAAATAAATAAGTAGAGGGAAAACATGTTTTAGGATTAGAATACCCGACATCTTCCAATTCTTTATAAACTGATCAAATGATGGAGTGTAATCTCAATAAAAATCTGAACAGAATCTTTGATGGAATTTGATAAGCTTATTCTAAAATTTATATGATGATGTGAAAGATTTAGAATAATCAATAAAATAAAAAAGAACAATGTTGTAGAATTTATACTGCTAGATATCAAAACACACCAAGCTACAGTAATTAATAATAATCTTGCATAAGCAATAGAGGACAATACAAAAGAATATAGAGTCCATAAAATTGTCCACACATATGGGAATACATTATTTATGACAAAGGTGACTTTGTTAAATAGTGCAAATTACAATTTTTATGCATGTTTATCAATAAATAACATTGGGTCAATTGAATATTCATATAAAATTATCTGTATCTCACACTGAATCCAAAAATAAATATTAGAAGGATTGATGATCTAATTAAGTGAATAATTAAGAGTCCAGTTGACATCACAGAAACATGATAATGATCATAGAAGAATGACCCTGGGGTAGGAAGAGATTTATTAAACAAGACATCAAAGCACTAACCACTAAAGAAAATGTTTATAAACTTGAATACATTAAAATTAAAACCCTCTGTTTATCAAAAGAAAAATTTAGAGACTAAATAGGCAACTATAGAGTTGGAGAAAATATATGTACTACGTTTAAATGACAAAACCCTTGTACTCAAAATATGTAAGCTCTATAAACATTAATAATAAAAAGATGGCCAAATAGAAATATGGGCAGAAGTCTTGGACATCTATCCAAGTAGTCAGTAAACCTATACGAAGTGTTCAATATCAACCATCAGGGAAATGCAAATTAAAGCTAAAAAAAATACCACTACAAACTCTAGTTAAAACCAAATTTTTATTTTAAAGTAAAGAAAGAAAAAAGAAAAAAATATTAGTGAGGATGGATGTGGCATAACTGGAATTTTCATCCACTGCAATGTAGATTGTAAATTGAAAAAGCCACTTTGGAAAGCTGGCTATATTTACTAAAGCTGAATATATACATAATTTATCACCCTCTCATTCCATGACTAGGTATATATCCATTAGAAATGTGGATATTTCTACTCAGAACACATGAACAAAAATGGGCATAGCAGCACTAATCATAACTTCCCCAAATTGTAAGCAACTCAAATGTAAATCATCAGAATGTAAAAACAAATTATGGTCTATTCAAAATGTACTATACTATATTTTATACAGAAATGAAAATAGATAAGCTACTGCTCTATGCAACTTCATGGATGAATAAAAAAAATAAAACCCAGTATCAAACAAAAGAAGCCATATACAAAGAGTGTATTCTATTACAATTATATAAACGTTTCAAAAACAGGTAAACCTAATTGATGGAATTAAAAGTTAGGATAATGGTTACCTCTAGGGAAGTACTGAGTGTGTAGTCATTACAGTGGGAGGACACAGTGGACTTGGGTAGTACTTCTAGTATTGTTATTCTTTATCCAGGTGATGGGTATACAGGTATGTTTACTTTGAAAATATTCAAGTTGTATACTGGCAGTTTGTATACACACATTAATAAAAATATTTACTAAACATAATAGAATCAAGAAATATCCCCACATGACTTCCATGTTAAAATAGAACCCAGTTTAGTCTGCCTATTCAAGTATGGAAATAGTCTATTTTGTTTATTTTTATTTTTATTAATTAATTAATTTCAGAATATTGTGGGGGTACAAATTTTTTTGCTACATGAATTGCTTTTGTACCATATGAGTCAAAGTTATGGGTGTGCTCATCACCCAGATAGTGTGCATTGTACCCGTTAGGCGTGATTTTACCCATCCACTCCTTGTGCCCCCCAACCTGCTTGGTTTCTGTTGAGTTATATGTCCATATGTGCACATGAGTGTTGATCATTAGTACCAATTTAATAATGAGTACATGTGGTGTTTGTTTTTCCATTCCTGAGACACCTAACTTAGAATGGTCTCTAGTTCCATCCAGGTTGTTACAAAAGGTATTAGTTCACCAATTTTTTATGGCTGAGTAGTACTCCATGGTATACATATACCTCATTTTATTAATCCACTCATGTATTGATGGGCACTTGGGTTGATTACAAATCTTTTCGATTGTGAATTGTGCTGAATAAACATTCTAGTCCAAGTGTCTTTTTGATAAAATGCCTTTTTTCCTTTGGACAAATACACAATAGTGGGATTGCTGGATTAAATGGTGGGTCTACTTTTAGTTCTTTGAGGTATCTCCATACTACTTTCCATAGAGGTTGTACTAGTTTGCAGTTCCACCAACAGTGTATAAGTATTCCTTGCTCTTCGTATGCATGCCAGCATCTGTTGTTTTGGAACTTATTGATAAAAGCCATTCTTACTGGAGTTAGGTGATATCTCACTGTGGCTTTGATTTGCATTTCCCTGATGATTAGTGACATTGAACATTTTTTCATATGTTTATTGGCCATTAGTCTACTTCTTTTGAGAAGCTTCTGTTCATATCTTTTGCTCACTTTTTTGTGGAGTTGTTGGACTTTTTTTCTTGCTCATTTACTTGAGTTCTTTGTAGATTCTGATTAGTAGCAACTTCCAACTCAAGTAAATAGGAGAACTAGTGCATTTTGAATTGTAGCTTTCATTGACACACATAGTGAAAGTTCTGGTTTAAGAATTGGAATACACTTGTTGGTAAATGTTTTCATTTGTGTCAAAGTAGGGCAGACAAGTCAGACTAATTTAAAAGTTTAGACTTAAATTTATTTTAATAGATACTGATATATACAGTTTTAATACATCATTGAATTGGCAGATAAATTTACTAAACATTAGGCGTTTATAGAGTTTGTTTTCTCATTTTGTATATTAGAAATAAGTTCAGCTATATGTAAAATATGAATCAGGCAGGATTTTTTTAAAAACTTCTTATCAAAGAAACCCACCTACAGTTGCTGAAGTAAATAGGTATTATTTTTCCTACCTAACAAGTAGTACCTAACATTTTTCCTACCTACCCAAGCCAGGCTATGAAGGGATGTTTCAGACGTTTCATTTGAAGTTACAAATATCCTATTTTTCTTCTGGCAATCTATGCTACCATCCTTAGCATGCTTTATTTTCATGCTAGAATCTTTAGTATCTAGTCTTATATCCATGTTCCAGGAAGGAAGAAAAATAAAGAATGAAGGAGGGGGGGGTCCCAGAAATTCACTATCTTTTGTTTTTCTCTCCTGCCCGGTCTCTCCACTGTAAGACAGTGAAGGAAGGCTTTACTTTGTTGGGCTCAATGCATTCCAAACAGAAATCATTAATAAAACTTAGATTATATAAAGAGAACGAGAAGACATGGAGATTTGTGAGACCAAATCTCAGAATGATGCCATAGAAATGTCTATGGTGAGGAAGGAGTACATGGATATTGAGAGGGCAAGGAGCAGTATTTATCATGCCCATGTTTTTCTTACTCTTCCAAACCAATAGGAATTGCTGACAGCATCTCTCAATATCTGACATCAGGGCGCAAACACATTTTATTAAGTTCAACGAGCAATTTGAATATGGAACTAGTTGGTTATACTTTCTACAGAAAATCTGACTCAGACCCTTTTTCAGATGTAATGTTTTGGAGAGTGGTATATTTTAAATGCTAACGATGGCATTATAGCAATTCTTTTTGCATGCGACATTTCAAAGGGAACATTTTTTTCCAAGTAAACATTGATGGATCATTTACATACACAGCAATGAAATTACTGCACAGTTCCATTTAAACAAGTTTTCTCCAACCTATCAGAAACTGCCATTTTAAATTAAGGCTTAAGATCAATAAAATCTAAGGGAATGTTTGAGTTACATATTTTCATAAAAATGTGCTGAGTGGGTAAAGCATTAGTCAATAATTCAAGAGTTTATTAACATTTTTTACCTCTGCTAAGATAGTTTCATTTAATAACCTAAAAAGAAGAGGTATTTGTATTTCATACACTTTGAGAAAATAAGTTAGGATCACCATCTGTATGTAATTTGCATACATATAGTATACCCTATTTAAAAGTTTTGAGGATTTACAAAGATAATTGAAGAAATCATTAATAAAACTGAGGTTATATAAAGAGAAAGAGAAGACACGGATATTTGTGAGACCAAATGTCAGAATGATGCCATAGAAATGTCTATGTTTTAGAAAACATGTAATTCCCAACCTTCACAAATGCATTTTCAAATAAAATAAACTCTCTTTAGCTTAGGCTGGAAAATTTTTTAAATCATTGCTTATACCGCAATTTAAAAAATAGATATGTGAGGAGTACTTTGAGTACTATGACAGAGACCTCAATCCTTTGAGTTAGAGAACTTACCAAGAGTTAAAGATTCTGACAGTACAGACCCAGCCCTCATGTTGGTGCTTCTGTTTAAATTCCTCATTAGTATTCCTGTTCTTTGGAGGCTAGAAGCTCATCTTGAAGCTCACCTAATTGGATAGGGTTCTAACAACCTCTCACCTCTTGTGCCTTTTCTCCAGAGCCTGGGTCCACTTCAGAGCCTGCTGAAAATCTGGCAGATTTCCTAGCAACCGTGACACTGCCAACACCTGAGTAGGAGAAGTAAGAGTTTCCTTTCTGTATGAAGATTAGTGCTACCTGGCAAAAGGGGCTACAACTTGACTAGCTTGCAGAAGTCTGGCCCACTATATATATACCTGGTTTAGACAATGAAATTATTTCCAAACTTAACTGACAGGTAGGATGGCAACCTAGATATATCTTCTTTCATAGCACACTTTTCTTTCCTTCACGCAATTATTGAAATTCGGATTCTGCGTTTAGTGTGTGCCTCTCACGCAGACTGCATCCCTTTGTCATGGCCATAGGGTTCCATGTCCCTTTGGATAATGCCAGCTTCACGGGCTGTGACCTAGTGTGGTCCCACAGAGCCCCACATTTGGTTTAATGTTCTGCTATTAAAAATATTGAAAGTTTTAATAATTTTATCCTTGAACTTGTGTTTTGTAAGTAAAGTCTGATAAGACAATGGTGCATGAACACGAGCAGGGGAGACACACCAGGCAGCAGCGTGCACACATGAGGGCGCAGGCCTGGGGGCACAGCAAGCAGTGCAAGGCACTAAACAACTGGCATGGGCCCAGCACATATGCCATGTCTAGGGGCAGTCTAGGGGAATGGGGGGCCTAGATTGGTGTCATTGGCAGTAGCCACGGAGGGAGAAACAACAGCAGCAGCAGCAGAGGTGGCACAGCAGCCACAGCCACGAGAAAGAGAAGGGAGTTTGTTTCGGGTCAGCACGGACTTGTGGTAGAAGGTCGGGCCTGTACTGAAGCATCTGTAAAAATGTTAACTCTCCAGTCTGAGCATCATGGCAAGAGCTGCTGATGCTTAGACAATAAAGTTTCTCAGTAAATTATTAACAAATAAAAGCATATACATGGACACTGTGTGTATCAATTACTGAGGAAGTAAATAACTCAGAGAGTTATTAGAATTCTTCAAAGTGTTTAGAATCTGGTTTTAAAAACAGCAGCAGCATTGCAAAGGAAATATCAACAGTTTTAGAAAGAGAAATTCTGCTTAAAGATTGTTGCATTTGCAAGAAAATAACACTATTGTTATATGAAACTTTGAATGGACTAATTTTTAACATGAAAGATAATTTTATAATTAAATTTTTCTTGTAATTAAAGCTATAACAATAGAATACATAAATAGGTGTTTTGAATTTTGTGGAAATCACTAAGCCACTTTTGGTATACTAAGTTACAAGAAATGTCAGAGAAAACTTTATAATGCCATTGTATAAATTTGCATATAAAGTTAAATTCAGATTTACACAAAAGTGATTTCAGTTAAATCTTTTTAGAAAAAATGTCCCAAAAGAATCATTAGCCCTATATGTAATTCCTGCATCAAAATAATTTATCAGAAATTTATTCCAGAGATTTTCACAACCTGAAAATACTCTTAACAGCTCCAATAGTGGTTGCATTGGCAGAAAGAATTATCAAAATTATTTATGATTGTGCATTTGCCAAGAGCACTGATATAGTTTCAAATTATATCATTTGAAAATGAAAATGATAATATTTTTGTGGCTTAACAAAAGAATATGCAGAAAAGCAAGCCAGAGAAATCTTATGATATATGAAGATACAACACTGTAAACGTCTTATATTTACTATATAAAATTATGAAACCAAAATTTTTTTTGCTATTTATATGTTTATGTTGTTATTCATGCATCGCTTTTACCCCATGTTACATAAGGAATAAAATATTTTTAAAGGTAAAAGCTTTGTATGTTAATATCTTTAATGGCTCTCTTTTCCTGCTTTTTGAACAAGGGACCCACCCACATTTTTATTTTTCACTGAGCCCTGCAAATGATGTAGCCCGCCCTGCAATGAACATTATAATTGTAATTCTGCACACTTTCTCCTCTTCCACACCCCTACCCTCAGAGCCCCCATAGAAGCCTATTCTTCTTCCCTCCTATATCTGAACATGCATGATTCACCCCTGTCTTCTTGCTTGCCAGCCATTTGAGTCACAGCATGTTCCTCCCGTTATAACAGCATATTGCAATCATTTTGAACATTTCCTCTTTGACAAGTCCTTTACATATAGTACCCAATTAATCATCACAATCACTCTGTACGGCAGGTATTTTCGCTTAATTTTATAGACAGGGAAGCAGAGGTTTATAGTGATTAAATGTTTTCTGACATCATACAGATAACTGTACTGTGAAATCTACTAGGAAAATGTCAGGAAGGTTAGATTCCAATGTCTTTGTTTCTTGTGTAAGGCATGGTTGTAGCGGCTCATAAATGCCTATCTTCTGCTTCTTCCTTCCTTCCTGCTGTACCCAATTCCTTTCCCTTGGCTTTTGCTGCTCTTTCTGTGTCTCCCATGTTTTCAGACACACTGTTGTCCCAATTACTGATATCCTACCCTGTCCATCTGCAATATCTTTCCCATCCCTGCTATTGAGTAAATGCCTTTCTGCTTTCCAAGATTCAGCTTAAGTATTCATCTTCTTTATTAAGTTTCACCTGATTCCCTCTTATCAGCTGGAATCAACCTTTTGTTGCCCCACTGACTGCCATACATCCTTCCTTCACAGCCGGTGCAATACTGTTCACTTAAAGGGTGACATGTTTGTCTCTAGCACAGGACCATTAGTCTCCTACAGATAACAACCGTATCTTAATTTGCCTTCATATTCCCAGCACGTAACTGAGCTCAGTTAATGAATAAATGTTAACAAATGAACTAATGGTGAACAAATGAACAATTAACAAAAGAGGGAAATATTTTCTTTTATACTTTGGTATTGGAGAATTATTATTACTACTACTACTTCAATTCTATTACTGTATCAATTTAGTAAATATAATTTTTCTAGTTCTTTTCTGAGTGCTTGTTATATAATAGTTCATTAATAAGTCACAACAATGCCATACTCCTGGTATAGTTATTTCCTTCAACACAGGGCAAACAGAGTTTGGAAGGTTAAGTAAATTGTCCAATGTCACACAGCTACTACAGAATAGAGTTGTAATTGGAACTCAAATCCACCAACTCAACTTCAAAGCCTGTGCTCTTAAAAATGTTTGTTTCCTTGTACTCTTTACTTATTAAAGCACTTGCCTTAAATAATATTTTATTTAAGTAACTATTTAATGCAGCACTTCTGACTTAGGAAACTGACTAGGTTCAATGGGACTAAAAAAACAGTATCTGTGTCCCTTTTTTGTGTCACATTTGAAGTCACTTCGCCCATTGGACCCTTAACTACTCTCCCTGGATCTAAATTTGTGTGTTTCTTCCCTTTGACCCAGTATGTAGGCTGTTGTGGAATTTTAGCAAATAACTAAAGGGGTGGGATGACAGCACCCTCCTCATGGGACCATCCAGGTTTTTCTCAGCAGATGTCTTTCTGGCAAGTGGAAGCCAGGCCTTGCACACTCAGAGACATCTGAATTCTCTCTCAGTGGCTTTACTGCCTCCATACGCTCTCTGGTTCCTTTCTTACATTTTATATTCTCTTCTTCTGGAACAGGTATAGTAGACAGAAAAATAGCTGAAATTTGGTCTACTTGAATTGAATTTTTATATATAGTAGCTGAGTTTCTCAAGACAAAAAATCTGGAATAAGAGATAGAGATAAAGGCCAGAGAAGAAAAGATACAGAGAAAGCCCAGGCTCTACTGTAGAATTTGTAATTGGGATGATGCCTTTAGCGAGTTTCTCATGAAATCATTTTTTATGGCATTTGATTTGAATTTGATATTTAGTAATAAATCTTTTTAAATACTGAATTGGTTAAGTACTGTATTTAAGAAAGCTTTTCAAAGGATAAATCCTCTATAATTCTCTTAATGTTTATGAGATACTAATAGGGGGTAGATTTGCAATTAGGGCTGTATTTTATATGAATTTAACTACAAGACTAATATTTATGTGCAGTGAGAGCAACTTATCCTTGGGAATGGTAATGCTCTTTTTGCACTGAGCAGCCGAGCCTCTGTAGTGCCCTCCATCATTTGTCACATTTAACAACGAGAGTAAATAGCTCTCTGAAAAGTAGCTACAGGTCCATGTTGTTGATCCCAATTTGTCAAACGTTGCAGTGAAAAAAATGCTAAGCCTTTAGAAAGAGTGTGAGGAGATCTGGAATTTATCTGAAGCTCTAGACCAAACCTCAGAAATACAGATTTCTATTTCTTCCAATTATGAATATACTGTCTTAAATCTATACAGTCCCTATTGCCAAAGGAATGGCACAATATCACAAAAGAACTTTCAAAGTCTCTACCTTTCTCTGTATTATTGTTTCAATGAGGATTTAGGACAGGAATATATTTAAATTGTTTATGCCTCTTTTTTGAGGAGTCAAAGGCACAGAAAGGGTAAAATGTATAACACCAAGTCATAAACCCAGTTTATAGCAGAGGCAAGATTAGCATTGAGGAATGATTGGCAACCCAACTCACTACATAAAATAATGGAAGGAAAAACAATTGGTGAAGCAATGATCACAGAAAATGTCTATATAATGCTGCATAATAGGTAGGTAGGTAACAAATTTAAAGTTCAGTCAAGATTTGGATGTTTTCATATGCTTGCAAATAAGAAATACCTCTTGGTAAGCTGATTTAACTCACATTTACTTTTTAATTTTAGTTATAATCATTTGCTAACTTTAATGGAGGTATTTCTTGGTTTAGTAGAGTCATTTCTTCCTGTTTATAAGAAGAAAAAGTGGTTTTCCTATGTACACATGAATTTTATCCATTGTTTAAAGTTACCTAGTAGGTGACTAGGTATCATCTATCTAATACTTTCATATATGTCCCCAGCAAAGCAAAGGAAATAACTTAAGGTTTAGTAGATTATTTTTCATAATAAAACTATAAACAGAATACAGCACTGGTAAGTTTCTATAGACATTAAGCCAAGTTCACTTTTACTACATAGACTTGCTACTCTACACATGTTGAAGGAATAAGGATTGAAAGTAGGGCAATACTGAGCAAAGAAACCAATATTTATATTAAACTGGATGTATACAGCTTGCAAAATATGGAAAATAGTAGCAGAATTAATATGTGGTGAAGTTGCTATTCTGAGATCTGCTTCGTATATACATTATGAGTACACTTAGATTCTGTGTCATCACCCGATATCTTCTCAATAGTCTATAAAACCTCAGGGGTTGTGTGTTTCCTTCACACAACCTTTTATTCAAAAATCAAAGATCAATTTATGGGTCAACTACTATGTTAGGAAATAGGGAACATAAGAATGGAGACAGCAAGGTTCATATGCAAAAGGTATTTATAATCTAATAGGAGAGAGATAGTAGAACTGAAAATGACTATGACAGAAGGCAAAATAAGAAAAGAGAATAACTTCAGTGCTGTAGTTATGGAAGCAAGAGGTAGGCCATCTACGGGTCATAGTGGTGGATTGGAACAGGACTGAAGTCAGCAGAGTTTTAAGACAACTGATGAAATAAATATTCAAAAGAGTAATTTAATTAAATGTTTGTTAAATATTTGTTATAAATTAGTTCATAAGTGGATTAAATTATGAAAGCAGATTTAAAATCAGATAGCCTGAATTTATAATAAGTAAATTTATGACTGTCTCAAAAAATATTCAGAAGCCCAGGGGTGAGAATGGAAAAAGCAAAAGTTGATGGTGATTCTGAGGTGGGGATTGGCAAAGCAAGAATGGAAGTAAGTTAAAGAAGAAAAATTCTTGGGTAATATCAGGTGTTGATTGAGCTGAGAAGCTATGTGGTACAGCCTGGGTTGGAGAATAGGTGAAACCAGAAGAGACATGATAACTTGGGGAAAACAATGGGGGCAAAAGATTATGATTACATAAGGATGAAGAACAGGTTGTATAATAGTGACAGAGTGATGAACTGGAAGACATAAAAGTTATTCTTTTAAGGGCATGCTTATCCTCAGGTTTCCCAGGAATAGAGACAACTCAGTGCACAGAAGGGAAAACTGTGGCAAGAACACAGTTTATTCCTCTCTTAAAGAAAGAGCTGCAACTTACTTAATGATAATATCAGGAAAGAAGCTTTTATGGCTCAGCCCCTTCTAGGGGAACCTACTTCAGTCTGTCAATAGGAAACAGGCATTCTTTTCTCCACATGGGCAAGCTTCATTTCTGAGAAGGTGGATTTTATTAATAATTCATGAGACAAAGCAGTAAAAAAAAAAAATCCCATTATACCTAAGCCCAAGCTATATGCTCCAAACTTGCAGCAACATCTATCTGATACATTTGCATATTTAACTGATTCTGAACTTGGATGGAAACAGCATGTAATTATTTTCTCCCCGAACACCAACAGCCATGGTGAACAAAGCTTTATAGTGTTCAAGAAATTTGAAGTGGAGAAATTGTGAGCAGTGATAATATTCAAAGTGTGGCCAGTAAATGGATAACCTGTGATACAGGGGAATGTCACTGAATATGAGAGAGCCAAGAGCCTTTGCCCTAATAATATACAGAGAAAAACATCTATATCCTGTAGTTTCTATTTTGGTCGTATATCAGTGCCTTCTTTTTGCTTTCTAATTTCTGTTACAATGTTTAACCAATAGCTCTCTACTGGTTGCATAGTATGCTTTCTACTTTCCCATCTAGATCGTGATTGCTACACTCTGTATTATTTTCAGTCCTTCCGAAACTTGTCAAGAAATGCTTTATGGCTCAATTTATGGTTTATTCTTATAGATGTTTAATGAGTTCTTAAATTACATTAATTCAATTTAGTTAATTGTGTTATTAAAGTATTTTCTATCCTTACTAACATTTTTGGTTCCTCTTCCTATCAATTATAGAGAGAGCTTTTATAACTATTACTTGCTGTTTGTACCTGTGTTCCAAAGGGAGAGCCTTAGAACTAGGACTCAGACTTCTCAAAAGGAAGTGTTGCCCAGCTGGTGCACCTGAAGGAGTCATGGTAAGACTGATTCTGGGAGTACAAAAACGTCGGGGACTGGAGTCAGCTACTGCACTGAGGTGAATGGCTGTGGCTAAGGGTACAGGACAGAAACAGCCAGCCAACAAGGAGGAGCAGACCCCGGCCTCATCCTCGAGCCTTCCAGTCTCCCTTTGACGTCTCCTGTGTGTGGAATTTATTAATAATAGTAACCTAACAGAATCAAAAAAGGAATAAAACATTACAAAGTAGAATGTAAAAAATAAGCTTGGAGCTAAGAAAAAAATAGCTTTAATAGCTGGCACACAGAACACACACAGGCCCACGTCTTTTCCGACTGTGATTCAATTAAGCCTAAACTCAATAACAGATATTGCAGATATTTAAAATAATAAGGTATATTAATAATAAATTTATGCCAATAAATTTGAAAATTTAGATAAAATGATCTATAATACAAAAATATAACTTACCAAAATTGACATAAGAAGTAAGAAAAAAACTTAAGATCTTATAACCACTAAACCCACAGTTACATAGAATTCACAAAGAAAACTATACCCAGATGACCTTACTAGAAAATTCAACTCAAAATTCAAGGAAAAAATAATTCCAAACTTGAACTCTTCCAGAGAGTAGAAGAAGAAGGAACAATCTCCTAGCAGAAGCTGTCAGGGTCTCACCAATATTCCTGACTTTACCAGGTGAGAGTTCTCTGAATCCACTTTCAACTGTGAGTTTGTTTTTCTATACTAAGAGTCTCTTCTAGAAGATTTTGCCCAGGTGTATGATAGTTCATAAATGCCAGGGAATTATCACCCTCCACCTCCACCACGCTAGCTTCCCTTGAAGCCCACAGGCAATGACTGATGGGAATGTGTAAGCAAATAATTCAGCTCCCTGGACATGGAGTTGTATGATTCTGGTTTTCATGTTGCACTTTCCTAGTTTTAGTGCAGAATTAAATTTTAGTTGCTTATTGTGGAAGCTGTCTTAATAACATGCCCCTTATTGGCTGCTTTTCCTTACCTGCATCTGTTGTCTATTTCCTTTCCAGCGTTCTCTGCACCTCTCCAGTAAGCTCTTTACATTTGAATCCAAGTCTCAGAGACTGCTTCTGGGAGAACCACACAAAAACAACTCCCCATTTAGGGTATGAGAATAGCAATACTTTAAGCTCAAACTGGACAAGGACATCATAAGAAAAATCACAGTTCAATCACTCATATGCGTACATGTTAAAATTCTGAATAAAATTTAGCCAAACAAATTCAGCAACACATAGAGAGGATAATACAAAAATCAACAAGTTGTGTATCTTAAGACTACAAAGTAGACTTAATATATTAACACCAATTAATGTCATGTGCCATATGAAAATATGAAATAAAATAATATCATTGTTCAGTACAATTATATATCCAAAAATATATAAAATTATATATAATATACAAGTATATATAACCACAACTATATCAATAATAAATAATGAATGATGAAGAAATAATGAATAATGAAAAAATAAAGAAAAAAGCATTGAAAAAATTTAACATCCATTTATGAATGTATAATATCCTAGCAAGACTGAGAAGAGAAAAAGTCCTCAATTTGATAAAGGATACCTTAAAAACATATGGGGATAATGTACTTAGAGAAATATTCACAGCTTTACTTTTGAGATCAGAAAAAATATAAGGATTTCCGTTATGACTAATGTTATTCATCATCTTATTGGATAGTCTAAATACAACAGCAGAGAAAGAAAAAGAACTGTAAGCTATAATGGTTTGGGGGAGAAAAGCAACACAATTTTAATTATTTGAAGATGATAATGTACAGATACAAATTAGATAGAAAAATTGGACTCAGTAAGAAAGATAGAAAAGTTGCTGTATGTACAAATAATATGCAAAAATAAATTGTTTTATATACAAGTGTAAGATTTAGAAAATAAAAACTATACAAAACGATGGCATTTAGAATAGTATTTTTAAAATGGTACATCCTTGAAAACATCTAACCCCTTGAAAAAAATTATAAATTTTATTGAATGACATTTTAAGTGACCTAAATAAATTAAGAGATATACTATCTTTATGGATTGGAAGATATATATAAATATATCAATTTTACACAAATTTGTTCATAAATTCCTTGCACTCCTAATAAAATCCTCAAGTTTGATTTTTTTAAATGTGATCAACTAAGATATAATTATAAATAGAGAGGGGAGAGAGATCAAAAATAGTGAAACAACTCTTAAAGAACACATTGTGAAAACACGCCTATTGGATATAATAAATTCTTCTTAAAACTATTTTAATTAAGATAAGGATAGTCAGATACGGGAGCACAATAGTGATAAAATAGGCCCACACATGCATGAACATTTCATGTATGACATAGGTGACACTGCAGATCACAAGAAAAATGACTGAAAATTTCTTTTTATCCATGAAAGATAAGTGAAACAGGGCCTCTACCTCACACCATAGACACAAATCAACTCCAGCTGAATTAAACATCAAAATATGAGAGGCAAAACTGCAAAGGTTTTAGAAAATGTGAAAGAATGTCTTCATTACTTTGGGGTATCAAGAGCTTCTTAAGCAAGACATAAAATTCTAACCATAAAATGAAAGAAAGAAGCAAAAGAAAGCTTGTAAAGTGAATGATGATCCCTCCAGTGTCCATAAGTTTTAATAGCATAAAAGAATTGGAAATATTTTTTTTCCTCTATTAGAATAACTTCCTATGCTTTTTTTGGTTATTAAATGAAGAATAAATTATTTTAATAAAATTAAATATTAATGACACTAAGAAATGCTTTTTATGTGAACTTCTGAATTGTCTAAATCTTTATGTGGGGAGTGTAGCCCATACACAGCTAATATTTATTATTCCAGTCCACTGAGAATACATTTCAAAACTCTCTGTAATTAAAAAAAAACTTTATTTATTTTCAATTATTACTTCTTTTCAATTAGAGCTTTCTTCTAAGTAGTTCTTATTTCTCATTTCCTCAGGTAGGACGTTTATGAATTTGTACTGTCACTTGAGAACAATTTAGGAACATTTTTCTTTATAAACAAATAATTAATTGAGGGGACAGAAGGAATGTGAAAGTAGACAAATAGACATATATGACTATAATTTATGCCATAACATCCTTTATTTTCAAAATATTACACTATTTGTGTTTACTTCCAAAAGTTATGCAACAGCATTCAATGATAAGAAATTTATTTTAATCAAAAATGCCCAGACTCAGTTTTTAAAATCTGATCCTTACTCTATAGCTGGCTAAGCTTTTGGTAAGCACCCAAACTGGTCTGAACTAGCCCCATAGGCTTACTCAGGGATTACAATGAGGTCGTTTTTGCCTATTGGATGAATATGTTCATTAAGCTTAATTGCCTGTCAAAAATATACAGAAAAAACAAACACCTTCCTTACCATAGAGAGGATTACCTAATAAATCTACTGCTCCCACTTCTTTGAAGCATTTGAGGTTCAGGAGGCCACTACTGATTCTACTTTGACTACAGATATTTGTCTTGGCAGGACTTCTAATGAAATTCTTATTGATCTTCTTGCTTATGACTTTACCTGTTTCCCGAGTTTGAGACCGAGGTGGTACAGACTGTTTATTAAGAGAGTAGAATTGTGTTTTCTTTTACTTCCTTGAAATAAGTCAGCCAGAAAAAAAATTGATCTTAAATTCTCAAATATGTCCTATTTTTTCCTGTTACATTTTATTTCAACCTCTAAAACATTCCCTTCTGCTTTGGTATATCTTCCTTTCATATACCTGGCTTCTGTTTCCAGTATATGGCACATGGGAAGGTTACCACCATGAAGAAAAAATAATGCAAAATAAGGTTAATGTGAAAGGTTAAACTTTAAAATCAAGATATAATAGAGCTATGTGGAGTCATATTTAAGAGACAGAGTTGTTCTAAAGTTGGGCAAGAGTGGGTTGTACTCAATTAATGGTTATTTTAAACCTAAAATATAATGTATCAGTCAGAAGAGAGTAGGTAGCTTAATCATCCATGAAGGCGGAGAAAAGGAGAATTATAGAAGCAAATGTTGGTAATGCCCATCTCAGACAACTAAACACTGCCATTTCCTTGGCGTGGTATGTCTATCTATAGTAGGGAAGAACTTGCTTATCAAGGAACCACTGGGTTTAAAATGGCTTCATATTTAACTTGCCTCCAGGGGAAAACGTACAGATAGTTTGGTGTCAATATCTGGCTCTCTTGACATCTGTATTTCTAACAAAACATAAATAGACTGTGCCCACATGAGGTTTCTGAGATGCAATGCTGACAGTCAATTCTTAACCAAATACATTTTCCCTGGTGGTAAGCTTGTCAGACTTAGCAAATAAACTATAGAATGTCTTGTCAAATTTGAATAATTTGGAGCATAGCTAAACTAAAAACTTATTCATTATTTATCTAAAATTCAAACTTAACTGGGCACCCTATATTCTGCCTGGTAACCCAAACTGGTGAGATCCTGTGGGAGTGGCTGACTTGCCTAACTTACAAGACACCCTTTGATATTACACCTGTGTGAGTTAATATTTGCGAGGTATGCAAGGCCATGTACTTCATAGGGTTTATGATTCTTTTCCATCCATTATCTAATTGGACATTCAAAATGAATATTTGCCTGACTTGGTATCCATGACTACCGTGTGCTGATTGTCATGAGAACAATGAGGACCTATGACGTCTAATCTACCTTCTTTACCAGCTGACTGCCTCTCTTACTGGATGTCCAATTTCACATCATTTCATTAGCTATATGCATTTTATCCCTTTACTCTTACCTTGAATTCTCTCTCCAATATCACCTTCAAAAAGCCAATCATTCCATTTGCTTCTTGAGTAATAAGGAAGTGCATTGACACATAATACTTTTCATGGGAACATAACAAATGGAAGTATAGGTTCAGAAATAAATGTACCCCAAAGTAAGCTTTTAAATTTGGCACATCTGGGGTTTGGCACACTTTAAGTATAGGTTTTATTCCAATTCAATTCTTTCTTCCCTATCTTTCTCTAAGTATTGAAGATCCCAATGAGTATTGCTCCAACTTTTCTTTACAAATCTTCTTTCAAGAAAAGGCTCTTTAGCTCAAGTAACCTGACATAAAAAGCACCCATAATGGACTTAAGCTAAATTAATACATGAGGGCAGCTTATAGGCAAGAATGGTATAGTAGTACTATGCTTTTGAGGGCAAGATTGTTTCAACTTCTTTGAAGAGATCGGCATTTGATCCTAATGTAAGATAGAAGGTTTGGAAATGTTTGTAAACTGTACTCACCATCAAATTGGTATTAATTGATTAACACTTATGTGCACATATAGCAGTAACATTCATTGGGTGTCAGGCAGGAGGGAGAGGGAGGAAGGGATGGATATATTCACACCTAATGGGTGCAGTGTACACCCTCTGGGGAATGGATAAGCTTGTAGCTCTGACTTAGGCAGGGCAAAGGCAATATATATAACCTAAACTTTTGTGCCTCCATAATATTCTGAAATAAAAAAGAAAAAGACTTAGAAAAAAATTAGATAAATAGATAGATCAGACAGACAAACAGAAAAAGTTGAGAGAATGACAACAATGCAGCATCCAAGGCAGTGAATCCTGTCTGACCAAGGAGCATGACACAGAAGAGGACAGTGTGATTCAGCTTTTTTGCATGGAAATTAAATTATTATGCAGCTGACAGGTCTACTGAGAAGCAGGACTTGTGGCTTCAGTGTCTGGATTCTGCCCCTGATTCTAAGGATGCAGTTTGTGACTCTATGCAACTCATTAACTTCTGTTTATTCTAATATCACCTGCTAGAAAAGAGATTTAATAATAAACAATTCACAGGAGGTTATGATCCTAAGTCATTAATACAAAAATCTGTAGAGAGAAAATATTATTAGCTGGTAGAGAGAGGATGCTAAAAGTAATTCTAAAAGGCAAATTTTGGAAATCTGGAGACAGTAACAAAATGTGTAATGTCAAAATTTCTGTTTAAAAATTTCTTGTAATCAGGAACTTGAGTTGATGGAGATATAGGAAATGGAAAATGGTTGTAAGGAGCAGGGACAAATCTAAGCCACATCATGCCACATGGCATGTGCGTTTCCACAGCCACTGCACCCCCTTCCAGCATCTTTTCCTCCTATATGTCTTCCCTTTACCTTTGACACACTCCATTCTATGAAGGACCTTATATCTTTCTCATTGCCACTGTATGGTTAAAACAATTTTTTCTGATGCATCACTTGTGCTAAGAGAGAAATAATTTTGTAAAATTGAAAAGGGTATTATTTTACAAGCCGCATCAGAATTTAATCTCAGAAAATAATGTTCATGGTTTCATGCTTGAGAAAGAAATGTGAGGCCTGAAAGAATAGGTAGGAATACAACTAAACTATTCTTCAAAGAAATGAGATGCTGAGATGAAGGAGAAATAGGGGAGGTGAAAGAAGAGAAAAACAGAAGACTGGAGGAAAGCCAATGTCTAAGTTTGTAGAAAAAACAAATACATTTTTTTAAAACTGAGATATCTAATATTCATTCTGAAGCTGTTCACATTATTGTGTTATAAAACCACCCACACTGATGCCTTTTGTGTTGTTACATGCGTGGAAATAAAAGAAATGGGTCTGAGAAGCTAGTTGAGGTTACAACAGGTAGAACATGAACAGCTGGTGAGCGAAAGTGGGATGATCTACGAATTGAATTGATTCAGAGGAATTAGGCTTTTGAAGCTATGGGTGACTAAAAATAAAATGTAAACACCTCACCTCCTCCAGAATTTCCAGAATGATTGGAAAGAAGGATTTCTACCACAAACAAACGGATTTAAGTCAATTATACTTTAATATCTGCAGACCGGATACCTCAACAACTCTAGGATTTAACTTGAGCTAGCAGTCGCCTCTCTGGAGCTGTGTGATGTGAGGCAGACAGTGAGCGACTCTGCACCTTCCTCCTACATCTCCCAAATCTGCTCTCGCCTGATCTGCTTCTTCAAGTGGCAATTCCAGAAAAGATTCTTTCAACTTTGAATGCAACTGAAAACAAGTTTTTTAAAAGTTGGAAAGCCATTTACCTAAAATCTCACTCCTTACAAAGATATTTCAATTTAAATAAATTAAGTTAATAAGATTTAAATCAATACATGATTTGGACTTTATGGAACAATTTTGTGAGCAAGTCTTTCCAGGGGTCTGGGGGCAAAGTCAAAGATGTGTGTGGAGTGGAGCAGGAGAACGCACGCTCTGGGAGGAATCTATGGGATAAAGCCTGGAATTGGAAGTCCTCACTCATGGCCCAAGACATTCCCTCCAGGGGCATTTTCTAAATGATATTTCGAAAGAAAGAGAAAATAGATCTGTACTAAGAAAAACTGCACAATTTTAATTCCATTGTGACCTTTAACTTTGTATTCTGCTATCAAAATATCTGAAAGACCTTAAAGCCTAATAAAAAAGATCAAAATATTTTCCACCGAAGATAGAGCTACCATAGCTTACACTAAGTTTGTTTTTAAAGAAGAGGTATTACATTTTGCTGTGGAATGCTAATTATGTCTTAAGTGGGATATAAGACAGAAGTACCAAGAAACTCCTCTCTTCATATAAGAAAAGATATAGTTTTTCACTTAAAAAAGTCAAGATTTTATTCTTATTTCTCTACTTCCTCCAAATCATTTTTTAGAAGGCTACTTAACATTTCTTAAATTTCCTTTTCAAAGGTGATACCTTTGAGAACTGAGTTTAGGATTCTCAAATTTCTCTTCTATCATTTGGTGCTGGTAGAAAAGATCTTCTCACTTTAAAAAATGATTTTTTAATGACAATCTTGCAGCTCATTTTTAAATAGCCTCTTTCCATTTCTGAGGAATTGCTTTGCAGTTCAAACAAAATGAGTCACCCAAGGAAAGAAAAATTCACAAGCCATTTTTATGCATTATCCAGAGCAGGAATTTAATTTAATGGCACTGATATAGAAGAGCTCCTTCATGCAGCAATTTAAAAAATCTGTTCCTTTACTTTTATGGCGGCAACTGTTCCGTTATCTATGCAGATGAAATAACAATGAATGGGAAGGAGATGCTGGTGGCCAGGATGGGGGGTAGACCTAATATCACAGGGAAAAATAGTTCTATAATGTATTAATAATTTAGGGCAATTTTTAGAGTTCTTCCTCTCTCCTAGCTGGGATGGGAGCAGTCCCAATTCTCCATAGCTTCCTCACCCTCTGCCTTGTGATTTGAAGGGTTTTCCTGTGGGAAAATGGAGGGCAGCAAATAAGGAACCCATAACAGTTACAATTCCATTCAAAGTTCAAACTGGTTATCCCTCACGTATATCCTTTCCCTTCGAATTATAGAGAACTTAGGGTATGGAGTCCTGATCTAGGTCCTAGAGTGCCTTTTCTGACAGGGTGGCCCTTTCCTTGATTCCCCTGATATCACACCACTCTGAAGTAAATTTTATTATTAACCCCCTGTATTAGTTTCCTAGGACTGCTGTAAGAAATCTCCACAAACTGGGTAGCCTAAAACAACAGAAATTTATTCCCTCATAGTTCTGGAGGCTAGAAGTTCAAAGTCAAGGTGTAGGCTGGGCTGCGCTTCCTCCAAAGGCTCTGGGGAACAATCCACCCTTGCCTCTTCTAGTTTCTGGTGGTTGTCAGCAATCCTTGGCTTTTTCTGGCTTGTAGATGGCATTACTCTACTCTGTGCCGACACTGTCACATGACAGTCTCCCCTATGTGTCCATGTCTACATTTCTCTCTTCTTATAAGGATGCTAGTTATTGGATGAGCATCTACTCTAATCCAGTATGATCTCATCTTAACTGGATTACATCTGTGAAGACCCTATTTCTCAATAAAATTGCACCCACAGATTCTGGACAGATATGAATTTTGAAACTATTCAACCCAGGACACCCTCCTTTTGGAGATGTATAGACAGAGATTGAAGTCCAGATTGGCTAAATAATTTTACAAGATCATTCAGAGGATCATTTAGAATTTAAAACCAGGTCTTCTGACTCTAAGCTTGTGTTGTTTCCACTGTATCATAAAGTCTGAAGGAAAGTTTTCTGATGTAACATAATCTTATTTGATCCCCAGCATGAAGCCTGTAAAAAAAAAAAAAAAGGCAGCATGTGTATTATCTATATTTTTGTAAAGGGAGAAAAATTACTTCCTTGAACTTCCTGCTCCTTCTATTTGTTCCCATAGCAACCTATTATGTCTTTCATAAGAGTTAACACTTTATTGTATTTGCCTGATTATTTACCAAATGCAGAGAAAAACAGCAGTGTTGGTGGCATTGATGAATGAGACGGAGATAGAGACAAAAGGTCTTGCCTGGGTCACAAGGATTAGATGCAAAGTTTGGACTTGAACTCATTTTTAGGGGCCATGTCTTCATCTTACAGTGTCTTCTCAAGGAATCAAACTTCTCACCCTATGATCAGGCCACTTCATCCATTGTTATCCTCAGGCACAATGCCCAGGATTTATGAACAATTTAAGGTCCACAAAATGTCTGGGACCTGGAAAAATATTACCACTTACAATACAATAAAACACTGCAAAACAAATTTATTTTAATTAAATAACAATAAAACACAACATACTAACCAAACAAGCATTATAATTCTTACAGAAATAAATATGCAAATGGAATTTAATCAGTGACCTTCCTACACATTTTAACTGATTTATTTTAATATGGACTGGGGTCTCTAAAAGTAAGAACACCTTAGACCTACAAAGATCCTAAAAAAGCCCCAGTTACCAGATTAAAATCAACCTTATTTATGAGGATCAAAACAACTTTCAGATTAAGTCTGGCATATGAGATAGGAGTGTGTGAACAGTTCTTTTTTCCTTTTATCACAAGTAAAGCAGCTTCTTCTTATTATATAACTGTCTTAGTCAGGATCAGTAATGCAGCATTTGGTGAGGTCATCATGTACTATTTGTGGCTCACTTAATCCCAGTCTTCCTCCTGGGGATAGGCCTAACAGAGAAATGTTTCATCTTGGTGTTTTTCCTGTGAAATTTTTGATCCAATTACCTTTTAATCTTTTGCTACAGTATGTTGGGCAAGCAACTTAGCAGCCAGAGTCCTTGTCTACAATAACAATTAGTACAAGAGACAAGAGAACTGACAATATTTGAAACCGAAGAAAGTAATTCTGAACAGGAGAGAGCTTTATCATTTTCTTTTCTCTCTGTTCTTGATAACACCCAGATAGCTAAAAGAACAACCAGATTTTAAGGATGTTAACAATTTTCTTAGTGAGAACTAATTTTAGTTACAGCTCCTCCTATACTCCCACTCATGGAATGAAAGTCTTGTTATTCTTCTTTTGCCTTGAACATTTTCATAATATTCAAAGTAGATCTCTGCACATAGATGTGGATGACACAGTTTCCATGTCGGAGCTTCTTATGACTCCTCTTGGCAACGAGAGTTTATTTTGTTTTACCACAGTAAAAGCCTAGGATGTAAAGTGACTCTGAGCTTTTCTCATGATTTATTAATATAAGCCTTCTAGTGGCCTCCTATCCAGGTCTTCTTTCACCAGGCTAAACTCCCTTGGCTATGATTTCAACGATTCCCTTACCTACCTCTCTAATGCCTTCAGTCCTTTGTCCTTCTACCATGCAAGCTCCATAGATCCTTACCCTGCCTCACTCCTAGTATCTGCCAGCTACTTCTACACAAGTTCAACCAAACATCACCACAGAAATTTACCTAATTCCCCTGTTTCTCCAAAGAGTTACCATTTGCCTTGGGGAATCTTGCTTCTCCTAAATCCTTTGTGAGCTCTGGTCAGCAGCTCATTACATTCTCAGTGCATACTCAAAACTTTCTCTCCAAGTCCTTATCCCAGTACTCACTGTCAACAAATAGCCCAACTATTTCAGCATCAATTCAGGCCTGAGCCACCTCAACTTTCCTTTCCAATTCCCAGACAGAAACCTAGAGCCACACCTCTCCCTTCAGTCTTCAGGAAAGAGGTGACATACCATTCCTTCATGGGAAAGCTCCCCCCTGTGCTCTTCACTGCACCCCCTTCTCTATGCTAGGCACTGAAATTTCTACCAAATAAAATATAGAATGCCTCGTGAAAGGGTAGTAAGAGAGACAGGCAAGAGGATTGACACATCCTACTCAGTATATGTCATTTTGCTCTTTTTGCTACAAGAATATCTACTCTAGAGTACTTGTGCCAGAAAATTGTTTCAGAGAAGGTGATAACTGAGCCAAACCACGCAGGAGGAGAAAGGCCTAGCCCGGATGGGAGAGGGAGAAAAGACCATCCCCTGCAGGGCAGCAGCCACTGCAACAGCACTAAATCATGAAAACAAGGGAGAGCGGACCTAAAGCTCAGTTATCTGGGTGGGTACAAAAATGTGAAGTAGGACAAGGACATAATGATCAAACTCCAAAACATGGCATACAGACTAAGATGTTTGGGTTTTTACACTGACAGCACTGGGGAACCATTAAAAGTTCATAATCATGGGAAGGGCACAATCACATCTGCGGTTTAGAAAGAAGATTTGAATGCAATGTGGTAAGATAGATCTTGGGGCTAGATCTTGGGGTTTGAACTACGAGGTGATCACTGAATAAATGTACAGTGACCCAGGCTGACAAAGATAATAGAATGAACTAGTTCATCACTGCCCTAGAATGGCAGTGACAGGGTCACCTTCATATGGGCACCAACACCTGTAAGCCTCAGACACCACTAACTGCAAAATCTCTAGTAGGGATGTGGCCTTGTGAAGAAGGGAGCTAGAGCAACTGGCCTTGTGTTCATTTACTCCTTTTACTGGGGCACATCCTCAGAGGAAAGAAAAGAAGGCATGTCGCCTAGTCTAATTTCCTTATCCACTGAATCACCAGGTATATAGACTTTTAATATATGGTATGAGGGAGAGACATTGGCTTCAGAATGTCCTTAAAAGGAAGTCCCTGGCTAAAGTTTTACCTATGATAAATAAACCTGGAATCCCTGGATTTGTAAAGCCTGGCTCCCTAGAGAATGTCACAAAAGCTCTGTCGCACTGGGGTGTAAAATGGAGTGTTCATAACCAGAATGCTCTCAGGGCATGAGGTTACCCCACAAACCTCACTTAGATAGCTAGACCTCACTTGTTATTCCGAGTCGGAGCTACGTGTTTGTTGTGGAGAGGACCTGTCCACTTATCCTCAATGTCCCAGGCCTCTCCCTGCTCTCCTCAGTGCCTCCTGATTGCCTGTACCCTTGAAATTAATAGCAAAGCTTCATGTGTGTTAATATTTGTGAGTCTAATTTGACACCAATCCTGTGTGGTATATCAGAGAACTAGTCAAATGTTATTTATTAATCCTACTATGTGCCTAGTTTTAGCCACAGAATGGTTCGTTCTGGGAAAAAGAGATTATAATTAAATTTTCTGGTTTTATGTCTGATCTGTTTGACCAAATCAAATGTTTCTTATCCACTTTACATATTTTTGATTGATCCAGCCAATTGAATTTGAATTTTTATTCATATATCTATCAAGCTAAGCTCTACTAACTTAGGGTAATGAAGGCAGTTTCTTGTACTCTCCCAACCCTGTCCCCCAAATCCTGATTTGTCTTTAACACATTACCAGTGCAAACAAAGCATACATTAGGGCATGCCTTCATAATCTTGTTTTTCATGTCTCAACTGGAAGGATTTGTGTGGATTAGAACAAAAATATCTGTAGGAGAAGAAGTTCTCTTCTATACAAAGCAAGTATAGGCACCGCTTTAAATCCACAGGATAAAGCAAGCAAAGCTATGCTTTCTTCTCTAGGGCAATTTAGGCTAGCAGTAAAGCAATTACTGCCTGTAGCAGAAGAAAGCTGTCCCCACAAGTAGGCAGCTGGGGAGCTGTGAATTAGCTTTTCAACACCTGAAGCATAAGTTAGGGAAAGTTAATGGCTCTGCTTTGAGAATAATAAGAAAAGCCTGGGGTTAGATGAAGTCCCTTTCTTCACAGTAATTTTGCACATTTTAATAATTAGTAGCACATAAATATTTATGATATCACAGTAAAGAGGCATATTTGGGGGGAAACGTTCAATCCAGTGCATATTCTGTTCACGGTTGGCCATGACAAGAAAGATTCCTGTGTCAGGCAGGGACATTTTCTCTGTCAAGCCTTTCTAAATCAATGTACATTTCCTGGGAGAAGTTAGGCCACTTCTAAAAGTTAGCCTTGAAATCCTAGACCTAAAATGTGATGCTTATCTTAAACTACATGTACATTTAACAAAATAATGCTTATGGTGACATTATTAGTATATTTTTAAAGACAAGACTAGAGAGTATGTCTGATTAACTACTTCAGTGGTTTTCAAACATTAGTTCATACCAGATTCACCTGGACTCCATTACTGGGTACTGATTGATTCAGAGGTTTGGGATGGGGCCCTCAAATTTGTATTTCTAACAAATTCCCAGGTGATGGTGATGCTGCTTATCTAAGGACGACACATTTAGAACACGGGTCTACTGCATCTAAATCAGAGTTCCAGTCCTGGCTGCACTTGAGAATCACCTGGTGCTCTTTTAAAGTATTAATGTAGCCAACCAGGAAGAGCCCCCAATGGTCAAAGATGGAACAAAATTCAAGTAACAAAATAAATAACATAGTTTTGGGTTATGGCCCAAAGTATAAGATAAATATCTACAAGTTCATATTTATATAAATAAAGGATTAAATAAGTAAATGACTGTAGGAAAAGAGACAGATCTTCCTTATAATAAATTGCAAATCATTCACGCAAATATTTTCCTTGCAGGAGGTGAACTTTATCTACTCCTTCCTCTCTCCTCACCCCCTTCCCTTTTGGACTTGAGTCCAAAAAATAGAGTATGGGGAGATGAAGGAGGAAGGGAATAACTTCACATGAATAGAAATAGGAAAATACTACCTTGGGTAAGTGGTCCTGGTTACCATCCTCAGTGATAACTCATGTTCACGGACTTTGCTCCCTGATGTGAATGATAAAGGCACTTTGCCTCTGTGGTATTCTTGCCAAAAACCCATAACCCCATCTAACCATGAGAAAAACATCATAAAACCCCAAACTGAGGTTCATTCTTCAAAACACCTAGCTAATACTCCTCAAAGGTGTGAAGGTCATTGAAAACAAGGAAAAACTGAGAGACTGTCGCAGACCTGAGAAGATGAAAGGAATCAATGACAAGATGTAACATATCATAGATGGAATCTGGAGCCAAAAAAAAGACATCAGTGGAAAAGCTAAAGAAATTTGAATGAAGACTGGAGTTTAGTTAATAGCAATGTACCAGTGCTGGCTTCTTAGCTGTGACAAAGGTACCATGCTAATGTAAGATGTTAATAAGAATGATAACTGGGTAAGAGGAATATAGATATTTCTGTGCAATCCTTGCAACCTTTCTGTAAATTCGAAAGTATTAAAAATTATGGCCGGGCGCGGTGGCTCACGCCTGTAATCCTAGCACTCTGGGAGGCCGAGGCGGGTGGATAGCTCAAGGTCAGGAGTTCGAAACCAGCCTGACCAAGAGCGAGACCCCGTCTCTAAAAAAAAAAAAAATAAAATAAAAAAAAAAATAAATAAATAAATAAAAAAAATAAAAAAAAAATAAATAAAAATTAAGTTTATTGTAAAAATACCAATGCCTAAACACCACAGACAAATTAAATCACAATCTCTGGGGTGGAACCTAGGCCTTGATATTGTGTTAATCCCTGAAGTGATCATCATGAACAGCCAACCTTGGGAATCACTGATCTATACAGAACTAATTTAATAACTTTCCTGAAAAGTTTAACTTTCATCAGATCAGCATGGTAGTTCGCCCTGAAACAATTTGCCACTTCTTGTATTTCTAGAGGAAATATCTCTTTTAGTTTGAGTTAGCCAAGTCTGCAAACTGTTAATACTGGAAACTTAAAATAAAAGGGAAAGTAGAAACAGAATAAATTCATATAGTGAATTTTAAATATTACATTCCAGAGTACATCCTGAGGTCCATACACATGGCCTCTATTCTTTTATGCCATCTTTAAAACTTCCATGGGAGAGAGCTGTGGGACCTGGAAAGAACCATGTGAGAAACCGAATTTAGGCAACTGGAATAATTACACATGAGCCCTCTGTACCTGGGGAGCTATGTGTCAGTATATAATTAGTAATATGTCTTTGTGATATGTCTGCAGAGATCTCTATCCCAAGGCATATGCTTTCTGTACTAATTTCTCTTAATTTTTTTTTAAGAATTAAGCCTCAGTTGTAGTATTTGTCCACATTGTATAGATGAATCTTCCTTAATTATAAATATGCTAAAAGAAAAAAAATCCTAACTACCATGTACTGAAATAAGGGAAGCATTTTCACTTTTATTATTAATTAGAAATAAATAAAAAGACTTGTTACATCAGGAAAACTGATATTGTAATGACTCTACCTACTCAATTGAGTATCTACCAATGCATCTCTTTGGTAACGTCTCTTCAGTAGTAGCCATGTGATTTTTCAGATCCAGTATTTCACCTACGAAGTCATGAGAAAAGGAAATTAGTGGCTGAAAGTCTGCCAATGAAGTCACAAATTGTTCTTGTCCCTGGCTTGGTAGTGCCAACCAGTTCACATGTGCAGCCTAGTTATATGACTTCTCCAGGTCTGGAGGATACCATTCAAAATGGTCTCATTCTACCTCTTTTGTACACTTTGGCTAATCTTTATAGACTGTACACCCACTGGCAATTTAGGGAGAAAAGGCCTGCAATTGATGAGACTACAGGTAGTATCAGAAAGTAGGGCATTTGTTGCTACCACTTCAACATTTATTGGCATTACAAGTAAACAGGAATAAAGAGAGATACCTGGGAGTATCCTAGAATGAAAGTCTAGGAACATGGTGTAACTTTATCACATTTAATATATTATTTATTTCTTGTAAGATAATTTTTTCCATAATCTTTCTTTCTTTTTTTTTTTTTTTGAGACAGAGTCTCACTCTGTTCCCCCGACTAGAGTGCCGTGGCATCAGCCTAGCTCACAGCAACCTCAAACTCCTGGGCTCAAGCGATCCTTCTGCCTCAGCCTCCCAAGTAGCTGGGACTACAGGCATGTGCCACCATGCCCAGCTAATCTTTTCTATATATTTTTAGTTGGCCAATTAATTTCTTTCTATTTTTAGTAGAGATGCGGTCTCGCTCTTGCTCAGGCTGGTCTCGAACTCCTGAGCTCAAATGATCCGCCTGCCTCCGCCTCCCAGAGTGCTAGGATTACAGGCGTGAGCCACCACGCCCAGCCTCCATAATCTTTGGGGACAGTTAAAAGTATTGTTACCTGAGGCAACTGTGGTGGCATGAGCCTGTAGACCCAGCTAGTCAGGAGACTAAGGTGGGAACATTCTTTGAGCCTACGAGTTCAAGACTAACCAGAGCTTCATAAGGACACCTAGTCTCTAGAAAAAAAAATAAAATAAAAGGATTGTCACTTGGTTTTAGGGAACATTACTATAGTTTCTAGGCATTCAGCAGAAGGAAAAAAGTCGATGTGTTTTGTGTATAGCAAACCTCTACTTAGTTTTAATACCCTATTCAAGACACAGGCCTAGGGATTCTCTTCACTTACTAGATCACATGAACATACACCAATCCTGCTCCAGGCATTATTAATTGGACCAGAAAAGGACATTTGGTTCCAGATGATTCAATGATTCCTTCTCTTGGAAATCTGAGATTTGAATCTGGAAGTTATAGCCAGGCGTGGTGGCTCACACCTGTAATCCTAGCATTCTGGGAGGCCAAGGCGGGAGGATAGCTCAAGGTCAGGAGTTCAAGACCAGCCTGAGCAAGAGCAAGACCCCGTCTCTACTAAAAATAGAAAGAAATTAATTGGCCAACTAAAAATATATAAAAAAATTTAGCTGGGCATGGTGGCGCATGCCTGTAGTCCCAGCTACTCAAGAGGCTGAGGCAGAAGGATCACTTAAGCCCAGGAGTTTGAGGTTTCTGTGAGCTAGGCTGATGCCACGGCACTCTAGCCCAGGCAACAGAGTGAGACTCTGTCTCAAAAAAATAAAAAATTAAAAAAAAAATCAGGAAGTTACAGTTAGTGCAATAGGGACAGAGTATGCTGCCTTCCATGCTCACTCAGAGACAGAGGGAGGCTTTCTACAGAAAGGCAAAGTAAGGGAGGCTGGTGCTCTGAAGGACGCCAGCAAGGAACCGCGTGGTAGATATGCATGTGAAGGAGGACTGAGAGAGGAGACTGAGAGAGACCAACAGAGATTGAGAAAGACCGACGGAGACTAATGTGTTCCCTAACTGCTTGCTTCTTGCTCTTAACTTCCAAAAGTTACCCTTGTATGCTAGTAAAACTTATTTTATTTATTTTTGTGTTTTAATCCAATTTATGTTTGTCACTCTCAGTAAAAAGATTCTTAAGAGTATGCATACATCTGGTAAGTAATTGAAGCATTCCTTCCAAACTACAACAATATCTGCCATATAGTAGATATTTGATAATATTTTTGATGAATAAATTAAATTTTCTATGAATCTTATAATAAACATTTATCATATATTTACCACATTGTAAGTATGTATGTATATGTAGATTTTAACATATACATGTGGATGTGCGTGGATGTTTGTGTATATATACATATATCCTACATTTTTAGAGAATCTTCTTAAAGACATTTAACTAGTAATACCACTTTCTTATGTTTTTCCCATGCTGAAGAACCAATGAAAACTGCCTCATAATATGTCTTTTATATAGTGATCAAAAGCGTGGACTCTGGCCAGACTTACTGAAACGTTGTGAGGATTAAATGAGTTAATCTATGTGCAGAACTTGGAAACATTTCCCACATATAGCATATGATAAGCCTTCAAAACTATTATAGCTTCTTAATATACTGTAATACTTATTACCATTGTGAGTATTATATTATATATTATGACTATTATATAATATATATTATGACTATTATATAATAATATGATATAATTATTGTATAATTATAAAATAGTTTATAATATAATTTGTAATTATATAATTATAATCATAATGCTATAATAATAAATTAAAAAGCTGTTATAATTATAATTATTACAAAGTTGGTTTATTCTCTGAAGAACTTAGAAGTTTTTTAGCACAGGGAGCTATAAACCTAAAAGAACAAATCCATCTTTTCAAGGACCCACAACTGTTTACATTTAGAAAACAAATAAGGCAAGATCAAATATAGAATCACTAAGTATAGGATGAAGATTCCTTTTTACTTGAGAACCAAATCAGTGGTGGAACATGGAATGGAAAAAGTTGGACAAAACTGAAGCAAACACTACACAAATGCTGTTTGGCAACATAGTAATAACACATTGACCAAGACCCTATGACTCCAAATCCCTTAGCTGTTTCATACAAAGTTATGAAGGGACTGTTGGGCATCCCCTCTGGAAGAAGGATGAGAGCACTGTGGGATTATGGGTAACCAGTATAGACAGAGACTTGAGAAATATGAGCACGAGCTCAAGCTACTGCCTACCTCGTTACTACTCAGGTTATAGGCGTGTGGCTAAAGAAATGAGGATTCTAAGAGTGTATCCTTTTCATTATGCTGTGCATCCATCTTAAATTTACTCTTAATCATTAAAGCACTTAGGATAACCATGTATTATTATTTAATGTGCTTCCTAAGGAATTTAAGAATGTCTTAGGATAAGTGTGAGTAAACTTTTCTGTAAAAGTTCAGATGGCAAATACTTTAGGTTTTGTGGGCCAGAGGCTCTCTGTCACAACTACCTACTTTTTCATACCATTGTAGCACAAAAACAGACATTGACAACAAAAATAGAATAAGTGTGGCTATTTTCCAAGAAAGTTTTTTAAATATTAATTTTTTGACTTTTTCTTACCAAATATACCATAACTTATCAGAATCTACTTTGGATTTATACTAACTTAATTCCAATTAGATATAGAAATACTCTTCCTACACAGCTCTATTCCTTCTTTTTTGTGCTATTTTAAATAAATATAGATACAAATACAGTCATGTGTTATTTAATAATGAAACTGTATTTACAAAAAAAGATGGTGGGTGGATTTGACCTATGGGACATAGTCTGCCAACCCCATCTTGAAAGATTTCAACTACTTTTCCCTACAACTTTCAATTCCAGTGAATACTTACGAAGGAACTTCCTAGACACTTCAAAATTGCTTATTCTCTAATGGCTGATTGAGAAAGTCCATACTGCTAGAGCATGTATCTAAGAGGAGGAAGGCAAGCAATTGGAATGATCAGGCTCATGACATGTCTCAGCAGTGGCATAGAAGAAGAAAGGGAAGAGCTGATACAGCAGGTGTCGTGGTTCAGTCTCTCATACATGTGGCATAGTAGGTATTTAGCAAATCTGGGCCAGAAATAGAACTACAGCAGATCAAGTAGAGATATTGTTAGCAAGGGGAGACTAGAGGAAAATAACTCCAAGGAAAACTCAGTGAATAACTCTAATTTACCAAAGGAAACAGTTGGTTCAGTCTAAATAGTAACAAGGAATATAATCAAACCATAGCAGGGAATTCATGTGGTGGTCATCGTAAACAGTCTATATGTGGAAGATGCCTAACATGAGTGATGACAATGTAACAGAGTCTAGTCCTAGAAAGAGAAAATATAAAAGCCAAGCAGAACCTTATGAACATCCTGGAGTGAAGAATAGTATCTCAATTTTCAAAATGAGGGCTGACTTACTGGAGCAATAGATGAAATAAGGAGGAAAAACCCAGGTAGAACCACAGAGCAGGTCAACACTGGAAGAACAAAGGTCACAGGAATTAATGTATCTTGAGAAAATATAGGCACCTTATAGTTACAGTACTGCATTCTAAATCTGGCTGATAACAAAAGGGAACAAAAGGGGAATGAAGAGAAGTCAAACAAGAGATCCATCAAATGGGATTGGAGAGTGACATCCAAGCCTAGAAAAAATTCTAAGTTCCAAAAGCCAATAAAGTTGATGATGTATTTTTATAAGTTAGGGCCAACTACCAGGGCAGAATAGAGCTAATAGGCAAGGGCATCTCATGGATGTAGCAAATAGTTGGAAAAGATACAGGTTGAGATGTTAAAATATAGTGTAATCACTAACTCATAGATCTTAGAGTCAGATAATCCTGGATTCGGATCTTAACTCAGTCATTTATTGTCTCTACCATATATTAGCTTTTTTCCTCAGACAAATTATTTAACATATTTATCCTAAATTGGCTTGCCTCTAAAATAGGGATAATAATAGCAACTACCTCATAAGATTGGTGTAAAGACTTTATGAGAAAAATATGCAAAGTGCTTTATGACAGGCTACATAGTATCTGCTCAATAAAAAATAGGCTTGTGACATAAGAAGAGAAAAACTAGTAAGGTTATGAGTTTAGCATTTCCTACATTAGTATTTGTTAAAGTACACCTAGACTTTTTAAAAGTGCAAATCTAGGATCACCAAGCCAATTTTTGCATTTTTTTCCCCAGTTTTGACAAGAGCCAATACTCTTGTGCTTTGCAACTTTTGGTAAAGGCAAACTCCAGGACAGATTGAGAGCCTCTATCAGATCAGAAACAATCCATGGATTTGGGTTGAAGCTCATAGGCTGCTCCCCTGTGGGAGAGATTGGCAAGTTTCTAGTTTGAGGAAAAATAGATAAGCTCCAGAAGTGCAAGGAAGAACTCCCCACCCCACCCCCACCGCCAAAATACTTTTTCAGAATCAGCCACTTATCTCTTAGATTTTTCCTGAAGGCAAGAAATGAGCCAAGCATGAAATAGTCATCCCTAGAAGACTATTTGTTGGAATAGGTCACTAGGCCTGTTATGGTTTAATATCAACTTTTGGACTTGTCAGTGGATTTATCAAACTGCAGCCTTTATTCTTCAGTGTTTCTGGGGGTACAGTGACTCCTCCACGACCTCAAGGGGGCCACTTCGTGCAAAAGGTAGAGGAGAGCTAAGCATGGGGAAGGTGCTCTCAGAATTCCACACCTGCCTGCCCACAGTGGGCTTCAGAGAATTTCAACACAGAAAATATGCCATATTTTATCAACAAAGTAAGTATTCAGAGAGTAAGAAATAATAATAAATGGCATATTTCCTGCTACCAACTGCCTTTAGAGAAAAATAAATACAGAATCAAGTGCTATGAGATCTTGTCATAAATGACATCCTCGTTTTCCATATATTTCTAGATTTAGGATGGTTAGGGCTTCCAATTGAATTATAGTAAACATTTCAGGTATGTCTTCATTATAATTATTAATATAAGATACCTAAAACATCTTGCAAGCTACCTGTGTGGTAAGATTTAATTCATGCCAAATTTAAATATCATTTTCTTTCATTTCCTGAATTGAGAGGAGAAAAGTTAAAATAGGAAAGCATATATATATATATATATATACAGAGAAAGAGAGTCTTCTATTGGTCTGTTTCTCTGGAACAGATATATTCTAGACATATGTATATATCTAGAGAGATTTATTAAAACATATTGGCTTACATAATTCTGGAGTTCTGTCTTTGGTATAGTTGCAAGGCCTGAAAGCCTGAAAGCCAGAGTGTCAATGGTGTAGATTCCAGTTTGAAAACTAGAGAGCAAGGAGCACCCAGGGCAGGAGAAGACTGAAATTCCAGTTCAATTAATCAGGCAGAGAGAGGGTGAATCCTGCCTTCCTACACCTTTTTGTTTTATTCAGACTCTCCATGGATTGGATAATGCCCACTCATATTGGGAGGATAATGTTCTTTACTCAGTGACTTAAGTGCTAATCTCTTTCTGAAACATCCTTACAGACCTACCCAGAAATAATGTTTAACCAGATATCTCTGCATCCTGTGGCCCAGTCAATTTGACATGTAAAATTAACTATCGCAGAAAGAAAACAAAACTTTAGTTTCCATGTTTACTTATTTGGAATAAGTAACCCACATAGGAACAGGACTCACATAGGAACAGGACTCACATAGCCTCCAGGTATCATAACACTTAAATTATGCTGTCTGCTTGAGGAATCAATATATCATCATCAATATATCATTTAATGGTTTAATGATATATCATATATGTTAAACCATCACTCTGAAGGAAAATATCAACAACACAAGGACATTTTATCTGAATTTTCTCTTGCAACCTCTAAATCAGAATCAACAGGAGTAATGTGAAAAATTGTGATGTGATATCTTTGTGCCACCAAAAATTTCATTAATTATAATATCTAGAGTTGGGACTCAGAAATTTGTTCATTGACAAACATTCTGCCTGATGATTCTTGTACATTATAAAATTTGCGAACTAATGATTTGGGAATTCTGTTGTGACATTGCTTAATGATGGATTTTAAAAATAGAATTGCATAAAATTAATAATTTATTTTTTGTCCATAATTTGTAGTATTTCATTGATTGTCTTATTATATGAGAATATTGTATTCGTAATTCCCTAAAACCAAATAGTTTTTTTATTCTTAGCCAAATATGTAAATTTTAGTATCTTTTCTTATTGATACCATACATGCATATTATGCCTAACTTGACATTTAAAAAATAATTAACTGTCTTTCACCAAAAAAATTAAAAATTTAATAAAAACATATGAAACTTTATCAGGCATTCAAAAACAGGAGCCAAGAAACCAAAACACTGATCCTCAAAGAAGGAACATGAATGCAGTGACTCCTATAATTTTCCTGATTTTACATCAGCAGACATTTCTAGAAACTCTGTGCTGAAAGGAGGGACTGAAGAAGAGCAAGGTAGTCCTGTTGACTTGAAGAAGTAAGACTACAGTGTGAGAAGGCTAAGCAGGAAATTTTTTCAGGCCAAGGAACTAGAAGGTGAGAGTTATGCGGAGAAAGTTCTCCAAAAATCTGTATAGGGGTCTGCTTGTGTCTGTTGCTAAATATCAAGCTATAGATGCATAAAGTAAAACTCTGTGATAACAATCTTCCCTCCCCCCACAAAAAGAATATCAGGAAGTGGTAATCTCACAATTCCTAACCTCATACAAGAGTTGGAGATATTCATCTTCCAACCAGCCAGAGGGTAAAATCCTCATTAAAAACTCAGGGTATTCATTAGAGACCCCAGAAAGGTCAGTCCTTAGAAATAATGCTCAGCTAGCCCTGGAGAAAAAGATATTCTAGAATCTTTCTAACAAAGATGAAACTAGCCCAAAAGGATCAAGTTGATTGGCAAGTGACTTACCTGCCCACCAGAATAAATTTCAACAGTTTCTAAAAGAAGATAACGAAATCTAGGTAATTAAGCACATAACATCAAAATGACCAGCATCTGTTCACACAAAAATACCATCCATAACCAGGAGAAAAATCCATACATAAAACAGAAATGATAGATATAAAGGAATTAGTAGATAATGACTTCAAAATAATGTATCTAATATGAAAAAATCAACTGGGCCAACTTAGCAGCATATTTATACTTGACCCTGAAGTACAGATCAGTGAATTTAAAGTCATAACAGAAATCATCTAAACTGAAGCAGGGACAGAAAAAATAAAACTAAAAAAACAATGAACAAAGCCTCAGTGATTTATAGAGCAAGATCAAGTGGTCAAGCACACATGTAATATGATTACAAATTTACAAAAAAAAAAAAGTCGGTCAAAACAATATGTAAAGAGATATGGCCAAAATTATTTTATCTGATGAAAATTATAAACTTACAAATCCAAGAAGCTTGGTGAACCCTAAGAAGATAAACAGCAGACCTGCACTACCAGACAAAGAAAATTCCTGAGATGGAAACCTGAACCTTCAAAACAGAATAAAGGTATGAGAAATGGTAAAGTGTGAAAATTTAAAACTCTTTGAAATAGAATTGAGGTTATAGCACAAATTGTAATAATTAATTGCAAGATATATAAGAGTAAAATATATGACCACAATAGCACAAGAAGAGAAGGAGGAAATGGAAATGGAAGTATGTTGTTGTAGGATAAGACCCATACATCACACATAAAGTGCTAGAATAGTATTTTAAGATAGCTTGAAGTTAGCCCATGATATATTAAAATGCATATAGAGAAACCAATAAAAAGCAAAACAGAGATATAGATGGTAATTCAGATAATACAACTAAATATTAAAATATCTGAAATAAAAGACAAGAAAATTAGAAAATAATGAAGAGCATATGAAACAAATATAAAACAAAGAGAATTATGGTAGACTTCACCTCCAGATCAAAAATTAAATATAAAATGTAGTTACTCCAAATAAAAGGCACAGTTGTATACATTTGTCAAATTTTTCTTTTGGTTTTGTACACTTACATACTCTTTAGGTATTAATGTAATATTGGATAGTTTATATAAAATAAAACTAAGCTACTTATTTATTTGTGCATTCATTCATTACAAAATATTGAGAGCTTACCATGTGTCAGTCCTTTTGCTGGGCATCTCGCAACATACAGGACAGACACAGCCTCTGTCTTTGTAGAGCTTCAGTCCCTATACTTCCTGCAGTCCTTTGGACTTTCAAATTTGTTCATACTCTTTTATTTACATGCAGTGCTATGCTTTCTCTGTCTGCATGTACAAATCATATAAACTTTTTCAAAGTCAATTTAAAATGCTTCAGCCTCAATGAATCTTCCTATGTTTGAAGTAATCTTAGCCTATTCTGAGCTCTCATATGAATTATATGTTCCTCTAATGGTATTTGTATAATCTGCCTTGCATTATTAATGAGATATCCCATCTGACTACATTTCAAACTCCAAGTACAAGGATCTTGTCTTACTAAACTTTTTATGTACTCCAGTGTTTAGAAAAGTACTTGAATCATAGTAAATGGATATCTATTAAAGAACATACGAATGTATCATTGTAATGGTTATAAAATCATGGTCTATGTTTTAATATTTTCTACCTTATAATTCATCATACTCTTTACTTACTTTCAATTATTGAGTTTGAGTCACTTATAACCCTACCATATCTAATTCTATGATAGCTTCCAGTTTCTACAACACTCTATGCTCACAAACCAGATAATCAAGCTTATTAAGGACTGTGTATTAAATAAATGTAATTAGGCCCTTAAGGAGAGTATAATGACTTTTCATAAATGAAATCATGTCTTGAAAGTTTGAGCTTTAAATCTAATTGTTCAGAATGACTATTTTGTCAGCACCCGTATTTTAGAGCTATATTTTGAAACATAGACAAAGGTTTCCAGAAATCTGAACTCTGTAAAAATAGGATATTGTATTGCTAGAAAAATCATTCCTTTTATAGAAAATGGCCATTCTAACACTGAATATATGTCCTTTCTGACAAATGAATTCTGGTGTTGAGGACTCAGAACCAGACAGCTGTCACAGCACCACTGAGGATTCCTCTAAATTGCAGCAGATGGTGCTACTTATTTGGCCATCTAATGCTATTCTGAAGTATCAGTTGGCCAACTGCTCCGGTGGAGGTATGAAAATAGAAGATTTATTTAGAGCCAGAGGATGCAAGCACAAATGTTTTGGGATACAGAGTTTATACTGATATGGGATACAGAGTTTAAATTGTATCCAACAAATTGCCAGGACAGATCCATTAGAGGGTATGGTTGTAAAACCCTATCCCTTACATGAAAGCATTCATGGAAAATATAACGTCTTTGGCCAGCTGTACTATAATCTCTTCCATGCCCTTTTTCCCCAAGACGTGCACATGGCCGCAGGCATACTCACACATGCACATACACAGCACGTGTATTTCTATACATACACTTGCTATTTGGTCTGTGATTTAAATTTAACACCACTTAGGAACCAACTGAGTCACCTGTGGCTGGTCTTTGGAAATATGTACAGTATGTTTTGATGAGCTACATTAGAAATAAGAGACTTTATCAATTTTATCTTTAAGGGAACAGCTGCAGTCCTGTGTAGCATTTACCAATGCACAGCAATCTGGGCTTTCTACATCATAGTGATATGAAGTACCTGGCCATGATTTTGACCATTTCCATAGCAGCTATGGATCATTCCTTATCAGAATTAAGTCTAGTTAATTAACATTCTGCTTATAACACTCCAGAATACAATTTTTAAGTACATTTTAATTCTAATTTATATCATTAACTGTTTACATATAGAGCCTAAAGATAGATTATAGTAGCTATTAAATAGAATACTCACACATTGTAAATTCTTTTTATAAAGTCTATAAATTCTTACTATGTATATAGTGAACTTCTTACTTGAGAAAAATGAGCTAAATAAATTATTCAACTGAACATTCATTTAAATTGGTGCACTACATTACATAAAAGAGGACAACTTTAAAAACAAAAAATGCACAGGAAACCTGGAGATCATCTCCAGGCATTTCTGCTGAAGGTCCAGCACAGTATGACACATGAACTGGAAACACTAACATGCAAATAGAAATGGCATCCATAAATAAACAGAAATAAATAAATGAAACAGTTTTACATGGCGTATCCATGGAAGGAAGTGATTGTGGTGGGGGAAAAAAAAAAAGCCTTTAAAACACAGATAAAGTACTTAACTAAAGATATGAGGAAGGTCCTCAAATTGATCAAGATCAAAAACAACCTAGATATTATAATAGTAATAAATAAAATTTTACAATAAAATTGAGAATTGTCCCATAATAAACTCGTGGGTGGGTAAAAGCATTTTCAAATAAAAGCAAAGTAAGGCATCAGACCCAGAATCCGTGTGGAGAGTACTCACGTGCACAGCATGCAAAAGCCTTCGTGGGGGCTGGTGGGGTGGAAGCCGATAGGCTAGGCAGTGTGAATGCTTTTCTCCTTATGAGAGAACATATTAGCAAGGCTCTCTCTACCAAATTATCTTTACAACAGGTTCTGACTCCTTGAAATGCCTGTGAGAAAATTTAGGGGCAAAGGTGACTTCTGTATTATTGGGATAATAAGAACCAGCAGAAATAGCAATACTCTTAGTTGTCAACATTTATCAACACAGTCCCTTGTGTGATAGCCACTGCCATAGGAGAGTCCCTTTTGTCTCAGCTTAACTCTTTGCCCACACTTGAGATTTATGGTTTAAATCCTATTAATTGCTTTTTATGTAAAAATCTATTGCCGATTTGCTGCCTAGCTTATTCACTTCATCTCCTATTCTTTGCTATGGTTACTCCTATCCAATTCTCATGTAATGAATTAGGCCTAATATCCAATTTTCCATTTACGTTTCTGGTTTCCATGTATATTTCAAGTTCCTAAACTGTGCTTTTATTAAATTTCATTCCACATTACCTTGAAAAAGTGCTGTAGATACAGATTCAAAATGGTAAAAACACAGTGTACTCAGATAAAATAAACTAGACTTAAAGAGTCTGTACTGTGATGGTCAGTATTCATTGAGCACTAAGGGATAAGCTCTGCTTTAAACACTTTTCATACTTTAAATTGTTTAATCTTCTAATAACTCTAGTACATGAATAACAGCAACCTCATTTTACTAATGAGGAAACTGAATGGCAAAGAGGTTAAATAATATACTCACGAATATATCTACTCTTACTGGAACATGGCAGAACTATGATTTCAACCCATGCAATTTGGGATCAGAGCTTACCCTATTTACCATTACATTACATGATATCTTCTTGAGAATTGAAAGCATTAAGGACAAAAATCATGGTGCAATTAGGACAATATGTAAATTACCATCACAAGTTGTAATTTTTCAAGAACATCAATGGATTATTAACATCATTCTGTATGCTTATTAAGACATTACATTCTAGAGAGATTGAGTAATTTAGATTGATGAGTCCTTATTTGCCCATATCTAGATTAAATAGAGTGAGAAAATCTCTAACGACAGGTAAAATCTCAGCTTCCAAAGTTTTGAGGAAACTGAAATGTTTGTCTATTTTGGGGGTATATTTTTTAGTTCCACTTCTATCTGAAACTTCAAAGCAAGGCAGATGTCCACAGAAGTGATATGACTATAAATTAATTCAGATGTAAACGGGGAACTCCTGCCCTTATCAAGGAAGTAGATGGTGTTATTGTGCTACATATAGAGAAGAGTGATTTTTCACAGATGAGAGAGGCATCAATGAAACACCACATTGAACTTAACAGGTTATAGGGTGGGTTTAGTAACCTTAAATAAATTAATCATTAATTTACATTATAGTTCATTACATAAAGACTTGGAAGTAATTCCAATTACTTGAGGTGAGAGTTGTCTTAGAGATAGGGCTGGTGGATAAATAGCATTGGACAAAAACAAGTAAACATTTTACATGAGGGTTGGCAATCTATTTTTACATTTTTTTTATGCCAAAAAGTGCTTTGAAAGTCTGTCTGCATATCCTGTAGTTATTCTGGGTAGTCATTTCACGAAGGGAGAGCTTTTGTAGAATTGATACTAAAAAATATTGTTGAATCAGGGATATATTTTGAGTGAGGATGTTCCAAATTGATAATAGATGATAGTGTGAAAAAAATATTTACATCTTTTTGCCTGGTCAGGGCTTTCTGAGCAAAGATTGCTAGCAACATGGGTTAAAGAATGACTGAATATCAATGCTAAGATGTAAGTCTTTAAAAATATAGAGAGCTTTATTTCTCTGAAGACTCATGTTTACATTTCAGTAATAAAAGAATAATAGAACATAGAGCTATTTGTTTACATTTTAAAATGTTGTAAACACCAGGAATCTTCCCCATCTCTTCCCAGAAAGAATTGTTGCCATTAGAAAGCAAAATTTTGTTTCCCTCTGTCTGGGAGAGGAGCTTCTATGTAAGTTTCGAGATGTATAGTTTTGGAGTACCTCACCTGTGGTGCAAAACCCCCTTTTGCACATGCAGTTGATATCTGCCCTCGTGTCACCCCAAGGAGGAAAAAGGATAACAGAGCTAATTGTTGCTATGTAAGTAAATAATTGCTTATCCCTGATCCAGACACCTCCAGGATAAAAAAAAAATGCAGATATTAAAAACTTATCAGTTACCTTATAAATAAAAATATTCTAAGCACTGATTAACTAGTATGTTTGTTCTATGTGAATGCCTCCCAGAACAAATATTTCCCATATTTTTTGGTGTAAGATGTTAATAAGTGTTGCACAGGTAAAAAGATTACATAATTAAATATGTTTGAGAAATGTGGCATATTATCTCTTTCTCTAGGATATTTAGAAATTGGGTTCTTCAAACTCCTTTAATAAATAAACATGTTCAGTCTTGACCTAGTCTTTTCAAATCAGTCATGCCGTTACGAAATTATATCTTCTCATTCCCCTAAATGTGTCAGAGGAGTATCCTGAAGTTAGTTCCATATCCATGGATGCATTTTCTGCCTAAATGTCCTGAGAGAATTACTAGTTTTATCTTTCCTCCCATTGTCCTCAATGTCTTGGAAGAAGCCACTCTATTGGCCCTCAAGAGAGCAACTGTTCTTCAAAGCAACTATTATTCTGTTAAAAAAAAAAAAACAGTGGTTTTCAGCAGTAATGGCACATTAAGATTACCCAGCCTGCCTTAAAAACATACCAATGCCTGTGTCCCAAACCACAGCAATGAAAAGAGAACTCCTAAGGATGAGTCAGGAATCTGTAAGATTTAAAAGCTTCCCAGGTAATTCTAATGTCACCCAAGCTTAAGATCCACTGGCACAGAGCAGTGGTTCTCAAACTTTAATAAATGTAGCCATCATCTGTATATGAATGTGATATCTGAAGAGCTTTTTTTTCAACAGGTCTAGGGTAGACTAGAAATCTCCTTTCTTAAGCAAATACTCCAGATGATTCTGATACAATTCCTCAATGATCGTAATTTGGGATATACTGACATAGGCTGAACCTATCACTGAGCCTGCTTCATGACAGTTAATCAAGAATCCCATCTTTTGGAAATCAAATGGTTATATTCCGACTCTCCCTCAATTTACCACTATTTTCATATATGAGGGGTTTGAAATTATTTTAAAATTCTAACAGCAACGTTTTGACCCATTTTGAATGTCTCTGGCAATCTATGGATGGAGATAGCAGTCTGTTCTGCAGTTAACTGGACTCAGTGGGAAGAAGGAATACTCAGCTACTCTAGCAGTGTTCTGCCTTGAAAATTCATGAATCTGGCTTCTCAGAACAGTTATTCCACCTATAGAATACAGAGGAGTCAAACATAGACAAATATGAATTTGTTTCAGAAAACGTGGCCAAGCTTTCACTTTTAGTAATGGCTGAGTATCTCCTATCAGACCGACCTCTGGTAAGTAACAACTATAAACTCTGTACAGAATATGGAAAGCAACTACCAAAGGCACTGGAGAGAAAACCAAATGCCCAGTAGGTGGAGGGCAGTCTAACATGTAGAAGAAAGAAATATTATGAGATGAGTTTATCATTCTGTATGGCTTTAGCCTAAGGGAAGGCAATAGTTGGCATGCAAAGTTGGTAAAATCAGAAAGATCTCAGATTATTGATGACCCAGAAGATAGAATATGGGATATTTACAGGAACTAGAAATGAAGAGGAAATCCTGGAAAGAAGAGAGCAACAGAGATAGAGTCTAAGTTCTGTATATGACTCTGCTCAAATTGCCAGCTAACTCCTGAACTATACATTCAGGAGGCAGCTTCTAACCAGACTAGTTAAGGTAAAAACAAAAATAAATAAAGTGACTATGAATTTATAACTTGGAGTTTAAGCTCTCTTCATAGGGATATATCAGAATCCAAAGTCTCTACAACACATGATTCATAATATCCAGCATATAATCCAAAATTATGTAATTTATATAAAAACCAGAAAATATGACACATTTTCTAGGAGAAAATATTAAAAGAATATAACCTCAAAATGATGCAGATGTTGGAATTACCAGACAAGAGTTATAAAGAAAATATTTCATATTTATTTATTTTTATTTTTTCTGGTCCACTATTTATTTATTTCAAAATATTAAGGGGGCACAAATGTTTTTGTTGCATAACTTGAATCAGGGCTATAAAGGTACCCACCACCTGAACAGTGTTAATTGTACTCATTAGGTTGATTTTTGCCCCTCCCTTCCTCCACCCTCCCTACTGCTTGATTTCCATTGACTTCTACTTCCCTCTGTGCACTTGTGTATCAATCAGTTCATTCCAATTTGTTAGAGAGTATATGAGGTGTTTGTTTCTCCATTCTTGAGATATTTCACTTAGGATAATGGTTACTAATTCCTTCCAAATTGCTGCAAAAGGCATTAATTCATTTTTTTTGTCCAAGTAGTATGCCATGATATACATATACCCCACTTAATCCACTCACGAACTGATGAGCACTAGATCTTTACAACTGTGAATTGTGCTACAATAAACGTTCAAGTGCAGGTGGCTTTTTAATAAAATGACTTCTTTACCTCTGGGTAGATAGCCAGTAGTAGGATTGTTGGATCAAATGATAGATCTAATTTTGATTCTTTGAGAAGTCTCCATACTGTTTTTCATAGGAGTTTTACTAATTTTCAGTCCCTCTAAGAGTGAATAAGCATTTTTTTCTCTTTGCATCTATGCCAACATCTATCGTTTTTGGACTTTTTAATAAAAGTCATTATAATAGCAGTAAGGTGATATCTCATTATTGTTTTAATTTGCATTTCCTTGATGATTAGTGATGCTGAATATTTTCACATATGTTTTTTGGCCATTTGTCTATCTTCTTTTGAAATACTTCTGTTGATTCTTTTGCTCACGTTTTAATGGAGTTTATTTATTTCTTGCTGATTTGTTTGATTCTTTGTATATTCTGGATATTAGCCCTTTATTGGATGTGTAATTGTATAATTTGTGAACATTTTCTCTCATTCTTTAGATTATTTATTTGCTCTGTTGATTATTTTCATAGCTGTGCAGAAGCTTTTTAATTTAATCAAGTCTCATTTTTTCATTTTGTTATTGCTATAATTGCCATTGGTGTCTTCCTCATAAATTCTTTGCCTAGAAGAGTATTCCCTATATTTTCTTCTAGAATTCATATGGTTTCCTGTCTTACATGTAAGTCTTTTATCTATGTTGAATTAATTTTTGTGAGTGGAAAGAGATAATGGTCCTGTTTCATTCTCCTCAATGTGGCTATCCAATATGCCCAGCATCATTTACTGAATATGGCTTCTTTGCCCCAGAATACATTGTTGTCTGCTTTGTTGAAGATCAATTCGCTATAGGTAGATGGTTTGATGTTTGGGTTCTCTATTCTGTTCCATTGATTTATGTCTCTATTTTTGCACCAGTTCATGCTGTTTGGGTTACTATAGCCTCATACTACATACAGTTTGAAGTCTGGTAATGTGATGCCTCCAGGTTTTTTATTTTAGCTTAAAATTGCTTTGGTTATTTGGGCTCTTTTTTGCTTCCAAAGAAAGCATAGAACTATTTTTTCTAGATGTGTGAAATATGCCACTGGTACTTTAATGGGGATTGCATTGAATGTGCAAATCACTTTGAATAGTATGGACATTTTGGCAATGTTGATTCTACAAATCCATGATGATGATATGTTTTTCCATTTGTTTCTGTCATCTGCTATGTCTTTCATCAGTGTTTTGTAGTTCTCCTTGTAGAGGTCTTTCATCTCCTTGGGTTAAGTATCTTCCCATGTATTTCATTTTCTTTGTAGCTATTGTGTTATAGATTTATTGATTTGACTCTTAACTTGACTGTTATTGGTTTATAGAAATGCTACTGATTTGTATTTGTAAACTGAAACTTTGCTGGATTTATTTATCAATTCCAGGAGTCCTTTGGTGGAGTCTCTGGGGTTTTCTAGAGACAGGATCATATCCATATCATCAGCAAAAAGCAATAGTTTGACCTCCTCTTTCCTGATTTGAATACCCTTTCTTTCTTTTGTGTGATTGCTCTGGTTATGATTTCTAGCACTATGTTGAATAGAAATGGTGACAGTGGTCACACTTGCCTTTTTCCAGTTCTTAGGGGGAATGCTTTCAACTTTTCTCCATTTAATACGATGTTGGCTGTGGGTTGGACATATATGACTTTTATAATTCTGAGATACATTCCTTTTATGCCTAGTTTGTTGAGGGTTTTTATCATGGAAGTGTGCTGTATTTTGTAGAATGCTTTTTTTCTGCATCTATTGAGATGATCATATGAACTTGTTTTTACTTCTGTTTATGTAGTGAATCACATTTATTGATTTATGTGTGTTAAATCATCCTCGCATCCGTGGGATGAAGCAGAATTGTTCACGGTGGATTATTATTATTATTATTGCTGTGTTGTTGAATTCAGCTTGCTAGTATTTTATTAAGAATTGTTGTGTCTATATTCATAAAGTATATTGGTCTGTAGTTTTCTTTTTTTGTTGTGTACTTTCCTGGCTTTGGTATCAAGGTGATACTATCTTCAAAGAATGGGTTGGGGAGGAATATCTCCTTTTCAATGTTATGTAATAATTTCTACAATATGGGTACCAGTTCTTCTTTCCAGATCTGGCAGAATTTGGCTGTGAATTCATCTGGACTGGAGCTTTATTTTGTTGGAAGTTGTCTTGTTACCGCCTCAATGTTTCTACTCATTTTAGGTCTGTCAGGAGTTCTGTTTCTTCCTGATTGAGTCTTGAGAGGTTGTATGTTTCCAGGTATTTGTTCATTTCCTCTATGTATTCATGCTTATGTGTGTAGAGATTTTGTAGTTTTCACAGATGATGTTTTGTATTTCTGTGGTATCAGTTGTAATATCTCCTTTTTCATTTATGATTGAGCTTATCTGGGTCCTTTCTCTTCTATTCCTCATTAATCTAGCAAATGGATTATCAATTTTGTTTATTTTTTTCAAAGAACAAAGTTTTTGTTTTGCAGATATTTTTTTTTTTTAATTTCCATTTCCTTTATTTCTGCTCTGACATTTGTTATTTGTTTTCTTCTGCTGGCTTTGGATTTGCTTTGCTCTTCCTTTACTAGTTCCTTGAGATATGATATTAAGTTGTTAATTTATGATCTTTCTGTATTTTTGATGTGGGCATTTGAGGTTATAGATTTTCCCCCTTAGGTATGCTTTTGTTGAACTCCACATATTTTGATAGCTTGGGTCCCCTCTGTCATTCAGTTCAAGGAATCTTTCGATTTCCATCTGAATTTCATTATTGACCCATTAATTGTTCAGTATCAGGTTGTTTAATTTCCATGACATTGTGTGGAATTGCATGTTTCTTTTGGAATTTCTAGTTTTATTCCACTATGGTCTGAGAAGATACATGGTATGATTTTGATTTTTTAAAATTTGTTAAGACATGTTTTGTGGCCTAAGATATGATCACTTCTTAGAAAATGTCCCATGTGCTGATGAGTAGAATGTATATTTAACGGATTTTGGGTAGAATGTTCTGTAAATATCTATAAGGTCCATTTGTATTAGGGTTCCATTTAAATACAGTGTTTATTTATTTATTTTCTGTTTTGATGATTTTTCTAGCTCTGACAATGAGGTGTTGAAGTTCCCATCAGTTATGATGCTACTATTTATTTCCTTGCTGAGCTCTAGTAGAACTTATTTTGTGTATCTGGGAGTTCCTCTGTCAGATGCACATATATTTAAGATTGTTATGTATTCTTGTTGATTTTTCCCTTTACCATAATATAATGACCATCTTTCTCTTTCTTTACCATTGTTGATTTAAACTTAATTGTAATCTGATATGAGAATGGCTATACCTACTCTCTTTGGGTTTCCATTTGCCTGGAGTATTTTTTTCCATCCTTTCACATTGAGCCTGTGTGTCCTTGTGGTTTAGATGTGTTTCCTGGAGACAATGGATACTTGGGTTGTGTTTTTTCATCTATTCAGCCAGCCTGTGTCTTTTGAGCACATTTCTACTGTTCACCTTGAGAAAGGGAATTGATGTGTGGGATGCTGTTCTGCTTGTCATGTTGGGTAGTAGTAATTTACGGCTTTGTTTGTCCTCTTGTGCTGTTGTGTTATAAGAGCTTTAGCTTTTTTGGGTGATTTTTCCACTGGTGGCTATCTATTATGCTGATTTGTGTATAATGCAGTTCTGAGTATTTCCTATAGGGCAGGTCTGGTCAAAACAAATTCCCTCAGTGCTTTCTTTTTGGAAAAGACTTAATTTATCCATCAATTGTGAAATTTAATTCGCAGGATACAAAATTTTTAGACTGGCAGTTGTTCTATTTAAGAAAATTGAGAGGGGCCCCAATCACTTCTGGCTTGTAAGATTTCACTGAGAAGTCTGCAGTTAGCCTGACGCCTTTTATTTTGTAGGTCATTTGTTGCTTATGTCTTGCTGCTTATAGAATTTTCTCCTTCATTTTGGCTTTGGCCAGGTTGATGACTATGATCTTGGAGATGTCCTATTTTCTCTTAATCTTCCTAGTGTTTAATGACCATCTTTTATCTAGATGTGTAGATCTCTGGGGTACTATGGAAGTTTTCCACAATAATTCCCTTGAATAGGTTTTCTATGTTTTCAGCTCTTACTTATTCTCCCTCATGCATACCTATAACTAGTATGTTAGTTTGCTTCATATAATCCCATATCTCTCTAAATGATTTTTCAGTCTTTTTTATTCCCTTCTCTCCCTCTTTAAATGACTGGGTTACCTGGAGAGCCTTGTCTTCCAGCTCTTAAATTCTTTCTTCTCCTTGGTTCAGTCTTTTGCTAAAGCTTTCTGCTGTGTTTTGAAATTCTCTAAATAACTCTTTCATTTCTCTTATAGTCTATTATATCCTTTATTATACTGTTTAGCTCTTTTGTGACTTTTTCAATAATTTCCTGAATTTCTTTTTTGGTTTCTTTTTGTTGGTTTTTAACTTTCTCTTCAATTCCATTCATCTTATTAGCCATTCATATTCTGAATTTCATTTCTGTCATCTTAGCAATTTCCTTTTAGGTGGAGTTCACTACTATAGCTCTATTGTGATCCCTGGGGGTATCAAACTGTTTTTTGTTTTGATTTTAAATGTTTCCAGGGTTCTTTATCTTGTTCCTTCTCATCTGAAACCTCTTTTCTCAACCCAATGCTCATAGGTTTGCAGAGCACGTGCTCCTTCCTGGGAATTCTCCTTGTTAATTAGAAGAAGGGGAGGTCCCTAGATGTATTTTTATTCCTAGTCTGGAATGTTGATGTGTCAGGGGCTGGGTGGGCACACCAAAAGCTTGTAATGCAACTGTTCTGGTTCTTCTAGTTCACCAGTGATTGCCACTGTTCAAGCCTGTGGTGGATGATCTTTGTACTGTGTGTTGTTTCCCAGATAGTTATAGGAAGCTCGAGATGGGAAGTGGATGAGATTCTCTCCACAGAGCCTGGCATTATAGGGATTGCTCTACCCAGAGTCTCTCTGCAGAGGTGTGAGTAATAGCTAGGTGAGGCTATCTAGGCAGTAGTTGTGTGTTCCCAGGCAGTGGGCATTTGCTCAAACCATGTCCTGGTGTAATGGCATCTTGGGGCCCACATGTAGCACTGGAATCTTGGGGTGGAGTCCCAAGCCTGGTGGGAGCTTGGAGCTACAGGGAGCAGAGCCTTGTGCTCCGGCATGAGAGCCTCAGAGTTGAGACCAAGAAAGAACCAGAAGTAGATTTCTGACAAGGGCCTCAGAACTGAAAGTAGGGCTGTGCAGACAGCAGGCTGTTTTGACCTGGAGGGGAGAGGTAAGGCCAAGCAAGCAGTGAGTTGTTCTGACCTGGGCCATGGAGGCAGATCCAACCAGGCAGCCAGCTATTCTGCAGGCTTGGGGACCACAGATGTCAAGTTACATGGGTGGAGGTCTGTTCCAGTGGCCCAGGGACCACAGAATTCTCCCTACCCCCCAGGACCCACTGAAGCAGCTGCCCAGATCTTCCCAGGTAGGAGCCTATAGTGCCCTAGGGAACTCCTCTGCTCAGATTCTGTTGCCCTGGAGGGGAGGGGTGCTTGGCTTCTAGTTACAGGGTATGGCTCAGAGGAGCCTCTGTTTTGTCATCTCACTTCCCAGCCCATGGGGGCAATGTGAAGGCTGCTGCAGAGCTGAGTCCCATGCCTGACCTGGCACCATACACCTGAAAGCACAGGATGGCATCAGCTGCAGAAACTCAGGACTGGCTGCCACCAAGTCCTTACTGTGCCTGTTGTCTGGTGCATGACTCTGCACAGACACTAGGCAGTTCCCTGATTTGTCCAGAAAGAGGCCTGTGGTGGTGGAGGGAGCCCTCTCACAACTTGACCGTAATGCCTGCAGGGTGAGTATGGTACCCCAGCACTCTATTCTCCTAGTCTTCCCTGCGTGTAGATGCCTCCCCATAGATCCCTTTGATATTGTTGAATGTCTTGCCCCATCACCTTCTTTTTCACATTGAGTGTCCTCCATTGCTTCTCTGTAATTTCACAATCTTCACTTTCCAAGAAGAGCTATGTAGACGTCTGCCTGCAATTTATACTCCTTTCCTTGAGAGTGGCATGCTCACAGGCTGCGTGTATCCACCATCTTCCTCCTCCTACCCATTTTCAAGAGTTTTAATTTTCAGTTGACTTCTGGGCAGAAGCATCAAATGGGACCAAGCCTCAAATATCACATGACCCCTAAATTTGTAGGGTGAGTGATGTCACCTTCCCTCAGTTTGTTGACCTGCCATTGGTGGAGTGGGTGGGGTGGGAGGAGAAATTTGGGGTCAGAAGGAGGGGCTTGTGTTCGTAGCAAAGAAACAGCCAATGATGTTATGCAAGGGGCATGGCTTATGCAAACAAGGCAACCCCAGGGGCTGCTTTTAGGCATCTGCTGCATCTGTTGTTTCAATGCAACAGGACTTTTGGTGCCATGGAAGGAGTCCAGTAACTTTTGCCTGGATTTGAGTTCAAGTAATGTGTGGAGGGGCTCAAGGATTCATGGGCGAGGAGATCCTAGAAATCTTGTGTGAATCATGTAAAAAATATAAGGATATGCATAGGAGGCAGATAACAACTAATTTTAAGTGGTAGGACAGATGTCTTAGGAGTGAAGGTAGTTATCCCAAGGTAAGGGTACTGTATTGCATACCACATCATTTTATCACTGCCATTTTCTTTCTTTTTTTTTTTTTAATTTCATACAAGTTGACTACATGACTTGTGTATTGAGATGTAGAGTGTAACTATTATCTGTTCTTTTGGCATTTAATGATAATTGTGCTAATTCTGAGTTTCTAGTTGCCTTTTTCTGGTCCTTGTGATATTTCCTTCCTTCCAAATTGGTCATCATAACTCCAGGTTCTCTCTTGCAGAGCTCCAGAGGCCTCAGAGATCCTGGAATAGAAGCAAAATTGGCCAAGTGGAGTGGTCTTTACTAGATGCTAAAGGTAGTCTAGTAAAATAAGTCTATTGCTGTCTGTTGTTTTAAGGCTGTTGCTGCCAGCTATTGTTTTTGCTTTGTTATTGCTCTGTGCATGTGTGTATGTGGGGAGGTGTTTGTGGGTGTGTTTTCCCACACATTTTCATTGGGTATAAGCTTGTGGGGACACATTTGAGGTGGACATGAGAACCTCATGTCATGTCCTCTAGGCTCTGCCTCATCTCTGCCTGTCCCTTCTCTCCAAGTTTGCTGGACTCTGTTAGACAAGATCAACCCTCACCTCTGCTTTTAGACATCCTGTGCAAATGCCTCAATGACACCAGGAACATACCAGCAACACACCAGCAACACTGTCCTCCTGGATTCTTACCCTCCAGGCCTAAAAGATACCTGGGGGTAACCAGGAAATGCTCTTCTCTGCCCTGGTTACCACACATCCTGCTGTGAAAGGCCCCACTAGTTAGAACAATTCTCTCACCCTTGGAAATTTCGTGCACAGACAGGAAATGATATTTTTTTTTTTAGTTGTCTGAAACAGTATGCAGAAAGATACATAAATATAAAAGCACTTCTTTATGAATTGCTATACCTTAACATATTCCCACCTAGATCGACACCTAAAACCTATGTAGCTTCCAGAAGCTTCCCACTTGTGCATGCCTGATCGTATCTCACTCCCTGTCCTAGGAAGTACCAAGATCTTATCTTTATGATGTTGTTTTCCTTGTATTCCTTACAGTTTCCTGCTTAGTGTACTCCTAACAGGTCTTGTTTTAACCTGTAATCTTATCTTATGCATTTTAAAGCAGCTGCCTTTTTTCACTAAAAATTATAAATTTAATAATCAGTGATGTATCCATATTTATTGCTAACAAAATGCACCACAATGTGGTTATCCATTCTAATGATGATGGACATTAGGGCTGTGCCCAGATTGTAGTCCTTAGGCATATTGTGGCTATGGTCACTCTTGCACAGGTGTCTTGGGACACAGGAGCCCACACCTGCCTCTGGTGACACAAAATGAGTGGGATTCCAGAGTCCTGTGTTATGCCAATACAAACATTTTTGAGGTTAAAAAAATTGAAAAGCCTACTATGGAGATTATAAAAGATTACATGTGAGACTATCTCACATGAAGATTATGAAACAAAAATGAATGTACATAATGCATTAGATGTACCAATTCAGAGCTGTATGTCTAAGTCCTAAGCATTATCTTTCCTCTACTCCATTCAAGCTTGACATCCTGACCTGGTAGGACTGGATTCAGACTCAGCCGAGGGACTGCATGATTTCATGGGGTGTCCAGGCAGCACTTCCATTTCATTTGGGAAATTCTTGTGCTTTGGACTCTCCAGAACCACAGATAAGGGTTTGGCCAATGCAGGCCTGGGGAGGCGGGTAGTGGGAGGGGATAGTCCTGTTCATAATGTAGAACTAGCCTAGGGAGACCCAATGGAAGAGTACCCAGGATCAGGGAAAGGGAGGAGGGGTGATGAGCTTTTATTGTGAGAAGACAGAGGTTGGAGCATGAGAGACCGGGGTGAGCTGTGTGCATAGAGTGGGATTGGAAGTGTTCCAGAGAGAGGGGCTGCCATTCTGGGGCCCGGGAAGAGAACCACCTTCTTATTCAGCTCACAACTCTCCTCCTCATCTTCATCTCCTATACCCAAATTCTGCCTCTCCATCCCCCTGTTGTTCCCGTTCCATCTCAGGATGGCACACAGGGGTTGAATGGTCTGAATGTCTGGGTCCCGCCCAAATTCTTATGTTGAATCCTACTCCAACAGGTGATAGTAATAGAAGGTGAGACCTCTGGGGAATGAGTCATTCATAAGGGCAGAATCCTCTTAAATGGGATGAGTGCCCCAGAGAGCTGCCTTCTAACATGTGAGGACACAGAGAGAAAGGGCCATCTACGAATCATGAAAGAGGCCCTCACCAGAGAGCAAGCCTGCTGGTCCCTCTTGGACCCTCTCAGCCTCCAGAATTCGGAGAGAGCGAATTTCTGTTGATCATAAGCCACCCAGTTCATGGTGTTTTGTTACAGCAGACTGAATGAGCTAAGAAAAGGTCCATAGGGATGTGCACAGTAGGCTCACACAAATATTTCAGTTTATTTTAAATAATTTTATTTTAGGTCAAAGAAAATGTTTTATCATATAATAATAATGCATTCTCTTTATGTTAAATGTAGGGTAAAATATGAGAGAGGGTACAATATATGTAGAAATAGGGAAATAAAAATATTTATTCCTAATTATATCCATTTCAACCAAAACAAATTATGGCAATAATGGATTGATTCTAACGGTGAATTTTAAAAATTCACAAGTTCACAGATACAGTTAAAAATATTTTAATACTATTCAAGACGATAGGTGTAGGCTGGATGTGATGGCTCATGCCTGTACTCCTAGCACTCTGGGAGGCCGAGGCAGGAGGATCGTTTGAGCTCAGGAGTTTGAGACCAGCCTGAGCAAGAGCGAGACCCTGTCTCTACTAAAAATAGAAAGAAATTAGCTGGACAACTAAAAATATATAGAAAAAATTAGCCGAGCGTGGTGGCACATGCCTGTAGTCCCAGCTACCTGGGAGGCTGAGGCAGGAGGATCACTTGAGCCCAGGAGTTTGAGGTTATTGTGAACGAGGCTGACACCATGGCACTCTAGCCGAGGCAACAGAGTGAGACTCTGTCTCAAAAAAAAAAAATTAAAAAAGAAAAAAGAGGAGAGGAGTAATGTTATTTCTTACAACAGAATGACAACAAAAACAAGTATATCAGAAGGAATGAAATAGAAAATTTCTAATGTACACACGTGAATATAATAATTGACATAGGCAGAGATGATTAATTTTAGAGGAAAATCATTAGAAACAGTATATTTGTAAATCCTCAAAATATCACTCTCCATATTAATAGAGAAAATAAGGTGTTTTTAAAATGGGTAAATCTCCTAGATACCTCCTTTACCAAGTAACCAATCCTAGCATCATGGAAACAATGTTGGATATACTGGCCATTCTTCACCTCCATTTGGTATTCGGTAGGAAGCACACAGCATTATCTAGGTAGTGTTCTTGGCTAAATGCTTAGCCCGAATTTAAGCATTGTTCTACAAACAAGTCAATGTCACCACTGTCAACAACACCAAAAAGATGAGGGGATGGTTTTGTTTCAATAGGACTAACGAAGTATAGCAGCAGAATCTTTTTACTCTTTTTGAACCCAAAATGTCTCTTCTCCTTTTGTTGTCTTATCTATGGTGACATTGACTGTAGAAAGCAGGTCAGTTGTCATATTCAATGTTCTACATTCTGCAGTTGTCTGATAATTACCTCATGATTCAACTCAGGCTGAAAGTTTTCAGCAAGTACACTGCAGTGATGATACTGTCTACTCCTATCGCACCCCATCTGGAGGCAGTGTCTGGAGTGACACGTTGTCTTCTGCCAGTGGCTCCTGTTTCTGGTGACCTGCAGAACTGGAATTGAGAAGAGCACTAGTTTAAGGTCTCTGAACGGTGTCTTCTGACCTAGGCATGAGTCTCTTCAGTGTAGATCACAACTGGAGGCTGATGAACTATCGTTTTCGCAAAATAAATCAATCTATTGGAGTGGAAATCATCAAGAGTGGATTGTGAAAGTAAAGTTTAGTTCTCAGTGAAGTATTTCTCCTGTGTTCTGTTTAGGCTTTAAATTGATTTGCTGTTTTGTTTCACCAAGTAGAAAAGCTACTTTTTTTCTGAAACACTCATTTTTTTCCTAGTTCCAGCAGTACTTGGTAGCTGAGAAAGAGAAAAAAAAACCAAATGAGAGTTGTTGTGAGGTCCTGCGGGTGGCTGAGTCTGGAGGGATGGCTAAGTGGGACAGACCCAGGGGCAAACTGAGCTCGTGTGGGAGGATGAGCTGAAGTGAGCCTCAGGCTGACTGAAGAGGACAGTGATAGCCACAAGTGAGAAGAAAATCTCCCTGAACTTACAGTCAGCCTGAAGTGCAGGAAATAGGGACCCCATTCCCACACAAACAAAACCTGATGATATCAGCCACTTTCCTCATTTGTCTACAGCAAAGTGATGGCTTTTCACACCTCCAGGTGAGGGACATGCTCAGTGTCAATCATCACACTTAGAAACCCACTACTGCAAGAAGGAGAGGGCCTTTGCAGAGAACTAGGCCCTCTCATAATTCCATGTCCCAGTCTTGGGAACAGTCCTGGATGTGAGAGCCAGCAGAGAATAGTCCTGGATGTGAGAGCCAGCAGGGACTTCAGAAAATATCCAAGTCCAGTTCCTCCTTTTACTGATGAGGGAGAGTGGTGCCGAAGGGCTAAGATTCAACTATAGCCACATGACCTTTTACTGACAACCTTGGAACTAGAACCCAGGCCTCAGGCCCTTTCCGTACTATTTGGAAGAAGTGAGAGAAAGGCTCCAATAGAGCTATCAATAATCCCTAGAGGCTGGCTAGGACAAGAATAAGGTTATAGAGATATTAAACATATTCTTCCAAAGGAGATCAGCAAAGAAAAGGAAAAGGAGAGATTCCAAATGGAATTAGCAAAGAGTGAGCAGGGATTGTAACCAAGGCTCACCTTATATTCCCTAATTCCCTGAAGTTGATTCCACACCCAGTTACAACTTAAGGCATTTCTAGGCACATTCTCCATATCTCAACCAAGAAGACTCGGAAGTGGAACATGAGAAGGATGACTGTGTTTTACTACATTCTCCCTCCTCCCTATTCTTCTCCCCCAAAGTCCTTTCTCAAGAAAAATTCCTGTTTTACTATTTTATGCCAGTGTCAAGAGTGGCATAAAAAAGTATGAATATACAATCATTTCCTGAGTTTCACTTTTGATTTATTATTATATTCTTTTCAGGGGAATGAGACATAATAGTTCTCTTTGGGGATTTCACTGAATGACGGTAATTGACCAAAAGAAAAATTTTCGAATTGTAGTGCTGACAATATTCATGGGCTATGACATTTATGTAAACTTCAGGATTTATTTTAAATATTCAAAAGAAAATACTAAATTCCATTATGCATAAGGAGAGGTATTGTTTTCTGTACACTGGATTTCAATGTAATGATTATTCTTATTTGATCTTATATTCAAAACAGTTTGAGCAAGTGTGCTTCAAGTAGAGAGGCTACAGGTTTAATCCATCTATCCACTTGTTTTTCTTCTCCATTTATTCCATGTTATACAAACAGTACTTTGGAGAGAGAATACAAATTCCATCAGTGGCTGATGAATTTTCAGCCTTTTCTGTGGAGGAGCCACACATCTGGGGCACTTCCATACTGATAACCTGAGATCACAGCAGACCATTGGTCCTTTTCTTCTTTAGTAGCTATTTGGAAAGACTCAAACCGTGTTTCTTCGCTGCTCTCACATCACACACAAAAATCATCACACAGAATGACTGTGACAAAATGTGGGATTTCTCCTCACCACCAAGCAATCAGTCAGTTCTGCAACGGACGCCAATGGGGTATCCTCTACTGCAATGCTAACACGATCTGCCTGGAGGGTGAGGGCTCAGTTCCCAAACTGCACCCGCATTAGCCACCAGTCACAAGTCCCAGCCTCCAGAACTTCTGACTGATTGAATTCAAGTTGGGGTTCCTATCACTCCCTCTTTTGTTTGGATGAACTTGCTAGAGTGCCTCACAGAACTCAGGGAAACGCATTTACCTGTTTATTAAAAAGGACATTATAAGGAATATAGATAAAGGGATGCACAGGGCAAGGTATAGGGGAGGGACTCTCAACCCCCACACCCATCTGGGGTGTACCACTCTCTAAGAGCCTCCATGATTCAGCTGTACAGAAGCTCCCTAATCCATGAATTATTGGGTCTTTATGGTGGCTTCATTACATAGACATGATTAATTAAACCCATTGGTCACAGGCGATCAACTTAACCTTCAGTCCTTCTCCCCTTATTGGATCAATGAAATGGAACAGAGAGCCTAAAAGTAGAACCACAGAAATAGAGCCAACTGATCTTTGGCGAAGGCACAAAGGCAATTTAATGAAGAAAAGTTTATCTTTTCAACAAATGATGTTAGAACAAGTGAACATTCCCATACAACAAAATGAATTTAGACACAGACTTTACACTTTTCCTAAAAATTAAGTCAAAATGGATCATCGACCTAAATATTAAGTACAAAACTGTCATGCTTCTAAAGATGACGAAAGAGAACAGCTAGGTGACCATGGGTTTGGCCACCTAGATTTGGTCCCTTACACAACACCCAAAAGCATAATCCATGAAAGAAATTATTGATAAATTAGACTTAATTAAAATTAAAATTAACCTCTGCTTTGTGAAAGAAACTGTCAAGACAATTAAAAGATAAACCATAAGACTGGGAAAAAAAAATCTTTTTAAAGCACATTGTTGATGATACACAAAGACATGGTTGTTTTGGGGTTTGGAGTGAGGGAGGGATGAATAGGTAGAGAACAGGGAATGTGTAGGGCTGTGAAACTATTCTGTTTGACACTGTAATAGTGGATATACGTCATTATACATTGGCCCAAAGCCATGGAAAGAACAACACAAAGAGTGAACCTGAATGTAAACTAAGGTCTTTTGTTAATAATAACTTATCACTATTAACTCCTCAGTCATAACAAATTAACAAATTGGCTTTGACTGCCTTATGGGAAATTCTCTCTATGGAAAGTGTTCCAGTATAAAGCAACATTCCCAACACAGGGTGCTACTTTATCAAGTACCTTAACACACCCCAGAATGAGGGTCTTTATCTTTCCTGAGGTGCATTCATGAATATTCCATTCCCACATATGATCACTACAGCTACACGTCTTACATTTTTTACAGATAAGGACTGAGAAATTCATGAGGGATGAATCCATCACAGGCTCAGAGGTAATAAAGACAGCACTCAGGCTAGTGCCTGGAAATCTTTCATTCCTAGACCAGGACAGTTATCCCTTTAATATGCCTCCTGTCACACCTTTCTGCTCTATTCTAACAAGGGATGGAGGCTGCCTCCTCACCCAAAGTCCATGATGCATCAGGAGGAAGGACAGAGTTGGGATAATAGGACCTCCACCCTGTGCATTTCTCTGCTCTGTTCCCACCAGCCAGCCCTGATCACGTCATGGCCATAAATGTTATGTGTAAACCAGGACAGCTGGTTAAAGAGTCACATTGTGAGCTGAGTGCCTTGTGAGCCAGGCACCTTGGAGCAGCTCATAGTAATGAGGGCCTGTGGCCACCTTACCTGGGCTGAGGATGCAGGTGAGGTGCTCTGCCAGCTGGTGCTCCTCAGCCAGGTGCTCTTGTAAAAGGTCCTGCCCCTGGCAGTTGTCAGGATCATCTTGGGTGAGGAGGGCCTTGAGATGATCACTGAGTAGAAATGAGACATCTCTCCCCTCTTGGAATGTGTATCTTAGCTGGGTAAGCTCTCAGGCCTGATCTTGAATTAGGATATTAGATTCGTTATGGTGGGAGCAAAAGAAAATATTAAAAGGCACAGTTGAACAGTAGATTATATGGGTTTTGGTGGAGATTTCTGTGAAAACATCCCCAAGAAGCCTGCCAAGTGCAATCCTGGCACATATTTGGTGAACTGCTTGTGGCAAAGACAGAGAAGAATGTACAAGAAAAGCCTCTTCTGTGTCAGAAAGTGCTCCTGTAAGATTCCTTGACATTCCCTTCATGTTTTTCCACTGTAAAATGAGCCAGGTATCTTCCTGAATTGGCTTAATAAAAGATGTCCCTTTGGTTCCTCACTTTGGCCAGGGCCATTTCCATGTGAAAAAACACCCAGTACATTGTGTGGTGACTGGACACACAGCCACATGAAGAAATGTGGCCAGGACCAGCTGGAGCTAATTGAAAGGATGAAAGAAAACAAGATAACAAGGCCAAGAAGACAACATTCTTTGGATAAAAGAATCAGAAGCCACATCCAATCAGGAGGTGGTTATGATTCAGAGTAAATAGGATGGTGATTACACAATATGTTTAAGTTTTAATTGTATAAATGTAAGGGGTACAAGAGCAATTTTGTTACACTGTTATATTGTGTAGTGGTAAAGTCTGGGCTTTTAGTGTTTCCATCACCTAAATGCACATTTCGACTATACTAAATGCTGCTGAGTTGTTCACTTTCCTTTGGTTAATTTTATGTCATGTGAATTTCATCTTAATAGTTACTTGTTTGAAAAGAGAAAACATGGCTCTGAGTGACAATTGTAGGCCAGAATTTACCATTATTTTTGTTCTCGACTTCTTTTATAAATCTGTGTGCAACTCATGCCTGCCATGTCAGTTCCTGCCCTTCCCCTGGCCGGGTGAACTCTTCGTTCCGGCTGAGCTGACCAACTTCAGAAACTCACAGACCTTCCCACCTGCCTGCCCCACACACAGCACCCCTGACCTGAGCTTTTCAGCTAGAGCTGGCTTCTCTGCCTGCTCCTTCTCCTTGGAATTTGGCTTCTCACCCAGCACGGACTCCATGATGTCTCTGCATGCTTCACACTCTGAGGAAAGACAGACATGCCTGCCTCCGTGGGAAGCTGGACACACTAATGAGGTCACTGCCTACAGGGGAGGAGGCAGGGTCCATCCCAAGGACAGAAGTATCCCCAGTGCCAGGCTCTATATGAGGATTTCCACAACTTTATTTCTCAACCTCCCAACTCCATGTAATTGGTAATCCCCTATTTAAATATGAGGAAAGAGAAGCCTAAGAGCACATGTAGTAATTTGACAAATGATTGAATTGGTATTTGGTAGAGTCCGAATTCACATCCCCTAAGGTCTGGCTCTGAATCAGGGGCCACTTGACCAAGCTGTGCAGCCTCCTGTGTAAAACACAGCGTGGAGCATGAAGCAGTAGTTCCTGTGCAGCAGGAAGGCCCGGAGGACTACAGGCCTGATGGCTCCCTTGTGCTGGGAATGTGAAGAATGCACAAGTATTGTTTCATATGTTTGTTGGCCATTAATCTGTCTTCTTCTGAAAATTTTCTGTTCATGTCTTTTGCCCACTTTTTGATAGGGTCGTTTGTTTTTTTCTTGCTGATTTTCCTGAATTCTAAATAGATTCTAGTTATCAGCCCTTTATCGGATGTGTAGCTTGCAAAATTTTTCTCCCATTCTGTGGGTTGTCTGTTTGCTCTCTTGACAGTTTCTTTGGCTGTGCAGAAGCTTTTTAATTTGATCAGGTCCCATTTATTTACTTTTGTTGCTGCTGTGATTGCCTTTGGGGTCTTCTTCATAAATTCTTTGCCTAGGCCAATGTCTAGAAGAGTATTTCCAATGTTTTCCTCTAGAATTCTAATAGTTTCACACCTAAGGTTCAAGTCTGTTACCCAGCGTGAGTTGATTTTTGTGAGAGGTGAAAGGTGTGGGTCCTGTTTCAGTCTTCTACATGTGGCTATCCAGTTTTGCCAGCACTATTTATTGAATAAGGATTCTTTTCCCCAGTGTATGTTTTTGTCTGCTTTGTCAAAGATTAAATAGCAATATGAGGATGGTTTTATATCTGGGTACTCTGTTCTGTTCCACTGGTCAATGTCCCTGTTCTTGTGCCAGTTCAAAGCTGTTTTAATTACTATAGCCTTGTAGTATAGTTTGAAGTCAGGTAAATTGATACTTACCATTTTGTTTTTATTGCCTAGGATTGATTTTTCTATTGGGGTAATCATCAGGGAAATGCAAATCAAAACTGCAATAAGATATCACTTATCTCCAGTAAGAATGGCCTTTATCAAAAAGTCCCAAAACAATAAATGTTGGCGTGGATGCTGAGAGATAGGAACACTCCTACACTGCTGGTGGGACTGCAAACTAGTTCAATCTCTGCAGAAAGCAATATGGAGATACCTTAAAGCGATTCAAGTAGATCTACCATTTGATCCAGCAATTCCACTACTGGGCATCTACCCAAAAAATCAAATGACACTCTACAAAAAAGACACCTGTACTCAATGTTTATAGCAGCAAAATTCACAATTGCAAAGTTGTAGAAACAACCCAAGTGCCCGTCAATACATGAGTGGATTAATAAATTGTGGTATATGTATACCATGGAGTACTAT
>VBSM01000272.1:32942084-32953709 GCA_008086735.1 Cheirogaleus medius
CCTAAGTGGACATATAGGAATAACATTTATCAGGTGTGGGGCAGGTGGGAGGGGTGAGGAGGGGATGGGTATATACAACCATAATGAGTGAGATGTGCAACGTCTGGGGGATGGTCACGCTTGAAGCTCTGACTCGGGGAGGGGGCATGGGCAATATACGTAACCTTAAAATTTGTACCCCCATAATATGTTGAAATAAAAAAGAATTAAAAAATATATATATATGTATAATAGTAAACAGGAAAAATAAAGAATGCACAAGTATCTCAAAGATAAAAAATCTTATCTGGATACGCTTGTGTGAAATAGAAAGCATTAGACCACAAGGATCTGAGAGAAAAATTCTCAAACACTAGTGAAGCTTTAGTTAAATTAGAAGTAACACAACTATGAATTCAGAGTGTTTACTCTTGTCAGGCAGTGTTGTAAAAGCTTTATAAGAATTAACTAATGTGTTCAGTACAAATCAAAGAAAGGGGTGCTATGATAGCACCGTATAAACAGAGGAGGAAACTGAGGCACAGAGAAGACAGGCAACTTGCTTTGGAGCCCCAGAGACATTCCCAGGGTCCTTGCTCTACACACTGCACTGTTACCTCAACTAGGTCTTCAGCCTTGTTCCCTCTTCTTCCATTGCACAATTTTTTTATATGCTTATATTATGATTACAAGGAAAGATGTTAAACATAATTTGCCCTTTGCCAAAACTCATCTCTTCACTTCCCTAGCAGACTTCAATTTTTACTTTTCTCTTTAAGTCCTTTTGATTAAAAAAAATCCCCTATTGATTTATTCAAAAATAATTTAGGAGAATCATGCAAATTCAGCCTCAGAGTGGCAAGACTCCCTCTAATCCTGCTGTTGTGCATATGCCCCAGTTCCCAGGATCCCTCCAGTCACTAAAGCTTCTCTTCCTGAGCAAACAAGGGCTGGCAGTGGCCAGGCTGAGTGGGAGGTGGTGGGAGGCCCACCTCACATGCTGGTTTATTGGTCACAGGGGCTTCTGCTCACCTCCTCATCTTCCTCTCACTTGTGCCACATGTCTCATAGCTCAGACCTTCAAGGTCCACCTGCACCTGTTGGCCGTCCTGCATCCCTGAAGGTTCACCAGGTCAGGGGACATAGAGGGGTTCGAGAGATTCCCTGACATCTCCAAAAGCACCCTCTACCTTCCAGCTGGATGTCAAATGATTTTGTGCACTCAAAGAAGAACCAGTGTTCCAGGATGCAGGAATTCCCTCCCACCAGGGTTGGCCCTCGTGATGGTGTCACTTGGGAATGCAGCACACTCCTCTGGAAGCTCCTTTAAAGCAGGTGCTGTGTCACCACCTTCTCCAGTGGAACCAGCACAGAGCTTTCCTGTTGGGCCTAAATAGAATTTTGAATTGAATGGAAGTTCATTAGTTCCAGAAACTTGAACAATTGTATTGTTATCTGACTGCAGGATTTGATACGGTACAGAGAGGACCTAATACAAACAAGTTTAGCTTGTTCCTCAAAATCACAGGCACTTCCTTGCCTGCTGAAGAAAAAATAACTGAGATATTAACCCAAGTTCCATCCTGCTCCTCACTTGTAAGCAGGACTAAACTCTTTGTGCCTCAGTTTTTCCATCCTCCGAAAAACGAGGTTAAAATATCCACTTTTCTCTTTCTAGGAATGTAGTCAGGATGAAATATATTTTGATAAAGAGAAGAATCCAGCCTAGAGAGAATTTATTTTCTCAGAGAGAAGACATACAATTGTTCATCCCTTTGAGGATGGTGAACCTATAAAATTTATTATATTTCTGCAGCTGGTTGGCCAAGAAGTAGGCAGTAGCTTCAGAAGTAAGCAATTTCTCCTTGAGGTATCATAACTGCTGTTCACTCTCTGCCAGCCGGGAGTGCAATTCCTCATTGATTTCCAGGATGTTAATCTCTGCCCTTTGACCTCAAAAAGGGCTGAGAGATCCTGCCATGCTAATGTGTGTGGCAGAAGAGATACAGCCAGGGACTAGGGAGAAGAAACCCAAACACATTTTGGGTGAAAAACAAATGAAATCAAATAAGTTTAGTCAGGACTGAGGGATGAAAACACTTTAATTCTTAACTTACTGTTGGTAAAAACTTAACCAACACCACACAGAACTTGACAGTCCTTCACTGTAAAAACCAAATTTAAGATGCCAAAGCTCAGAGACAAAGGCGCTGCCTATAGCTCAAACTCCAACCGAAGTGAGTGAGGTAGAGCTCAGCGTGCCAGGTAATGGCCTGGGGGTGCAATAACAGAATTACAAGATGGAGGTGCCATGGAATCTTAGGAGCCCCTGTCTTCCAGTTGCCTTGGCCATGCTGATACATAAATCACGTGGTCTAGTCTGAAGGTCACCACTGATGGGGACACCCCTTGAGCAGCCATGCTCAGGAGAGGTGTAGCCTTGTGCCCATGCCACAGATCCATCACTTTCCCAGTAAATCTAAGCATGTTTCCTATTGTTCATTCTTGTGTATGTATGAAGATATCTAGGCATAAAGTTTTTCTACAAATTTTATTTCCTTCAGGGTTGTTACGTAGTTACTCCACCATTTCTTTGCCATGAAAACAGATTATAGGTCCTTTCCTGAACTGAATAATGTAGAGCTTTTGCAATGTAAAAACATAAATCTCTCATGACATTCTTCTCTGTATCTTCTTCTAAACCTTCAAATCTGTTAAAATATATAGAACAAAATGTAGTTTATAATACTAAGTGAAAAATACTTAGTTTTTCAATATGGTTTCTGTCTTGTCTTCATATTCTTGCTGCATTCCAGTTTTTTGTTGGCTGCTATTCTGTCACTGTGGCAGCTGTGTGTCTTTCATTATACCTACATCAAGTTTGACTTCCCTACCCCCTTTGTTCCTCCCCTATATGTGGGCTGCTTTGAATTTTTATTAAATGTCACTGAACATTATATTTCATGTTTGCTACTAATGGATTTCATTGTAGATCCTCATGTTCTCTTTACCAGTTGTCAAAGTGATTAAAATAGTTTATGTATATATCCTTGAATACACAAAGTGACTGTCTATATTGGGAAGACTTGTAAACCTGATGATAGGTTTTACGTTTTTATTCTGTCCACCCACATACTGCACAGAACAGGAATCAAAAGCAGATTTTTGGAGCATTGCTCCATAGATCTGTGTGAGTTGACCTAACAGTGTTGACCTGCAGTTGTGTTCCTCTAACATAACATGGAAAGGTCAAGGTCCTGAGTCTGGAGTGATGAGGCTTCACAGTGTACATGTGCAGTGGGGTTCAGAGACACAGTAGGTGAGGTTGATGTGAGAGGGGTAGGCAGGCAGGGAAGAGGGATTTCCTGATCCATCTCCTCACGTTCTTGGCTTCCATTCCCCCCCAGGTCTTGTGAGCCTGAGACTTGGGAGAAACCCCTGTAGCCCAGGTGTATGCAGTTCAACTGGTTGACTTGCCTGAGTTGAGGGTGTAACACATGTTATCATGGGCATTCATGTCAAAGTGAAAGAAGGAGGATTGCCCAACCACTTTTGAACGTGTACCTCTCACACCCTAAACCATCCTCATACTACACTGTGGAATGATATTGGCTTTGAGATCTATGTTAAACTTTAGTGTTCATTGTGTCCACATTTTCACCGGACACATTTTTTGAAGAGATAGTGTTCCTATTGCTCTGAGAAACTCATTTACATCTCCAAAGCCTGCGGCCAGTTTATATGCTATATTTTGGTCACTCTAATGAGTTCCATTCTGCTTCCTCCTGTGTCACCCCTGGGATCTGTGTTATTCCTTGGCCCTACAGGCAAAGCCATTTTCTCAGCTTATTTACTGCATTAAAGACCTCCTGATTTGGTGAGATCAATGGAAGTGGTGCTTCTCTTAATTATTTGGTGTAGAGGGCCATGATTTGGATCACTTCGAGAAAGTTGTGTCTCCAGAAATCATCAGGTTCTGTGAAATGCAGTAAATTATTTCTCACTACATGACACCTAACCCAACTCATCCATGTATTACCCAAAGTTTCACTTTCTGAGCAGGATCTTGATCTTTTCAGAGATCCATTGCCCAACCAGATGTGATTCAAGGTTTTCTAGTCTATCACTGCAGTGCTTCTCTTCTTTTTGCTATAATCTAAATATGATATGTGAAATAAAACATGGATGGGACCCCATACTAAGAATGAGTGACACTCAACTATGACACTGGCATCCAGGACACTCTCTGCAGGAGATTCTCCAGATGGTTTTGACCTGAATCTGTTGGGGGTAGAAAGCACAGGGCTGTCATTGCTCCTCATCATTGTTTTCCTCATGAGCAGAGGTAGCCTTTGGTGTGAGCTACTGATTCCCCACCTACAGAAATGCCTGGCTGAATTTGGAGCAGACAACTTCCACTTCTTTGCAGTAAGAATCAGTGCACCCTCCCTCTGATCCCCAGTGTAACTAGCACAAGACTTTACCCACAGGGATCAGGAACTGCATTCATTGAGCTCAACTAACTGAGAATCCAACTTCCCTAGATAAGTACAGATGTTATATTTTACAGAATTGGATAGGATGAACAGAAGAGTGAAACAAGAGGTGTGAGAGTTTTCTGCCTCTATGAGTACAAAAGTCATTGTGTTCATCAACCACTTGAATATCAGAAAGCCTGGGTTTTCCCTACATGTTCACTGCAAAAATGGGAATTGCTTTATTCCTCTCTACATTCATTCTTTGATGTGAAATCTGAGAATAAAATATGAGGTACTGAAATTCTAAAAATAGTCATTATTTATTTTCATGTGATGAGAGATTAGTAAAGTCTGGAAAGCATGTAACTTAGCAGAAAGAACAAAGAACAGCATAATCTTTTTGTCAGACATGGACTAATAAGTCCTACTAAACTTGTCTCATGATGTCTCTAGGTGGCCATGACATAGTCAGTAGCTACTGACATTGGCAGTTTTCTCTGGAGTCCTTAGCAGTGGTTATTTTGAGATGACCTAGAGGACAGATGTCCATTGTATCCTGGGAGGTCAGGAATACTGTGTCCCACAGAGGTCATCCAGCTGTTGGAAACAAACAGAAGGGGGACCAGGACAACCACTGAGGTCATTCCCATAACGCAGAGGACACTCCCTCCAATGAGCCTGCTGTCACCACACTTCTCATGACTCACTGCTTACTAGACCTAGAGCTCTGTGAATGCCAGGATAAGACTTTGCTGATCTCTGTGTTCATGGTTCCCAGCTCAGGGCCCAGAACTGAGGGGCCTCTCAGCAGTTGTCATCAATGATTGAATGAAAGTAGTTTCAATCTCCAATCATCCCATCTACATTCTTTTCCCAAACATCCTGTGAGGGATACTTTGCTTCCTGCCAGGATGCTGCATGTCTCCTTCTGTGGAGAGGCCCCTGCCCTACAGTATGCATGCCCTGGGACACTCCCCTGTGGGAGCTCTGATGGAAATGGGACTGCTCTCAGAAATTCCATTCCTGGTTCACCCTGTCATGAGGAATATGTGTCTGTGACTTCTCCACCCATTCCCTGGGTTGCCACAAGACCGTTCTCAACTGAAAGGGCTAAAGAGTAGACCAAGTATCACTACTTCCTATACAAGGGTCCCCTTTCCCTGGTTCACTTACCTAGAGCAAAAGTGTTTAAGGTGCAAATGGACATCTCCAGCCCGTCTCCTGCTAAGCCCACCTTTACTTGGAGGGTGTCCACTGCCACAGCTGCCCTGAGGTCGAGGCTCCTGGAACCAGGCAGGGCCTTATGGTTACATACTCCCCATCTTGGAGTTGTTGCTTCCCTCAGGAGAAACCAGCTCTGAGTCACCCTGTGGGTCTCCTTGGTCAGGTGCACAGGTCCACTGTGCAGTAAACCCCTCTCCCATCCTCACTGCTCAGCCCAGGCTGCTCCTTGAGGGTTTGGGTGATGACATGAATTCCTCAGTGACCCCTGACTTCTGAACCCAATTTGTCTTTATTCTCACTCCCTTTGTTTACCACCTGTTACACCATTACTGTAGTGCTGTTGCTTATTCTCCTCCCCCAAACCTGCTGACTTTCTTTCTTTCATCTGTTCCCTCAGTTCTGAGTTCTCAGGGTATGGACTCAGCTGCAGTTTCTGCAGGAGACAATTAAAGTAGGGACCAAGGTCAGGTCTCTGCTGCAGGTCCCAGGGCACCTTTACTATACACCTCCACCCCTCAGAGACTCGGAGCAAACCCATTCTGATGAGGAAACTGAGGCCCAGAAGGACTAGAAGGACTAATAGGTTTTCCCCAACTCCCTCACTGCTCGAGGGCAGCAGGGCTGCCTCACAAGCCTTGGCCTCAGCTTCCCTGTCCAAAGTACCTAACTCTCCACCAAAAACTCACATCTCAATTTCTAGGATTTAGGAACCAAAATAGCTATTTCCATTGTTAAAACAAAATATCAGATGGCTCTTTCCTGGGACAAATCTTTTATCACAGTTCTACAGGTCTTTTGTCCTGTTTTTTTTTTTTCCTTCTTCTTCTTTTTTTAGTAGAGGGTTTGCTCTGTCACCAAGATTATCATATAAGTGATATGATCATACCTCACAGCAGCCTCAAAATCCTGAGCTCAAGCAATCCTCCTTCCTCAGCCTCACAAGTAGCTATGACAACAGTCACCTACCTGTATACAGAGCTCTATCATTAATATAGGCAGGATCTCTCAATGCTGCCTAGGGTGGTCTTGAACTCCTGGCCTCAAGCAATCCTCCTGCTTTGGCTTCCCAAAGTGCTGGGATTACAGGCATGAGCCACCGTGCTTGGCCCAGTCCTATTATTTATACTCAGTTTTCAATAACTGACTGGTTCGTGGGGACCAAGGAATACAAAGTATCACATTATATGTAACATAATCACAAATAAAATATATTTATGTGATTATCTATAAACCATGTGTCTCCTGAATAGAAATATAATCTTCCTCAGAGCAGAGACTCTGTCCATCCTGTTCACCCCATGTCCCCAGTGTCTCCACAAACACCTGCTACAGAAAACAGTCAGTAAATAATTATCTACTGAATCATTAACCATCACTAGGAATAGCTCACTTTTACCAAAGACCTCTAATCCCAACAATGATCCCAACCAAATTCCCTTCTGGGTCAGTGCAGAAGCAATAAAAGCATAGCCTTGGCAAAGGGAATCTGAGATTTAGATGTCACCTTCACACATGCCAAGGATGATTTAAAGGAGAATCTCTATGTCCTCATTGAAGCTATAATCCTCATTATAAAATAGAAAGGGCAGCATTCACCACTAAGGTTTCAGATGGTTAAATAAAATAACACAAAGCAGAAAGATATACCAAACTTTTCTAGACACAGAGCTAAAGAACATGTATATTAGTCACTGGGATACTTGTTAGAAATCTCTGAAGAGGCCCAAGGATCTATTTCAGAGAAATTTCCCTAGAAAAAAGGCCACTGTTAAATATACATCATGGGGAAAAATCCCCAGAGCTCCAATAGCTTCAAGAACTCAGCTACAGCAAAGCTAGTCCCTTGTGCCCTTTCTTTGCGAACTGTCCCCTTTCCCACATAATATGTCCCACCTGATAGGGGACACAAGCAGGAACCCTGATTTCCCACTCTGGCTTTTAGCTCTCCATTCTCCATCTGATTTAACTGCTGGAGAATCTCAGCTATCATGTGGGTCATTTTTTTTTTTTTTTAGAAACATCCCTCTTATTTTCTCCTACTCTTGAAGATAGTGCAGGCAGAAATGGGTCCTGGTTATTTGCAGTCTTAGGCTGTCTCCTAAACCGCCCAAGTGAGCTGAAAGCAATCATGACTGGTAGAAGTCAGGTCAGTACAGGAGATCCAAAGGAGCCTGAGATCATGAGGGCAGCCCTTGTGGGAGACAATTAGAGCCATGACATGGTCAATATCAGACCAATTTGGTGGGAGGCATCTTCCAAGTCATTAAGGGGAGGATGCTGCCATGAGAATGAAGAGGAAGAACCAATGGAGTATGAGAAGAAAGAAAAAAGTAACTATTTCAATGAAGAGGAGACAAGTGCAGAACAAAGAGCCCAGTGCCAAAGCCCCATTCACAGAGGATTAGTCCAGCGTTTTGATAGTAATTAAGAAACTCCTCCTGGACTATGCCCAGCTCATTTTCAAAACTGTGTTGGATCAGTGACTTCCTTGTACTTTCCATTTTCCCACTTTTCAAACTGGAATTTCTATAATTTTTCCTCCCAGCACTGCACATTGGGAGTAGGATATGTCGTTTCTTTAGTTTCACAGGTCTACATATGGAGGACAATGTGCCAGGGGTCAAATTTAAAAATATCCTCATGTACCACGTGTATACTTGATGTAGATGATTTACATGAAATTTTGAACTTTTGAGTGGATGAGCTGTACATGATATTTTTTGACTTTGATGCTTTCATACGTGATAGTTTAGAATGTTGGGAGGGATGAATGTATTTTGCATTTGGGATAGACATGAATCTATGTGGTCCAGAGGTTGGAACATGGTAGATAAAAAAGAAGAAAAAGAAGGCATTCAAAGTCAAGATTCACATTCCAGGAGGAGAAGGACTCCTTTGTCTTTTAGACACAGGCAGTCAAGAAGCAGATTGAGGAGATGATCACATTCTAAGTCAAGGAATAGGCAACAATCCAAACATCCAAAACAGAGAAGATCTCATTCCAGAAAGAGAAGTCAAGGAACACATCGAAAACTAGAAACAAAAGAAAGAAGACAAAGAAAACAAACGTTCCAAAACACCACCAAAAAGTAACAGCACAGCTAGACATTCTAGAAGCGCAGGCAGAGAGATGAGAATGAAAAATCAGGAGTGGAGCGAGATATCCTAAAAAGCCTCCATCTCCTAAAAGAAAATTGTCCTACTCACCATCCCCTAGGAGACATAAAAAGGAGAAAAAGAAAGATAAAGACAAAGAAAGTAGAGATGAAAGATAATGATCAACAAGCAAGGAGAAGAAGAGCAAAGATAGGAAAAAGCACTGGGAAAGAAAATCAGAGAATAATAAAGATGTAAAACAGGTTACTCAGGATTAAGATGAAGAGGAACAGGGGCATGAACATAAGAAAGAGAAAAAAGAGCAGAAGCCAATATAAGAAGATTCTCCTAAAACAAATGAATGTTCTGTGGAAAAGGGAACTGGTGATTTGCTAAGAGACTCCACAGTGAATGGGGATGATCATGATGAAGACCACGTGGATATGAGAGACTGAGTGTTGCCTCTGTAGGAATCCACCTGTATCCATGCACCAGTGTCATTCCTTTGTGTGGCTTCTTAATGCTGCATTTGTTCACCACAAACCAGATGTACACAGCTCTGAGTTATACATGGTTATAAAGCTCCTGATATTGATGTTAGTTATTTACATGGACAAGTTTTTAGAATATGGTATGGGGTAATCAATTCTTGTCATGGTGAAGGATGATTGAGTAACCAAGCAGTTTTACTATTTTGGTGCTGCTTCATAACAAAAATGAAAGGCTGCAAGCTTCTACAGCAGGCATGGATTGTTTATGTTGTATGATCTCTTTTATTAAGTTCCCTTATGATATTTCTAGAATTTGATTCATTGCCACAAGGGAGCCATGTAGGGAATGCATGGATTGCATGTTATTATGGCAAGAATATCCTAATAGATGTCATAAAAATTCTCCAACATGATGGATCTACTTATGGCTTTGTTTGTTTACATGACACATTAGCATTCTTATAGTTACTATTAGAAATGAGCATTTTAAAATAGATAATCCTTAAAGCCTTGTGAATAAATTTTTGTGGCTTTTGTTCATCTTTGAAAGGTTATATGTGCATTAACCTTTTTTGATGGCTAATTAGGATTTAATTATAGAAACAAGATTTCAAATAAAACTATCCTTGACAGTGAGTAAATAGCATATTTTGAAGTAGAGTTATATACTTTTTCATAAGGTGTTTTGTTAACTTTTTCCTGAAATACTAATTTATTCCACATTTAAATTAGCGAAAGCTATTTGCCTATCCTGAGACCATCTGTAAAAAAAATAAAATAAAAGTTATCTCTCGTCCTAATTTTCCATTTCCCCCCTCTTCATTAATTTGTTTTAAGCTCAGTGTTGGAAAATGGGGTTAGTACATTTTAAATTGACCTTCCTATGCTTTTAAAATAAGACAAATATACTTGATAATGTACCTTTTATTTGATCTCAAGTTGTATAAGACCAATAACTTTGTTTTACTATTACTGCAGTAGTAATCTTGTGCACACAGTGATTTCATGTTATATGCAAAATAGTTAGGCAACTGTTTTCATAGAGAAAGAGTTTCAGGCATCACTTTTGTGCAGTAAAAACAAAAGTAGGCTACAGTCTGTGCCATGTTGACATACATCTTCTGAAGCTGTTTTACAAGATTTTAATCATAAACCTTTAAACATAAAAAATACAGATAGTGAGGATAAACTTAAAAGAATAAATTTCAATTGTTCTCCCCGTAAAAAATGTTAAGTATTTGAGGTAATGGATATAATTAGCTTGATTTAACTATTCCACATTACATTTTAAAAATTATAGTGTCATTCTCTGCCCTATAAATGTATATAATTATTAATATCAATTTACAATCAAGAAAAATAAGAGAGAATGTGCATCACAAGCTTATCTTGCAAGGGCTGACATCAGTCAAATCCCAGGGTCCCTAGTTGGGCTTGAGCCACCAATCTTTTGCATAACAGATGAAAGAAATGATTACCCAACCAAAACACAGACATTGACTCTTTTTGCACATTATCTCTGGCGCCAGGCTATTGAACCTTGGATCTTTTTGACTTGTTGAACGGTGCCAGCCCTAGAAGACATTCTGCCCAAAAATGGCGTGGAGATATCTACAGCTGCTTAATGTGAAATCAAACATCAGAATTTTCTATCAGCCACAAAGTTATAGGATATTCATGGCCCACATTTTGAAGGAAAAGCTACATTTTTTTCAGAGTTGAGTAAATATGAACATGTCATTTTTAGACCATTGAGGGAATCGATGATGTTTTAAAGTGCATTTCTCTGGATTTTGTAGCAAAGGCTGGGGTGCCGGCATTTGTGCAATGGTGCCCTTGGCCAAATACTTTGAGGACTGGGCATGACCTCTCCGGCTTCTTCCCATGACGGTGCACAGGTTTTCCCTCTCTTCCCTTTCCCAAGAACCAGCTGCCAACTACTTCCTCCCGATGACCGTGAAATCTGAGGCAGCGCTTCTTTTTCTGGAAATCCTGTTGATCATATCTGGATTTCCTGGACGCAACTTTTAGGTTTATCTTTCTTCTCTTTTTCTTCACTTGTAAGCCTGTTTCTGATATCTGGAATATATCTTATAATGATCCTGCAAATCTTTCTCATTTCTTATCTCTGCTGCTGTGGTTTTCTTTTGAAGAGCTTTATTTTGATATTTCAAAATATTAAAGAGGTACAAATGTTTTTGTTACATGGATCACATTTGTAATGCTTGAGTCACAGCTATAAGTGTGCCCATCACCAAATAGTGTTCACTGTACATGTTAAATAGATTTTTGCCACTCCCCTCTGCCAGCCGGCGACGTGCGGCACCTAGAGTTTGGGGGTGAGGATTAGAAATAAA
>VBSM01000272.1:32960894-32986377 GCA_008086735.1 Cheirogaleus medius
ATGAATTTCTGTAATCTCTTATATATCTGATGCCAGAGAAGAAAGGGTGGGGGTGGAGCAAGAATGGGGAGTGGGATTCAGTGGGCATTGGGGAGGGGAGGATAAATGGACTGAAGAACTATATCCCCCCCAAATTCTCATGTTGAAATCTTAATCCCCAAGGTGATGGTATTAGGAGGTGGGGTCTTTGGGAATTGATTATGTCATGAGGGTAAAGCCTTCATGAATGGGATCAGTCCCCTTAGAAAGAGTCCCCAGAGATCCTTCAACTCTTCCTCCATGTGAGACTATAAGGGGGACCAAAAAGTGGCCCCTCAACATATGTTGAATATGTCGGTCACTTGATCTTAGACTTCCCAATCTCCAGAACTGTAATAAATAAATTTCTGTTGTTTATAAGCCACCCAGTATAGTATTTTGTTACAGCAGCCTGGCAAGAGAGAAGGGTTGGGGTTAAGGTCCCCCAAATTGCTAAACCAGTGCAAAAATCAGGGCACTGGAACAGCACAGATAATCTGCACTGTAGCTTATTTACAAGCATCTGATCTAAAATGTTATTACAGATGAAGGAAGAATTATGGTAAACCCTAGATTGTATGTATTTGATATATATAGTAAACACAATGTATATTATGTACAAAATATTGCTTTCATTTTTCCAGAAAAGAACAGTCTATATTCTATTTCCATTATGAGAATGTATAGGCATTTATTGTGTTTTTCATACTACAGTTCTTCAAAATACTTCCATTTATTTCCTTGCTAACATTCCATTCTAGAAAAGCCAAGTATTAGAATTTGCTGACAACATACTTTTGATATATTCCAAATGTCTTTTCATTTTTTGAAAGGCTCACAATTACACAATTAAAAATTTATAATCTATTATTCACCTGCAAACAATGCAAAGTGAATGGATGATCTATAGGTATTTTCTCAGGTCTGTATAACTGTTCATAAATACAGGGAGATATCCTGTCACCAGCATTGTGCCTGTAAGATGCCTGCCAGTATTAATAACAGAATAAAGTTCCTATGACAGTTTTTTTTCAATTTAGAGTTTATTTCAATCAAACATATTATTAGTTATATTCAGTTCATTTAAAATTAAACACATTTTCTGCTCAAATGTTGCTGGAATTGACCTAGCATGTCTGCATAGATAATAAGATTAAGGTGAATGAAGTAATGAATAGTATAACACGACCTAATTATATACCATACTCCCATTCACCTTAATTTGAGAAAGAGCAGAAACTGGATGGAATTCAAAAGGCAGCAGATTGAAAATGGATAAAAAAGACTTTTTTATGTGGTGCATAATCAGCTTTCAGAATTCACTGCTGCAGGATACTTCTCATGCTAAAATTTAGCAAAGTTTCAAGATAGGAATAAGAATGGCATCTGTGGCTATACTAGCTGGATGTGAATTTATGGACGCTATCAATCCTCATGCTGGTAGCCATAAAATCATCACCAGCTGGTGCTGGGATGGAAATCCTCCCTGTGGTATCCCACTGCACAATTGGCCAGATGCATGATGTGCTGTTGTTGTTGTACAAAGACAAAAGAACCCAGAAAGCCTTAGGCATTAGCCTTTGCCAAAGGAAAGATTGTGCACGTGATGGAAACTTTCAAGCAAGCCATGGGCTATGTTCCTGTGTCTCACAGCAACCTCCTCTATCTGTTTTTTGATCAAATGTTATTTCCCCCCTTCATGGTAAAACACAATGATTCCTCCTTTTTCTACACAGTTTATTCAATGTTATCACTGAATTAGTGTGCACTTTATTGGTGAGAAATGCAAGTAATCTCTGCTGTAAATAACCAGACCACCTTTCATTTAAAAGGTGGCAGGTCCCAAATGTTCCCATTTTAAAGTGGTAACAATGGCCATGGCAGTGATCTGGGGCTTTTGTTAATGGACAGCATGGAAGGTCTATTTGTTGGCATCCTCCCTGACACCCTGAATCTTTTAATTCCATCTGACAGATTCAGGCCATGCTCCAGATCTCACAAAAGAGGTGAGGGAGAGTATTGATCCTTCTGTTATCATTGGTGATTTACTTTTCCATTCCTTTAGCAAATTCAAACACACATGCACACACACAAACACCCACCACTGAGGTCACAGCTGCTAGATGGCAGAGTAATGAGTGATTATTTTCTTATCTCTGCTAAGCTTTATAAGTAACTTCTCTTGTGGATTCATGGCAGTCCTGCAGATTGAAGCCAAATAAATAATATCTTTTCACCCTAAGGTCAAAGGGTTTCTAAACATGGCAATAAATATCTGCTTAAAATAGAAACTTACACCTTGAAAGCTTGCAGAGAGCTAAAATTGGCAGTGCTACATACTGATTTTTTTTAACCATTCTACAGTATAAACCAAAATTGAAATGTATCATTTTGGAGTAGTCTAACAAAGTGATACCAAAAGGATAAATAATATACAAGGTGTAGCTATAAAATCATGAAGCAGCTTCCTTCTCTCAATGCCCAGATCAGTCATCCCAGAGATTGCTCCTTTTAAATGTTGCTGCATTAGGAAACTCTGCTGACTTTAAATATGTTGCCATGTAAAAATGATTTTGCATTTCTTTATCACCTTTCCCAAATATCTTTTTTTCTGTTGGTATATATGCTTACAGCATTTTTGACCTTCAAAACATTATATAAGTAATTTAGGTCATTGTATTATAGTCTGCTCTAGCTGCCTTAACAAAATATCACAGACTGGGTGGCTTAAAAAACAGAAATTTATTTTCTCACAGTTCTGGAAGCTGGAAGCCCAAGATCAAGGTGCCGGCAGGATTGGGTTTTGGTGAGGCTTCACTTCCTTGCTTGCAAATGACACTGTTTATCTGCACACTTACATGACTTTTTCTCTATGTGCAAGCATGAAGAGAGAGAACTCTAGTGTCTCTGTCTCTTCGTATAAGAACACTGGTCCTATCAGAGGAAAAGAATTTTGGGGGACACACTTCAGTCCATAACCATACTTTTATTTATTTAGTCCCAAATAATTTTTCCCTATTTCCTCTTGAGGTGAATGACATTTAATATTTAGACAAATGCTAATTTTTAACAAACTAAAAAATGTATTATAGCTCTCAAAATAATTCCAAAACAAGGAGTTCCAGACATGTTTTAGAAAATGTAGCATTTGCTAGAATAAATAAATAGCTTACTAAGATGACTAGATTCTTACCTAGAGATAGTAAGTCATATGTACTAATAATTCCTATTTGTTTAAAAAATCCATGTTATACGAATACTTCATTATTCTATAGAAAAAATGTAGGTGCCCCTTCTGCAAAACCCAAGTAATCTCCAAACAGGTTCAAACAGCCTTCTGTTGATAACAACTATAGACTCTAAGCAAAATACTAAAAATAACATCTTGAGGGCTCTTCAGGAGAAACAAGGCAGGCAGATTCTGAGAAGTTGCCATTATAGAAAATAATAAAGTATATGTTTTCTATTTTAATGGGCTTTGCTCAATGATGAGTAGCTAAAATTCTAATAAAAAGCTCACCATCTTTCTGTTATTAGAAATCAGGGAATAAACTCGGGAACAAGAAATGATAGAGAATGGAATGGAACTGTTCAAAAGAGAGATCCAGAGAAGGGAATCCCCACATTGTGTATATAAACTCTGCCCAAGTCTCTGACCAATCCCTGAACTGTGCATGCATGAGGAAAACTAACAGTGACCATATAAATGTAAAAGAATTCAACTGAGATTTGAGATTCCATCCATCATAAGTGAGCCAGAGTTTTCAGTCTGAATCTAACCAAGTTAATTGCCTGCAAAAACAAAAACAGCAACACTCTTCTAAGGAATAGAGCAGTATCTAGAGTCTATGCAATATAACATTTACAATGTGTTAGATACAATTTGAAATTATGTTATGTATAAGAAAATATGAGCTATTTTCAAGGGAAAGGGCAATCAAGTCTAACTCTGAGATGATCAGAAGTTAGAATTATGAAACAATGAGTTTAAAACAGGTGTGATATAGATATATATCCCCAGTGAGGTAAAGGGAAATAATATTGTAATGAGTGGAAAAGATATAAATATTAGCAGAGAAATAGAATATATAAAAAAACAAACAAATAGAAATATTAGAAACAAAAAATACAATATTAGAAATTCAAATTTGACTAGCTAAGCTTAATAATAAAATGGAGAGGAACAGTGAACTTGAAGTTCAGTTAACTCAGAAAATAGAAATTATCAAATCTGAAAAGAATGGAGTAAAAATATTAAAAATACAGGCATACCTCAAAGATATTGTAAGTTTGGTACCAGATCACCATGATAACATGAATATGGCAATAAAGCAAACAATATAAATTTTTTAGTTTTCCACTTTATATAAAAGTTATGCTTACACTATAATCTGTTAAGTGTGCAATAGCATGTGCAATGTGCAAACCTTAATTTAAAATATTTATTGCCAAAAACATATTTCTGATGGTGGAAGATTTTTCTCATTGATGTTGGTGGTTGGTGACTGGACAGACTGATGGTTGCTGAAGGTTGGAATGGCTGTAGCAATTTCTTAAAATAAGATAATAATGAAGTTTGATGCATTAATTGACTCTTCTTTTCACAAAAGATTTCTCTGTAGTATGCAATGCTGTTTGATAGCATATGATCCAGAGTAGAACTTCTTTCAAAATTGGAGCCAATCCTCCCAAACCTGCCACTGCTTTATCAACAATTTTATGTAATGTTCTAAATCCTTTGTTGTCATTGCAACAATGTTCACAGTTTCTTCACTAGGAATAGATTTCATCTCAAGACACAATTTTCTTTGCTCATTCATAAGAAGAAAGTCCTCTACCATTAAAATGTTATAGTAAAATTACAGCAATTCAGTGACATCTGCAGGCTCCACTTCTGTTCTAGTTCTCTTGCTATTTCCATTACATGTGCAGTTACTTCCTCCACTAAAGTCTGAACCCCTCAAAGTCATCTATGAGAATGGGTATCAACTTGTACCAAACTCTTGTTAATGTTCATATTTTGACCTCCTCCCATGCAACATGGACATTCTTAATGGCATCTAGAATGCTAAATTCTTTCCAGAAGGTTTTCAATTTATTTTTCCCAGATCCATCAGAGTAATCACTGTCTGTGGCAGCTTTAGCCTTGCAAAATATGTTTCTTAAATATTAAGATTTAAAAGTTGAAATTAGTCCTCAATCCATGGGCTGAAGAATGGATGTTGCATTAGCAGGCATGGAAACAACATTAATCTCCTTATACTGTACATCTCCGTCAGAACTCTAGGAAAACCAGGTGCATTGTCAATAAGCAGCAATATTTTGAAAGAAATCTTTTTTTCTGAGGTATGGATCTCAACAGTGGCCTTAAAATTTTCAGTAAACCATGCTGTAAACATATGTGCTGTCATCCAGGCTTTGTTATTTCATTACTAGAACACAAGAAAAGTAGATTTACTGTAATTGTTAAGGGTCCTAGGATTTTTTGAATGGTAAATGAGCATTGGCCTCAACTTAAAGTTACCAGAAGCATTAGCCCCTAACAAGAGAGTCAGCCTGTCCTTTGAATCTTTGAAGCCAGGAGGCATTGACTTCTCCTTTCTAGTTATGAAAGTCTTAGATGGCATCTATTTTCAACAGAAGACTATTTCATGTACACTGATAATCTGTACACAAATGTTTATAGCAGATTTATTCATAATAGCCCAAAATTGAAAACCCAGATCACAGCCATAATATGCAAGGAAAAGATTGACCTATTGATACATGTGAAAACTTGGGTGGATCTCCACAGAATTATACTCACTGAAATAAATCAATCCAAAAGTTACATACTATGTGATTTCATCCATATATTATCATTGAAATTAAAAAGATTATAGAAATAGAGAACAGATTAGTGGTTGTCAAGGATTAAAGAGGGGTGGGGATGGGCACAAAATTAGTGTGGCTATAAAAAGTAACAATGAAAGATCCTTGTGATGATGGAAATATTCTTTACCTTGACCATATCAATACCAATATCTTGGTTGTGATATTGTACTGTAGCTTTGTAACACATTACCATTGAGGAAAACTGGGTAAAAAGAAATACATGGGATCTCTTTATAACATTTCTTACAACTGCATGTGAATCTACAATTATCTCAGAATAAAAATGTCAAATTAAAGAAAAATAAATTCTAAAAATATAATCACATGAAAGATGCTTGATATTATTTGTTATAAAAAAATGCAACTTAAAAACACAATTTAATATTATTACATACCTATTTGATGCTAATGTGAAAAAGACTGACTTATATTGTGTCAGCGAGAATGTGAAGGAACTAGGAGAGAATGTGGAAGAATCAGGACTCTCAAACACTCCTTATGGGAATGTAAAAAATACAGTCACAAAGAAAACAGTTGGTTATTTCTTAAAAAGTTGGACATACAAAGATCACATGATCTATCTATTCCATCCCTAGGTATTTACCAAGAAAAACGAAAGCTTAAAACCACAAGGTAACAGGTCACAGCTATCAGATCGCCAAATAATCACAGCAGTATAAATGTACACAATTTTTTGAAGAGCATTTTAGCAGTGTCTAGTAAATTTTAAGATATGCTTACTCTATGACCTAATGATTCTGTTTCTAAGATACGTGCATGAGAGAAACACACAGAGATGTACGAGGAAATGTGTACACAGATATTCATTGCAACTCCTTGTAATGGATAACAAAAAAACAGAAAGGACTATCCACAAGGAAATGCTTACATGGGTCAGTTTACTTTTCATATAGAAAAGAAATAGACTTAAATATAACTTATTGTTGTCAAATGATCATTTAAAAAAATTATTTGCATATGCATTTATTTTTGTCAAAGATTTTCATAGCTTGGGACATTAAGAAACAGTAATGATTTTTGCACATATTACCTGAGATGCATTGAGTTAAATAATATTCTTTCAAATAATTCACTTTGCTTCCTATATAGAAATGGAACCATACAAAACAGAAAACCTTCCACTAGAAGAGCAAAATAGTCCAAAAGACACTAAGTGTAAAGTCTCTTTTATGGGTCCATTCCTTTGATCTTGATTTAAAAAACATGAACTACACTTTTGTTTCTTAGGCTACTTACTTTCAAATAAACCAGCAGGTGCCTTTTCAACCCCTGCTCCTGGTGAAACTATGCTTTCACAGAAGTCTAATATCTGGAAGCCCCCTTATCAGTGTCATAGTAAATACCTGAAATTTATTGTCATTGTCTCCAGGCTGAGGAAAAACGTGGTCAGCTGTCATAACTAAGAAGTTTGAAGTTTTAGAAACTCTTTTAAAGTTACAAGCAACCATGTTTTGACTTGTTCCTAAAACAAAACATAACATCAACCCACACGTCTTTTCATATATTCTGGCAAGTACAGCAGAAACAAAATGTCATGCACTTAAACAGTGCATGGAAGACTAGAATGTAAATAAGAAAAGTGTAAGAATTTTTACAGCTTTTCAAACTATAGGAGATAAGTAATATCTTTGTAATGTGAAGAGAGCCATTTTTGTTATCATAGGGCCTTGACAAGTAGCTTCCCACACAGCTTGTCAAGCTGAATGCCACTAATACTGCCAGAATACTGATTCTGTTCATGCTTTTGTTATGTCTGAAGGGAGGATTTTATGCATTTAGTTCAATGAATTCATTGACAAACTGATAGGTCTCCAGAGTAGCTACTGATAAAGAAAATAAGGTTTGATAAACTGATTCTCTGCCTTCTGCTTCTACATTGCCTTATAAACACTTATTTTTCACCATGATAGGAATTATTGTCATCTGCCTGTCCTTCTTCTTAATCAATGCTGCATACCTTTCTACTCTCACCAAAAAACAAAGACATCACTTTGACTTCAGTTTGTTCTGAAAAGGATATCTGAGAACTGCTCGGGTTTGGGCCCTCTTACCCCTAAATACCAGTTATAAAGATGGGAGAGGAACAGAAATGAAACCTGTATTTGAGAAATACTTGATCATTTACAAACTGCTTTTATGTGCAGTATCTTGTTTTGTGTCCCCTACAACTGTGATTAAGGGTTATTTTTCAATTTAGCAGACAAGGAAACTGAGGGAGTAGAGGAGTTGGGCCACTTGTCCAGTATCACGTATCTAGTTTGGTGTCTTCTGTTTGCTTGTATTTGTTTTCTTATTTTTATTTTAATTTTTACTTGGCAAATAATAATTACATATATTTATAGGGCATAGTGTGATGTTTGACATATGTATACATGATCACATGATTAAATCAAGTTAATATATCCATCACCTCCCATATTTATTCTGTGTGTGGTTTGTATGTTTTGTTATTTTTAATAGGGAGTGTGGCAGGGCTGCCATGGGAACCCAGAATCTCTGTAGTTACAGCTAAGTCATGCTGTTGTCCCACAGACTCTTCTTGGTTTTCTTGAATCTAATATTTCTATACATCACCTTGTGATTCTTATAGCCCATTTCTCCTTCCGTTACAGGGTTGATCTATGCAATAATTCTTGGCACACCGGAGGCCCTGCTTACATATTGTTGAAAGAACAAATGGATGGATGAATATAGATATATAACAAGTAGTTTATGTGTTTATTCTTAAGGATACCTAAGCATCAGCTGCTCTTACTCCGATTCAGTAATTATTTTTGGTCCTGAAGAAGTTATTATAGGAGTCTATACAATTATGTAGCGAATGGCTACATGATAACATAAAATATTACCAAATAAAACATTATCACTTTATATGGTAAAATCTTTTTTCACTGTCTTGCCAAAATCATAGTTCAGAGTAAAAAGGTGCTTGAAATTCTTATTTATTTTGCCCTATAGAAGTCAAACAGAATATAAATTGTGCAAATGCACAGACATGCATACAACTTTGACTATCCTATGTACTTTTCCATTTTCCCTTCTGAAATTGTTTCTGTCAATATTTTGATTTAGATCCCACCAAAAGGTGAGAAAGAAAGATTTAATCAGAAGATTGTCAAATGCTTACATATGCCTAAGAATTAGTGGATACTATAAGTCTTTGAAGTCTGATATATAAAATTCTTGGGAGATGTAACTCTTATAGGCATTATTACTTACTCTTTTCTAGAAAAATTATTTATTTACCAGAATTTCAGACACAACTTTGTATTTTTAGCAATTATCTATTCAAGTCATTAGTGCATGTGTTTGTGGTTTATGTGTAATATATACATATATATATTATATATATTTGCATTCTTTTGCAAATACCAGCCTATGGCCTGTCTATATAAGAATATGGTGGGCTATTTTATTTTTAAAAAATTAAACACTATATTCTAGAAATATAATTATAGTCATTACAGACATGTGAATAGACTACTTAATAAAAGCTTAGGATTTTTTCAGGCTACATGTAGGCATGAAGGTTTGAAGTTTGTCTGAGTCAATGTGTCACTTAAATGTTAAGTTTTGCAAAATGCTAAGAATCAGGCAGTTGCCATAGCTCCAAGAAGGAGGGTATGGTTCTTCCTGTGCTAAATGATACTTATCAATAACTACTTCTGATTACTAATTAGTAAAGACTATTCTTGAAATCTATGCCTTTAAACTGTATGTGATTTCAGGTGTTTCACAGCCTGGTTTCAAATTGTCCAAATTGCCTTAAGAGACTCATCTTCCTCCGTTCCACCTGTGAACACGAAGCTCAAGCTAGACCAAATACAAATACTTGATAACCAAATGGTTATCAAGTTGTGTTGTTTATTTGTTACATGTATCATTTTCTCCAATATGTCTTTCTACAGTTATGACTTTTTCCACTACAAGATCCTGGAAGGGCAAAGACTGGATCTTATATTTCTAGCTCCTTTCCTCTAAAACCTAACCACCTCCCTCCAGCTTAGACTAGTTATTTTACATTACAGTAACAGCTCCCCAGTTAAGTAAAAGCTTCATGCATTTGTGATATATAAATAAACAAATAGCATGAACTATGAATATTATATTATTCATTTGACCAGAAATTAATGAAACTTGTAAACAGTTCATTTTTTTTTTATTTCTTTGAAACAGAATGGATCAGAGCAGAGTAATTGACATCATGTTTCCTATCAAGCAGGTAAGTGATTAGATAGATGTTTTATTTTTCACCCAGTTTTAATCTGCCTATGTTTATAGTGACTGGATTCCAGAAGTCAAATTATCTCTTTTCCTACTTGTCTCTTCTACACTTTCTCATAGTGGTAATGGGGGTGAGCCATGTGATTCTTACCTCCAAAAAAGGATTGTTGATTTCAGAGAAGTCTGGGGTGACTTGATAAAGAAAGATTCTGCCTCTCATCCATGCACTGAGAGTGAGAAAATAATTTAAGAAAGGTGTTAAGGAATAAGGCAATTATAGTGAGGCATTTTCAGTGGATATGATTAGAAATTGGGAATTAGAATTAGAGATAAAAATAGTTCACTGACACTTTAAGGAAAAAACATGAAAAGCATATTAGGAGCATTTTACTTTGTGAAAAACTATTATATAAAAATCAAAATTGCAAAACAGTGTAGAGCTCTTTATTTGCTTTGTAAAATATCATTTCATAAATGTCACTATGGCGTCATGAATTCAGGGATAATAAATCAACAAATATTTCTTGAGGCTTTACTAGTAATTAGTAAAGAATACAGGGAATGAAGCATGCACACAAACATACACACACTAAAAATTGTATTTTAAACATCATAAATCAATTATTTTATTTAGTTTAACAACATTTTTGTTTATCTCAGATTTTGTGTAATGATGATGATAATAATAGCTACATCTTTTTTGGTCTACCATATACGCTAGTTATGTTACATATATTTTATCTCATTTCCAACAATCAGTTCTATAAGGTTGGAGGTCACATCCCTACTTTTTGCATGAGAAAAAGGAGACTTGGAGATTAAAGAATTTTACTTACGTTCACTTAATTAGTAAACATCAGACTTAGGCTTTTGAATCCATGTTATTCTGACCTGATTTGAAAACCAAAGTCTCTGTCCTGTGTCATGCTTTCTCTCCTCAAAGGGTGTGATGGTACTACCAGATTTTGCTGACAAAGTTATATAAATACCAGTTTTAGAAGCTGTAAGACAGATACGTTTGAATCTATTAATATCCAGATGGATAAAATTCTTTTAAAGTAAATCTAAGGAAATGAGTCTAATTGCTATAATTCCATGCTAAAAGATGATTTGCATGTACATATTTTCTATTTTAAGCAATATACTGAAATAATTACTTGGATGACAAACTTAATTAAGTATGTTTTAAATAACTGGATGACATTTGGCTAGCACATTATGTAATAAATGTCTTATTTAATTTAAATTAAGTTCCTATTTGAGCAACCAAATTTAAATTACAAGCTGACTGATGAAATAGGAAAACTTAAATTGTAATGGGCTAGCATGCAGAATGCCTTGACAATCGGAAACACTATGCAAAGTTCAAAGATTTAGGGACCACATCCAATATTATTATTATTAATATACAGATAAATATATATTGTGATGATTATGCTTCACTAGTATTTTAAAGCAAAATATAGCTATCATATTTCAACACGTTCATTTTCAGAAAAAGAAACCTAAAAGTTAAATGACTTCCCAAAGTCATGTAATTAGGGAGAAGGAGCATTAGATCTATAAACAATTTCCTGTATTCTTGGTAAAAGTTCTTTCCATTGTTCTACATAGTCTTTTAAATGCTTTATATGTTAAAAAGATGGGCAGAACATATACAATAACATACTGCCTAGTACATAACAGTATTATTGCCTGTCTTAGTCCATTTGATATGATATAACAAATTACCATAGAACTGGGTAGCTTATAAATAACAGAAATTTATTTCTTACAATTCTGGAGTCCAGAAAGTCAAAGATTAAGATGCTCACAGATTCGGTGTCTAAGAAGGTTTCAATTCCTGGTTTATAGGTGTGTCTTCACATGGCAGAAGGAGTGAGGGGGCTCTCTAAGATCTCTTTTATAAGGGCTCTAAGCCCATTCACAAAGCCTCTACCCTCATGACCTAATCACCTCCTAGTCTCCACCTCCTACTATCATCACATTGGGGTGTAGTGATCCTAATATCAATACATTTGTGAATTTGGGGGAAAGCACAAACATTCAATCTGTAGAATTCTTATTGAATATTATTAACCTTCATTCAAAGTTTTGGTTAATCTAGTTTTAATTCTTTCCTGTTATCTCCTACACAAGCATAAGAGTCACCTAGCGTTTGTTAAAATGCATATTATAATGCAGAATGTTTAAAGCGGGGTCTGAGATTCTGCATTTCTAACAAGAATGAGAAAAGCTGATGTTGCAGATCAGAGGACAACAGTCTGAACAGCAAGTAATCACAATTTTCCTACACTTTTCCTACATGCTGGACACTTTGATTTCTTACCTTCCCCAAGGGTTTTCCTTTCTCCATATCACCTCCAACTTGAATGCTCTCTCTCTTGTTCTCTATGTATCAACATTCCATCTATCTGTCCATCCAGCCATCTATCCATCCAATTATGCAATACCATCTGTGATGGATCTGTTTCTTGATCATTTCATCTTCAAAATGTTTATTCTGGCCCTACCAACTTCCCACGCCTATATCTGATTCACCTGAAAAGTCATTCCAAATTAGTTCTCCAGTGATTCGCTGGTCTTCTCTACAAACATGAGCTTCAGGTAATAAGTGATTCTTAACTCTGGCTGCATATTAGAGCTCTTTAAAATGTTAAATCCAGGACCCATCCTGCAGAGTCTGATTTAGTAGGTCCCAGATGAGGCATGGACATTAGTAGGTTCTATTTTAAACTCTCAATGATTCTTTTATTTATTTATTTATTTATTTAGCACATGCTCTTTTTCAAGGCTGAAAACAAAACAAGACTCTCTTCCCACCCTTGGCAAGAGACTCTCACAGATCCTTCAAAATATAATCACATTTGTCCTCCTCTGTGAATCCATCTTTAACATTTTAGTTAATTTTTATTATATATGTACTATGGCTAGTTTTTGGATACAGTTCCATTGGTGAAACTATTATATTTTATTTTAATTACTTAATTCAACATCAGTATCTCACTAAGTTGTCAGTTTCTTGAGGAAAGGTACCATGTCATTCATCACTGTATTCCCAATACCTGGTAAGATTCCTGGAACATGGTAGGAGCTCACAAGCATCCTTTGAATTGAAATTAATGTATTTGTATAAAACAGGGGCCCACAACCTATGGTGAGTTGTATACTTATTTCATTATATATTACATTGTAATAATAAAGTAAATAAAGTGAACAATAAATGTGATGTCCTTGAATCATCCCAAAACCATCCCTTTCCCACCCCAAGTCCATGGAAAAATTGTCTTCCATAAAATGGTCCCTGGTGCCAAATGGTTGGAAACCACAGGTATAAAACATATCTCCCAACTCTGTGCATTATATTAATGGATGCTTCACTACAATTTATTGAATTAAACTTAGAAGAAAGGTAAAAAGAAGCTTCTGTGTTCACTAGAAAACAACTTACCCATAATTAAACAAAATTCTTTCCTGAGTTGTTAATGTTCATTATTGCTATATAAATACGAGGACTTTAGTTTCACCCTTAAATCTCTGCAATAATGAGAATATGGGACAGTCTCCCTATAATCTCCTATACTGTAGTTACCATGGTGATAAGATTCACATGAAAAAAGTTTTTCTCAATCAGCCATGAGATGAGCTAAGATGCATTTGCATCTATTAACTTTGGGTTAAGTTATTTTTGCATTACTAGACAGGTGGCAACAGCTTTTGTGCTCCTCAGAATATGAACAGCTTCTAAAATTTAAATATCAATTGATGTTTCAGTTGTTCCTGGGTGACAGGCAGTTAACAGAAAGATAAGTTCACTTGCCAAAGGGTGATAGATTCAAGGAAGCTGTGAAGCATCTTTAAGAAGACATGGCCATTTTCTATGTCATTAGATGACTCACTACTGCCAAAAAGCATCATTTTCATCTTGCTTAGAATGAGTTGCTGACCATTTTCTTTCATCAAGATGATTCTCTCAAGCATAAATAGCAGCACGAATCTACATATAAAGGAGAAATATTGAGTGAAATACAGATGAAGTTGTAACCACCAATGCCCCAAATATTTGTCTACTTGCTCTTTTAAATGCTGGCTTGTCTTAAGAGGAGGTAATTTGATTATCTAAGCAGAGTAAATCCTGCATAGAAGGGAAGATCCCTTCTTTCTCCACAGTCTGTTTGTACTACCGCCATAGTCCACACTCAATTACCCTTTAAAAAGTGAATGGGTTTACAGTGGAGACCAATTAATTATGCTTTCTTTAGGAATTAGTTTATCACATCATTTTATGAGAACTAATCTTAGTGACAAAAAGATGAAGAGCATACAATCTCATCAAACTCCCAGCATTATGAAGTGAGATAAGCATACTCTGAAGAGAGGAGGTTGAGGTAGATATGTGAGAGTTTTGACAAATTTCTCCTATTTCAAAACTCTAATAGTGGCCAATATAACTGTCAACAAACAGTAATGTTCTACTGTGTACTTTAGGATTCATTCCTTTGAAAATATTGCTTTTTTAAGTCTCATAGGATGCTTGAGGGGTAAAATCCCCCCCCCAAAGCTCCATTTATAAAACTTTAATAATGATAAATAACTTTCATTGAGTACTTAGTACCAGGGGCAATATTTCATATGAATTATTTTATAAACGAACAGTAACTCATTCATTGAGTTCACCACTTCTGGATACCTGACTAAATCAATGAGCAATGATAACAACCAAAAGTCCCCACCCTTGTGGATCTTAGTCAATAAATAATAAACTTCTTTATACACAAGTGTTTGTTTTATTATTGTTTAGTATAGAAGAGGTGGTCATGCTATGGAACAAAATATCATCATAGAACAGGGTAAGGAAGATTAGGAGTAAGAAGGTGAGATTTGGCAAGAAAGTTAAAGAAGGTGAGGGGGAAAAGCCAAGAGGATGGTGGGGGAAAGAGTCTACATGAGTGGAAGAGCTGCAGCAAAGGCCATAGGACAGTGTGTTGGAAGACAATGTGGAGGCTTGTGTGGCTGGGGCGGGGGACTCAGGAGCAAGTAAAGTAGTGGGAGAGGAGGATAATGAACTGACACAGGGGTGGGAAGGAAATGGGTAGACAACATAGGTCTGTGCAGTCCTATAAATGATCTTGCTTCTACTCTGAGAAAAATGGACATTCTCCCGTAGTTTTGAGCAGATGTATAATGTGATCTGACTTAAGTTTTATAAGACCTCTAAGGAGATGAGAAAGATGAAAAGATGACTTCTTGGGCCAAGATGACAACAGGGTAAAGAGTGAGAAGTACTTGGATTCTGGGCATATTTGAAAGTAGAACCAGTATGATTTCCTGATGGATCATACGCAGGGGATGAGAATACAAGAGGATGACTTCAAGGCCTGTGTGACTGGAGGGAGGAGCTTCTATTGACTGGGATGGTGAAGGCTACAAGTCTGGGGAAAAGAAACTCAGTTTTGTACTTAATTCTGAGCTGTGTACATTCAGGAGGAGATATCAAACAGACAGGTGAATAATCAAGTCTGGAGTTCAGGAAAGAGGCTTGGGTTGGAAGTATAAATCTGGAACTATTTCACATATGAAAGATATGTATACACACATGGGGGTGAGGGCAGATGTAGAAGAGAAGAGGGCTGAGTTCTGAGGCCTGGGCACTCCAGCATTAAGTGGTTGGGAAGAAAAAGAGGTATCAGCACAGGAAACTGAGAGGTCACCAGTAAGGTAAGAGGAAAATTAGGAGTGTGTGGTGTCCTCAAAGTGAAGCAGAGAAAATATATTAAGGAAAATGGAGACATCAACTATGTTAAAGGCTGCTTTCAAATTAAAGTAACAAGAAAACTAAGAAATGACTTTTGCCTTTAGAAACATGGAGGTACTCGATGCCCTTACCTAAAATAGTTTTGATAGGGGAGAGGAAGAAAGCCTCACTGGATGGTTTTTAGAGAATCTGCCTACATTTATGTCCCATATGGTATGCATTAAATACATAAGTTATTGAAATTAAAGTAGGAGGAAAATTGAGAGGGTGTTTAATTTATCCTGATGTGGAGATCCGATCTACACGTTGTATGGGAAACATTATATAATAGTGGTTAAGGGCATGAGATCCAGAGACACCCATTGCCAGGCTCCACCTGGAAATAACTTGAGTTTACTGACTATGAAACAGTAGTCAGATTCCCCAAACTCTGTCGTGCATAATAACAGCACTGCTTCCACAAACATTAGCCATGAGCAGGAGTCCATGTGCAGTGTGAGGTTTCCCTTTTGTTTGCATTCATTAAGATTTAAATGGCAACCATTTGTACACATGATGAAATTAACACAGTAGTACCCGTGCCTGTGGATATTTAATAGGAAGCAAAAGGTGATGCAGAATGGAACTCTTATGAAAACAGAAGTCATGAAAAATTGACAGAAGGAGTTGGTGCCTAAAACAGTTCAAAAGCACATGTGCATATTAGGCAGTGATTACATTCAGAAATCACCATATGTATGCTTTTGCACAATCTTAAAAATCTGTCACTTAGAAGTCTGCATATTAGTGATCTGCAAGCTTAGGTTAAGCTTTCAAAGGGAATCTTCACATCTATCCCCAACTCTATGTCCAATGCCACAGTGAAAATTATGCTACTTAGATGCAATATGCTCAGAATGGAGATAAAATAATTTAATCAGTTATGCACCCAATGTATAAACATTTATCATAGTCCTTTTCTATCTCAATCTCAATTAACTTTAAAATACCAATTTTATTACAAATATCTCCTCTGCAAAAAGAATATGAGCCTCTGACTTGATCAACATCATGGTCTTTCTGTATGAAAATGGTCCCTGAAAAACTGCATTTTTTCTTGATAAAAATGTCTTCCTCCTCAGAGAAAAGCTTTGAAATGAAGGTCAATAGATCAATCCCAGCCACATGCAATTTTTATTTATCCTTTCCTGTAACCCTAGGTTCAAGGCTATCCAAAGACTGCCAGACTGATTTGGTGAATCTCTGTCAAGGGAGAGATTATATGATTTTTACAGTTCAGCTGGAAAAGAAGCCAAGTTTATTATCTATCCTGCTAGGTAGCAACTGTCTATAATATTTAGCTTTCTTTCTTTTTTAATCCCTCTGTGCTGTTTTGTGTGGAACAGGGAACAAATATCTGCCATCTGACAGTTCCTTGAGGTCTTCTAAGGTAATTAAACCTGCCTTTAAGCAAAATCCCTCACCATATTACAGGGCTGGAAATTTACAGAACCGTGGCATAGACACAGAATGAAATCATGTCTTCTGAACTTTAGCATTGCTTCTGCAGTAATAGGAGGGGGAAATCAACAGTAATTACAGTCTAAATTAGTTGCATAATCCTGTGTGCATCTCATCAGGACATTATGTTCTGAGCAAGCAAAGAGAATAGAGTCACCTAGAAATTAGGATAGTTTTCAGGTGTGCTAATCCTGATTCATGTTTTGCAGCTGGTCTGTTGTGCATCTGCAGGCCCTTCGTAAAATTGGAACAGAATGCTCTTTCCAGTAAATTAAGAAAGTGTATAAGAGATATCTGAACTTTATATACTTTAAGGCAGGGTAGAGGGAAACATTAGGACCATTTCATCTAAGCTTCATTTTATAAAATACTAAGGCACAGATACAGTTTTCATTTGTCTATTGATTCCTGGAAATAGTCTATCTTTGGTGTCATTCAAAGGATATGAGTCCTGACGAATTCACTGCTTTTTAGAGAAGGAATTAGGAAAGCTTTCCCTTATTATTCTAATCCACAAATCCTTCAGATTATTCTGAATCTTTGGACCTCAAAGAAGTTTTTGCAACAGTCTCCAGCTTAGGCACCCACTATTCCAGACATGTACCCGCAAGATCTTAATATTTGCCCTATGCCAGAGAGACAATGTGACATGCTGGCAGGCACAGATGTGAATTCTGTTTCCCTAAACTAGCCATCTCATCTAAGAAAAACCACTGGACCCACATGACTGTGATACCTTAACAGCAAAACTGAGATAATAACACATTTCTATAGAGTTGTTGTAAGGTCTGAGTGAGGTGATATATGTGGAATTACATGGCACATGGAGAATATTACATAAACGATACAGAGACGGCATGTTGTGCTTATAGCTATATGTGTTTTGGGACAAAACAGACTTATATTCAATTCCCAATTCTGGCACTTACTAACAGTGTAGCCTTGGACTTTGCCGCTCTGGATTCTCAAATGCTAATTTATAGGACAGTAATGGTGAGCTCCCCTTTGTAAAGCTGCACTGGTAAGGATAATTAATGTATGTTAGGCACCCAGCACAGAGTGCAGCACAAAGAAGGTACTCAGGAGTGTGACTAACTATCCATGTTTTGGGCTTAGTCCTGAGCCCTCTATATGCCAATGACTTGAGAATTGCTCTCTCCAGCCAAGACATTGCCTTTCAACTGCCATTCCACCTACTTACTTGGCATTGCTGCTTAGCAGTCTCACAAGAATCTCAAACTTAACATATCACAAACTGACCTCCCTTTACCCCACGCTAATCTATTTTAATGCCAGTAGTTCTTATTTTGGGAAATGGCACTCAGTCGATAAAGCCAAAGAAGTTTGGAATAATCCTTCTCCTCTCCCTCTCCCATACTTTACATATTCAATCTAACACCAAGTACCATTCATCATCTCCTATGTTATGACTGAAATTCACATCGTCACCATCCTTCACCAGCTGCTCATTCTCTGCCCAACTCTCCCTGCCCTAATTTTACATGCCTGATCTGTTTCTTTAAATCCGAGTTTAAGTATCATCTCCTTAGAGAATCTTTCTTTGTTTACCCAATCTAAGGAGGTCCACAATGCTTTTCCATCTCTTAACACCCTACACATTACTTCCATAGATGTATCACAATGTAAAATACACATTTTTTAATTTACTTACTTGTTTGTTGTCTATCTTTATCAATACTGGAAAGTCCCTGAACTATATCTGTTTATCTCAAGTCGGAATTTGTTTCACCTTACACAGAGCCTGAAAAAGAATCAACACTAGATTAAATTTTTTAATGTATTGAGTAAGTGACTACAATTTGTAGCAAGTTACATTTATTTGTTTATGTTCTACTACATCCAGTGATTCAGTGATGTTATCAAAATGAATTCAGTATGCTAATAGTCATTCATATATTCATTCATTCAACAAACATTCTGATGTGTGCTAGGCCCTGAGATAGGGCAAAAGGCAAACTAAAGTGAATGAGATATATTTCCTACCCTTGAGGGCTTACTTTTTTGTTTGAAAGGCAGATGAACACATGAATCACCATATAGAGCGATTAATGCTTTAATTGTACTGTAGCCAAAGGCTTTGGAGGAAAAAATAATTCAGCTCAAGAGTTTCAGAAAGAAGGCACCATAGCATGAGTGATATATTAGCTGGGACTTGGAGAAAGTTGACCTTTTGGAGAATGGCCTTCTTCCTTTTGGAGAATGATTTGACAGAACATGAACATACTTGACTAATGACTCTTAGAAAATCATGAATCATATTTCTAATTTCCACATTAGATAAATAAATTAATGGCAAGTAGATGTATTTGTGTCTAATAAAAATATATTACTATAACAAGGGAAAGTCTTAATATCTTACATTTTCCTTTTGCATATAAACACTTTTCAGACAATCTAAAATCTTTATATCTGCTATTTCTTCTTTATATGTTTATTGGTACCTTTTTTCCCAGTGAAGGATCCTTTGCTTCTGAACATCCTTTCCTTTCAAAACTTATCTACTTGAGTGAATGTTTACTGAATATATTAGTCTTGCTTATAACATTCTGTGAGCCACTTACAGTGCCTTGCATAGCTCTTAGCCACTTTTTAGGCCAGAGTGACAATAAATACTTTTACATCATGTGTGCTTGGCATATTACACATCCTCTTAATTCATTTAATGGAAATATCAGTCTAAATATAAGGATAAAATTGAAACCTAATAAAAAGCTTCAAAGTCACAAAAAATTCTTAGAGCAAAAAGGGAACTCAAAGAATTAATGATTTGGGGGCAAAATCAGAGATTTTTTTTTTTGCCTTGGCAATACATTTGGCTCTGTGCACCAAGAGACAAGTCTTAGAGAAAATAAGCTTTTTATGTACCACCACTTGAAAATTTCTGCTCAACCTTTAAGTAATTTTTGTATTATGCAACCATGTCCACATTCATCCAAGAATTGTAAGAAGCCATGTAACAAGCACAGATTTAGGAAGTAAATACCAAGCCTGGGCTCAAGAGAAAAAGTACTCCAGCCTAGGTAAACATTTTTGTGGTAGAGGAAAACAAGGCATTAAAGTGTGGAGGCAATTAGTGTTTCTGTTTTGAACCTCATGTTGTAAGATTCTCCAACCTCCATGTGGGTGGAAAAATCTGAGGCTCAGGCTGAAACAGGAACTGCAATTCTCTGAAATCCCGCACAGAAACATCTTGTTTTTCATTTCAGAATTTGGTAAACAAGTTTGCTCCTGCAATAAACATACCCTGGTGACAGTACCCTGCAGGAATTCTGCTGCAGATGTTTGAAAACACGAACCTGCAAAAGCATACGTAAATTATATTCCCCCAGAAACTAATATTTCTGTATTACTTAGAATCATATCTTTCTTCTTATTTCAATCTTCCTGGCCTATTGCAAGGGATGGGTTACTTTCCATATTTACCTCAGAGAAAAATAGAAAAAGGTGGAGACACTAAGCTGAGTCTTAGTTTAAAAATGCCACCAACCTAGAAATTGTTCCCTAGAAGCCAACTAAGTAACTTAAAGTTGTTTTGTATGTTGCCCACAATAATCAGTCAAAAAATGAAACATGTTAGCCAACATACCAAGTTTTTGTTTATATTTTGCCAAGGAACATGTATGATCAAAAATAAGGAGCAAGAAAATTAGCTACTAAATGTTGAATGACACAGCTTGCCAAAGCAATGTGCTTGGCATCTTACATACATAACTTAATTGAATATTCACAGTAACTTTGGGACATAGATGACAGTGAAGGTGCAGAAGCTGAAGTAGTAGAGATATAATGCTATTTCATGAAAATTTGCTGAGCTTTTAAAAAGGCCATTTAAACTTATATTGGAATAAATATTTCATTAAGTAGAGAAGCTTCAATGAAACTAAACACAATAAGAACATTGTTTTGTCACTAAAGTATATCACAGCAGTTGGGATGAGGAAATTTTACTTGGATAACCTGCTTTATCTCAAAGAAATTTTTGAAAATGTAGAATGTAATGGGAAGTTTAATAATTATCTCATGAAGCTGATTCAGTTAGAAAAAGTAGAAAAAATGTCACCAAAAACTGCCCTATTTTTGTCTGATCATCTTTGTCTTCAGGTTTGTATCAGGTTTTTTTTATCAGCACATGAAAATGAGGTAATAGTTAATGAGATTTATCTCTTTCAATGGTGGAAAATAAAAGCTCATGTAAATTTTAGAAAATATGGTAATTGGAGATCTGGCTGCTTTATCACTTAAGACTGTTTATAGACAATAAAACAAGACAATCATATTGTCTTTTATTTAGTTAGAGATAAGTGGTGAACATGGGGGAAAATGTACGAAAAATTCAAGGGTCAGAACTCTAAAGAAGGAAAAAGCGAGTAAAGAGAAGGTGGTACTGCTTCCCGCTTGCATATGTTTGTGTGTCTGTGTTCAATGTGCATATTATTAAAGAATGTAAACCTGGGGAGTTGGCGTAATTGGTGTAAACACCAAGATACCCTTTTTGGACATTGTCTTCCTCAAGGTTATCCATTATGTTAGTGGAAAAAAATGTTAGGGTGTATATATGTGTGCCATCATTTCTCAAATATAACCATTAATTATGGAAATACATACTAGAAAAGGGAAAACTAATTCACTTTTAATTTTGCCATCTAGTGATAATGCCTATTAGTATTCTGTTATGTTCTCCTCCAGTTTTATGCCTTCCCTAATAGTAAATGGCAAATTGATAAATAATCTTTATCTGCTAGGAAATAGTCATTTTAAAATCTGTTAATGTGTTAATGGATGTACAGTATTTCAATTTCAATATATAGACAAATCTTAATTTACTGATTTAGTCACCTATTGTATACTTAGATTATTTCAAATCATTTATGTGATATAAAAATGCTCTAATGGCTAAATCTTCTTGAACATTAAATTTGTTTCCTTAGGATAAATACATAACTTCACCTTGACTAGATCTAATCATGTACACATATTCAGGTTTTATTATCTATTGGAAATTACCCCCTCAAAATGTCTGAGCTATGAATTCTTCTTACACTGGTATATAAGAATCCCTGATACTGAACTTCATTATATGTAAATACCACGTAACGGTAAAATGAAATAGCATAATATTTGTTTTTGGAGGCTCTATATGTAACACAGAGAGTTTTTGTGGAAACTATGGAGAATTTGTAACAATCTGAAAGACAAAAAACATCAGACAGTATATGAACTAGAATTTGAGTATTATTTTATCACGTTTATGGTATTTAGCATTCTGTCTGCATTATTAAAGAAAAGAAAAATGTATAAGACTAGAAGAGGGGTCAGCAAACTTTTTCTGTAAAAAGCCAGATGGATATTTTAGGCTTTGCAAAGCCATATAATCTTTCTCACTCCTACTCAACTCTACTGTTATAGTATGAAAGCGACCAAATGGGTGTGGCTGTTTTTCAATAAAATTTTACCTACTAAAAGAGGCTGCAGGGAGCATTTTGCTTGCTGGCCATAGTTTGCCAACCTCTGTGATAGAACATGAGACCCCTCATCTCCCTACTATTAAATCTGAGGTTAATTAATGATTCAGTAAAATGAAACTCAAGATAATTATACATTATTTATTTGGTCTCAATGCAGAAGGAAACACAATGTTGCCTTACATTCTGTTCATTAGTCTGCTTTCCTTTGGATCTTACTTGGACAGCTCTTCTGACTTTACCCTTTCAGAACCAGAGCCCAAACAACTTTTCTCTCTCTCTCTCTCTCTCTCTCTCACACACACACACACACACACACAAAACCACATCTACAGCACATACCCACAAAACACCGTGAAAAAGTGATACAACTCTGTACTTTACCCATACTTGCTGACACGCTCAATTTACAGATCTCTAGCCCTTTCAATTCATTTAGTTTTAGAATCCATCCAATTTTATTAATTATTTTACCTCACTTGCCTCCACGTGTATATATACCTCCTGTGTATTTTATTTTTTAAACGCTAATCTTCACAAATATTACCATTCCATTTGTCTTGGCTCTCCCTGACACAGGATGTAGCCAACACAAACTTTTGTAGAATTTAATTGAATGTAAAATTATTTCAAGTCTTTCTATCTAACATCATATATGAGAAGTAGGTTTTGTTTATTAGCTCTTTCTACAGACATCATTGCAGAAGCAAGCTCTATGTGTGAGATCCGTTGCCATTTGTATGGGATATAGAAATATAAAACTCAGGCCTATCCTTAAATGTTTATAGGTTACTTAAAGAAGTGACATCAGAAGATGGCATATTATGAGTTTTCAACACTCACTGCCTCACAGAAACATCAATTTGAGCAACCAGTCATGCTTGAAAGTACCTTTACAAGGTGTAAGGAATCCAGATGAGAGATTATAGTACCTGGGTAGAGCACAGAAATAATAAAAGACACATTGAAAGGGATATGAGGGATAGTTTTATATTACTTGCATCTTTCTTCCCTCAAGGCCTCACAGTGCAGTATGATGAGAAATACCCTTTGCATGGAGAAATAAGAGTGAAATGAGCACCCAACTTTGCTGCAGATTCCAGCACCAGGCCTACCCCAGTAAACCAAGTGCCAGAATGGATCTCAGCCCCAGGCTCTAAGTACTCCTGTGGCTGCAGACTCCAGGCTGACACAAACACAAGGTCAGCATTCATAGCCTCAGCCTTCAGGCCTAACCCTGTGAACCCAAGCCCAAGGTCCACAGCAGTGCCAGTACATCCCACATAGATCCACGTGCTAGGCCCACCCATGCCAACCCAGGTGCCAGGTTTACCCCAGTGGCCGTAGGCCCCAGACATGCTACTATGGACCCAGGCATCATGTCAGCCCCTGTGGATTCAGGCACCAGGCCCCCACACTTGATTACCCAGGCACCAGACCAAACCAACCAAGGATTCTAGCACCAAACCCACGCACAGACTCTGCCAGCTGGTCTGCCCAGAATCTCTGGACGGGCTTTTTGGTAAAAAGCTTTCCCTCCCAAAATGTCTATAAAGACTATAAGAGGCACCTACCTCTCAAATGTGCAGACACCAATGCAAGGCCACAAATATCATGAATAATCAGGGAAACATGATACCACCAAAAGAACAAAATAAAGCAGTAGTTAACCCTAAAGAAATGGAGATCTACAAACTTTCTGATTAAAAAAATAAAAATCTTAAACTCTGTGAGCCACAAATGAAGACAGATAGGCAAGTAAATGAAATCAGAAAAACAATATCTGAACAAAATTAGATGTTCAACAAAGAGATAGATACCATATAAAAAACCAAACAAAAATTCTGGAGCTGCAGAACATAATAACTGAACTGAAAAATTCTATAGTGAGCCTTAATAACAGATTTGAGCAAGCAGAAAAAAGAATCAGTCAGCTCTAAGACAGATCATTTGAAATGATCCAATCAGAGTCACAAAAAGAAAACTAAATGAAAAAGAGTAAAGAAAACCTACAAGACATATGGAACACCATAAAGCAAACTAAGGTTCATATCACAAGAATCTCTGAAGGAGCAGATAAAGAGAAAGGGGCAGAATGCTTATTTAAAGAAATAATGGCAGAAAACATCCCAAATCTGGACAAGGAAATAGACATCTAGAAAAGGAAATAAACATGAACCCAAAGAATCCAACAGAGATTTTAAGTGAGATACATAGTCAAATTCTGAGATACCTCAAAGAGCTAAAAATAGAAATACCATTCGATCCAGCAATAGCATTATTAGGCATCTGCCCAAAAGAGCATAAGACATTCTGTAATACAGACATCTGCACCCGAATGTTTATGGCAGCACAATTAACTATTGCAAGGACGTGAAAACAACCCAAGTCCCCGTCAATTCATGAGTGGATTATTAAAATTTGGTATATCTTTACAATGGAATATTACCCAATTCTAAGAAATGACGGTGAGCTAGAACCGCTTATATTATCCTGGATTGAGCTTGAGCTCATCCGAAGTGAGGTGACAAAAGATCAGAAGAATGGGACACATATCTGAGGGATGTGGTGAGCATTGTGGAGGGGAGGGGCATACCTCTAACCCTTG
>VBSM01000272.1:32994739-33029947 GCA_008086735.1 Cheirogaleus medius
TGTATTTTAAACACATTTATTTTAATAAGGGCTTTACAGACATCCATCACTCAACATAACTATATTTCATTTCTTACATTTGTAATAAAACCTTATTACAAATATTAATAATTCTGATTTATTTTTTTCTTTTCTTTGGTGAAATCATTTTCTAACTGTGAACTTCCAGGAAACTGCTTTAGTTTCCCCTATAAGTCTATTCTATGCTGAATGTTTCTCAAATAACTATTAATTTTGCCCAGGCCTCTGTTAGAGCTGTTGATAAAGTGATTTGTTACTAGATGGTATATGTGTGACTGGCATATGCTACAGCATGGATGAACCTTGAGGACACTATGATAAGTGAAATATCAGTCGGTCATAAGACAAATACCATATGATTCCACTTATATGAGGTACTTAGTGTAATCAAAATCATAGAGACAGAAAGTAGAAGGAGCTGGGCTAGGGAAAGAATGGGGCATTATTATTTAATGAGTATAGAGTTTCAGTTTTACAAGGTGAAGAGAGTTATGGAGATGGATGATGGTGATGGCTGCACAACAGTATGAATGTATTTAATACCACCGTACTGGCACTTAAAATGGTTAAAATACTAAAGTTATATGTATGTTGCCACAATAAAAAATTTGGAAATTATGTACAACATTCTTAATCAAGGACATAGCATCAGTATATTGATTAAAAACTTCAATCAAAAACAAAGTTTTTGGACATTCTGTCTAAATTACACATGAGAAATAAAAATCAATAAAAATGTGGTTATATATGAAATGGAAGAGCATCTGACATATAGTTCTTTCTTGTTAGTCTGTAGCTTTGTATGTTAAAAAAAGATGCATCAGTTGCCATGGAAAATTGGCTCTGCTGAATCTTGGAGCCTGGTATATAAGGATTTGATGAAATCTTGTAATTTTAAAATGAATAGGCTTATTTTACAGCCATTCACCTAATGCAGGTTTGGATTCTTGGATGTACAACCATCCCATTCAACACAAAAGATCAGATATTTGGGTTCAAGTAACACTAACTATCCTTGAAATCACAGACTTAATTTTTAATATCAGAAATATAGAATTCTAACATTTTAAGGGCATATAAAACATTGAGCAAGAAGTTAAAGAAATTATCTAGGTCTTTTTTCCAGAGGCTGATTTTGTAAGAAAACGTATCATTCCTTTAATAAAAATATAGTGCTTTCTCTTCATTTACATCATAGATTATAAAGTATAGTTTTAAATCTCTTTCAATGACATGAGGCACATTGCATATATCCACAGCTATCCAACTAGGATAACTTTTAAAGTTTTTTTGGTCATTTGAATTCATTTATATTCATCTCAGTATTGAAGAGTATAATGAATGCATGGTATTCATGTTGATGACATATACGCCATAAAAGTTTAATTGTCATTCTGCATTAATTAAGCCTGAATTAATGAACACTTTCAAAGTTTTGCAACAGTTGAATCACCAGTTCCCACCAAGCATGACTGAAGCAGAAGTAGCTCATTCTGAATGCTAAAGCCATTCACAGAGCAAAAAAAACAAAAGCAAGAAGAGATACACAGACCTTGGTCAATTATAATATTGAATAAGCAGAGTACATTGGCAAAAATGCCAAATTCTAGGTAGAATTTAAAATTAACATCAATATTCTTTACTCTAAATGCTGTTGTTAATGGATTGCTTTTTTCTTTCATAATTTTTATCATAATGTATGAAGTTTTGAACAGTGTAAAGTAAAACTTGCCTACGTTACACAAGTGGTATCTGCATTCAGGGCTAAATTTCTCACTGATTTAGAGGTGGTGTGTGGGTGGGATCTAGGGAGAACCTATACTATAATGCTAATATCCTCTCCCTGTTTAATTCCACGGCTAATCCTTAAAAAGAAGTATGGTACCCACTTTATAAAGGCGTGAAAGTTGAGATTTAAAGATGTGCAGTCCCTCATCCAAGTTTCCAAAGGTAGAACCAGGAAGCAGATGTAAAATGTCTGATTCTAAATTTAATCTCCCCCTTTCCACTGCATAACTAATGATGCCTTTGAATAGTATAAAAAGAAGAAGTGAGAATTGAAACCATCTTTACAGCCTACTGTCTACCTCAACATGACTTTGCTATTCTACTGTCCTCACCAACAAAAATTTAGTATTCCAGGAAACTCTTACCAGGAAGAAAAATGTTGCAAATTACTTTATTGCTCATTGCAGGAACTTCAAGTCTTCTATAGAAAGCATTTAACAACAGTTTACACTTTAAGACCCTGTGAACCTTTGCATCAAAATCTTCCTCTTTCTGTGTCTCCCAATTCTTAACTCTTAATCATGATTTTTACCCAGTCCTAACCAAGCATGTCTTCCCCATCCCCAATTACACACTGAAAGACCTGTCTTGCACCAGACTTCAGAATCTCAATAAATATTCCAAAGTTGTTCTTCCTCCTTCTGAGATGCCACTAAGATTCTTGAGGTAGCACTCTCCCTTACCACAGCAAGCAATAAACAGCTTTGTCTTATCATCAGGTTATGTTGATAATATTTGGAGGAGACAGCTTTTGACAGATAGGAGAAATTGGCTTGGATTGAATAAAATATGAGTTTATTTCAGAATATGAATTTGAGTTGAAGGTGGAACTCAGAGATAGAAATGGCTATTTGTCTTTGAATAATAGCTCAAAAATCATTCTGTCTTGGAGCTTCCTCTAATCCCCTACTATAAATCTGAAATTAATATCTGTAGAATCAGAGAATCATGTGCATACCTTATCATATCACTTTACAAAAAAATCTGTGTACCACATGGAGCATATATGAAACAAAAAAATAAAATCAAACCTCATTACTCCTACCCACGTTCTGCACTGGAGCATCACCATTAGCAATAAAGCTACCTGAAGGCTCCTGCTCCATGTCGCCCTACTGCCTCTCCCAACCCCTACAGATAACACTGCTTTGCAACTCACAGTTAGTTTTTGAAGATAAATGTTAAAATAGTTTTGTCAGATATCTATGTCTGCCTATGCTTTTTAACTAAATTTTAGTCTTTCAAGAATGAAATCATATTTCCTCTAACTTTCCTTTTATACCGAATATGATGTTTCCACGATTTGCCTCTGTGCAGATAGCTGTAGAACTTTCATTTTTACTGGTTGTTTTGTTTTGTTTTAGGAAGGCAACTTGACTGACCTTTGAGAGGACACTGGTGACACTCCACACCCCTTCCCATATCTTGCCCAATGCATCTCTTCATATGTATCATTTGCAATATCCTTTATAATAAACCAGTAAACGTGTTTCCCTGAATTCTGTGAGCTGTTCTAGCAAATTAAATCCAAGGAGGGGGTCGTGGTAACCCTAGCTTATAACCAGTCCATCAGAAGCACAGGTAAAACAACCTGTGGCTGGCGATTGGCAACAGAAGTGGGGGGCAGTATTATGGGACTGAGCCCTCAATCTGAAGATTCTGAGGCTATCTCCAGGTAGTTAGTGTCAGAATTGGATTGGAGAACACCCATCTGGTGTCCACTGCAGAATTGCTTGCTGGCTTGCTTGCTTGCTTATTGATGGGGGGAAATCCTCACGCATTTGATCACCAAAGTCTTCTATGTTGTTGGTTGTGGTATGAGAGCAGAGGAAAAATATGTTGTGTTTTTTCCACTCAGATCCTTCATGCAAGATCAGGAAAGGGAAGATTGAGGAAAAGGAGCTCTATCACTCTGTTTGTACTGTGATGGGGGAAAGGAGGCTGTGGGCTGACTGCTGGAAAGGGAAAGTGCTGTGGGCCAGAGGAGGTCCCTGTCCTGTGCTAGCAGGCTGCGACCCACGGAGAAAGCCACCAGTGAGAATTGAGAAAATGTCTGCAAAGTACCAGTGTCTCATTGTTTCTTCTTCCGGCTCTCTGTAGCTCCCCTCTATTATTCCTAACTCATATAAAAGTCTATTAGTGGCAAGAGCCTGTGTTTGAAGGGCTTCAGCACATGAAATAGGAGAGGCAGTCACCATCCCTAGGATAAAGCTAAGTGGAGACAGGACAGCAGCTAGAAGAGGGAAGAAAGATGATGTTACAGATAGAGAAACTAATACTAGGAAGGAATTTGGAGCAAGTGCTATACAGGTATATGAAAGAGCCCTGGAATTGCTCAAAAATGGGAGGCAAAGGTATCACTAAACATCCTACAGTATGTGGGATAAGGGCCAATGCCATTTTGTCTAGAAATAGAAGGAAAGTGTGAGACCTCAAAAGGCTAGGGAAATTAGGGACTGACAATTACACGTTGAATTATAATTACTGGGCTTTCCATCTTTCCCACAGAAACTCAGAGAACTAGTTTAGGTTTTCTCTCTCCTTAAGTCTTTATATTGAATGCATGAATAAATGAAAGAAAGAAAGAAATAACTTTTGGAGCAGAAATAAAGACTCCAGAAAGATTTAAGTGGGAGATACTGATATAGAGGTCATCTACCTAGAATTTAAAATGGAGTTGCAGATTAAAGAGCAAAGGTCACATAAAAAGAAGAGGAAGGAAGTTTTTAAGTTGGAGAACAATCCTATCAGGATTAGGAAATAAAAGAGCCCTTGTTCTGCATTTCATATACAAAAATCCATCCATTCTACTGATCTCACCATTCAGGCTGACACTTGCCTTAACCTCTGACTTGTGCAGTATGTTTGCATCAAGAGTGTTTCTCCACTGAACAGATTTCCTTGGTTGCCATGGTAAAACAGAGAAGAAATATTTGAATCCAGTTGGAGCTATTAACCATCCATTATAATCATGGTGCCTCTATAGAGTCTTCCTGTATTAAACCTGCAGGTTACTAGTTCCAAATATGGTTTGTGTTTCCTTGAAGAATTTTGATTTCAATTTTGTTCTTATGCCTTGTAGTCTCTAGGCTTTCCTCCCCTATTTACTTTGATTCTTAAAAGAAAATTTAAGACACAATCTCCTTGATCATTCTATTGGGCCAAAGCTCAATTTCAAATGGAATATTCAAAATTGGAGATACATTAGAGGAATAATTATACATTATGGAGACTAAAATCTCTTTCTTGATCTCTGAAGAAACAAATATTCACCTCCTAAAGGAAAAAAAATCATTGGAATATTCTCTAGAATATAATATGATTAAAACTTGTATTCGAACGTGGTTCAGAAGAAATTTAGGGCCTTGCTCTTTCAGTGTGGTCTCTGGGCCCAAAGCACTGGCATTATCTGAGAGCTTGCTAGAAATGCAGTTTTCCAGACTCTACTCAGACTTAATGAATCTTCGTCTATAAAATTCCCAGGTTATTAGCATGCACAGGTATTTTAAGGAGCATTGTTCCATAGCACTGAAGAAAAACTCAGGGCATATCTTGGGGACCGTGATGATCTCTGGAAGGTCCAAGGCAGAGGTAGATCCTCCAACCCTCTCCTAGCCTTCACCACCAGAGCAGTTTGGCTTTTGTTTGTATTTTTTTATGTAATAGGGTCCTATGTCAATCTTTAAAAATGTAATGTATTGCTTAGAGAAAGCTTTAAAACCATTTTTCAATGTAGCAAACTTTCTCAAGTCCAAAAGTATCCTAGAGAATTTCCCAACCTGTAAGCTAAGGCTGCTGGTGGATAGATCCATACACATACGTGTATACACACACACACACATACACACACACACACACCTGCTTTGTCTAGAGCCTTAATTCTTATTTAATTCTTAATTTTTAAAATATATTAATATGCCATTAAGATAATGAAACAGACTCATTACAAGTGGAAATTTTAAAAAAGAAGAAAAAAGATAGCTAATAAAAGCGTGATAGTGGTCAGCAAATGGAAAAACAAGGAAGAATATTAACGCAAATCTAAATCATAGCAACTAGAAGAAGAGCAGTTTTCCATCAGCAGTGGCAGATATTCAGAGAAGAGAAGCAGGAAAAAAATGTGTTCTAGGAGATATTACAACGTGACTTCCATGTACTTTTTTAGCTGTCAGTTTATATGTCTGTCACAGGAAGCAGAGTGTAGTGGGTTATGTCATTTTATAACCATAATAATGTTCTGAGCCAAACCAGCTGCCTCAGCCTGTTGCTGTGACCTCAAATGCAACAGATGAGGACTGAGAAAGGAACATTGGATTTGGCAATTAGGTGGCTATTGGTAACCGTGGAGAGGGCAGCTTTAATTGAATAACAAGGATGAATTCCAAACTGCTAGGGGGTGAGAAAGAGAAGCTAGCAGAATGGAAAATTCAGATATGTTTTTACTCTAATAAAAAAATTGCCATGAGATAAAAAGTAGTTTGATGAGATAACAGGCTTAGGGATAATTTTTTTAAGATGGCATTAATAGAATGCTAATCAAATTTGTAAATTGAGAGAAACAAAAATGGAGAAAAGGATTGAAGAGGGAAGATTCATTGACATAGGTGAAAAGAATGGGATAATTTCTGCTGTATTCTATCTATGCCAATAATATTATTATTAAAAATTTTAAGCATGTAATGAAGTTGAAAAATTTTTTCAGTGAATACCCATATACAATTACCACCACCATTAACATTTAACTGTATTTGTTCTATAACATGCCTATCTATCCTCCTGTCTATCCTCCTACCACTCAGTCCTTATTTTTTATGCATTTTGATGTAAATTGCTTTCCACTAAAAACTTTGTCATGAATTTCACTAACTGAAGTTCAATATGTGTTTATAATATTTTTCTTTCTTTTGAGGTAAGATACAATGAAATGCAAAATCTGATGTGTACATTTTACTAAGTTTTCACAAAGGCACATGTCTATATAATCCAAACCCAGATCAAGGTATAGAAACTTCCCATCACTCCAAGAAATTCCTTCAGGTCCATTCCCAGTCAATGCCCAACCACACACCTCCAGAGTCACCCATTGTTCTGATGTTTTCCCATGTAGATTATATTTGTCTGTTATAGGACTTCATAAAAAATGGGTTAGTACAATATAAATTTATTTGCAGAAGTCTTCTTTCACTCAGTAAAATGTTTTCAAGGTTCATTTATATTTCTGGGTATGTCAAGGGTACATTCCTCCTTACTGTTTAATAGTACTCCATTCTTTAGCCATTGTCCCAGTGATGGACACATGATACACCTAAAGCTGCTTTGAACATTCTTGTACAAGTCTTTTGGGGAGTATATATTTTCATGTATCGTGAGTAAATACTTTGGAGCAGAATTACTGGGTTTTAGACTAGCCGTATGTTAAAAGAATTGGACATACCTTTTCCCAAAATACTTGCACCATTTTATACTCACATCAGTAATGTGTGAGAGTTCTTTTTTCTCCAAATCATCTACAACATTTGATATCTTGTGTCTTGCCATTCTGCTGGATGTATAGCAATATCCCATTGTGTTAATACGTAGTTTGGGGGTTTGTTTATTTTATTTTTTGGTATCAGAAGGCAATCTCATATACCTTAGCACTCATATTACAGCCCTTTGAACAGAAGATTGTAATTGCTAGTTTATGTTTGTTTCCTCACCTAGAATGAACTTCTTATAGATAAGGGCCATGTTGTATATTATTCCTTATTTTTTACTAGTATTTAGCCCAGTGATTGTGTTCAATAAATGCTTATTTAATTTAATTGAATCAAACATGTTCCTGTTGGCAATTCTATCAGTGAAGAAGTCAGCATGGAAGCTTCTCCCTCCCCCTTCTCTTCTGTTTTTAGAGAATCAGTTTGCCAGTGGCAGTGCACATACAGAAAAGAATGACAGACTCGCAGTAGGGGAAAACAGCATGTTGTGTTCCAACTGAAGGCAGACAGGGGCTGGGGAGTCTACTCTGTGTAATATTTAGATATATATTTCAGAGTAAAAACTTGCCTCTGTGATGTAAGTTTTAAGTGGTTTTTATCAATTATATTTCAACCATCTGGACTTTTACTAATAGATACTACAGAAAACTACAATGTGGACAATAATCAGAAAGTAAAACATAACTTCCAGGGATAACAAAGGGCATTTTATTTTCTTGAAAAAAATATGAAGCTGAAAGCTAAAGGCTGCTTTCTTTGTATGCAGTAATCCCCAAGAAATGTGATAAAATTCTTGAAGCATATTATTGCTCTGGTGACATACCAAAAAAAATAAAAAATAAAAAAATAAAGAAAACAAAACAACAGCATAGCTTTGGGGCTCAGAAGCATCAGAAAATAGTCATATACCATGCCTCAGAATTTATTCATATAGGGCTGGAACATTATTTGTCAATTTACTTCCGAGAGCACATGGATGAAAAGTAAACCTTACGAAAAGGTATAAAGATGATAAGTGTAGAATGATTTGTAAAATTATGATAAATCAAGAAATTCTTTTGTTGTAACAAAGAAATACATGGTATCTCAGGAACATCTTCAAAAAGAGGTGATTGTTTGCTTTATCCATTAACACTTCCAATCTACTTTATACGAGCACAGTATTTGTCAAACACTTTCTAGATATTAGCATACATCCATGTACCAAGATCTGTTATATGCCTTTCAACATACAGTATCTGAGATTGAAGCAATTCTGCTTGTCAGAGTTCATTTGACGTTTCTTCTCATTCCTTTGCTAAAATCTTAAAAGTAGCAATCTAATCAGGAGAGGGGAAAATTGGATAATGAAAAAATATTGAATGCCTATCATGGTAAGGTCTGCTAATTGTCCATAAAAAAAAAAGGTTTTTGTTTTTGGTTATTTTTCTGGAATGGCCTTTAGGAGACTGTTGGTGAGACATGGGCTATATTTTGCATAGCCTTCCTTGCATCCAACATAAGCATGTATTGATTCTCAACAGAGGAATGTGAATAAAAGTGATATGTATTACCTCCAGGCCAAGACTTTTATGAAGAAAACAAGGTTTCTCTACTGTATTTATTTCCTCAGATTTGAGTGTAAAGAAATCCAAGGCACTAAGATAGTAAAGCTACAAGGTAAAAGCAGCAAAGTTTCTGAATCTCGCCCAGAGGAAAAGTGGCCTCCTTACCAGGAATACCTGCATTAGATTGTTAAATGAATGATAGCTTTTATTTAGTTAAGCAACAGAAGTTTCACCATTCATAAAACTAAGGCCCAGTGACCTCAGTAACTCCTATAACTTAACCAAGTCACACAGCTAAAAGAAAAATCAAAGGCTAGGATTTTAACCAAGGTCTGCCTGGCTCCAAAATCCAGACTACAAATCTACCCCATACATACAAATAAGTCATAACAAACTTTTCAGAAGTATAAGGAAAGAGATAATTAAATCCAAACTTGCTAATTTTATAAAAGAAAACTGTAAATGATTTAGCTGAGTTCACATAGGTCTCTAAGCAACAAATTTGGGGAAATAGATCCAATATTCTTTTCATCATACCATAATATAGAAATGAGCAATAGTTATCAAAAGAATGCTCAATTCATAATATATATCAATTAATGCAAGAAAGCAATTCTTATTATGTTATAATTCATTCTTCATTTATTACAAAAGATATGTCATTGTTTGCTTACATAGGACAAGAGTTGTAGGTGTCATTTTCTCTACTTCTTTATCGGATGTGTCTTCTGTTTTGTGTACTTGTAAGCCTTTTACTCATTGCAATCATTTACATTTTTGCCACTATGTTTTCATTATGTCATGCATAAAATACTGGAGAGTAAAACAAAATCTAGAATCATAAATTGTAGGCATTAGGAAAAATCTTATAGTCCTTATACTGTAAAATTCTTACTTCAAAGATAAGGAAACTGAGGCTTAAAGAGTTGAAAGAATTTTCCCAAATGGACAAAACTAATCATTAATAAAGTTGACACTAGACTGCAGATGATACCTGCCCTTTCTTCCCCACCTTGCAGCCTTAGACATGAAATAAAATACTAACTGTGGGACTTTTTTGGTGACATACATACATTTCAGTCAAAATCAAGAAGTCATAGAAATTAAGAAAAATAATAGAGCAGTGTTGTTCAATTTGGATATTCTTCATGGTAAGGAGGAAGTCATGGCAATCAAAGACAGTATGAGAAAATAATTATATAAAATTAACATTTATAGTCACTAGTAAATGTTTAGTGTAATATTAGTTTCATTACTCAAATTCCAAATAACAACCATCTCTATTACATTCATAATTCTGTTGTGGTTATAGTCTTTTCAGAAGTATCAAAAGAAGGCTTTGTTCTAGCTACAAGAAAGTAGATATAAACCTCGTTATTTTGCTTCTTTCCTGACACAATTCCCATTACGTATCATCAAAAAATGCTATGTCAGAGGGAACAAAACCTCCCGCAAGATTCTTACTCATTGTGCAATTACCAAAAAAGTGGTAGAAGCTATGCACAACATTTGTTTCCAATTCCAGTTTAAGGAACCAGGATGTGAAATCATAAATCACGAGTCTCTGTAACCATCTTGCTGGATGAACACCAGCATGACAAACCCTGGAGTGCTCAATTAGCCCAAAGCTTTGGCTGCTCTGGATTCACATCGGTCCCCCGACAGTGGGTGTTTGATGGGAAAAGTCTTTCCAGGGGATTCTGAATACTCCATTGCTAAACAATGTTGCCAACAGTAGAATAAAAGCGTTTGGTCTTTCTGAAAGAAAATAAACATTTTCATACTGTTCTCGAAAGCCTGACAAAGACAATAAAACTGAGGCAATCAGTTGGGTGGGGTGGCCCATGTCTGTAATCCCAGCACTTTGGGAGGTCAGTTTAGGAGAACCGCTTGGGGCCAGGAGTTTGAAAGCAGCCTGGGCAATATAGTGAGACCCCATCTTTACAAAAAAATAAGGAAAAATTAGCTGGGTGTGTTGGCACGCACGAATGTAGTCCCAGCTATTCGGAAGGCTGAGGCAGGAGGATTCCTTGAGCACAGGAGTTTGAGGCTGCAGGAGTTTGAGGCTGCAGTGGGTCCTGCTCTGTTGTCCAGCTGCACTTCAGCCTGGACAACAGAGCAGGACCCCATGTGGAGAGAGAGACAGAGAGAGACAGAGAGACAGAACGAAAGAACAAAAGAAAGAAAGAGGGAAGGAAGGAGGAAAGAAGAGAAAGAAAGAAACTGAGGCAATCATGAAAGCTCTCTGATTGGGGATGGAAGGTGGGATAGGAGAGAGACAAAGGAAAGTGAACTATAAAACCGATTATCAAAATCAGGCTTATCTTTCTTATCAGTTCTCTGAATTTGGTGGACCTAAGAGCAAGTGTTGAAAGGCACTGAAGTTTGGTGTGTTTTGTTTAAGAACAGAGAAGAAGTAAATACAAAAAGGCTTAATCTTGGATATAATTAAGACTATGGAAAGTCCAGTTGAACTGGGAAGGAGATCCTTAATTAAACTAAGCTCTCTAATTTTAAAAAACCATAATGTGAGAATTTGATGAGAAGGGGTCATATCCAAAATACCAAGATCAAATGATCTGTTTGTGATCTAAGGTTTAAAAGGTGAGGATTCATTATCTAACTTCACTTTTCTTTATACTATATTTATGGAGAAGAAAGTTATTTTGGGGTAATAACTGAAACTAAAAACTTTCAACTTGGGCCTCAGGGAGCACTTAACTCTACCAGCCTCCTAAAAGGACAAAGGGTTTGCACAGAAGTGAAGCACCTACTGAGTGTTCAGCAGTTACTGATTCTGGAAGTGACAATCGGGAAAACTTGCCTTACCCTATTTTCTCATTTTTAGTTACCTGAATTTAGTTACTTTCCTCAGTAGACCCTTCTTCTATTCTACTGCTCTGTACCTCTGCTATGCAACACTCGTAATACCCCCTAAACACAGCTCTTCATCCTATAGAGCTACAGAGTCCAGTGCTCCAGTCTCTCTCCTTCCACAGACATAGCTCTGACATTCAGATCACAGTCACTTTGCTCTATCTTAGGTGTAATAGCTGGGTCTTTTAGTGGGGGGAAGGGATTGTTGCATAGGAGAGGTATCTGAAGCTTCAAAATTATTACAGCCTTTAGAAACTTGAGTGTACTGCCAATTACTATAAAAGGAGCAGATGTGAGGGTTACTAAAACTTTAGAAACAATGCCTTGCCTATAAACTTAGCAGTGAAAAGTGGTCTACCCAGATGTTTGGCTTCCAATGGCCATTTCAACACTTTGGATTAAGTCATTGTTGGCTACCTACATAGCCACAGACAGGCCAGACTAATAACCCAGATTGTGACACTGAGTAGGAGTGGCAATGGGGTAGCACCTGCAAGTTATCAGTAAGCTTCTTGCCTCTGTTAATTAGACATCTAGTCTTTTTTAAAAGGAAGACTTTAAAAAAATCTCTGGTCTCCTCAGCTGTGCTACACACAATACCCAGTGGAAGAAAGAAACAAAAACAAAATGATAGGAAATATATTCAATACATCAGTGTGCTCATGAAATAATGTAATGTGAATTGGGCACTTTACAATTATAATTGTCCTTATGAGATGTGATTCTATGGATGAGAGAATAGAAAGTTACTGACATTAGCTTGTTAAATGCCTCAGTTAATGCAACAGGATGCTTACTTTCATCTGAGCATCACGGATTGTTTTGATGCAACATGACGCTAGAACACAGATGTCAGGCAAATTATGTCTTTTAGGTCTGGCCTAGACCTTTCTATGTTACTTGAAAATGTGGGGTGATTTTCCATTCCAAATTGGCTAGGGCAAAGCAGAGAGGATTCTGAAGGAGGCATCTTTGCAAGAAGAGTGTCTCTCACGATTTAATTTCCATAGCAATTTAAGGAAATGGTGTGGGGGCGGGGACAGGCATAGAGACGGTAGAATAATTGCTCAGAGCTGACAGGGTGTGAGAAAGCTGAGCAGTTTTATGTGCATAATATTAACCTCCACACATTTCCAAAACGGCCTCTTTATTCAGCGAAAATATTCTCAACATCTATGAATAGGTACTTTGAAACTGAGTAGCATCATGACAGGTCAGAAAATGCCACAGGGCATAACAATATATATTTTTTCAAACCCAATCTGAAGTTTCTTGTAACATCAAGTAAGGCAGTTTTAAAATAGATACTGACATCCTTCAAAGATTATAAATTTGTGGTTACTTCTGCCTTCTGCTTTATTAGAAATTCAAGGTGGCAACAGTCAAAATAAGATCAGACTATGCCTATACATTAAGATGAATTTCTTTAAACTAAAACATGGAATTTAAACATTTAAAAAAATGGTAAGAATTTAATCATTAGACAGAATTCAGCCTTCTATAAAATAGTTTGTGTTTATAAAGAAAGTTCTATGCATTACATAGAAAATATAAGGTAGAAAGTATTTCAAATAGTAATGATGAGGCTGGGTGAAGAAGTGACTAAAGCATTACCTTTAAAATCAGATACAGGGGATGTTAGTCTCAGTTCTGTCACTCACCAGCAGTGAGAATTGGGAGACTCACTTAGCCTCTTGGGATCTCAGATTCTTTGTCTGCGACAGCAGTAATAATACCGCTTTATAGGATAACCATGAAAACTAGTTTCAACATACGTGAAGCTTCTCTCACAGGACCAAGTTATGGAATACACTCAATAAATGCTTCTTATTATTTATTATCATCCATAAAGAATCACGTACTTTTCTCCATTTTTGTCTACTCTGTATGATTAGATAGCAAGATTACAATGTATTACATGGATCTCACTGTGATTTCTATTTTCTCAATTATTAAAAAACATTTAGTGAACTTTAGGTGAAATAATGTTACTCAAATACAATGTCTTGGTAACATCGTTGGTGACTCACTGACTCTTTATGTACTATAAATACGACCTGAACCTGAGTATAATAGCTCAAAACTTAAATTAAAATTAGACATTTAAAAAAGGTATTAAGTACATTATTAAATGCATATTGATGCAAAAATAATTTTAAAATATAGGTTCTAAAAAATAGACTTGTAAATCTTTAAGAAGATAAAATTTTAGATATAATGACTTTTTAATTTTAGAGGGAAAAAAACCAAACTCAACTTAGATCACTCTACTCCTCTGATTAAATAGCTATAGTCTCTCTATAGCATATGAAAAAAATGTCCAAATTCTTACCTGGACATTCAAATCTATCCATAACTTTGTCCCAGTGTCCTTTCTGCCACTATTCTCCATACATCCTTTATATATACCAACACGTTACTCAAAATGAGCTTCTCATTTTACACACATCATAATTTAAGACCTCTGTGGATGCAGTCAGTATGTTCAGAGTTTTTCCAAATCTTTCCCATTCTCATGCCATCTCCACATGTCTGAATCACATAAATTCCTAAAATATCAGTGCAAATAACACATTTTCCTCAAATCCATCCCAAGTTCACATCTTTTCTCTGAACTCTTATAAATTCCTCCCCTCTCTTTTGATGGATTATATTAGAAATATCTCTTTTCTTTGTATTATTTGTGTTTATTTGTGTCTTTCTACTAGATTATGAAATGCTTAAGAGCAGAAACTGTGTGATTCATCTTGATGTGAATAGGCAGGAAGATACATTTATTTATTTATTTTGAGACAGAGTCTCGCTAGAGTGCAGTAGTATCATCATAGCTCACTGCATCCTCAAATTCCTGGGCTCAAATATCCTCCTGCCTCAACCTCCCCAAGTAGCTGGGACTACAGGAACACACCACCACGCCTGACTAATTTTTTTCTATTTTTGGTAGAGATGTGGTCTCGCTCTTGCTCAGACTGGTCTTGAATTCCTGACCTCAAGTGATCCTCCCTCCTCAGCCTCTCAGACTGTTAGGGTTATAGGTCTGAGCCACTGCGTCTGGCCACAGAAGATAAATTTAAAAGGTACAGATTTTAGAGAAAGATCGTCCCGGTTTGGACACACATCATTTCAGTGACAATTTTGTGACCTTGAACAAATTACAGTTTCTCTCTTAGCCTCATCTACTTTGCACAAAAAGTTGAACATTAAAAGAAAATGAGTAAATGTATCCTTTCCTGACACAAAAATGGTGATAATGGGGGGAAAAATCCCGCCAGGTTTGAAACTGTTTAATGGTAAAAACTATCAAAGAGCTATGTCTTGTTTTGATTATTTGCCAAACCTTCTTTTCAGAAAACCAAAGGGAAAATTTGAAAACTACTTGCCAAAAAGGAAAAGAGCTTTGGAGTGGCAGGCAAGAAATTTTGGTGACAGTGTCCCTGGCTCTACTACTTACTAGCTGGGTGACCTCAGGCACGTCCTTCACCCTTGTGTCTTCACCTCACCTTCCACTTCCCCAGAACGAAGTAGGGGGACCAGAGGTATTAAGTTCTTATAGTTTTTCCCCCACTGTGGTACCAACAATATTGCAGTTCAAACTGTAGGCAAAGAACAAGAACCATGTAGCAAGCAAAAATGCCCAACTGCCCCTTCAAGGTGAGAAGACTGTAGTGTAGACCATTCCATGGAACAGGACATCAAAAGCTCAGATGTCATCTCCACACAAAGCTTTCCTTAAAGCCACTCTCTAGCCCAAGGCAGAGTCCTCCTTCAGCTCAGAGCTAACTTTTGCCTATACTGCTTCTGTAGCACTTATCATCTTGTACTTTCATTATCTGTCTTATATGTTTATCTCCTCTCACAGTTCATGGTCTCCTTGAAGGTATGGATTATACGTATTAGTATTTTCATTACCACATACAGCCTCTGGCTCAAAAAAATGTTTCATTATGAACGAGTGAGTGAGTGAATGAATGACCAAAAACTTAGAAGAAAACATAAAAATTCTTAAAGCCAAAAGAAAACAGAATTTTATATAATTTTATGCAAGCCCAACAACTTTTGCCTGGTTGTTTCATTCCTCAGTATTTACCTGTTATTCTATTTGAATGGTGGAAATTGCTATGTTCAAACTACTTTAGTTTTGAATTCTCCTGTCTCATTGTTAGTGAGCTGTGAGATACAGGAGGAAATAGGCACCAGCTTCCGCTGCATCCTCCGCTTGCTCTTCCCAAGTCGTGAGTTATCTAACTACAGGCTAATTTTGCTATCATGCTTTCTGATATTTTCGTTTTTAGGCTTTTATAATAATGAACATTGATCTTTCCATTTAAAAAAGTGTTTTGCACATCACACCACTGAAAAAGCGTTGTTGATGACTTCTCATCCGTGTAAATTACAAACTATTTCCCAAAAACAGAAGGAATTGTCTCAGTGTATTTGGATAGGAAGGTGACAGCTGCTCAACTATAGGTGACTCAATATCAAATACCAAAATAAATTCACTCTTAAAAAACAAAATTGTGCATATCTAGCTAAATCCTGGTAACTAGATAATGCCTGACAAAGATCAATAAATTAGTAGTTAATGTTATTAAAAGTTTTATCTCGAAGATGTCACTCATTTTAACAAACTGATGTGTACTATTATCAACTGACATGTCTTAAAAGTAGTTACAAAAGTAATTATCCTTGGGAACCAAAGAGTAAAGATGAGCACAACATTACCTGTTTACCCAGCAATTTGGATGTGAAAACAGTTGTTAATGAGGGTGTTGGTAGCAGTCTGAAATGTTGGTTCTGGGTGCCCTCATGGCCAAAGAACAACCAGATACACCAAAGTAAAGCAAGCATGAAAATGAGGTTTATTGAGGAGAGAAAGATAGGATTAGAGAGCAAGATCAAGACATAGGTTTACAAAGCAAGATGCATATGCCACAGATGAAAACCGGACCCACTGTCATAGCAAAAGAGGGCATAAAAGGGGCTTGGTTATGGTCTGGTTCTTGTTTTATAGTGGCTGGATATGGACCTCCCTGTGGCTCAGACATCACCATGGAACCACTTTGATTGGACAGTTGGGAGTTATGTGACCTGAGTCTTACTACGCATTGCAGATCTCCTTTGAGCCTCTCTGAAAGCCCATGAGAGGGGAGGTGGTGAATCACATGGCACCCACTTTCATCCCTAGGAGACCCAGAATCCCTCACTACCTACCTAACAAGGGTATGTTGAGGGTTTATAATTGCCATAAGGAATAAACTTTCTAAAAAAAAAAATTCCAATCATCTTATACATATTAGTTCAATTAATTCTCACAACCACCTATGAAATAGGAATTATTATTCTCATTCTAAAGATGAGGAAACTGACACACAAGAGGATAATTTTTCCCATCAAGTCACATAGCTAGGAAATTGTGGAGCTATTACTAATAGGCATTAACTGATGTTTGCTGAAAAAGTGAGTTTCCAGTCTAGCCTCCTGCACATTGCCACTTGTGCACTTGGGCTCCCTCAGGCAGGCTCCCCTCTGCCTACCATATGCCTAGAGCACACAGCCTTCCCACACTCTGATCAAAACCCATTCTAATATTACTTATTTGTACTGCTAACGTTCTACAGGGACACCTCTCAGGGTATTTGGATTCTCAAGAAAAAATACTTGGACATATCAGTCTGTAATTAAATATTAGCAAAAAAGGTAAGAAAGAGCATCCTTTATGGTCCATGGAAGAGGAACATTTCTGGGGCTTCCGAAGTCACATGCACTCTCTGGACTCTTGCCTTAGCGTTCAGTTGACCTAGCACCCCAGCCATCACTGTGTCACATCCCACAATCAGGGAACAGTATTATAGTCAAAGACAAAACCTATTATTGAGAGATCATTAAAACAATAGCTAGTAGTATTGTTCATGTGTCTGGTTTATTAGCAGAAGCCTCTGTCTAGCCCACAAGTGGATACATGAGGACAGGGCATGGAGTGCATGCAAAATGATTCCTGATCCAGAGTACACATAATTAACAAGAGCTCCTGCTGGTGGGGTGAACACTCAGTGCAGACCCCATACCTGGTATTTTTCTCAAAACAACTCTAAGCCCCAAAGGGTTTAATTAATTTACCTAAGAACCCACAGCTAGTTTTAAAAGGCATTTAAACAGAACTCCATCTGACTCTAATACCTATGGGAACCAAGGCTCCTTGATATCTTTCTACAACAAAGCCCTCTACCTTTGACACGTGCCAAGCTACAAACATCCTGGTGAATTAAAGTAACATATTAATTCAGACATATTTAATAAGTTACATAAGCTCTATTTGGGCCTGAAAAAATAATGAAAATGTTTCCTATGCTGGCATCAAATACTTCATTTGTTCCATTTTACTTTGGTAGTGTTTTCAAAGCCTTTTGAAATTTGGGGCACTCATTGGAAACTAATTTGATTATGGGATATATAGTTAATTGGTTTTTTCATTTGAAATAATTGCATAAATATTCAAAGAATTTTTTAAAAGGACCGTGCTTAAAAATGATGCCATGAGAGACATCACAATTGTTAATATGAACATTAGTATTGTATTTCTGAGGAGGTTTTCTTTCCGTCAGAACCTTTAGATCTGCAACCCTGTGACAAATTCTGCTTCTTAGCATGGCTCCCAGCCAGGTAAAGCTGCATCATGTGTTGTGTGGCACAAGTCTTTTTGTAGATTCATTCGTTGCAATCATCAGTAGTCTGCGAAAACGAGTGAAATAGCTATGAAATAACAGATGCTTGTGTTATCTTTCCTCAAGCAGACAACGTTGTAGCTACAACTCTCTTTGAAATAACTATGGCATCATGCTCTAATCACAGTTTATGCAAACACCATACAGTTGTAGAGTGCTCCTCAAGAAATTTTCATACAAATTAATTCATTCAATGCTCAAGAACAACGAGACTTAAACATAGAATTATAATATTCATTTTGCAGATGTAGAAATTGGTTTCTAGAGGCTGAATAATTTGTTTATGATCATAAAACTAGTAAATGGTGAAACTAGTATACTTATGGTATAAAAGGTTGTGGACACTGGCCTATAATGATCACAGTTTTAACTATTCATGTGTCCTCCAGAAGGAACACAATTTGTGTAAATATTTTAAATTTTTGGTCAAAATTTTGAAAACACTGTGTGTACTAAGACTGGTGGTCAGGTATAAGTCAGTTACTAGTGAGTGGACCTAGCTACTGCCCAGTAGCTGCATCTCGACTTAATTTTTTATTCTTTATTACTTATCACTATTTTCATGAGTATCTAAATCAATCATAGACATACTCATTTGTTTATCAAAAAAATACCTACTAAGCAACTCTGTGACAAGTTCAGTGCCAGAATGGCAAACATAGTGGTGAATAATACTTTCTATCATGAATTCAAGAAGCCTGAAGCTATGGAGCAGGCATTAAGCAAGAAATTAGTAACAAAATATGAGACTTAGAAGAGATGATTTTTAGGGAGCTGTGAGATCTAACCTAGGCATTGGCCAGGAAATTTCTTCATGAGAATGCTAAGACATGAAGAATAAATAGGAATTGCATAGTTTAAAGAGAGAAGGACAAAATGAATAATATTTATTTTATTTTTGGTTTTACTTTACTGCATTTTGTGAAAGAAAATATATTGTATAATAAAAGTGTTTATAAATGTAGGGATTTGTTTCAGTCTCAGGATGTACCATTGTGAATGTCAAGGGTGTATTCTATCCTGAGCTTTCTTCTACCTACGTAACTGAATTGCTTAGAACATAATGCACTTACAAAGTCATGGCTTTGGTTGCATTCTTAAATGACGATGTTTTTTCCTGTCCCAAGCATGCAATCTGTGGTCATAATTCTGTTATGAGAAAGATTGCCTAGAAAAATGTGAACAGAGTAGTGAAATTTCATGGCTAGTGTTGGAAAAAAAATTGAAGTACAGATGCTACTGACATCATACACTTTTCTGTTTACCTTAAATTAAAGACATTGGCTTATTATACAGTTTATATACATACTATAAAAACACAGTTAGAGTCTTATATTTCTTTCTGTAGTGTTTGGAACAAAGAATTCATGTTAATTTGTATTGCTTCTTATAAACATTCTAATTTTTTCAAAGTGTCACTAGGAATTTTTGCAAGATTTGCACTATATGTGCCTGAATATTCAGTAGTTATAGTACTATATTTTACATAACATCTGTTGGAAATATCATTATGTAGTATTGTGCAATTCTAATTGATAGAATATTTTAAAAAGTCAAATCTAAATTTAAAATTTCTTTTTTGCATAATGGACTACACCACCTCAACACCAAGATTATGTTCATGAAAAGTAGAGTACATTTAACACAAAATAAAATAATTTGTACAAAAGGGAATATATTTTTAAATATACCCCAAAATATTGATATTGTTTAAGTTATTTCACTTATGAAGTCCTATAATGATGCTTTAGAACATTAACAAATTTGTAAAAATCACAGAATGTCAAATTGAATTTAACATTTTAAGGTCTACTCTCTCATTTTATAAATGAGAAAACTCATTTCGTTAAGTCTAAAGGTCAGAATGCTAATTAGTAGTTAGAAGTAATGTTAAATGACTCAAGTATCTTGACTTAAAGTCTAGTTCTACTTAGACTTCATCTTGCAATCAGCTTTATTTTTCATAGAAAGTTCAAATCTTTTTAAACATACTTTCAAATGATTCTTCCACCATTTTGAAGTCATGTCTGTGTACGGTATATGTATAAAAGAGGAACAGAACCTACAACTCAAGAAAACTCAAATCATGTTGGCCACTGCTTTTGATCTTTGTGGGCACTAGCATGCTTACTAAACAGTTTGAGAATCATTGCAAAGATATCTTATAACTCATCAATCATTGAAGAATAGAAAATGAATAGAACTGATGGGAAGTCAGAGATACATATAGTCTTGATTACTATATATCTTTCTATTTAGTTAGCTACCATCTACATATATATCATCTATCTAGCTATCCATTTGTATAAAAATCCATCCACCTTTCTATGTATTTATGTATGACATATGTTTATATACATATTTGCTATCTATCTACTTGCTAATCTATGAGGAAGTTGAAATTATTGTATTGTCATGAATGGAGAGGCATTCATAATTTTCTATACTGAGTAGTTAAATCATCTCTTTTGATGGCTATCATTATCATTAATGCCAGAGGATCAAAACTCTCTCTCTCTCTCTCTCTCTCTCTCTATATATATATATATATATATATATATCATCTCTATCTCTGTCTCTTTTGGCCGTACTGCATTTTAGTAAGCTATGTGATCCATGCTTACTGCAGGATGGAGTAGGTAGAGGCAACTCTAAATCAAACCAGAAAGCAGAAACCACTGAAGCTGTCCTAAGTATTGACTTGACTTGTGTATATAGTATCATTGCTTAACTACAGAGATAGATTCTGAGAAATGTGTCATTAGGTGATTTCATCATTGTGCAAACATGGAGCCTACTTACATGAACCTAGATGGTATAATCTACTACACACCTAGCCTTTATGGCATAGCCTATCCCTCTTGGGCTACAAACCTGTACAACATGTTGATGTACTGAATACTGTAGGTAACTGCAAGACAATGGTAAGTATGTGTATATCTAAACATAGAAAAGGTACAACAAAAGTATGGTGTTATAATCTTATGGGACCACTGTTGTACGTGTGGTCTCTTGTTGCTCAAATGCCATTATGCAGTGCATGACTGTAGTTGTTTATAGTTGCTATTAGACAAAGATCAGGCTGAAAGTAGACATGCAAAAATAAACAACAAAGAATTCAAGATAAAATAGCAGGAAACCTTGCATGTGGATGGGAAGAATTGATAGAGACTCTTGGCTAGCAATACAGTTCTTAGAAGACCTTCCAGGTAGGGTGGAGAGCTGTACTTGTGATAAGCATGTAGCAAAATGCCAGTCATTAGGCTGAGGAAGGGCAGATCTTGTGTCTAGGACAGAGGCTTTTGCTGTTTCCTAGTAGAGTTAGAGCATCAAGAGGGCATAGAACAAGGCCTCAGATAATGTGATAAGACAAAAAAGTCCAATTACTAGAACTGCAGCACAAGAATATGAATTAAAAGGGAGGTGAGCCAAGGTTTAAACAAATAGAAGAGTTCCTGGCAATAGAACTGCCTGAGCCCCTGGCCTCAAAGCAAAGTAAAAACTTAAATAGAAGGGATTTGATTTGCTATATTCTTAAAATATTGAATCTCAATCATACTGCCAAATGATGCCATCTAGTCCTGAATCTATCTCCATTTTATATGCAAGTAAGTAATGTGGATACATGTCTGCATATGCATTGTCATGTAGGATTATCTTGCATTTAATCTCAATTTCTTTATACTTTCTTTAGATTCTTATAGATCCCCTTTCTGTTTCATATCTGACCATAATCATTATCTAAACACATCAATGTGAAAATTTGTTACAATCTTATCCTATAATGTATTTTGTGAATGGAATTTTCTTTATCCCCAAAATTTAATTTGACAAGTTAAATTTGGTAACTGTGCTGATATATTAAATGACTGAATTCAGACTGACAACATTTAAAGTTACTCTCCACTGTATAATGTCTACTGATCACCGTCTCAGCAAATACCTCGATGACATATGCCTTTAAGTGGATATGTTCATTGTAGTATCTTTTTCTTAATGTACAAGCCAGAAACAAAAGAACAAAAACATGCAAGAAATAGAACATGTTTCTGAGCTTCTGAGTCATATCTTAAAATGATTATGTTATATGTTAAATTTGTATGGTAGGTCAAGTGTGCTAAATTGTAGAAATGATTCCTAGAGCAACTTGGTCATACAAAGTAATAATAAAATGTTTCTCCAAAGGATTCAAAGCAATTATTTCACTAAATGTAACTGAACCCTTTTGAGATATGTAGGAATATAAGCATTACCATTATATAAATAAAGAAAACGAAACACATAAGTTGTTCATATAGTAAGAACTCCAAATTTAGATAAATATATGAGTCTAAATCCATCCAAAAGGTAACACTCATATCACATCCTAAATATTGTGTAAGCCTGACTCATTTATAAACCACTGGCTCACACTATTTCTTTATGTGCTATTGCTCAGACTCAATGTGAAGGGTAAAAAGATAGTATCCATTTGGAATGAAAGAAATATGTACATTCAAACAAAGAGATAAAATTTTTCCTATTGATTAGTAAAATGTTTTTAAATCATAATACTGTAAGAACATGAGAAATATATATAAATATGGTTCTTAATAGAGTATAATTATAAATTTTAAGAGCAAAATTCTTTAAAAGGCCATCATATTTGATCCAGTAATTTTACCTCAGAATATAACCTTAGAAAATAATCAAGCATGTGGGCATGGATCTAAATACAAAGATATTCACTGAAGTGTTATTCAAACCTAACACTAGAGATTTGCTTAAAAAAACTGTGATACATCCATGTGAAGAAATATTATTAAGGCATTAAACATTTTTAAAGACTATAATAGCATAGTATAATAATAACAAAAATAAGATACAAAATAGTATATGCATGAGTTATGGTTCTTTGGTTGCAAGCAACAGAAAAAAATGTATGGTTTAAGCCAAAGCATATCATGCATAAGAAGGAGAAGGAGGAAACAGAGAAGGACAATTAGAGAATCAGACTCAAAAGAGGCAATTTTGAGGGTCCAGCAACTGGCAGCGAATTGTCAGCCTCATCTGCTTACCAGCACATGATACATATATATATATATATATATATATATATACACACACACATACATACATATATATATATATAGAGAGAGAGAGAGAGAGAGTCTTTGAATCACTGCATTCAAATTGTAAATGTCAGGAGACAGTTGAATTGGTCTGGTTTCAGTCAAGTGTTTGCCACTTGGTTAGAGAAACTTCACAGGTAGTTCCCTCAATCCAGTATATTATGAGCAAAAAATATTTTTTAAAAAACCTGGAAAAAATAGCAAAACATTAATAAGGTAATTAATACAATAATAGTTGTTTTCTTCCATATGTTTTTCTGTTTTCCAAGTTTTATTCACTAAGAATTATTTTGTTTTTAGAAAAGTAACATTAATTTATTTAAAAAGCACAGTTCATGTCATAGAGCAAAGATCACTGACTTAGGTAGGGATTGAGTTTGTTGCCTTATTTTCCTTAAAACTCACCAATTGAGTATATTCCAAAGATGTAGAGATCAATATTATGAATATTCTTTTGCCTAAAACTGCACAAAAAACCTCACAAATGCTTTGTCCTTTCCTTTATGTTCCCAGACTATTCCTTTTTCTTTTGTTTTTAACGTACAACTAAAAACGGGGTATTTTGTTTTGCAACCAGCATGGTAATGTTTTCTTTAATAGTTTCACTACTAAGTTGAGATACAGTAAAGTATAGCTTTTTTCACTTTTCAAATGTATCTCTTGTTAAAGTCAATTGATTATTATGATATTTTATTCAAAACAATATCATTTTAATTAACTGCATCACCTTTAAGATAATAATATATTTTTTTCCTTTTTGAGTTGATAATTTATGATATAGTTGCTTTTTCCATTAAACATGGAACAGATCTGTCAACTTAAAAACAAATTCCAAAAGAATTTGATAGGATTTGAAAACTGTTTTTGAAGTTTATTGAAAAAGAATCTCTTAAGCCAGGATCACGGCCTTAGGTGATTGTGAGAAAGATGACTAGCCCACAAGGAATCCATCTAGGGAAGTAATAAAAGGGTTGTTTTTCTATCTTTTGAAAGATTGGAGTGGAAGAAGGAAAAATATTTACCAGAGACAAATAATTGGAATTGATTGGAATTGATCTACATGGAACATTTTTAGAATCTACTTTTTATCTTTTAGGTCTATTGAATTTGCTCAAAATTGTGAAGTAGAAATAGCTATCATTTAAGATATTAATAAAATTATCTTAGTTGTTATGCATTTTAATCATTATAATTCTATAATTATAAGTTTCAAACATTAAAATTTTTCATATTAGGTAAGTATTATGTTGGTATAGTAGAAGTATCACAAGGCAGAAGTCCAAACAATTTTATTTTTGTCCTTGTTCTGCCATTTGCTGGCTTGATGACCTTGGATTATTTACTCGATCTGGCTAAGTACAGTTTCCACTACTGAAGAAATAAATTTAACACAATATGCTACCATTCATAACTCATAGAGTCATTATGTGGATTTGATGAAATGTATACATGAAGATGCCTAAAAAACTGTACATTTTATAAAAATGTAAACTGTTATCATTATGATAAATATAAAATAAGTGATTTGAGTTTCTAAATAATCTTTGATTTTTGAATTATTGATATATGTAATTGTTGACTCCACATTTCAAAACGGAAGTAATGCAATCAATAATAGTTTCTTGTTCAATGAAAGAGGATATTATGTAAATCTCATGAGTTTTGATTTGTATACATTATTTTAAAAAATTGATTAAAAAGCTTTCATTGAAAATGCATGACATTTACAGCAGCTTCCTATGAATTCTTCATGATTTTAGTGCTTATGAAAGCGACATTGACAGCCCCAGTAACTGTTTATCTCTAGGAAAAGGCATCAGCACTAAAACTTCTAAAGGTCTTGGTGAAGCACCACCTCACAACATGAAAGGATGGAGGGTTGGTCTCCATGGGCTGTTTAATTATGCAGAGACTCCTAGAAAGGGCTTCATTTGTGCTAGTGGTTTTCATGTCACAATCCATTAAGAGTTGAAATGGAGTCTGCCAATTTGCTTTATGGGCTGTGGCACAGTGCTGTAAAAGCAAGGGGGAGCAGAGACAAGCCCTGGGATACAGAGATTTCTATCAAGTCAGCTGGACAAGGCTGAGGAGTAAGCCATGTGATCTCTACAAGGGACTGTTCAGCAGGCCAGGGCTTGGCAAAATTTTTCTGTAAAGGGCCAGCTAGTAAGTATTTTAAGCTTTATAGGTGACATACAGCCTCTGTCTCATATTATATGTGGTAGTGTTGGTGGTGGTTTGTGTATGTGTGTTTTACAATCCTTTAAAAATATAAAAATTATTCCCAGTCAGAGGACCTTAAAAAAATACATCATAGGTTGAATTTGGTGCACTGGCCTAGTTTTTGGACCCCTGTTACAGACAAAGACACTTGCTCATGTAGGGCATGGCTTAGTGACTGTCAGAATATTCTCTACCTCACTCCAGCCTCATCAATCTTCTTCAGACTTCTGCTCATAAAGACATATAGTTTAATGATTAGATCTTTAGACCTTTCACTGAAATCTCCCTTCCTAAAATGAATGTTATATATATGTGAAAAAATTAAAACTTAATATTTTCCAGTGATATAAATGTATCCATTCCATTCTTTCAAATGCAGCCTGCCCACTCCTCATTCTGCCCCAGTACTGTACCCCAGGTGAGGCATAAAAGCAAAGCAAATCACATACGATTGTGGATATTCCAGGCGATCATCCAGAACCCTTCTGCTTTGCTCTTCACTGGATCCTAGAGTGTGTCTCTTTTCCACAAGTTCTGAATCCTAAAGCTCTTCTTTCTACACCCAAAGCACCTCTGATTCAGTCATTCTTTGTCTCCTGTGTCCTTGGCTCCTGGGATGTCTTTATGTTATTTATTTCGCTTTCTCCTCTGAATTTTGCATCCTCTAAAATCTTAAATGAGAAACAAATAGTAGAATCCATCTTACTGAATGGTATGAAAATGAAATGAGATAATCCAAGTTAGGGATCTAGCCCATAGGTACTCAAAATTCCACACTTATCAATAGTCAGAGTGTAGAAAGAAAGAACTTCAGGGTTCCAAATATTTTACAAGGTAGTGGTATAGGGAGGTTGGAGACTTTTCTGCATTCGCTCCTCTTTTCTTGGGGTGCAAGAGCCGAGGAAGATAGAAAAGTAATTATTTCCATATTTTCTCAGAGTCAATCCAGTCTCTGGCTCTATTATTCAAATTGGCAATAATATAAGTTCTATACAAAGAGTAGAAAAAGTTTTGCCTTGATGTGTAAAGAATACAAATTCAAACATTTAAAGGGGATAAAGAGCAGTAGCTACACTGAACTTTTATCGAAAAGGTCTTGTTTCTTATACTGTCATAAAGACTTTTTCTTCCCTACCCAGCCAAAATGCCTTAGAATTTATTACTCACAATTTATTCCTGTCCTACCCCACTTTCTACACGGACCCTATAGTCTCCCAGTCCTTTTTGCCACTGTGTGATCTTTTATGCCTTTGTTCTCATGCATGTTCTTGTCTGCACATGAAATGCTCTTCCATATTAGATGATGATGTTTGTCAGCAGCTCAGTGAAGCCTTATCTACATCCCTTCTGACTCTAGACTGTTAGTTTTCCTTCCTCTATGTTGAAATAACCCTTTGTGCTATTTTATTACTATTTTAATCATTGTGTTTAGAATGATTAGTTGGTATATCTGTCTTTCTCTAGACTGCAAGCACATCCTGGACAGGGATCTTGTTTTATGCATTTTAAACCTCTAGCATCCAACAGAGTGTCTATTGAACTCAGTAGTCTGAACTCAAGTGTCTGTTGAATTCAATAGTCTGTTGAACAGACTAATGAGTTCTTTATGAATTTTTTAAAATTTTCTGACAATTTTTTGGAGATTTTTTGTTAACCTCATGTTTAACTCTAGATACAAATTCATAGTATATTTCTGGGATTCTATGTCCCTAACCATGTTTATAATTCTCTTTCTGATCAGAGCAGTAGATACTCTTTATTGAGTATTCTGATAGAAGCATCATGACTTGAAAGAGCTGGATTTACATAATTCTGATATGCTGACACTATCCATCCATTTAGAAAAGCTTTGTTGCACATCAAATATATGGTAAATGTTAGAGCTAGAGACAAAATAATATGTTTCTTGCCCTCAAGGAACTCTCAGAAGAGAGAAAGAGGCAATGAAGTCAACAACCCAATGTGATAAAAGCCATTACTCATGCAAGCACAGGTGTTATGGTATCAAATTGAAAGAACATATAGCCCAGATTAAATAAATAAAGCATGGGAAGACCTTGTCCATTCTATTGGCTCATAAATAAAGCTAGCTGCTTTATTTATTTATTTATTTCCGTGGTTCTGGAAAATCATGGGGAAAAAAAACAAAAGAAGTCACCAAAGAAGATTCTCTAGCTGGCTTTCTTCCATTCCTACCAGACAGGTGACAAGAGACTACTCCAAGAGACTACCTTTGGATGGAATCCTGTTGCTCACTCCTTAGTTATCCTTCCTGCAAAATGTAGCCAGTTAGTTTTTTAACCAGTGCAGGGCATCTTATTACAATTTAGGAAAACTCATGGGACAAGCTGTGCACAAACTATCTGTTTGTTGTAAGTATCCAGAGGTTTAGGTTTTACAATCATCATTAACTTTCCTTCTTATTTTCTGCTATTGCCCATTCTAGGGCTATTTTTTTCAGCAACCATAGTTTCTAGTAAAGCAAGGTTCATTCTTTATTTCTTGATTAGAGATGTTTTTCTTAAAGCCAAACATTATTCGTAGTATTTTGGATTCTGCTCATGGCACCACACTCAGCTTTGCCCTCTCTAGGTAAGTGCTCTCTGAACAGATTCCTCCAGGTGACTTGGTCTCAAAGGTTTTCTTCCACTCAGTCATCTTTGTGCTCCATGTCTATATTTACTCCTATTCTAAGAAAAATACTTCATTCACATTTGAATCTCTTTTTGTCATTTTCTTCTGTTATTTTTCTAATATATCAAAGTTTTTCCATTCTTCTGGCTCAATAGCATCACCCTTAGGGGACTTTATTTTTCACTAAATCAAAAGACTTTGGTGTCAAAAAAAGACAGACCTTCTTCTCCATACTAGTATTCTCTCTTTCACCAGCCTCTAAAAGTTTACCTGAACACACTTCTCATAAGCACTTCCAGCCTACTTGGTCAGCATCCACTGGACCACGTAAAATAAACCATCCCTTCTTTTCCCACAGCCTTTCAGATACTTAAGATCATTTGTAAACTCCAGGCAACATATTCTAATTTTTCTTAGACATTTTTCAGGAACAAAGTTTCCATATCAGTTTCCACTAATGGCCCCTGCTATACCTCCACTGCTGGAGGCTTGGTTTGTTCCTCATGAAATGTGGTTCCTTTGCATTGTTCTTTGCAGAGTGCTCCAGGGAAGAGTATGGTCTGAACAGATATTAAAAAGATTTTTATCATCCTTTATCTGGTCACTGTAATCTTCCATTTATCAGTTCCTATATAGTGCCATTCTTATATTTGACACCATTTTTTCCCAAAGATTAGTCTTCTCCATATTTTATTTAATTAATACTCTTTCATAGAGACTAGAGTTTGGGTTAGTAATGAGGACTAGGAAGCAAGCTAAACATATTTGTGGGGATGTTTCATTTATTCCAATTAATTTGTATCTTATTGGTTTGGTTTATACCCACCCATAAAGATATTTTTTAATTCTTAATTTTATTTTCTAATTCTGTCCTGTAATGTAATAGCTCCCTTGTACAATGTATATTATTTTCAGTTTTGAGAGTGATGTTTCTGTATCTTCAATGATAGAGAATTCTTGAGGTTTTTTGTTTTGTTTTTTTTCTGATAGAGAATTCTTCTACCTCCACTCTGTGACTTTGAAGCCTAGGTCCAGGCCCATACTCAGCCAACACCTGCCACAAGGAGCCAGGGAGAGCAATTCTGAATCACTCTGAGGAATGGGACCCTCAACAGCCACTATCTTGTTTCCCCACCCTTTTGAAAAGCCAAATAAATTTCTGTTACAGAGTATTTCCAAAAGAGGAGCTCTTTCTGCAAGAGATGTTAATTTGTGATCAATAAGGCTAAAAGGACCCCTTCCAGAATGTTTAAGTGAAACTCAGTAGCTAAATCTATGCACCACTCTCTCATTTCCCCTCAGTAAACAGAGAACCTAAAACATTCAGTATGCATGCTACATCCTTTGCAAAGAAACTCTTCCATTTCTCATCCCTTTTTCTTCACCTGGCAAAATAGTCTCCTTTTAAAATCCAAATGTAAATGCCTCCAATGTCTGAGAAATCTTTTCTGACTTCCCAAGGCAATAGTTACCCTTACATATTTTCATACAGTACCCTGTTTACATTTCACCTTGCGTTTTACTTACCTCTTTATGTCTATCCTTTCCTATTATGAGGTTCCCTGTGATAGAGACAACATGAGTGATTTGATCTGTATATTTGTATCCTAACCTATGGCCTGCCTCATTGTAGAAATTCAATATATGTTTGGCCAAAAAAAAAAATAATCTGTACAAAGTATACCCAAATCGAGGAGGAATTTCTCCAAATCTCAGAAATTCAGTCAACATATCAGAAGCAGTAAACCTCAAAGATAATTAGTTTGCTTTCAGAAGTTTGCACTGACCCACAATTCTCTTACCCCAACCACCAGCTATCATCTTAAGATAAAACCTAGCACATTTCATAATAAAATAGTTCTTTTGAAGCATGTTTATTATATAATGGAATCTCTACTGATACGACGGCTTAGAATTGTGTTCTCATAAAATAAAATAGGACAAGGAATAAAGAACTGCAATATTTCAACAACTCAAGTTAATGGCCCAGACTCCTTTTATTACTAGACATACAGAGAATCATCACTCAGTGATGTGCTATGGAAAGAGAAACCTCAGGAGGTCTGATGCCAAAACAGGTCAGCTGGCCAACGTTTCAGCTTCGTTTTTTCCCAGTACCCTTAGCCAGTTCAGAAAGAGTCTAATAATACCAGTTATTTAGCACTCAGTGTGTCCAAAGCTCTTTAAAACATTAAATAATCCATCATCTCCAAGCTCCCTTACGAGATCGGTAAGAATTATCATTCATCCTTTACAGATGGAATATTTGAAATGTAAAATAGCATATACAAGGCCAGACAGGAACTCAGAACCATGATTAAATAAAAACTCTGAGTTCCCAACATCCAAGCCTTGGCAAAGGAATTTGTCACATTGCCTTTTTATATTTAGAGCATGGAAACCCAGGGGGGATGCATAAGAGACAACTATGAATTTTAAAGCAACATGAAAATCTATTTAATTCAGGCTGAAGTTAATAGGTAATCAGCTCAATTCCTCCCCCTCCTGCCTGTGAGTAACTAACTGTCAGACCAGCAATTTAGGTGACTTGGAAAGACCTACACAGTCTGAATACTGACAGAGGTGGGCAAGAGAAAAATTAAGGGACAGCGAGGACTTACATGCTGTCATCTATGCCTTCAGGGAACTTGAAAAAAAAGAAGTAATAGCATTAGCAAGGCATTTACCTACTTTGGGTTATTCTCCACACAGAATAGAGTTTCACGACCCATGGCAGAATTTTATAACCGATTTAGGGAAGTTGTTCATCCAGAGAGGTCTTCTTTGCTACTGGCTCCTTGATTCACATTCCTTGTAGCATGAGCTTATATTAATACCTGTTAATAACGTATCAATGAAAAACTTATTAATGACTCTATTAATGACTTATCAGTGAAAAACTAGGTGTGTCCCACAAATCAGCACTAGGCAAGAGTTTGCATCCTGCTTGCCTCACAGAAGTCAAAGTTCAGTTTATAAATTCATCATGAAGGATCCTAGTTCTAATAGCAAGGACAGCCTGTATCCCCAGGAAGTAATTTATCTTCCCACAGACATGCTCTAGCTTTAATAGCTGATAACAGAGTTGTGGGATAAGGAGGCCATTGGCCATAAATGAAATGTTCTATTCTGACATTCCTCATTTAGGTGCTTTTTGACCTTCAGTGACTTATGATTCCGTGAAATGAGGTATCATCACTACCTGCTGAGGGGCAGAGTGAAGAGGGTCGAGAGGATGTCTCAGTGACTTGCTCTCAGATAATTTGCAATGTCTGGAAGTAAGAAACGAGACTCTCCCAGGAATATCTTACCTGCCTGCTCACTTGACATACCATTGCAATTGCTGAAGGAAGAACTGGCTATGATAGTGCTGTTGCCTCCAGGTGGCCAGAGTTGGAATGCTCATGTGGCTATCTGACCCTTGCTGACAGATTAGATAGGGGTAATGACAATAAGACTATATCTCTCACGTCTAAGTGTGGTACAATTTACATAGCATTTTCAGACACATTTCTGCAGAGGATCCTCCCCTAACCCTGTGAGGGAACTAGAGTAGGGATTATTATCACCATTTTTTAAGTGATGAAACTTAAGCCCCGTAGGCTTCTGTGACTTTCCCAGAGTGACACAAGTCATAAGTGGTTGAGCCAGGATGGAACTTCAGAACCTCCAGTGTCGAACCATCTTATTTTTATTCCCAGACATCTCTCTTTATGCAATTAGCTATTTGTCCTTCCTATGCCTCCAAATCAAAATATTTTATGTTTAATCAAATGAGGAAGAGATCTAGATGACCTCCCAGGATACTTCCAATGCCAGGTATCAGTCACTGCACTAGTAGCTACAGACCTCTGAGAAGCAACCCAAGGATTTAGAAGTAGATTTTCACTTTATTTTCCCCTAGATCACTTTGGAAGGAGCAATAATTACGGCCTGCCTTTTGGTGGGGACCAAGTCATCACACTCTATGAGGATTATGAATTATCATAACACTCACTGTTTATGTATTTATTCAAGTATTTTGTGCCAGAAGCAAAGAGCTTACAGTCTAATAGGGAAGACAGGCACTAAATAAATAAGTACACAATGCTTTAATTCCAACAGTGATATTTATTAAATGGCAATATCCCCCTGGATACTAGCTCATATGTTTCAAACTTCTTATCAATAAACAAACCATAGGTTATTAAGAGAAAATCTTGGAAAAAAAATAAAGCCTATTTTGTAGACAATAAATTTTACTACTTGTGGATTTGACAGGGAAAAAAAGTATTTAGGAGAGGACATAGCTGCAAAAGTAAAATAAAAAAGCTGAAAAAGAGACCTTGTGGTCTCTCTGCTAGTTGCCTCTTAAGGAAGTAGGGATTTTTCCAGACCTTCTGTCACTCTGGGCAGGTGACTGACTTACAGCTCAGGTGTGCATTTGCCTGCTTTAATCTGCCACTGTTCCAAACAGCTTGCCATGCTCTATATATAGAGATGACTTCACCCTCCGTTGAAATGCAGCAGCTGTTCGGCAATGCACACTGATATGCTACAAAGACTTAGGCCATATCTAATTGAGCACTTCAATACTGCAGAGATAGGCGCCTTGGAATTATTTAGATAAAATACCTTTGGCCAGATGGAAGCTGGCCAGGATACCAGGATAAAATCTTCATCTCACAGGACTGCCAGTGAATCTTGGCAGGGGGCCTCCAGGGAGGGAGGTGGCATCAGGAGAGATGCCAGTCTGTCCCATCCACCCCCTGTGCTGTAAACATGACACAAACCATAGCAGGGAATAGGAGAAATCACAATTTTGCTGCTTCTTCCTTCTCCCGATGGCAGACCAAACAGAGCCTACCTTCTGTGAAAACAATCTGAATGTTAATGGTGCCTGTGTCAGGAAGGCTCCCAGTTTTAAGATCCCCCTACAAGACTGTCCCCTCCCTTAGCTCCAAGATTTCCAGCCCTGACAATTCGTTGGCAGATATAGAATCATTGGTACTTTCTTAACATTTCTTTGCCCAGGATTCATTGCTAATCTTGCTGGGAGAAGCAGCCAGCTATTATAGTTGGGTGAGAACTGGCCAGAAAACACCTCTCCTGGCTCTACTACTGGTAATCCACGTGACTTCAGCAGCCCCAACATTGTGCTGGGTCTTACTTTTCCCATCTGCAAACTTCAGAGAATGGCAGATTTAACTTCTAGTTTTCCTCCAGCTCTAAAATAACCTGTGTGACAGTCTTTCACAACAACCCCCCACCATCCCAGTTCTATTCTCTTGGAAAATGATAAGAAAAAGAAAAAAGTAGCAGATGATAATGAAAACATCTTGCATTTGCATGTAATCTACTGTTTAAGTGAATATATCATTTGAATATCTACCTTTAGGCCAAAGTAAGTGCTTTTACTTTCATTTAGAGGAGTCAATGGAAGTACAGAGTAAATGAGTGTTTTGCCCAAATCAAACAATGAGTAAGTAAATTTGAACTAGTGGTCTCTGTATTGTCAATGATGAAGGGATTGCTAACACAAATGCCATTGCCTCTCTGGATATGTCATTTATATGCACTCAAAAAAAAAATCCACGAAGGCTAGGAATAAAATGTTTCCAGCTTTGCGTCAGATCTGTGCTTAGATTTAGGGATTTGGAAATAAAAGGCAAGGTCCTTGTCTCTAGGTTCATAGTCTAGTGGGGAACTAGCCTCATTAACCAATGCTTGCCATGGAATGTGATAAAATATTGAACAGAGTATCTAATTTATATTTGGAGTAGAGGGTTGAGGTTAGGGAAAGCTTTGCAGAAGTGGATATGTGCTAACCAGGTGGAAAAGGATAGAAAGAGAAAAGGTCAGGGAGAAGGAGAGACTGTGAAGAACACTGTAGGGAGGTTCTAGAAACAAGAAATAATGTGTGAAAAGTGCCTGTGGTGAATACTGGACTACGAGTGTGGTGAGATACACAAAGGCCAAATATTTGAACATCCAGGTAGAGAAGTTCATAGGCAACTGGCTATGGGAGTCTTATGCTCAGGGTGGAGGATAAGGTATAAATGCAGGTATAAAAGCCATTGGGCCTCAGTCAAGTGTCCTTTTCAGTGTACTTCTCTTTCTCCTTTTTAAATATTTGAGTTTTTTTGAAGACACAGCAATGCATATGACAACCATTTCTGGACAGTTACTAGTGTGTCTGTAGTTTGAAGGAAGAACTTTGTGAAATACTGTAGCATGGAGCTAGTTTTTTGTCTATCTGCAATCATTGCTCTAAGGACATAAATGTAAGTTAGACAATTATGGTCTGGAGAAAGGAAGATAATAAAAAGAGTGAGAGAAAAGGAAAGCAAAGTTAAGGTGGAGTGGAAGCCCACCTAATAGGTGCCCAATAAGTTTCAAGAAAGCTCAGAAGAAACTCAGGGATCAGGTATTGCTGTTTTTAAATAAAGTGGTTATTTATAAAACTAATAAAAATTACAATTACTTTTTTAATATAAAGGAAAACATTTCAGAATAGAAAAAATATCATTGTTGACCACTTCACCACTCTAAACCAAAAATAAAGTTAATAAAATTTCGTAGTAACTTTCGTTTCACATTCCACAAATTATCCAGTAACTTGTTTTCCAAAGAAACAGGAGAATAATACAGTATGGAAAACCTGAAAAGAGGAAAATATCACCTATGTGTAAATATTGAGGGACACTCAGAAGAGCAAAACCCAATGACTGCTAAGAAAAACAAAATGTGAAGATTTTCTCCCATTCTACACATATGATAAGGGGCTGATAACTAAAATCTACTTAGAACTCACGAAAATTAGCAAGAA
>VBSM01000272.1:33030047-33050564 GCA_008086735.1 Cheirogaleus medius
TAATGAGTGAGACGTGCACCGTCTGAGGGATGGTCACGCTTGAAGCTCAGACTTCTGGGAGGAGCGGGGGCAAGGGCATTATTTGAAACCCTAAAATTTGTACCCCTATAATTTGCTGAAATAAAAAAAAGAAAGAAAAACAAAATGTCTTTTATTATATTAAAAATGTCTATTGCTATCTGCAGTAAAAGAAAGTGGATATTTATTCTCTCCACCAATAATAACCATGATTTGAAGTAAGCCAAAAATAGCTAAGATGTGGATTTTTCTATTATTAGGAACATATATTATGCCCACATATTATCATGTATTGTCTTTCCATTCTCACCAAAACACTGTGTGGTGAATATTATCAGCCCCATTTTAAAGTCAAAGAAAGACACTGAAAGGTTAGGTGGTTGCTCAAAAGTCCTGGTGTTTGTTAAAGAGTCCAGATTTGATAACAGGCCACTTGATTCCAATACTCACCTGGCCACTGCCTATTTTTATACAGTCTGCAAGGCTAGACTTTCTTTCTTTCTTTCTTTCTTTCTTTCTTTCTTTCTTTCACTTTTCTATGTGGTTTAAAAAATCAAACCAGTAAGAAATTTTGTGACATAAAAAAGACATGAAATTCAAATTTTAGCATTGATTAATATAGTTTTATTGGAGCACAGCCACTCTCATTGATTTATATATCATCAGTAGCTGCTTTTTCACCAGGGAAGAATTGAGTAGTTATGACAGACACTGAGCAACACATGAAAGAAACAATGTAAATAACCATCTTCAGAGATTAACCAAATATAAGGCTCAATAAATGCAACAATATTAGTCCTTTACTTTTAAGGACAGTACTTAGATTATCATAATGATAATGAAAAAAGTAGATTCCACACTCAAATCTTACCCATATGTTATTATAAGAGGTAAGTAACTCCCAAAAGGCCCATAGTCCAAAATATAGAATTTCCTATATTAAGTGGGTAGAATGGACTGATTCACTATAGCTATATCTTATTACATTATATCACCCAAACATTCAGAGACTTAATTTCTCTTAGAAAAAATTGTAATGCCTGATCCAAGTTTGAATAAACATTAAAAACACTAAGACAGATTAGTAACAACCCTAAAAATCTAAGAATTATTTTTGTTTATTGTTACATATAATTTTGTAAACATTTATAATTTTATACACAATGTACTGTTTTAGGCAAGGCACCAGTTTATAGAGTGTCTGCTCTGCCATGCTAAGGAGTTTGATTTTATCTAGTGGTGATGGGGAATTACTGAAGACTTTCAAATATGGGAGTGATGTGGGAGTTCTAATAGATAAGGGGTCAGCTGATGAATGGTAGGCTAAAAAGGCCAGCTGTATACAGATAGAAAAAGGAGAATATAATGACACCAAAGAAAGGGGATTAGAAAGTTCAAGGCAAAGTATATAATCTGTAGTGTCAATCACAATAGAAAAGTCCTATAAATCAAAGATTTGAAAATACCCATTGGATTGGTCAGTTAGAAAGTCATTGATGACTCAGCAAGGCCAGGTTCAAAGGAGTGGCAAGGCCAAGCATTAGACTGCAGTAAATTAAAAAGTGAATTAGAAGAAATTACAGGTTATTCTTATCAGAGATTTGAAGGACAGAAATTTGGAGAGAGATTGTACAGTTGCTTAATGAAGATACAAAAACAAGAAAAATTTTTCCTTTTTTCTTTTCTTTATTTTCTTTTTCCTTTTTTGGTTAAGAAATGCTCAAACATGCCTACAGGCTGAAGAGAGTAAGTCAGGAAAGGTTAGGTGGGGAAGAAGGTGAAAGATATTAATTGAAGAAGCTGAATATCTAAAGGAACAAGTCTTGGCAGGAGTGGGAGGAGATGGGGCCATAGGCACTGTCAGAGTTCGTATTTGAACAAAAAATGAGACATCCTTTCTTGTGATACTGGAGGGAGCAGTGAGTTCAATGGCAGATGTGAACTAGATTGTAGGGCTGTATGTGGGAGAGACTTAGAGGACATAGTAGCCAAGACCTTGGTTTTCTAGATGAAGAAGGAGGCAAGGTTATTCATTGGCTGAGAGAAAAGGTAGGCGTTGAGTGGGGTTTAAGAAGACCAGTGATTTTTGTACAATGTAGATACCGAAAATGTAGGGGCAGACATTTCCTTCCTCTGTTTTTCTGTCACTATCATTTAAACTTCATGGAAGCACCTCTAGAATTTGCAAAGTGAATTTCTCAAAATGATCTTAAATATTTGTTCCTGCCCTACCTGATATTTCATGATGGCTTTCTTTTGTTTTGTCTTTTTCTTGTATTATTTGCCACCTTCCACTGATTATATACTGTTGTTCCCCAGATTATATAACTTCGGGGAAGTATTTGTGCACCTAATTCAGCTAACAACCTCAATTAGTTTTTAATTAGCCCTGGACTTTCTGTTTTGACTTATCATCATTTTAGAAGTACCTTTTGGGGGTTAGAAATTTCTTTTTCTTTTTTTTCAGTTTCATGTGAGATTCAGTTTTAAGGATTTTGTTTTTAAGATCCTATCATGGAAAAAAAAAAGTCTTTCATTTTTAACATTATACTGACCTCTAGAGTAGAAAAGCTTGAATATCACCAACAAAGGAAAATAGCAAGATAACTGGCATAAAAAGGTTTATTTTTTAAAATTAGAGTAATCTTTATTAGGGAAGTACTTATTTAGAGGAGCACTCTTTTACTTGAATACATAATTGAAATAAATAATTGAATTTTCATGCATGGTCACATGGGAAACAGATATGAAGAGACTCTGTACATAGTCTTAGCCACAGTGTAATATTTTTGGAACAAAATGGGCTTAGAAATAAATAGCCATCGCATTTTATTTCACATCTATTTACTGTCCTTTCTCCAAAGAAAGTCAAGATCTTACATAACGAAACAAAGAGGAAAAAAATTGTCCAATTTTGTAGAAAGTTGGAAAATAGGGAGTCAGGAAGGTCAAGTAGCATCAAGATTGAATAAAACGGGCAGTCAGAGAGCTAAAGAGTAGATTGAAAACCATTCTTTGTCACCCATTCTCCCTACCCTCATTTTAAGTGATAAATTGGAGGCCCAGAGAGGCGCTCTATGACTTGAAAGCTCAAATCTCCTGACCCCCAGTTCGGAATCTTCATTGTTTGGTGCCCTTTTCCTACTAGAAAAATAATTGATAGAAGAACCGCTCAGCTTCTTATCTAGAATGGGAGGTGATCCTAATGGTGATGAGACGGGCACCAGACATAGAGCTTTAGCTTCGCGGTGTTCTGTAAAAATATCACTTGGAAATGGAACTAGGGCCACTCACAGGCTTTTTGAAAAAAACAAACTTCCAGGGAGTCACCAGGCCGTGAAGAGATCACAGAATTGTCTAATATAGTATTTCCATATCATATGTCTCTGGAATAGACCAGAAAATTTCAAGTACTGTTTAGTGGAGAGGGCCAAAACATACCATCATAGTGTACCAAGCATATTCACATATTCTTCTAATTTAGTCTTTTCAACCATCAGGAAGATAAGTATTAATATCTTTGTTTTACAAATGAGTGTTATTCATAAGAGTTAAATAATATAGGTTTCCCACTGACTTGAAATAGCAAAACTGACATTTGAACTCATGTTATTTAATTTAAAATCCCATTTGCTTACCCTTCCTTCAGCAATGAGTATTCTTCATTGAGGTTACTTCAACACTTGGGCAAGGCTTATGACTAATGATTTGTGTGGTGATAAGTTTTGTTTCTTTTCTAAATGATTTTTTATATTCACTAGGTTTGATACCAGCCATTAGAAAAGTTCCTAAACCACTGGGTCATCCATTGGTCTTGATGAGATAAAGGGATGATCATCAATATGAAGTCATTTCCCATAGGTATACCCCAAAGCTGTTCCAGAAGCTTGGCAGTAAGAAGCTAGACTTTCAAGATGATGTCAGATTCAAAATGAGGCATAATTTTCAAGCATATTTGATGTAAGTAAAATCACAAACAGAGCCTCCTCTTTTTTTCTTTCTAAACATAAAATACCACACAGTTCACATCCTTGCATGCAGATTGTTGTCACACGTGTGCACACACACACACACACACACACACTCCTTGGAATCATTCACTGCATTTTCAGAAATAAGCAGCTGTGGATGCAGGGCCAATTTGGGCATGACCAGATGGAAGTGAGCAATGTGTTTGTTTCAACCCTCTACCGCCTACATTTTCTTTCTTTTTCTTTTATATTGATACCACCCAAGTTCTCAATAACAAATGAATTCTGACCCTGACCCCCCCTCACCAAATCTTCTCATAGAAGTTTAAATTTATACTAAAAGGTAAAGGGCAGACAATAGCATTAACTCCTACTCAACACAGAAGAATTTATATTTTACAGGTATCAAGTCTTTATGGAAAAAGGAAAAAATCTATCATGGTGATTGTGACTTTTCCTATGGAGATGATGAGTCTTATTGTCATTTTCTACAATGCAGCCTCTCTCTTATCATCCCAATGGGACACAAGAACACAACTCCAACCCCAAAAATGTCCAGAAGGAGAAAAAAGCTTATTTCCTAAACTGAGAGTTAGAAGGCAAGAGGAAAGATAAGAAACCTTCATTCATCCCCCATATACCTTAGGAAAGAAAGAGAACTCAATATTTATTGAATGTCCATTACATGTTATTTAGTATAATAACTCTTCCATATGTACTATCTGATTTATCTCATTTTAATATTTCTTAAAACCTGTGGTAGAGGTAATTTATCCCCATTGTAATTTTTAAGAAACATGCAGCTTTGAATGTCGGAGTTTAAAGTGGAACTCAAGATTTTTAAGTCAACTGTATTTTCATCAGCGCCACCTACAAGTAAACTAGGGAGTTTCTCTGTCGATATTCTTGCATCTGAAAAACCTTCTCAAGGTATTGGCTCTAGACTCAAATGGCCTGGGTTCAAGCCCAGCTATACTATTGACTAGCAGCATGACAGAAGTCAAGGTATTTAACTTCTCTGAGCCTCAGTTTCCTTATTTGTAAAAATGGAATGATAATAATACCCATGTCATAAAATTGTTGTGAAGATTAGTTGGTATAAACCACAAGAAATCCTTAGCACAGTGTCTCAATAACTGTCAGAGATGTCTGCCATTATTGACTAGGTCAGAGGTGGTCATGTTTGTTTCTTGCATGTTAGCACTGAGTGAAGGGAATGAGGGACATTGTGCCGAGAAGAATTCGGAGGATGTCTCTGGAGAAACAGTGCTCCTAGTTTTGTCCTTAGGAGCAGGATGGGCCTACGGGAACCAAGTGTGCAGCAAACAGGCCATTCTGTACCTAGATGAAATCTATCTCCTCCTTGTGTTTTGATGAAAATGATGCTTTAAAAGTAATACATTAATAATTTAATTAAGTAAATAAATAAACAAATTAAGGAATCAACATAAGGCCTGCCTAGTGTGGGTCCATATATTAGCTGAATCTAGTCTTGAATTTCCTGAGTCCTCTTTCTCAGCTTCCTGATCACAGCTCAAAATAGATGCTTTCTCTAAAACTTCAGGGCACCTCAGAGGAAAGTCCAAGATCAAGGGGCCAGTGTCCAGTGAGAGCTTTCTTGCTGAGTCCTCACATGGCAGTGGCAGAAGGGCAGGAGAGGATGAACACTATGTCCTCACACGGCAGAAGAACAGAAGAGAGAGACCCCACCGACAATCCTTTTTCTTAAGGCACTAATCCATTCATGAGAGCGGAGCCCTCATGACTTAAATACCTCCCACAGGATCCCACCTCCCAACACTGTTGCTTTGGGGATTAAATTTCCAACACATGAATTTGTGGGGACATATTCAGACTATAGCAATGATTACTTTGGAAAAAGATATTCTGGGCCAAAAAGACTCAAAACCCACTTTACAGAGAGCATGTGTGGCTTTGAGTTTCTGTAGAGCACACTTTGGGAACTACTGGTGTATTGCTGCATGGATATGATACTAAATTTCTAGTGATATGTGAGTATAAAATAACCACTACTTGTATACTTTTAAATGGTTTACAATGTGTTTTGCATCTTTTTTCACATTTAATTCTCCAAATCATCTATGTTGTCAGAATTAAAATATTCATTTCAAAGATGTAGAAACAAAAACCCAGAGAGGTTAAACAACTTGTCCAAAGCCTCACAAGTAACCATAGGTAGAGCCAGGACTTAGCACTAGAACTTTAGGTTTAAACCCCCCAGTATTTCCAGTAGTGACAGCAATAAACTAAGCAGAAAGAGAAGATTTGGGTCATATACAGCAACTTTTTAATGCAGTCTAAGTATGCTATAGCACAGACTCATTGATTTCTCAACCTTTCAGAGAAGTAGATGAGAAAGTATTGTTATTTCTATTTTGCAGTAATTGTTTTTCTGTTTCCCTTCACATAGACCTTAAACAATATTTGCTGTTCCTTAAAGAATGCACTCTACCGAACCAATTAAACTGAATAATCCTTTTGCCTCCTGCTTATGGATTAAGCTGAAAGCCTCTGAATGGCTGAAACAAGCAGTGGACAAAGCGGTGCCCCCCCACTAATGTTATTGACAACATTCACCTACTGAAGGGATGCCTCTCTGGCCCGCTTTAATTACTTGCAGTCAGATTCTGCCTCTTTTGTCAAAGTTCTCCAGGAGGAGAAAGGTCACTAGCCTAAGCTTTAAATGATTTTAGTAAGAACAACAACTGCAATCCTTTAAAGATTAGCAATAAGATGAAGATTCTTAGGAAAATAAAATATAAACAAAATTGGTCCAAAAATATTTGAGGCATCTGCAACTGATGGTTGTGTGTTTAACAAATGCTGATTGGACTCATTTTTTTGTGTGTATTTGGGCAAGCTCCTTCCCATCTCTAGACCAGTTTTCCTCTCTTTAGAACAAGAATTCTGATATATGTTTACCTCATGCAATTGAGAAGACTAAGTGGAAGTATTTGTGGTACTTAGCAAATATCAGGACACTCTTTTATTTGTGTTTCTTGATACTTACGCACATTATTTGAAGATATTGACACTGAATTTTAGCCATGTCTTAACATGAGTATGAGTTTTACCTTCAACAGAAACTCAGTGCACTAACACACTGCAAATTGGTTTGCAAAAACCGTGATGATACTTTTTCATTATCATTTCAAAGTAGAGACTGTAGCCTCCAAAAGATTTTCTAATCTCTCAGGGCTTTATATCTAAGGTTCTTTGGGTCTGTGAAAATCATGAGTGTTTATATCTAAATGAGAATCTGGAGCTAGCCTAGAGATTCTTAAGCTTAAGGAATCTCTTTTCTTCTGTTGAGTCTCCAGCGGGAACAGAGGAGACCAGGAAACCTTTGCAGAATGTTCCCTTTCCCTGATATTGAAAAAAAAAAAGTATAAAAAGTCAGTGAAAGCATCTTAAAACTTAAAGACTTTAGGAAGTGTTGATGGAGAGTGGCACAGTGACTGTGAAAAGAGGGTAGTTTTAGAGCAGGGTTACTTTTATCCCCAAATCATACTCTGAAACATGAGGTTAAAGCAGTAAGTTTTGTGATCACAAAATAAGAATTGCCAAGAGGATAGCATTCAAGGCTAAAAGTGCTGAGAACAAGAAAAAGTTCAAAATAGAATTATATGTTCCTTAGATGTCAAAACATAGAAACTTCATCCGATCACATAGTACAATCTCAAAATGTCTGCAGAATGGATTCTACATCATTTATTTCCAAACTTCAGAATTTTATATTTTTGCTAATTAACCAATGAGGCCATATGTTAAAAGAAAAACAGGTATGATTGCAGGTCTTGCTGTGACATGTGAATATTTAACTCACTTTTCTAAACAACAAGTATTTCAATTCAAAGGATTTAGGATCCTACGTAGATCCTGTAGCACAGCCTCTTCTGCTACCCTGGGATTATTAGAGATTGATCCATAGCTAGACTTAATGTCTCAAGATTTTCTTTTACTTTTTATTTACATATTATTCAGTTCTCAAGTGTAGAGAAAACATTGCTGTTTCTGTCTACCTTATCACCTGCAACTGAAATTTAAAATATTAGAAAATATTTCAAAATGTAAATATAGATTGTATTAGTTTATAAAGTGATTGCTTTGGTGATAATGAATTCTTTGTAAACATAAATTCATGGTGTCATATCTCATTCCTGACTAAAGTTTCTGGCAATCAAATAGTGTGGATCACTGAAGGAGAAGAGCAAGTAAACAGAAAGGTCTTCCTATCAGAGGGGAGGAAGGGGAATGCTTCATACCTATTACATCCTTCTTTCCTTTTTACCTTTGCTCCTGTTTGGTCAAGGGTTAAAGAAATTTTCTCTAGATGTTTAGGGTTTATAATATGGAAAAAGATGAAAGGAAGTCTCCTGTCTTTAATTATCACAACATAAAATTGCACATTCACAGTTATCTGTACATGATCAGAGGCCAGAGAAAGTGCTTTTGGTGCAGAAGTATGTACTGTTAAGAAAATTCAAAAAATTTTATTTCTGTGGGCCCTGGATATTATTTGTGGGTTAAAAGTATTCCAAATCAATAAATATGTATATCCCTAACTAAAAGTTAAGATTAATGAGAATAAAAAACAGGGCGTCCTTGGATAAATTATATAACTTCTCTAACCCTCAGTTTCTTTGTCACTGAGGTGCAGAGTTTTCACTAGGCTGCTGTAAGAGTCAAGGTGTCCATGCCATTTCACGCTACTGCCAGCAATGTACGAGCTCGGGTCGTTCTGTATCTTCACCATCACTTAGCGTTGTCAAGTTGTTGCTAGTCATTCTAGTAGGTGCGTAGTGGTTTCTCATTATGATTTTAATTTGTATTTCCTTAATGAATAATGATGAGCAGTTTCTTTTTTTTTTTTTTTTTTTTTTTTTTTTAGAGACGGGGTCTCGCTCTTGGTTAGGCTGGTTTCGAACTCCTGACCTTGAGCTATCCACCCGCCTCAGCCTCCCAGAGTGCTAGGATTACAGGCGTGAGCCACCGCGCCCGGCCGATGAGCAGTTTCTTATGTGTTTACTTTTCATAACTTGTATCTTCTTTGTTAAAGCATCTGTTTAAATCTTTCTTTGCTATCCATAAAAAGGTCTTGCATGCCTTTTGTTAAAATTATTCCCCTAAGAACTGAGTGGATTTGGGCAGTATTTTTAATTAAAATTTTTATTTTTCTAATTGTCTGCTGTTAATATAGGAAAGTGACTGATTTTCACATATTTCCCTTATATCCTATGACCTTACTAGTTCTAGTAGAAATTGTGTGGATTCCTAAGGACTTCCTACCTAAAGATTCTGTCACCTTCAGAAAGAGGCAGTTTCATTCATTCCTTCTGAAGTCAATCTTTATGACTTTAATAACTGTTTTTGTTACCTTATTGAAATGTCTAGTACTTGCAGCCCAATCTAAGTGAGAGAGATTACAATAGATATCTTGCCTTATTTTCAAACTCAGGAAGAAAGCTTTTAATATTTCATCAGTAAGCATAATTTAACTCTAGGTTTTTGTAGACATGCTTTATCAGATTAAGAAATCTCTCTTTCACTCTTAATTTTCTAAGCATTTTTATCAGAGATGGATTATGAATTTTGGCAATTTTTTTCTGCATTGATTGAAATGGTCACATGGACTTCCTCTTTTATTCTGCTAGTATGGTGAATTTACATTGATTTTCATAGGACAAATCATTTTTGCCTTCATGTGATGAATTTCCCAGTATATATTAAAATGATTATCTATTGCTGCTTACATTAATAGATAATATTTTGTTAAAAATTTTCATATCTATGTTCAGAAGAGACATTGTTCTATAATTTTCATTTCTTGTAGTATCTTTGCCTGGTTTTGGTATTTGCATCATTCTGGCCTTATACAGTGAGTGTGGAAGTGTTTTTCTCTTCCATATTCTGGAAGAGTTTGTACAGAATTGGAATAATTTTTTCACTAAATGTTTGTTTGAATTCACTAATGAGGCCATCTAGGCTAGAGTTTTCTTCATTGGAACACTGTAACTATTAATTCATTTTACTTAATAAATTAAATAAATACCTATTCAAGTTATCTATTTCTTCCTGAGTGGGGCTGAATAGTTTGTGTCTTTCAAGGAATTTGTCCTATATCATCTAAATTCTCAAATGTAATGGCATAAATGTGCATAAAATATTCATGACCCATGGATTATTATGCTGCTTTATTTCCAAATATTTGGTTTTGCCAACTAATTTATTTTATTGATTTCTAATTTAATTCCATTATAGTCAGAGAAGATACACTTATACCTGTGGTGAGCAGTGGCTCAGATCTTGCATCATTTCTTTCAGCTTTAGATGCAAGCTGCCTTCAGTTCGCCCCATGCATATGTTGTTCAGGAGTCAGCCAGAGACAAGCTGAATTAAAATATGAAACTTGGGGTTTCTTTCTCTGGATCTCTTTTTTCTGAGCATGGTGCTCCCCTCATTCTCTTGTAGCCCTAGTTGTCTGGTCTTCTTTTGCGAGTGCCTCTGGCCAGAAGGACCGTGGGTTCTCTGTCACATATCTGCATGTTTTGCACTGCCAAGGCACTGACGGTGGCCACACTCAGGACAAAGCCATAAAATCCACTGAACTCATTTCATGCCAGTCACTTGCTACAAATTTCTACTCCAGTCCAAAATCTACCCACCACTGTTCAGCGTCCAGAATCCTCAGTTTTTTATTATTGTTGTTTTGTTGTTCAAATTTTATAGCTGTTATTTGCGGCAGAAATTGGCCTGTATGGTACTCATCCCTACAAACCAGAAGCCTAAAATCTCATTAATTGCTTTATTTTCCCTTCTCTTGAAGGAAGGGCCTTCAAAATCATTTCACTCCAGCTACACACTGCCCAAAATATATGCCACTAAATATCATACATTTTAATTATCCATATATTTTAAACTCTACAATACATTAGTCTTACTGTTTTATACTTGCAATATTAGCTTACTTTCCTATCACACTTCCTAATGTAATAAATTCCTTCCTATATATTTGAGCTTTTATCAGAGATTATTTTCTTCTGCCTGAAGAAAATTCTTTAGTATTTCATTCAGTGTTAGTATACTGATAAATTTTCTCATATTTTGTTTGTCAGAAATTACCTTCATTTTACTCATTCTTCAAGAATAATTTCTCTTTTTAATTTTTTAATTATTATGGATACACAATAGCTGTCTATATTTATAGGGTACATGTGATGTTTTGATACAGGCACACAATTGTGTATGAATCAAATCAGGATAAATGGGATATCCATCACCTCAAGAATTTAACATTTCTTTGTGTGAGGAACATTCCAATCCAACCCTTTTATTAATAGTTATTTTAAAGTATACCATTACTTATTGTAGACTATAGTCACTTTGTTGTGCTATCAAATATCGTTGATTCTAACTACCTAACTATATTTTAGCACCCATTAACCATCCTGACTTTATCCTTCCCTCCCCGCTACCCTTCCCAGACTCTGATACTCATCATTCTACTCTCTGTCTCCATGAGTTCAATTGTTTTAATATTTAGCTCCCACACATGAGTGAGAATGTGAGAGAATTGTCTTTCTGTGCTTGGCTTATTTCACTTAACAGAATATTGCCCAGTTCCATCTATGTTATAACAAATGACAGGATTTCATTCTGTGTTATGGCTATATAATATTGCATCATGTGTATGTAACACAGTTTCTTTGTCCATTCATCCATTGGTGGACACTTAGGTTGATTCCAAATCTTGGCTATTGTGAATAGTGCCATAATAAACATGGGAGTGCAGATATGTTTTCAATATACTGATTTCTTTTGGATATATAACTAGCAGTGGGATTTCTGGGTCATACGATACTTTTATTTTTAGTTTTTTGAAGAACTCCTTACTATTTTACAGAGAGGTTGCACTAATTCACATTACCACCAAGAGTATATGAGGGTTCCCCTTTCTCCACATTTCTCCAGTGTTCATTACTGCCTGTGTTTTGGATAAAGTCATTTCAAGTAGGGTAAGATGATATCTAATTGTAGTTTTTAGGGATTTTTATTTGTTTGTTTGTTTGGTTGTTTAGACAGGGTCTTGCTCTGTCTCCCAGTGGCATCATCAAAGATCACTGCAATCTCAAACTCTTGGGTTCAAGTGATCCTCCTGCCTCAACTTCCCGAATAGCTGATTCTATAGGTACACACCACTACACCTGACTAATTTTTCTATTTTTTTTAAAGATGGAGTCTCAATCTGCTCATGCTGGTCTCAAATTCCTGGCCTCAAGCACTCCTCCTGCGTCAGCCTCCCAAAGTACTAGAATTACAGGTGTGAGCACTGTGTCTGGCCTCATTGTAGATTTGATTTGCATTTCTCTGATGACTAAGGATATTGAGTATTTTTTATATAAATGTTGACAATTTGTATGTCATTTTTTTTTCTTGTTGAATTGGTGGCGCTCCTAATATATTTGAGCTATTAATCCCTTGTCAGATGGGGGGTTTGCAAATATTTTCTCTCTTTCTGTGGGTTGTCTCTTCAATTTGTTCACTTTGTTGATTGTTTCATTTGCTGTAGAGAAGCTTTTTGTTCTTGATATGATCCCATTTGCTCAATTTTTCTTTGGTTGTCTGTGCTTTGGGGATATTACTAAGGCAATTCTTGCAGAGATCAATGTCCTGAAGCCTTTCCACCATGTTTTCCTATAGTAGTTTCATAGCTTCTGGTCTTAGATTTAAGTCTTTAATCCACTTTGATTTCATTTTAGTATATGGTAAGAGATAAGGATGATTCTTTTATAGATGAATATCCAATTTTCCCAACACCATTTATTGAAGAGACTGTCTTTTTCCCACTGTATGTTCTTGGCACCTTTGTTGAAGATAAATTCGTGATGGATGTGTGAATTTATTTCTGAGTTTTCTATTCTGTTCCAATTGTCTATGTGCCTGTTGTATATGTTTGTACCATGCTGTTTTGGTTATTATAGCTCTGTAGAATAATCTGAAGTCAGGTAATGTGATTCTTCCAGTTTTGTTCTTTTTGCTCAGGATGGCTTTGGCTATTCTGGACATTTTGTGGTTCCATATAAATTTTAGGATTATATTTTCTATTTTTATGAAGAATGTCACTGGTATTTTGATGAGGATTGCATTGAATCTATAGATTACTTTGGATAGTATGGACATTTTAACAATATTTATCCTTCCAAATCATAAGCATGGACTATCTATCTTATTGATTTATTTATTTTCTAGATCTTGTAGGCATGCTTCATTCTTATTTATGCTTTTTCTTTTTTCTGTTCAGACCATATATTTTCAAATAGCCTGTCTTCAGGCTCACTAATTCTGCTACTTGATCAATTTTGCTGTTGAGTCGCTCAAGCATTTTTCAATTTGTCAATTGAATTTTTCAGCTCTAGAATGTCTGCTTAATTTTTTAAATCATTATTTCAATCTCTTTGTTAAATTTCTCTGATAGGCTTCTGAATTCCTTTCTGTGTTGTCTTGAAGTTCACTGAGCTTCTTCAGAACAGCTATTTTGAATTATTTGTCTGAAAAGTCACATACTTCTATCACTCTAGAATTGATTACTAGTAGCTTATTTAGTTCATTTTGTGATGTCATGTCTTCCTAGATGTTTTTGATGTTTGTGGATGTTCATCTATGTCTGGCCATTGAAAAGTTAGGTATTTATTTTAATTTTCACAGTCTGGGTTTGTTTAAACCTATCCTTGTTGAGAAAGCTTTCCAAATACTCAAAGGGAATTGAGTGTTATGATCTAAGCCTTTGGTCACTGTGGCTGTATCAGCACTGGGGGTGCCCAAACCCCATAATGCTGTGACTCTTGCAGACTCCTAGTGGTGCTGCCTTGGTGGATTTAGGTAACATATGGGAGAATTCCCTGGATTACCAGGCAGAGTCTCTCATTTTCTTCCCTCGTTCTCTGTGCTGAGTTGCTGGAGTTGGGGGAGGAGTGATGTGAGTGCTCCTTGTTGCTACTGCAGCTAGGACTGTGAAAGGTCACACGTGAAGCCAGCCCAGTCTCACCCAAAGCCCATGGTGACAGCTGCCTGGCTGTTAAGTGTCTCTGATGTTTATTCAAAGCCAAAGGGCTCTTTAGTCAGCAAGTGATGAATCCTGCCAGGACTTGATCCTTCCCTTCAGGGCAGCAGGTTTCCTTCTGGCCCAGTCCAAGTCTAGAAATGCTATCTAGGAAATAAGGCTTGGAATCAGAGGCTTCAGGAATCTTCTTAGTACTTTATTTTACTATGGCTGAGCTGGTACCCTAGTTGCAAAACTAAGTCCTCTGTACTCTTCCCTTTCCTTCCCAAAGTTGAAGAAGATTCTCGCTGAGATGCATTCCCTGGGGTTAGGGGAGGGGTGACACAGGCACTGGCTTGGCTGCTGCACTGAAGTCTCACTGAGTTACATCCACCCCAAATCCACTGGCTCTTAGCAAGCACAGCTGCATGAATTGCCCAAGTACTGCCATCTTTGTGGCCTGACTGCCTTACAAATTTGTTCCAGGCCCCAGGCCACTTTTTATCAGCTGATGGTGGGGCTAGCCAGAACTCTGGTTTCTACTGCTAAGGTAGAGGATTTCCCCCTGACCAAGCTGGTCTAAATACTCTCTCTGTGGGCACCGGCAGAATTCTGCCCTGTGATGTGTTCCCCTGTGCCAAGGCAGCCCTGAGTTCCTATGCAAAGTCCCATAATCACTTCACTCTCCCTCTCCAAAGCACACAGATTCTCTGTCCACTCAGCCCACTGATACAGCACTGCCAGAAGATGTGGGAGGGCTGGTATAGGCAGTGCATGACTGTCTTTTCTGCCCTCTGCAGTGCCTCTTTCCTTGATATTATGTTAATAACAGGGAATGTGATTGCTTACCTGATTTTTAGTTCCTATGAAGGTGCTTCCTTACATGGATAGTTGTTGAAGTTGGTGTTTGTGCAGAGGGACAATTGCTGGAGTTTCTATTCAGCCATCTCAGCCATTGTGCTCTACCACCTCCTTTTTTAAATTTTAAATATTTTTTTTATTTCAGCATATTATGGGGGTAAAATGTTTAGGTTACATATATTGCTTTTGCACCACCAGAGTCAGAGCTTCAAGCGTGTCCATCCCCCAGACAGTTGCACCCATTATGTGTGTATACCCATTCCCTCCTCAACCTCCCATCTGCCCAACACCTATTGAATATTATTCTTATATGTGCACTTAAGTGTTGGTCAGTTAATACCAATTTGATGGTGAGTACATGTGGTGCTTGTTTTTCCATTCTTGTGATACTTCACTTAGTGGAATGGGCTCCAGCTCTATCCAGTATAATACAAGAGGTGCTAGATCACCATTATTTTTTGTGGCTGAGTAGAACTCCATGTTATATATATACCACATTTTATTAATCCACTCATGTATTGATGGGCACTTGGGTTGTTACCACGTCTTTGCAATTGTGAATTGTGCTGCTATAAACATTCTAGTGCAGATGTCTTTTTTATAGAATGTCTTTTTTTTCCTTTGGGTAGATGCTCAGTAATCGAATTGCTGGATCAAATGGAAGTTCTACATGTCGCTCTTCGAGGTATCTCCATGTTACTTTCCAAAGAGGTTGTAATAATTTGCAGAATATTTTCAATAAATCATAGTTCAAGGTCAGCAATTTTTTTTCAGCAATGGTATCGTAAAAGTGCCATTTTTCCCTTCCTATACTCATTGTTTCTTTGGAAAATGTAGCTATCATTCTAATTGTTTCCTGAAAATAATACATATTCATCTGGATTATATTAACATTTTCTCTTTGAATTTGATTTCAACAGTACTACTATCATAAGCCTACATATGAATTTCTTTAAAATTTTTCTACATGGAATATGTATGATTTCTAGAGTCTATGGCTTTATGCCTTTCCTTAATTTTAAAAATTTCTTAATCATTAAACTCTTAAATATTATTTATCTTCCATCCTCTTTTTCTTTTTCTTTTGGGATTAAATTACATATTAGACCTATATACTATCTCTTTCCTCTTCTTTGGATTTTATGTATTTTTATATAATAATTTTCTTTCATTATGGGAAATTTGTTTCTAATCTGTAATCTAGTTCACCAGTTCTCCCTTTGGCTAGTCTGCTGTTAATTCCATCAGTTGAGTTTCTAATTTTGGTATTTATGTTTTTCAGTTATAGAATTTCTCTATGGTTTGTCCTAGTTTCAAGTTCAGATTATTTTATTTCTACACTTAACTCCTTGAACATAATAAGCATATTTATTTTAAAACCTGAATTTGATAACTTCACTATCTACAGAGCCAGTGGATCTATTTCTATTATTGTCGTTATTGACAGTAATTGTCATTCATGTTATTTTTACTACTTGTATGATTAGTATTATGATTTTGTTTTAAACATTGTATTCGCAAATTGTCTGTAGAAATAGTTTGAGTGCAAGGATTATTTTATTTTCCCCCCAAATATTTAGATTTTTGTCTTCAAGGTGCCTGAGAACATACTAGCTACCTTGGGGCTACCCAAAGTTGAGATGCACATAAAGCTGAACTGCAGTCCTTGCAAAAGACTGCCTTCTTCTGCATCACTCTCACTCTTCTGTGCAGTTCTTTAGAGTTCTAATTTAGTGTAAGAAAAGTTTATCAAGGATTCAATTGGTAGGCCTTGGACTCTAAGACCCTTTAGCCTAGGCTTATGAGGCTGTCAAATGAGCCATCCATCCTGTCAGTCTTTCAGCTGCCATTGTAGATTTTTCACCTGCTCCCAGGTGGAATGTAGCTCAAATGCCCCTTGGGCCTCAATCTTCCCACATATGCTACCGTGATAATTCTTCACTATCATGCTCTATTCCCATTGCTTCTAAGCAAGTCTTTGTATATTTGATATATTTGATATCAAGGCAAGATTTGGACAGCCTGACTTAGTCGGCCATCAGAGGAAGCAGAAGTCTAACATTATATAATTTTTAAAAATTTATAAGAGGACAACTTAATATTTAAGTATAATATCTTTTAATTGGTTAATTCCACCAAGTTGGGGAAACAACTGACTACTATCTTTAATAGTCAAAATCATCAAATTTATGTACTTCATCATAATTTATTATTTGACATAAGCTATTTATTATTCTCATAAGAAAGATTATTTTTCCAAAACATTATTTCTAAATACTACAGAGTATTTTTGTACAGACATATCATGACTTACCCTACTATATCCCACTTTTACAATAAATATCCTATATAAATCATTATATTTGCTAGCAGTTTGCTTTATCAGTTTTTTCCTTTCATTTAGAAAAATAGATTTTATATTTATTCAACAAAACAAGTTAAATATCCACTTTTTTTATAACTTTCTAATTTCTTTTTATCATTATTATAATCTTCTGTTTTTCCATAAGGATGACTTGCTATTTTTTCTAATTTTGTCTTAAATGCTTGGTTCACATATTTCTGCTGTTTTTTATTTTGTAAAAAAGTTTTTAAGGCCATAGACTTGTCATGGTTATATTTATTATGTTTTTAATTTCTAATATAATTATGTTATATGCTATATTTTATGTTTTATGTATTAACGTCTACATATTCTATAATTATGATTGGTTTATTTCTTATCTTGAGGACAATTTAGAATGGATATTTTTTTCACACTTTTCAGACTCAAAGTATACAAGCCCATTGCAATTTTTGATGAGCTTTGAAAAATCATATTCTGACACTTTTGACCTACGACCACACACAATGGGCATGAGATTTAATATTATATTCTGAAAGTAAAATATATCACTTCAGTAAGATAGTGTTTCATTCAATCTTTTCACCTTAAAAGTTATTTTATTTTGCTCTTTTGTTTTGTTTGCTCTTGGGAAAGCCATTTACCATATTGTGAGTGAGTTTGTGGATCTGAGATCTCCAACAGTCACATGAGTGAACTTGAAGTAGATTTCCCTGCAGTTGAGCTTGAGATGACTCCAGTCCTGGCCAGCACCTTGATTACAAGCTTGTCAGCAACCCTGAGACAGAACCATTCCAGGATTACTGATCTCCAAAATATATGAAAAAAATGTTTGTTGCTTCAAGCCACTGAGTTTTAGACTAATGTGTTACACAAGAAATAGATAAGTAATATACCTCCCATTTCTTTTCAACCATTATCAAATAATTAAGTAAAATCACAAGTGACGAAACAATATATAGGAAAAAGAGAGTGTGGCTAAACAAAGGTGGTAGTTAAAACAAAATTACAGTCAAGTCTCCATTGCCTATAAGTAGGGAAATGGAAGGTACTCATCTTCCCAGAGGAGATTAGAAACCAGGCTATCTGTCCCTGAGATCAGGAAGAAAAGATCCAATGATGGGAACAAATGCAGGTGAATGGAATTAAGTGAATGGTCTATGATCCCAAAAGACTGTTCAACGTGTGAACCAAATCCATGGCCATGGCCCCACCTTCACTGTCCTACAGCTCATCGAGCTGTACCACAAAAGTGTCTTTGTCTTAGCTGCGGACTGCTGATTGAAATCTGGTCTGCTTCCAAACTTCAGGCTCATAGCAACACACCATATACCAATGTATTCTGTCCTTATGTGTATTTAACACAAGGAATTATGGTTTTAATCAGACGCAAAAGCTAAAATCTCTTTGAAGGACATTTATTTTAAATCACATGAGAAATGCTATGCTCTATCAAATTCTTTGGGAAGAATCCTCAAGAGAATTACATTTCCTGCTGTGTGCTTTATCTCTTTCACAATATAAAAGATGGGACTTTTCCTTCTGGAGTGTTTTAAGGTCTCTGACATCTAGTTTAGAAAGTGATGAACGTGCAACTTCAGTAATATCTTGCTTTAGTCGCAGGAAACATCAATTGAAAGAGCTATGCCTGTGATGTTCATACAAGTGCACTCTATCATAGCCACATTGTTCTGTTAAAATTCGGATTTGGTCCTGTCACTTGACTTGTGGAGAATGGGTTATCTTGTTTCAAAAATATCTTTGCCAACTATCAGTCATCATTAGTGGAAACATCTTTTTTTCTTCCTACTCCATCCTGTCTAATAATTCAATAAACATACTTTCTCAATCACATCTTTGTTGTCTTTTTTCTACTTATTCTCCTTTGCTCCTATTTTTCATTTTGTATAGCTGTTCCCACTTTTTCTGCCTTTTGAAAAATTGCATAAAGCTTCCTTTTCTCTCTGTTTGCATTGTTTTCACTTGGCAAACTGTGGATCCTAAAACCTGAAACAGACATTTTTATTTTTATTTTTATGTGTAAAAAGGCTATCCATGGATATCTGTAAGCATGTGATTATAAACAGGAGAGACATTTGGGGAAACATTCATCCATTGAGTTCTCCCATACATAAGGCAGGACAGCATACTATGTAAGAGCTCAAGCTTGGACACAGGGGACCTGGGTTTGCATTCTAGTTTTGCTATTTAACTGTGTGAACTTGAGGAAAGTTTTATATGCTTTCTGGGTATCAGGTTCCTTATAAATTAAATAGTATTTATCTTGGTTATTACTTTGGGTTTTAGCCATAATAACATATGTGAAGTGCTTTTAAAAATAGCCTGGAATACAATAAATGCTTAATAATTATCAACCCCAATGCCCTCCGCAGAAGTTGGTTATTTGGCTATGCTATAATATAATAGGCTTTCCTATATTAATGAAGTACATATTTTTTCCATTATGAAATATACAAGGAGGGAATTTAGCCTGCAAGAAAATCATATTAAGGAATTGTGCAGTCTTTTTAGCAGAGTTTGCTTTGGGTATTTTAGTATTTGTGAACACACTGTTGGCTGATAAATAATGTAACAACCACCTCTTATTAAGTGCTAGCTGTGTGTTAAGAAATGTATAATGGCCATACTATAGAAAAATAGATGATTATAGATAGTGATAGATAGATAATAGGTGGAATCACAGGATCACAGAATTTGAAAATGAAAAAGACCTTAAATAATTGGGAATGCAGTCCTTAATTTTAGAGATGAAGAGGGGAGAAATAATGATGAATCTATAAGAACATAATTATCTCAAATTCCACTCTTGTAATATTTCCACTATACCAAAATGTAGACAATAAACATTTCCATAAAATTCTTAAGTAACACCAAAAAATTTAAAATCTTTTACAGCTATTTGTACAATGTAAAATATTTTAAGAATTTGAAATAGAAAGTCCTCTTACAGAAGTTAATTGAAGATTAGTTACTTTTTTGATAAAGCAAAGCATTTTGCCTGAACTAAGTACACACTTGAATTTGACTTTCTTTTCATCATGGTGCATAGGACAATGAATGGCCTTTAAAGGTAAAAATGGATTCACTGCTTAAAATCTTTCAAGCACATGCAGTCAAACTGCTGAAAGTAGTGAGTTCCATTATCAAGTAAAAATCCCTATGAGCATAACCTTCTTTAGACCAGTATGTTAAGCCTTTTAGCAAAATTTATTCGCATTTCAAAAACACTAGAAGGCAAAAAA
>VBSM01000272.1:33050574-33106996 GCA_008086735.1 Cheirogaleus medius
AAGGTTTCTCTGATTTCAGAATCAACTAAAATGTACTGAATGCCAACTATATTTCAGGGACTTTTAGGAACACTTTCACATATGTCATCTTAGTTAATCTCATAACCCTAAAGAAACGGCAGAATCTGTATTTAATTGATGATGAAACTAAGGGTCACAAAATTAGATTGCTGATCCATATTCACACATATATAAATGAGAGAACCAGGTTTCCAACCTGAGACTCAATTCCAGATGCAAGGCATCACATTGTAATTGCCTTAGAAAGCCTTTTGAATTTTTTGTTCAGATTTGTTTTATCAAGAAAAAGTAATATTCAAGAATGTTCAGCAAAATGGAAATAAATCAAATATAACCCTATTCCCTAGCATAACTTTTCTATTCTTTTGTATAATCCCCAATGATATTTATCCAAAAGCATTAATAATTTTATGCAGCTTTAATCCTAGTGTTTGCTCATTTTTATTATCATTTTGACTTATTGAACACGTTACTGTGATTTTACAAATTACTTTTGCTATTTTATTGATTGCATAACTTTTAGTCATCTTTTTGGCCAATGATTTATTCCATTTTACCCGAATATTAGATACAAATCTTGCTCTGATGCCCACAACACCGGGAGCATAATTTTTTAAATAATCTAAAATAAGATTAGAATTATATTTTAATTTGAATCCTTTGATTTGTGGTAAATTTATATGTTACCCCTGGTGTAGATGCCCTCATCTCTTCCAGTCTCAAGTCAAATGTACTAAACAATAGCAGAGATGGGCAGTGATCTTCAGATTGAGTATAGAAGACATTTGTGAATAAATTATACACATACTTCTTTCTTTCAATTAAATAGGGCAATGGACCTCTCCATACTGCTATTTAAGCAAGAGCTGATTCATATTCAGTATCTTTCATTTAACTATTGATATCGCCATGGGCAAGCCACAACATAAGTGTCAAAATAATATTTTTATTCCAGAAAAAGTCTAGGAAGCTGATAAAATACTCTATCATAGGTCTTTGTTTAGGGTTTCACTTTTTTCATCAAATATAAACTCACATAGGTGACTGGAAAATGGCACTTTCATTTTTGTTTTTAAACAGATTTGTGACATACTAATTATTGTTATGGTTATTTGTATACATGGTATTTCTCCTATTTGACTCTAATTTTTTTCAGAACAGAGACTCTGTATTGCTCATTTTTAACCATAAGTATATTTCAATTGATAATTAATAAAAATAGTAAATTTATTTTTATTTTCTTAATTTAATTTTATTTTTTTCAGCATATTGTGGGGGTACAAATGTTAAGGTTACGTATATTGCCCATGCCCCCTCCCCCCTGGAGTCAGAGCTTCAAGCGTGTCCATCCCCCAGTTGGTGCACATCACACTCATTATGTATGTACATACCCATCCCCTACCCTCCACCTGCCCGACACCCGATAAATGTTATTCCTATATGTCCACTTAGCTGTTGATCAGTTAATACCAATTTGCTGGTGAGTACATGTGGTGCTTATTTTTCCATTCTTGGGATAATTCACTTAATAGTATGGGTTCCAGCTCTATCCAGGAATATACGAGAGGTGCTAAATCACCATTGTTTATTATAGCTGAATAGTACTCCACATTTTATTAATCCACTCATGTATTGATGGGCACTTTGGTGTTTCCACATCTTTGCAATTGTGAATTGTGCTGCTATAAACATTCAAGTGCAGGTGTCTTTTTCATAGAGTGACTTTTGTTCTTTTGGGTAGATGCCCAGTAATGGGATTGCTGGATCAAATGGTAGATCTACCTGTATTGCTTTAACGTATCTCCATATTGCTTTCCACAGAGGTTGAACTAGTTTGCAGTCCTACCGGCAATGTAGGAGTGTTCCTATCTCTCCACATCCACGCCAACATTTATTGTTTGGGGACTTGTTAATAAGGGCCATTCTCACTGGAGATAAGTAATATCTCATTGTGGTTTTGATTTGCATTTCCCTGATGATTAGAGATGTTGAGCATTTTTTCAGATGTTTGTTGGCCATTATTCTGTCTTCTTTTGGAAAGTTTCTGTTCATGTCTTTTGCCCACTTTTTGATAGGGTTGTTTGTTTTTTCCTTGCTGATTTTCCTGAGTTCTAAAGAGATTCTAGTTATCAGCCCTTTATCAGATGTGTAGCTCGCGAAAATTTTCTCTCATTCTGTGGGTTGTCTGTTTGTTCTCTTGACAGTTTGTTTGGGTGTGCAGAAGTTTTTTAATTTGATCAGATCCCATTTATTTATGTTTGTTGCTGCTGTGATTGCCTTTGGGGTCTTCTTCATAAATTCTTTGCCTAGGCCAATGTCTAAAAGAGTATTTCCAATGTTTTCCTCTAGAATTCTAATAGTTTCACACCTAAGGTTCAAGTCTTTTACCAAGCCTGAGTCGACTTTTGTGAGAGGTGAAAGGTGTGGGTCCTGTTTCAGTCTTCTACATGTGGCTATCCAGTTTTGCCAGCACCATTCATTGAATAAGGATTCTTTTCGCCAGTGTATGTTTTTGTCTGCTTTGTCAAAGATTAGATGGCTATACGAGGATGGTTTTATATCTGGGTTCTCTGTTCTGTTCCACTGGTCAATGTCCCTGTTCTTGTGCCAAGTCAAAGCTATTTTAATTACTATAGCCTTGTAGTATAGTTTGAAGTCAGGTAAATTGATACCTCCCATTTTGTTTTTATTGCCTAGGATTGCTTTTGCTATACGGGGTCTTCTCAGGTTCCATATGAAGCGTAAAATTATTTTTTCTATATAGGTGAAAAATGATGATGGTATTTTAATAGGGATTGCATTGACTCTGTAGATCACTTTGGGTAGTATAGACATTTTAACAATGTTGATTCTGCCAACCCACGAGCATGGTATGTTCTTCCACCTGTTTACATATTAATAAATTACTATGTGCTGGCCATAGTCAACTGCATAATGGAAAAAGTCATTCATGAATGTGCTGAACTGAATGTATTCCATCAGTTAAGTAAGGAGTCTGTTCCAAGTCACTCATTTCAGGTCCATACTTGTTTATTAACTAGAAACAATTCAAGCTTCATATATAATTTTATAATTTTTTAATTTAAAATATATAATTTCAAAGGTAGATTTTATATAATGTCATAGAAAAAATATCTTATAAAACAACATAGTTTAAGACATTATTAAGTGAAATAAATGAGTATACCTATCACTATCAGATGTTGATATTAATTCTTACAATAATAATGTTATTATTTGTAGCAGAGGATAAAACACAGTGGAGGAAATGCAAAAAATTGATAATGCCTTTAAAGTGTGAGAATTAGGAGATTTATGTGTCTATATATGTGTATATATAGTCTGAAATTATTATAATGAATATATTATTTTATAATTAGAAAATAAAACACATTGAAATTCAGAGGACAGATAACATTTAAAAAACTATCATGTATATCTTGAGGATTATGACAAAATATGTTGTTAGGGTGTATAAAATATTAGTTTCATAATTATGTTTGTTAATACTGTTCTATCTGAATCTCAATTATTTAAAACTCCATTATAATTCCCTATTATTAAGATTTTGATTTTAAGAGGTAGTAAATTTACTGCCTCCTAAAAGTGCCAATTGTCATCGATTCATTTTTGACTAAAGTGAGTTTCAATTTTGTTTTAAGAATTTCATGACGCCTTATGAGATCTACTTGATAAGATGTACTTAAACTTTGGGTTTAAGGACCCCTAAACACTCTTAAAAATTATTGAGAGTTCCAAAGAGTTTTTCTCTTTATGGGTTATAGCTATTGGATTTTCTCTATTCCAAATTAAAAAGAGGTTATTAAATGTGTAATTTATAAACTCATTTAAAAAAAACAATTCAACCCATTACATGTTAACATAAATATTTTAATTAACATCTATTCTTTGCAAGAAAAATTCAGTGCAAACAGTGGGTTTATTCTACAATTTTGCAAATCTTCTTAATTAAGCCAGACAGAAGACACCTGTACCTTCATATCAGCTTCTACAATCAATCTATTGTGATATGATGTCTTGCTTTATGTGTACAAAGAAAGTCCAGCCTCACACAGATTTGTAGTTGGAAAATGGAAAAAATATCTCCTTAGCTTTTTCAGATAATTTTGGATATTCTTCTTTGATCTTACACCAAAATCCAATAAATGATAGTTTCTTAAACTGCAACGTGGAATCTGAAACCATACCAATGAACATTTTGTCTTCTGTTAACATTAAAATTGATTTCTCTATTTTGCCCTTTGAATGGATAGTTTACCCATTCTTGATTTTGTAACATTATGCATCAATCATTTGTAAAATATTGGTTCACACGTTTATGCAAATCTTCCAAATGCTGATATATTTCTATATATAATATCAACAATTCACATTCATTAATATCACCACTAATCTCATAAAAGTCAATAAGCAGGCTCAGTTTTATGGTAGTGTGAGATTTGTAGTTGCAGAAGACCCCACACTCAAAAGGGCCCCATGTTTGGTTTAAGGCTCTGCTATTGCCTTCTTAAAGTTTTTAATAATTTTTTCTTTGAATTTATGTTCTGTAAGTGAATCCCGATAGGACAATGAAGCAAAAGAGATACCTGAAATATGCAGTATTCCTTGGTGCCTCATTTGCATTCAGTGTTTGTAACACCCCACAATCACAAAGTTCTGGTGAATCCATGATGTGTGGGAATTCAGTGAGATTCAAAGTATGAAGTAAGTGTCTTAGTCTGTTTTGTGCTGCTGTAACAGAGCACCACAGACTGAGTAACATATAATAAATAGAAATTTATTGGGTCACGGATCTGCAGGGTGGAAAGCCCAAGATTGAGGGGCTAGTATCTAGTGAGGGCCTTCTTGCTGAGTCATTCCATGGCAGAATGTGAAATGGTAAAAGAGCAAGAGTGGGAGCAAGAGGGGGCAAACCCACTTTCACAATAAAGAACCCATTCCGAGGATAACAGAATGGTCCGTTCATGAGGGCAGAGTTCTTATGACCTAAACACCTCTTAAAGGCCCCACCTTTTTATACTATTACAATGGTAATTAAACTTCAACATGAGTTTTTGAAAGAGCAAACATTCAAATGATAGCAGTAAAGCTTGTTAAGCCTATGACTAGATGGCGATGCTAATAGCCCTGAGAAACCACACTCCTCAATCAAACCAGAGCTTGCTTCTAATATAGAAAGAAGGTAGTGCGATCTATGTAAGATGAACCACCAGAGAATTATACCACATCCTGTCTTACTAGGGTTACTTTCCTGCAATAGCCAACAATTTTCACTGAAAATAAGGAAAGTAAAAAAAGGGAAAACAGGGCAACTCTTAATTCCTTTTTCTTTCAGTCATTTCTTACTTATAAATAAGCAAAAGATAGTGTTGATAGAATGTGCAAGTGTCAAGAAATGAAATAAAAACTGTTGATTAGGGCTGTGCATCATTTCCACTCTTCTGGTAAAAATAAAACAAATACATGCATGTATGTGCTATGAAACACAAATTGTACAAGGTTTGTGATTCTGCATATGAATGAAATGTTCATATATTTGCATATAAAACTAGCATCGCACAACATAAAGATAAACAATAAAATTCATGCAGATAACATAAAATTTTAATTTTCTTTACTTAGAACATTAAGTAGCAAATAAAAAACACCATGACAAATTAAGAAAGAGAACATAGAAGAAAGGAAAAAGCTTTATATTTTATATTTTTAGTGATACTTTTTTGTTTATTTGTTTTTTGAACAAGGAGCTCCACATTTTCATTTTGCACTGGGCCCTGAAAGTTATGTAGCTGGCCTTTTTTTTAAGTATTGAGAAGCTCTCATTTTTGTAGTGGTGGATACACATTTTCCAACTTCTGATTTTAACTTGAAAGCTCAAATTTTATCACTGGCCACAAACACTGTCATTTGTTTTCCCTGAAGGGACAGGCACACTTCTATCTTTGTTGAGAAAATGTCTGTGAAATTCCAAAAAAGTATCAAAAAGATGATAATGAATGATAAATCAATCTAACCCTAAAAATATGCATAACTTGACACATTAAAGATAGTAACACCTGCATATATCATAAATAATTGTTCATCATTACTAAAAATAAATAAATAAAATTACATAAATAAAAAGAAAAGAACTATCAATGATAATAATGCACTAGAAACTATGAATTATTATTATTAATCCATTTCTACATACATGAGCTTCATAAAGAAGAAAGGTGTGATGGTCAACAACAAATTTCTGTGTAAACTTGATACATAAGGGCTAAGGGGTATCCAAATACCTGGTAAAATATTATTTCTGGATGTTTCTGTGAGAGTATTTCTGAAAGAGATTTGCATTTGAATCAATAGACTGAGTAAAGAAGACCTGCCTTCAGCAATGTAGGTGGGCATCATCCAATCCATTGAAGGCTCACAGAGAAAAAAAAGGCAAAGGAAGGGTGAATTCTTTCTCTCTCTTATACAGCTGGGACACCCATCTTCTCCTGCCCTTGGACATCAGAATTCCTCTTTCTCCACGCTTCAGATTCTAGGATCTATAGCATCAGCCCCTTTGTTTCTCTGGCCTTGGAACTCAGACTGAATTTACCACTGGCTTTCCTTGTTCTTCAGCTTACAGATGGCATATTGTGAGCCTTCTTGATCTCTATAATCACATGAGCCAATTACCATAAGTAAACCTCCATTTATATATATCTATATCTATACCTATCCCATTGGTTCTGTTTCTCTGGAAAACACTTCTTAATAAAGAAAAATACTCCAAATAAACACCAACTAAAAGAAAACAAAAAGATGGTACAATACTAATATTAGAAAAAAATAGAATTAAGGAAAATAATTAATGAATACAGAGCAGCATAAAACTATACCCACAATGAAGATATAATAATCAAAAACATGTCCCAATGAAAACATGGTCATGAAATGTATGAAGCAAAATTAACACTATGGAGAAATTGACAAATCCATAAGTGGATAATTTTTGAGATAATTCTTTATGAAATTGGTAGATGAAACAGGATAAAAATAATTAAGGACATAAGAAAAGTGACCAACACTATTTATAAGCAAGTGTTAATAAATTTTGCAGTATCTAATAAATTTGACATATTCATATTTTTCTACCCAGCATTACCAATGATGGGTATTCATTTAAATATTATAATACAGAAAAAATAGAACAACCTAAAGGTTAACTGAAAGAAATCATGATTTTAAAAATACATGCAGCTATTAAAAATAAATGTATGTTGTTACCATATATTTTTATTTTTATTGAGGTAAAATGCACATACATAATTTAGCATCTTTACCATTTTTAAGTGTACAATTCAGTAGTAATAAAAAATACATTTATATCCTTTTTCTTCCCTCCTCCCCTCCCGCCTCCCCTTCCTGGCCTCTGGTAATGACCAGTCTACTCTCTATGTTCATGAGATCCACTTTTTGATGTTCCAGATATGAATAAGAACATGTGATATTTGTCTTTCTGTGCCTGGCTTATTTCAGTTAACATAATGCTCTCTAGTTTCATCCATGTTGCTACAAATGACAAAATTTTATTCTTTTTTTATGGCTGAATAATATTCTATCGTACATATACACCACATTTTTTATCCATTCATCCACTGATGAGCAATAAGGTTGATTTCACATTTTGTCTATTGTGAATAGTGCTGCAATAAATGGGGTAGTGCAGATATTTGATATATTGATCTCTTTTCTTTTGGATATATACCCAGTAGTGAAATTGCTGGATCATATGGTAGTTCTATTTTTAGTTTTTTGATGAAAGAAATAGAAGACAACACCAAAAAAATCTATGCTCATGGATTGGAAGAATTAATATTATTAAAATAACAATACACCCGAAGAAATATACAGATTCAATGCAATCCCTCTCAAAATATCAATGACATTCTTCACAGAAATAACAATAAAAATCCTAAAATTTATATGGAACCACAAAAGATCCTGAACAAAAAGCAAAAGCAATCCTGAACAATAACAACAACAACAAAAACTAAGCTGAAGCCATCACATTATCTGACTTCACAATTTACTATAAGCTATAGATATCAAAACAGCATGATACTGACATAAAAACAAATACAAATCCGATATAATTAGAACTGATCATGGTTTCTTGTCCAACAAATCTTCCTTTAGCAAGAATTATTCATTGCTGTGAAGAAGCCCAAATAAATTCTAATAATATTCTCAGTTGATTAGATGTACATAAATAACACTGAAAGAGTCTGAAGGGTTAATACAGGAAGAGATCATTATTCATGGTACCATCTTCAACAAATGTTTACTGGGCAAAGGGGACATATCACTTATAAGAGTGGCAAGGGATGCTTGGTACTAGATTCAAAATATTGTTCTGAAGAAACACATTTTTCCCCATAAAATGCAACATGAAAACAATCATCAGGAGGCCTACCACAAACAGTGATCCAGAGAAGAGAAAATTATAGTATCACTAACAATATTTACTTGGCCTCAATCCAATATAGTCTAATTTAAAATGTAATAAACTGGCAGCAAAGAGTTAGGCAATTAATCTGTCATTATTAAACCAAAATAACTGTTTAAGTCTGTATTTGAAGACTATCTAAAGAATAATTTTAAAGAAAGGAAGCATTTTGCAGAAATGCTTGTTTACCTCTATATGCAGGCCAGAAGAAAAGATTAATGAAAACAAGCCCAGAATAAAAAAAATAGCAAATAATAAGAAAATAAGTTTTAGTACACTAGGATAAGCAAAAGGCATCAAATAAGCCAAAATTTCAAAGTATATTCACAGACTGATTATCAGCATCAGTAAATACAATAAAATATTATGACAGCTAACATGTAAAAATACTTTATTTTCTGAGTACAAACAATGTCAGTTTAATTCCAATATATCAGTTTAGGAAATAACTGATGATGAGTTCTTAAAATAAAAATGTTAAAAATAAAATCTTAAATATTGAAAAATGTGTTTTTTATTAACAGGATATGCTATGTAACTCCATTTCAAGGAAACAAACACATTCCGATTTCACACAAGAATGCTTTGGAAAAATTAGCAGATCACAAACTGTTATTTGACTAAATTGGCCCTTTCTTTAAACTGAACTAAATGAATCAACTCAATAATAGTAATCCAACTGTTTTTTTGCCTGCTACAAAGGAGGATCCACAAAAAAATGAATAAATAAGTGGAAAATGGAAAGATGGAATGGATGAGTGGATGGATGAAAGTTAATATGTCTTCAGGTTCAATTAGAAACTAAATATAGATATAATCATCAAAAATACTGAGGACAAATTTTTAAAATAAAAAGAGAAATCATAAGGAGTAATAAAAATGAAACTTAAGTCCTCTAAAAATAAGCACCCAGTAAGAACCAAATGTAATTTGAAACACATGGAAAGTGCAGGGAACTGGGGAGAGAAGCAAATAAATGGGCAAAGAAAAACATTTTTTTTTCAGTATAAGAGGAGACTAAAAAGTATTAAGCAAAATAAAGGGAACCAAGTGTTTATTAATAGTTAACCCAGCCCTGTTTCTTCTTGATTTAAATTCATTCAAGCTAACTCAGTTAGAGCTTCTGATGCAGTAACCAATGAACACAGATCAAACAGGATTTATAGGAAATGAAACAGATGCCAACAGCCCAAGGTGACAGCTGAATGTGACAGAAGTGTCATGGAAAAAGAACAAATTTCTTGCACCTATAAACACTGAAATGATTCGATGTTTCTTTCTTAACATGAGGATGTTTAAATTAAGAATTAATTTTGCAGATAGAAACATAACCATATTCTCTTTGTTTGCATTACATTACAGAGAATCTCTCATACAAAGCCAATTCTAATTTTGTAAGTGAGTTACTTACCACAGATTAACAACTTTAGAACAAATATTATACAATAGTGTGTGATAGTGAGCTAAAAACTGGGAAGAGTGAATGAGCATCTGGCCTATTACCAATGAAAGGAAAGTCTTTGGCTCTGAGTCCTTAGTCCTTTTCCAGTTCACCTTTTAGATCCTATTTTTAAAATCATCAGAGATGCATGGAAGCTATGCAGCATATGCAAGGGAAATATTTATGATACAATGTTTCTAAATTTAACAGAAAAGAAAAGAAAACAGCATATAAACTATGATTATAGGCATGCAAAGTACATAAATGTGAAAAAGACTGAAATGGAAGATAAAAATTATTATATTTTGGGTTAGATTAGTGGTATCATGAATTTTTTTCTTTTGAGTATTTACTAAGCTTTTTGGATGGCTGTCTGATTATAAATTTTTTAAATCATATGTTAAAAATATTTTAGATCTAAATTCATTTATATTGAAAAGACAATTTTATGGTTCATAACAAAATATCAGTGTGTAATGAATTCTCCTCAAAGGACTCAAATTTAGAGATGTTTAGACAAAACTAACAAGTACATGTTTCCAATCTTCTAATGATGGAGGAAAATATACTTCCCTAATCACTACTCCACATATCTTGAATATCTATCTTCACATTCCTGTCATAAAATTAGTCTAGATTTTATTATAGTATTAGTATATAAAATTATCTATAATGAAAGTTATTAAATATGGTTATAGGTGTTTTGGAGTTTTTTATTTTGTTTTGTTTTGCTACTTGCTGTGAAGCTAGATAAGCTAGACAAATAGTGAGCATTTTAACTTTTATCTATATGGAGACATCAGAGAGAATAAAATTTATAAAATAAAACAAACTATGTAAGAAAGTGTTAAACTGTACAGTACCACAAGATACTAAGTACCAAAGCTTCTTTCACAAACTATCTCCTTATAAACTTCCATAGACAGGAGCAAAGCTAAGTGCCAGGGAGACTGTGGCCATTACTAACAGAAACCTATTCAATTGTGCATTGCTATTTTCATCTCTCTGTCTATTTACCTAATGGCAAGCAACTAGCTGTGTTCTTATTTCTTTTTTTTGAGATATGTTACAAACACAATAAAGGCCATATGTGACAAACTCACAGTTAATATCATACTCAGTGGTGAAAAGTTTGAAGGTTTTTTCTTTAAAATCAGGAACAAGACAAAGATGCTTGCTTTTACCACTTCTGTTCAGCAGAGTACTGGAAGTTCTAGCCAGAATAGTTACACAAGAAAAAGAAAGAAAAGGCACTTTTATTCCTTATTTTAAATAGGAAAGGAAGAATGAAATTGTTTCTGTCTGCTGATGATATGATGTTATATGTAAAATATCCAGACTCCACAAAAAACTATTAGAACTGATGAAGGAATTCAGTAAGGTTGCAGGATATAAAATCAGCTTACAAAAATCGGTAGCTCTTCTATAAACTAACAACAAACAATTTGAAGAATAAATTGAGAACTATAAAACATAGATAAAAGAAATTGAAAAGGAATCAAATAAATGGAAAGATATCCTATTTTCATGGATTGGAAGTATTAATATTGTAAAAGTGCCCATACTACCCAAAGTGATCTATAGGTTCAATGCAATCCTTATCAAAATTCTAATGTTATTTTTCACAGAAATAGAAAGAACAATACTAAAATTTGTATGGAATCATAAAAGACTTTAACTAGCAAAACCATCTTGAACAAAAGGAACAAAGTTGGAGGCATCACACTACAGGATTTTAAAATATATTACAAAGCCATAGTAATCAAAACAGCATGGCAATGGCATAAAAACAGACACATGGACCAATGGAATAGGATTGAGAGCCCCAAAATAGACCCACACATTCATGGTCAGTTGATTTTTGACAAAAGTTTCAAGAATACACAATGGGGAAAGAAAAGAACATTACCTTCAATAGATGGTGCTAGGAAAACTGGATATTCACATGCAGAAGAATAAATACGTCTCACCCCTTATACAAGAATCAACTCAAAATGGATTAAACACTTAAATGTAAGACCTGAAACAGTAAACCTACTGGAAGAAAATATAGTGGGATGGCCTTTATTAACAAGTCCCAAAACAATAAATGTTGTCATGGATGTGGAGAGATAGGAACACTCCTACATTGCTGGTGGGACTGCAAACTAGTTCAACCTCTGTGGAAAGCAATATGGAGATACCTTAAAGCGATACATGTAGATCTACCATTTGATCCAGCAATCCCATTACTGGGCATCTACCCAAAAGAACAAAAGTCACTCTATGAAAAAGACACCTGCACTTGAATGTTTATAGCAGCACAATTTACAATTGCAAAGATATGGAAACACCAAAGTGCCCATCAATACATGAGTGGATTAATAAAATGTGGTATATGTATACCATGTAGTACTATTCAACTGTAAGAAACAACGGTGATATAGCACCTCTTGTATATTCCTGGATAGAGCTGGAACCCATACTATTAAGTGAAGTATCCCAAGAATGGAAAAATAAGCACCACATGTACTCACCAGCAAATTGGTATTAACTGATCAACAGCTAAGTGGACATATAGGAATAACATCTATCGGGTGTCGGGCAGGTGGGGGGGAGGGAATTGGTATATACAAACATAATGAGTGTGATGTGCACCAACTGGGGGATGGACACGCTTGAAGCTCTGACTCCAGGGGGGAGTGGGGGCAAGGGAAATATACATAACCTTAACATTTGTACCCCCATAATATGTTGGAAAAAATTTTAAAAAAGAAAACATAGTGGGAAAAACTCCATGACACTGATCTAGGCAGTGATTTCTTGGATATGACTCAAAAGCACAGGCAATGAAAGAGAAATCAGACAAATGAGATTGCATTAAACTAAAAAGCTTATGCACAGCAAAAAACAGAGCAAAGAGACAATCCACTGTATGGAAGAAAATATCTGCAAATTATATATCAGATAAGGGGTCAACACCCAAAATATACAAGGAGCTAAATGAAATATGCTAGGCACAGAGCAAAAAACACTATGATTTCACTTATGTGGAATCTTAAAAAGTCAAACTCATGGAAGCAGAGAGTAGAATGGTGGTTACCAGAGGCTGGGTGGAGGAGAGTGGATGGGGAAAAAGGTACCAGGTTTCAGTTACACAGGAAGAGTAAGTTTTGTACTCTCGGCAATCTATTGTACTGCCAGGTAATTATACTTAATAATAACGTTTCTTACATTTCAAAACAGCTAAAAGAATTTTAAATATTCTCACCACAAAGAAATGTTAAATATTTGAAGTGATGAATATGTTAATTGGCCTAATTTGAATATCCCATGATGTATATATACATATATAAAAACATCGCATTGTAGCCTCTAAATATATACAATTATTATTTGTCAATCAAAAATAAAATAAAACTTAAAAATAAAGAAGTGCTATAAAAAACAACAGAGATAACAGGATAAACAGACTCCACTTTGAAGAAGAAGTCGTATCAGTTCCTGCTAGAACAAGGGAGAGGTATCTTTCTTTGAGGGACATGGTAGCCACTCTTTATTGACTTTGATCCCTTAAGGTTTTCATTCTTAATAAAGGAATGAATTTGCTCTCTAAATGGTAAGTCCAGAAAAGATCTCTCACCAAAACATAGAAAACAAGATTTCTTTGGTGATTCCCAAAAATGAGGATGTTGTATTGTTAGTAAGGAGCCATATCATTGGTTTTAAATACTTTTTAAAATACTTTTTAAAAATTTCTTGTCCTGGAGTAAATAAGAATGAGGCAGTGTAAAGTAGAAAAACACATAACTTTCTCAGGTTTATGAATGAGAAATCAGAGCAAGAGAAGTAATGAACAGCCCAAAGAAGTAGTCTAGATCTTTTTATACCAGGGGAACTCCAGCACAAGGAAACATAATATCCTTTCATTCACAGAGGAACAGAGAATGATATTTCCTGACTGTATATTGAATTTATTTTGCTTTCTTAATGTAGCATCTCTCAGTATGTTGTTTCACACTTGTTTATGCTCATGTAGCCAACTGTGCATTGCTACAAAAAGGAATCTAAGGTCTGAAAAGAAAAAAAACAATATTTTTTCTCCAAAATGTAAATTCCTAAACAAATTACACTTCCCCGAAATATAAAATTTGAATGAAAATTTTTCTTTTAACATTTTGTAAAAGCCTTGTAATAGTTATCTCTCAAGCAGCTAAACAAAACAGGGTTCTGTTTACAGATCAAATCACTGTAACGAGCTGAGCGGCAAAAATGTCAGTAATCGCTATCCTTTCATCTCCAATCTTGTTTTGATGGGTTTAAAAAAATAATAAATCAAACAAGTCTCCAAAATCTCATCAAAGAAAATCAAATGTGGTAGCCAAAATGATATTATGGAATCCATTTTTGCATTTTTATTAAAGTTTACATAAAGCTATTCAGAACCCAGACTTACTGCTATCTATATTCTAAATCATCCAAATGCTATTGTGTGTAAGAATGTGCTTGCACACAGATGGATGCCTAAAGAGCCATATTCCCCTATGACAACTGGTCCTATGAATTCTTTTTTTTTTTATTTCGGCAAATTATGGGGGTACAAATTTTAAGGTTTCAAATAATGCCCTTCCCCCCTATGAATTCTTAAATGAATGTAAATAAGGATTTATGTTGATGTATCTGTGGCCCAAAACCCCTTCTGTGTGGTTACCCCATGGATTTGAATTTTGTAGCAATAAATTCACCTGGTAGACAGAACAAAGCATTATACTATTTCTCAGAGTTCTCTGCTGTCTCACACTTTTTTAGGGTATTATTTGGTAGTGTAACATTTTCTTCATTAATAGCCCACACTTTATTCTAATGCTCATTATAGGAAAGATCCTCTGCAGAGAGGCAATTAAAAGAATATGGCATGCATCAGGCAATGCTTGCTTTATTCTTTGTGAGCATCAAACAACTGTCATTCTGCTAAATGAGTTGTCATTAGCAGGCAGATTTTCATTCCAGCCTTCTGGAGTAACAGAAAGAAATTTAACTTTGAAGTAATGACTATTGGAGGAGCTCTGATAGAGTTTGGAGGCTTAGAGAACCCCTTCCCCCATATCCCCAACTCAATATATTAAGCCATCTTTCTAAAATGGGAAGGTATTTGGCTTGGGACTGGTGACCTAAAATTACCTTTGAATCTGGCAAAGTATTTCAACATTGGCATGAATATTCTCTCCTCTCAGCCAGAATTTTTGGCAGGCATCTTATGCATTGCCAAGTATCTACCAGAAATGGAAATGACAGATAAGGTGACTTGCAAATGTAAATTAGTAATGGTTTCCTTTATTCCAGTTAGAATTTCTCTGGGAAATTATGGCCTCGGCTTTCTTAGTCTTTCTTTGTACTTGTATCATGGCAATTTTAATACTATCCCTGAATTCAGACCCTATCATACTAATAGATTTTCAACCCCCGGATACCTGTCACCACCTCTCTTTCTTTCATATAAATGGTATATCTTCACATGTCATTTGACCATGCCAAAATTTGTATTTCATCATTTATTGCATTTCTATTAACTCTTAAATTTGTACTAAATGAAGAAATAGTTATACTTGTGAAATGATTGAACTTTTTAGAGACAAAAGGATACTGTTTTACTAATTCAAAAAATGTTAGATCCCTATAAGGGCAGTTGTTTCCATTCTGAAATTCCTGACTACTTAGGGGCTCACAAAAATAGTAACAGAAATCTTAAGTTTTCAAAAATTAAAACAGAAATCATGTATTTGCCTATAAAGAGATGGTATGAGTTAACTAAAATGTCAACTTTCTTTGCTTCGACTGAAGTCATGTCACACCTTTGGCATTTGCAAGGTGATGCCAACAACTTCCTACCTCCTTCACTACATGTGTATGTATATATCTCTTGAAATGCCATATACTATAGCTGAAAATGAATGACACCCCTACATATCCTTCATTTTTGAATTCTAGACTGTAGCTATTAACATAAATTCCCTCTCTCTCTCTCTCTCTCTCTCTCTCTCTCTCACACACACACACACACACACACACACAGCTCCCAGAGAAACTCTAAACTATCTTGCATGGCATAGTCAAGATGATAACATTAACCTTGAATATTGATGAATTTGTGAAAAAATGAAGTTTGTAATCCTTTTACAAGAGTCATCAACTGGTTAATGAAGAGCACAAAGCAGCAGTGCTGCCTGGAGATGAAGGGCTGAGCAGTCACCCAGGCTCCCTGCAAGCCCATTCATCACCTGCGTCGCATTCAATGCAAACACAAATTTGGGCAAAACGACACTCACTATGTCATGTACATCCATGAATGTTTAAATCTTCACAGGCCGATGCTCTGCTGTAGTTCAGGTCACGCATACCATTGTTTGTCTCAGACTGATGATGAGCTCTTATTGGCATTTACATTTTTTAAAAAATGTAAGGAAATCAATTATTCTAAATAAATGCTTGTTAAACAAAATCTTTCAAACTATAAACTCCATTGATGAAGGATCAGAAATAACAAATAAGGGATCTGCAAAAGTGGAAAGTGTAACATTTAGTATTTGTCTTCGTCTGTTTTGTGCTGCTACAGTGGAATATCACAGCTGTGTGATTTATAAAGAACAGAAATGTATTTGGCTTAATGTTCTGGAAGCTGGCAAATCAAAGATGAAGGGGCTGGCATCTGGTTATGGCTTTCTTGCTGCATTATCCCATGGCAGAAAAGCAAAGAGAGGTCAAGAGATGAGTAAGAGGGAGGGAGAAAGAGAGAGAGAACACAAGCAGAAGGAAGTTAAACTCACTCTTTGAGAGAAACCCACTCCCAAGATGAGGACAGAGCCCTCATGGCCTGATCACCTCTCCTTAGGTCCCACCTCTCATCTCAACACTGTTGCATAGGAGACTAAGTTCCCAACACATGCTTTTTGGAGGAGACATTTGGACCACAGCAGTATTCTAGTCTATGCCATAACAATCATTTTTATCTTAAATGTTTTTTCTCTAGAAAATTAAAAAATACAGAAAAGTACAGGAAAAAATAAAACAACCTATAAGTAAACTCTCCCTGGGTGAATAAATGTTCATGTTTGATCTCTCTTTTTTTTTTTTTTTTGCTTTATTTTATAAAATAAAAAAATCCTTTCTAGTTAAGATTGAATTCCTTTTTTATCTTTTTCCCAATCCTCACATTTCCTCCCCAGATTATCATGAATTTTATCTATATCTTTCTAACACATGCTTTAATACTTTTATTAAACACATGTATACTCATAAATAGTATATATTATTGTTACTGTTCAGTGTGAATTACTAAATTTATACAAATAGTATCATACTCTATATGTCTTTTGGCACTTTTTTATTCAACATTATGCTTTTTGAGTCATTTAGATCTAGTTTTCATTTTACTATTGAATAGTTTCCTATTTTATAAGTACACCACAATTTATTTAACTTATGTCCACATCAATGGGCATATTTTCTATTTTTGTGTGATTACAAACAATAATACACTGAACGTAGTTATACAATGTCTTGCGGCACATATGTGTAAAAGGTAGGATTCTTAGTTTTAAAAAATACATACAAATTGGAGGTTTTCAAATGATGCTGGGATAAGGTACATAGTGTTTAGAAGATAAACACAGCTCATTGGAGATTGCATGGTAGAGGAACAATGGGATCCCTTTTGGATGTTAACAAAACACTTTGTTGATGAGGAGGAGGCTGCTGTATTTTAAATGGCATCTTTATAAGCTATATTTTAACAGAGCTAAGTAATAGATTGTATTCAAATTCTGGTTTCAGAATGACACTATTTTCCTAGAAAGAAAAACTCTTCAAATCAAGCAAAGTGAGTACAGATATATTGTTCCTTACTAGATGTTCTCATCCCTAGCTCCTACATTCTATATTTTCGTCTGAGCTCTGCCTCTTGAAAACAAATGCTCCAGCATGAATCCTCCACTCTGGTCAATCCTCTTTACTCACCATACTATAAACACTGTTTTTCCTCTTTCATGCCTTCGATCCTACCGCACTGAGCCTGAAAAAACCCTGCTCTGGTACATGGTATTTTCTTCGTCCTCTCAATTCCTGTAATACTTTGACATCTCATTTATACTTAATTGCTAGTATACTCATTGCAAGGAACATGTGTTTTGATATAATGTGAGTTCAGTTCTTTAAGATCTCAGAGGAGCAATTTTCTGACTCAGTTGCCTCCAAATTCCCAAGCTTCTGGATCAATGACAGATGAATCTAAAAACAGCCTAATCTCTTTTTGTAGAGGTGGAACTTTTCTTTCAAGGGTTTGTGGGTCATAACAAGAGTAGTCATGTGAATTAGATTATTATAAAAATAGCCAACATTTATAAACTATTTACTATGGATCAAGTGCTAAGTACTTGGTATGTGTTGTCTGATTTAATCTTTACAATGGCTCTGAAGAAATGAAAGGCACGGAGAGACCAAATGAGTTGACTTAAGTCAAACAGCTAGTAGGCAACTGAGTCGGGTTTCAAATCAAAGCCTGTCTCATTCCGGAGTCTCATCACACTGAATTGCCTTTCATGTTAATAACTAGAGGAATATGATGCGTTGTAGGAGGCTAAGAAAAACCATCTGTCTTTGAGAGAAAGGAAAAGAAAGGCAGTATAGATGGTCATAAAGAGTGTCAATCTGGACCCACTTTAACTTGAGCTCAAATCCCACTTGAGCTCAAATCCCACTTATTTACTGGCAATGTGGCAAGTTATTAATTACAACCCGAGTTTCTCTGAGATAGAATATCCCCTTGGATACTTGTCTGGTGATACACAAATGATGCATAGTTTCTTACTTTTTCTTATTCTGTGCTGTCTTAGTGTCTGGTACATGTGTCTGTTTCTACAGCCACATTATGTTAACTTTTGTGCATTTATTCATAATATCCATTAGTCAAGCACTTAATGTGCCGAGGCCTATTCCAGATGCAAAGGCACAGTGGTGAAATTCACACAATATCCCTGCTCTCATGAAACTTAGAATCCAATAGAGAAAGAGAGACAATAAAATAATAAATAAAATACCTATGTAGAAAATGTAAGACTTGATCAATTCTATGCAAAGAATTAAAATTATGTGAAAGAGAACAAATTGGCAGCTACTTTATGGAGGAACTGATGAAATTTCACCCCAGAATATGACTCATTGTTATAAAGAATATTTTAAAGGCCCTTAGAGATCAGCAGGCCTTGGAAGGGGCTTTCCTTCTAACTGTATAATCCAATCAGACACATCAAAAGAAAAATTGACTTCCCTTTCCCTCCCTGTTATCTCAATATATTGCAGGATAGATCAAGAATGCACCCAGACCTGGCCCAAACCATTTTAAGATAATACCTGTCTCTCAGGTTAATTTACAAGTCAATCTCTTTTCCCCATCCATTCATCCTCCCTAGCAACAAAATAGTTGCCCCTAAACAGAATTACCTATATTTCTCATCTCCACCTTGCCTCTAAAAGGAGGGTATAAACATTTCTGGACCTCACTGGGATATTGGGTAATGACTCTGTGATTTTCCCTGTGGGCACAGTAAATAAACCTCTTCCTCTTACTAATCTGCCTTAATTGTGAGTCCGGTCTTTCAGCAAACTTTCAGAAGAAAGGGGAAGTTTTCCCCTAACCCCCACATTTAGATTGGGGAATTAGGAAAGGCTTCTCTGAGATATTGAAGTTTAACCTGAAAATGGATCATAAGAAATCATCTAGCCTTGTAAATACTGAAGGAAAGGGGGACCCAGGCAGAGGGAAAAGCTAGTGCAAAAAACTCAGGGTTTCCTACTAGATCATAAGCTTATCCTAGACCCATTTTTATGTGTTTCTGATTGTTCACATGTGGTACATTTTAACATGTTACTCTATTCCTGTGTATTACTAGCCATTGCTGGAATAATGCTGTGTAACAAATCATATCATTTCCCTGTTTAAAACCCTTTAGTAACTTCTTTTCATTGAACTTAGAAGAAAATCCTGAGTGTAAAGTGAAAGTGTCATAAGAATAAAAATAACACATGTCTGGTTTGTGACAATGTCTCCAGTACTGGCTTTGATGCCTAATAAGAAGTGCTTGCACTTGTAAAATAATGATAAAGGAATTCATGAATATCACTGGGCTTTATATCCCAGCCCTATATCCTCTCAAGGGCTTGCAACTCACTTTCTCCTTCATATTTTAAACCCCTCTCTTACTGGTACTAGTCCTTTGCCATTCAGTGCATACATTTAAACAAAACGAATGGCAACAATGACAAAATCCAAACTTCCTCCTTCTCAAGTAGTACAACTTCACTTGTCACTCACACTTGGACTATTGCTTCTACCCACAATTTTTAAATTGTCATAACATACATAACTGCCAAAATCAATTCACATATTTCTTCCCCTCACCTTACTAGAGTGCTAGACTTCTTTTGGTGCTATTAATCTCTTTTCCTGTAAACTCCCTTCTTCCTAAGTTGGTTTTCTTTCAATTCCTCCTGGATTGCTCAACTTTCCAACCCGAATGGTTCACTCTTATCCCTCTGTTCTTTTTACTATGTGACAATCCCTGCAAAAATAATACAAATCATGGCAATAGTTAATGCCTATATAATTATGACATTCATGACTTATTATTAACTCTGACATCTCTGAAACTCCACAATCTTATATAATATCAGCCACTATGTATTAATTATTTATTATGATACGGAAACTGTGCTAAAAACTTTACAACTGTTGTTTGATTTATTCTTCAAAACCCTTAAAGTAGAAATTATAATTATTGTTATTTTACAGAGGAGAAAACAAAGGCTTAGTTTAGATGACTTTCTCAATGCCTTGCAAATAGTGGCATATCTGGGATTTGAATCCACACAGCCTGACTTGAGAGTTCATGATTTTAAACACTATATCATATTGCCTCATATAAAAGTTTAAGCTAATTATTTTCAAGTATCTTAATTGAAAATTATGTTGAATATAATTCATCAATATCTGAACTGAATTTCATGTATAAAGAGAAAAGGCTTTCCTGAAAATATGCTATCTGCCTAGAAAATTTTATCTTCTCTTGGAAGAAGAAGTTTCAGGATCAAACAAAAATATGGAAGCACAGAATGTGTCCTCTTTGATCAGTGATTCAAAGCTAAGATTTCTAGACTGTTATATTGCTTTTGTTTTGTTTAGCTTTGATTTACTTGGCTTTTGGCTAATTCTCTATGGTTTTCTTACACCAGAAAATGGTGGATAACAATTTACTAATGGATGGGTTTCTTTTCTCTATCTAGGATCTAGATGAGACAGACAGGTGATTAACTAGGTTATTAGACAAATGAATCAAACATTCGAATGTCTGAAGACTGTAGGCAAAAAAGCTAAAATAGATGATGATTAAGGATTTGGGTCTGCAATCAGATGGTTTGTGTTCTACACTCACCTTGCATCTTGGCTGTGGGAAAATCATTCAAACCAGCTAGCCTCATAGTAGTTCTCATATAAAATATTAATAGAAATAACTGTAGTGCCTGCCTATTGGGGCTGTTGTGAGTGGTACTAAGATCTGCCGTAACCAAGACAATACCTTACATGCAGTGAATATTCAACCAAAGTCTGCAAGGTAGGGGTGAGGGGAAACTTGTCCTTTCTTCTGAAAGTTCACTGAAAGATAAACTCAAAATTAAGGCAGATTAATAAGAGAAAAGTTTATTTACCTTGTGCATGGGGAGAATCAGAGAATGATTACCCAATATCCCAGTGAAGTTCAGATATTTTTATACATGCCTTTTAGATGGCAGGGGAGAAATGAGGAGTATAGGTAATTCTATTTAGGGGTGACAAAGAGTTGCTAGGGAGGATGAATGGGTGGGGGAAACAGATTGACTTATATATTAACCTGAGAGACAGGTATTATGTTTCAAATGATTTGGGTCAGGTCTGGTTGCATCCTTGATCTTCTTTCCTGCAATATATTGAGATAACAGGGAGAGGAAGGGAAATCAATTGCCCCCTTTGATCTATAATCAGTCAGTCTCCCCTAATGTTTTGTTGATTTCAAGGGGCCTGCAATTCAAAATACTGTTTATAACAAGGGGTGAAATTTCCAGAGTTCCTTCATTATTATTGCCTGTACTTTCTTCACATCCACCTGTTCCACATGCCCTACGATAAGAGCACATGACAAACACTCAGGGCTGCAGTCCATGGCATTACAGTACGCTCTAACAGGCATAGACCAGGTGAAGAGTTTATTTTCAGATCTGGTTTAAAGACATGCATTTCTAATCTTACCTTAAAAGAGAGGCATGCTAATGAGCCATGGCTTAATGAAATGAACACTACCTGAAATTCCTATACACTTGGCTAGGTGCTGCTGCAACATTTACTAGTTTGTGTGGAATAAAGAGAAATAAGATTTAATTCTACCTGTGTAACTTTCATATCTGACTTAATAAAAGTGTCTGAATAGATAAATAATATGAAGATTGAAAGATAAGCCCAGAAGATTGAAAGATAAGAGCAGAACTGGAAGGAGAAAGGTATCGGCTGGGTCTAAATCCTGAGAGGCTTGGAGATCAGCAATAAGGGTAAGTGGAGTGGTTAAATTTTCCTTCCATTGCATCTCAGACTACTGGTGGGCTCCTGAGCTGCTAGAGAGACCTGCCAGCACCAGCTCAAAGACAGCTGCCCCCAGTGAGTGGTGAACCTCTTGCGGACAGGACACCACATTCCCACCTCCCTGAGGATACCATACCTCCTACCCCACAGACCTGAGCCCATGGCAGGCACCACATTGATTTATTCTTCCCTTCCACTCCCCTGCACGTGGCTGCCAAGAGAGAAAATTTAGCCACCACCCAGAGGCATTTGCAGGGAACGGGACCTTCCTCTATGAATATAAATGCAAAAATCCTCAACGAAATTCTAGCAAACTGATTTCAGGTGCTTATCGAAAAAAATAACCCATCATGACCAAGTGGGCTTCATCCCAGAGATACAGCAGTGATTCAACATATGCAAACCTATAAATATAATTCACCACATAAATAGAAATAAAAACAAAGATCACATGATCCTTTCAATAGTTCCAGAAAAAGCATTCTACAATATTCAGCACCCTTTTATGATAAGAATGCTTAACAAAATAGGCATAGATCAGACTTACCTAAAAATGATAAAGGTCATATATGACAAACCCACAGCCAACATCATACAGAATGTGGAAAACCTGAAAGCACTCCCACTTAGAACTGGAACCAGACAAAGTTGCCCTCTATCTACCCTCTACCACTTCTATTAAATATAGTCCTAGAAGTCCTAGCCAAAGCAATCAGACAACAGAAAGAAATCAAGGGCATCCAAATGGGGGCAGAAGAGGCCAAACTATCTCTCTTTGCTGACAATTTGATCTTATATCTAGAAAACTCCAAAGATTCTGCCATGAGACTACTGGAATTGATAAACAAATTCAGCAAAGTTTCAGGTTACAAAATCAAATGTACAGAAATCAGTAGCATTCCTATATGCCAACAACAGTCAAACTGAGAACTAAATCAAAGACTAAATACCTTCACAATAGCAACAAAGAAAATAAAATACCTAGGGATATATTTAACTAAGGAGGTAAAAGACCTCTATAGGGAGAACTACAAAACGCCAAAGAAGGAAATAGCATTGGAGGTAAACAGGTGAAAAAAAGTACCATGCTCATGGGTTGGCCAAATCAACATTGTTAAAATGGGACTGCAAACTAGAACAACTTCTGTGGAAAGTAACATGGAGATACCTCAAAGAGCTACACGTAGATCTACCATTTGATCCAGCAATCCCATTACTGGGCATCTACCCAAAGGAAAAAAGTATATTCTACAAAAAAGACATCTGCACTAGAATGTTTATAATAGCACAATTCGCAATTGTAAAGATGTAGAAGCAACTCAAGTGCCCATCAATACATGAGTGAATTAATAAAATGTGGTATATGTAAACTATGGAGTTCTACTCAGCCACAAAAATAATGGTGATATAGTACCTTTTGTATTATCCTGGATAGAGCTGGAGCCCATTCTACTAAGTGAAGTATCACAAGAATGGAAAAACAAGCGCCACATGTATTCAGCATCAAATTGTTATTAACTGATCAACATTTAAGTTTACGTATAGTAGTAACATCCATTGGATGTTACTCATCCCCTCCTCCTGAGTATATTCATACCTAATGAGTGCGGTGCACACTGTGTGCGGGATGAACAGGCTTGAAGCTCTGACTAGGGTAGGGCAAAGGCAATATATGTAACCTAAACATTTGTATCCCCATAATATGCTAAAATTAAAAATAATAAAATAAATTAAAATAATACAAAAAGAAAATGTTAAATGAAAAAAAAAAAAAGAAAAGAAAGATAAGCCCAGAAAGGTAAACCAAGAAAGTATTTTGTATTTTTACAAATAATGTTTAAAACTTCGAGGAAATTAGATGAGACAGATCTTACCTGGCTGTTTAGAGTGTGTTATAGATAAACTACATCATGGAAATTAATTAAAAGCTTCGAGGAGATGTATTACCACTTTCAGATTCTAACTTAGTAGAATGTGATGGTATAGTAATTCCAATTCACTCTTACATATTCTAAAAGTGCCACTATTGGAGGGTTGAGATAACTTTTCTGATTCCATAGATAATGTTACACAAACAGCACTCATCCCAAAGCTGCCTCATTAGGAGGCTGTGATTTTCTTTTAGGACACATTTATGCTCTAATAAAATTCTGATTTGTGGATCTAACCATTTACTGTGCTGTGATGATGATAATGTGAGGTTGTGCAAAGCCTAGTGCCACACATTACAGAGGGTCAGCAGCTACCTTCCCATTGTGTTTACAAGCTATAGCTCCAGAGTATCTTTAGTCATGAGTCATGGTTATAGTGTGGTCTTTCAGAATGCTCATACAAAACGGGAGGACAATCCTCCTTTTTATGCCATTCTTTTCTATTTTGTACACATTTTCCCCACAGGGGCCCTGATGTTGGCAGCATTATAGCCCCTCTCCTAGGTCTGACCTTCATTTTTAGCTGAACTATGAAATGTCCCTGAGTAAACATCACTGATGTATACACAGTTCTATAAAAAACAACTGATTAGGGCCTCTTTGGCAGAATCGGCAAAGGTACTCTCAGCAATGTGTTTGATATTTTGTCCCTGCTGTTGCCAGATTTCCCTGGAATATGATGTCCCTTTCCTAATGAAACTATAGCTTTGTCCATCTCTTCATGTGAGGAAGCTCCTCACAACCATCTGTCTCCCTCAGTGCTTCTTTGACCTGGACCTGGACCTTGACCTTCTGGATCAGTGAGCTGATCTTGCATCCACGACTGCATCCAAATCCCCTGGTGGCCCCCACATAAGCATAATAAGAACTCAATGTTCTTTTACACATTTTGAACAAAAGTAATACACCCAAATTTGCATGCAGTAAAAATAATTTGAATCCTCCTCAAATCTAATAAATGCAAATTATTCTCAATCTACTAAACCTATATTTGAGAGAAAAAGTAAATTCATCCAAATGTATGCTTATTTTAAAATCATTTAGTGTATGTGCAAAAATATTCTTTCCTTGTGCAAACTCTAGTAAATTCCATTTATGATTAATACTATCAGCATCACTTTGGGTTCAAGTTTCCTAATCTACTCTTTTGCACAAAAATTAACAAAGTGCCATTCTGACAAGGTTGGCAGTCCTTCATCCATAGAATAGATTAGTGATATTTACATAAGGTCAAAGAACACAACATTGGAATGACATTTTTCCATTTGCTTGACTACTCACTTTCCTTATAATTGTATGTGACTATGTCCTTTTAGGGGTCAATGTGATCCTAAAAGATTTCAGCTGACTTACAAGAAAAAAAATGTGTCTCAGGATTCAATTTAGGTGTCTTCAAATTAATACACTTTTTTTTTCTTTATTTCACTCTGTGTGATAAGATATTGAGTGACCTGTGAGCTTCAGATGGAAGCTTCCCATTTTTGATATGCTCCCTTTTGTCACCATTGTTTTTACTATATAAATGTCAAAGTAAATGGAAGGGGAAATCCCCAACCCCAATGGGTAGAAGTTATTTACACGTCAGCTTCAAGGACAAGTGCCCACAGTGTACAAACCTAGGATTCCTTGTTAGTGTCCACGTGGCCTCTGCCACAGGGAGAATAAAGCTGGCTCATCACACACGGAGCTCGTGCTCCCATCCGAAGTAATAATAACGGGCACATGTATAGCACTTTTATTTACAAATCTCTTCCACATATATTGTGTGAAATCTGCCCCAAACCCTACAAGCTGGAAATTTTAAAAATTAAAATCTCTTATTTTACAGCTGAGAAAGAAAATGAAGGGATATGATTTATTAGGTCACATAGCACATTGATGGTGGAGCTAGGATTCAAAACTAGATATTTAGACTTCAGGAAAGGTCATCTCGCTAATGTCCTGCCCCCTCTTTAGAGTAGCCCCATGCCTGAGTATGAGCTTTAGAATCACTGTGTTTACTCATGTTTCATTAGGTGCCTGCATGCCTGTGAGGTAGTAGGTCTGCAGGTCTTTCATGTAGAGAAGAACAAAGACACACACATGCACACACCCCATTTTGGTAGAAGGAAAGACACGATCGCCCCTTGAATGGGCATACATGCTATATGCACAAATACCACAAAATACTCTGTTATAGGATAAACATTCTAAAAGCATGTTTTTTACAAATTGATATTTGTATTATTATGAAATATTTTATTGAATTATGACTATAGTAAAAATACAGTTCTATTTACCAAGTTAATGCTAAGAAGCCAATCAGCATAAATTCTTCCCTCCACACACCACCTTTCCATTAGCTGTGTCAATGCAATTAAAGAATGTATCAAATGAAACTGAATTAAATACAGCCAGAAAAAGAACATTCTTTATATTTCTCAGATTACTACTTCATTTTCATTGTTTCCTTAGGAGAAGATGATGAATAGTGTTTGTTTTACACTTTCTAATACAAAGAGAACTTCAGCATGAAATATCTGGTTCTACCCTCTCTTTAACCAATTAAATTAAAATTTTATTATTCCTATTTCCCAGATGATGGTATCTGAGATTCAGAGATGTTCAGTTACTGGCCCAAATCCTCATACTCTTAAGTGTCACAGCCAGAATCCCAACACAAATGTCAACTCTTAAATTAATGTGACTTCCCTTTTACCATACATGCCAGGAGCATCCCACCCAGAAAGAACAAGAGGGAAGGAAGTTGAACTGAGGGAACTGGGGAAGGCAGGTGTGACTCTTGCAAATCTGGAGCCAAGATAGAAACTGAATCCTGCCTGAATTCCCATTTCCATTGTTGAGGTACCTTTGTCATCTCAGTCTTGTCATAAAACAAGGGGGATCTTGCAGAAGGAATAAATGGAAGGGAGATGCCAAGTACTCAGGAAGGATCTCTCTCAGGTCACATAATATCTGGAATGAAAGCACAAGACTGGTGGATCAAAGACTTAGCCTAAGTGGCTTCAATTGCTACAATAATCTATCACCTCCTCTTCTCAATAAAGATGCACTCTAAGTAGAAAGTTTGTTTCATATACAAACAACTTCAGCACAATACCCCTAACCACACACTTCTTCCAATTCTTTCAACAAGATTATCACACTTAAATTTCTTCATATACAAATTTTGAGACCATCACTTGTTTCTGAGATGTTCCTTTATAATGGGGCTAATTTTTCTTCACTTCCTAGAAAAGGATTCTACCCTACAATATACTACGTGGGTAGTTTTGAGAGAGTGTAAGGTAGAGATCCAATTCTCAGAGATAGACACAAAGAAAGCTTATACTAAAATTAAGGCAAGAAGTTGAAGTGGAAGAATGGGAAGAGGATAGAGGAGAATTGGAGAAATCACAGGGTATTAATAGAAGGTGTCCCTAATAAAACTCAAGCATACCTGTCCAAGGTCAAATTCTAAGTAGAAAAAAAAATCACTGGGAAAAATAAATCATTGGGGAAAAAAGTAAAAGAAGGCCTCATTACAATGACAATTTTGGCCTGAAATAAAATTAGAAGTTGAAAGAGCTAGCAGGCCTTCATACACTACAAAGCCTAAATTAACTTTCAGTTTGGGAGAAAGTGTGCTAACAGATGCCAGGTTCAACAAAAATGCCTCTGGCAATGGCAGAAACACTAACAAAAGCAAACTGCAGCTGAGAAACAAACTGCTAGGTCATTAAACAAAGAAGTACACTTCTTTAGCACCAACACATTAAAAAAAGACCAATGTCTATGCACTAGGACATCAAAGGAACTTTCCACATGAAATGTTCCTTCGTGAGATATGTAGAGCTACCACAAACCAAACTTCTGATTTGAGTCCTAGAACAATAAAAAATAAATAAATAAAATTTGTGTAACTCTTGAAGCTACTTAAGCAAATTATAAGCCTAAAATTTATTTAACCTGACCAAGTATGATTTTTCTAACACATATCAAGGAATGTGTGAAATAATTTTTTTGGTAAGAAAATAGAACTTATTTTCTATAATTATTAAAATGGTCATGAAAGAGATCAAAAGTATCTCATTGATTTATGCCCTCAAATATTTAATAAGTACCTACCAGGCATTAAGTTATTAAATATGAAATGTCCTGTTTTGAATCAAAAGTATAGTTTATTATATCTCAAACAACAAGCACTACAATTAATCAAAGTATGTGCCTAAACCATCAACACAGTGTCACCATCTTAAGGGTAGCTTGTTTATGCCAGCAGTGAAGAAACCTGAAGAGTGAGTGGCTGTGAAATCATGAGAGGACTTTTCCACAGCTGGTTGAGAATTGAGTGTTTTTCCTTGCAAGAAGTGGTCCAAAGCCTGGAATAAGTGGGAGTCAGTTGGTGCAAGTTCTGGTGAATACGGTGGATGACAGAGAGTTTCCAAGTCCAGCTTCTGTAGTTTGAGCAGCATTGTTTGTGTGACATGTGGTTGGCATTGTCTTTCAATAGGATTGGCCTGTCTCTATTGACCAATCTTGGCTGCTTAATTGCAAGCATCCTCATCATTTCATCCAATTGGTTGCAGTAGACATCCGCTGTAATTGATTGACCAGGTTACATGAAGCCATAGTGGATAATAACAGTGCTGGACCACCAGACAGACATTATTAGGTTTTTTTTATGAATATTCACTTTTGGACTGTGCTTTGGTACTTCATCTTTATCTAACTATTGTGCCAAATGTTTGCAATTGTCAAAAAGAATCCATTTTGTACCATATGTAACAAAAGGGTGTAGAAATGGTTCACCTTTATGTAGTGACAACGAAAAAAGGCAAGCTTTGAGATGATTTCTCTTCTGACGCTCATTTTATTCATGCAGAACCCATCTATCCAGCTTCTTTACCTTGCCAATTTGTTTCAAATGGTCCAATATTGTTGCAGTAGTAACATCAAACCTTGCTGCTAATTCATGCATAATTTGAGATGGATTCACTTCTACAGCTTTCAGCTCGTTATTATACACCTTGGTCTCAGGTTGCCCACATGGCTCATTTTCAAGATTAAAATCACCAGAATGGAATGTCTCAAGCCATCGACGTACTGTGTGTTCATTAGTAGCCACATCCTTCCCAAACACTTCGTTGATTGTTTGAGCTGTCTGTGCAGCATTGGTTCCATGATGGAACTCATATTTGAAAATAACATGAATTTCTGACTTATTCATGGTTTCATAAAAATTGCTCTAAAATTTGAAGATGATCACAAGCCAAAATGTGGGTTTGAAAGACTGAGAATGTACTTTCACAGAAAAATAAAACAAAAAGTGTCAGAGTGAAATGCCAGCGATATCAACTATCAAACTTAGTACTTAAGGAAATCAGACATTTCATACTTAATAACCTTTAATACATGTTGAGCTCTGTGCTAGACACTGGGAATACAAAAAGAAATACAACAACTTTTAAAAAATGATTCATTTCCCTACACCCTATGTTGGTGGAATCTGAATTTGCATTTGCAATTGGTTTGGAGCACCAGATTCTGATAAGGCAGGTAAGGAAACAGGAAAGTCCAGAGAATAGCATCACCTGAGGGGCAGTTGCAGGAAGGAGAATGGTCAGCTTGGAGATCCTTCGGCAGCTTGCTCTCTTCAGGTGTTTAAAGAGTTGACTTAGCAAAGAGTGGGTAGATGTGTTCTGTGGGGATCCAGAGAACAAAACTACAGGAGTTATAGGGAAAGATATTTTGATCTGATAAAATTAAGGAACAGAATGGGCTAGCTTAGGAAGGCTTTCCAACTATATTCAAATAGAGGCTGAATAGCCAACTTGTCAGAAATATTCTAATGGAGCTTTCAACTCTTATATAACATCATATCTAAATCTATTAATCTGAGATAGTAGAGGTAGTGGTTTTGGAAGACTCAATCTCATTGCTTCTTTTTATACTGAAAAGCAATAAAATTAGCACGTCATAATTTTAAAATTATGGTATATTATAATACATACTTTGGGAATATTTTTAATAATAAGATTGTGAAAAGGTGGATTTTTAGCAATCAATAAATACTTCCACCTTTGGAGATTAGGGTGGAATAGGTCTCTTCAGTCCCTTAATTTCCTGATGGGACCTGGGTCTAAGAAATTTTTTTTTAAGTCCATTTGTCATAGTTGTGTTACAGGTTTTCACTCTGAACAAAGATAAAGAATAAGAATAATGCACTACTCCCAGTGGCAGACCAGGGTCTCCTTACATTTTAGCTACCAATTGGTACTGGGGGTACACTGCTTTTTTAGACAGAAATATCTTATTATCACTCGTTGATCATGAAAGTCATGGTGGGAGCACTTTTTGCCCAAGTATGCATTATTTGTGTGAATGTTACCTATTTTAATTGAATGTCTGGTCAGCCAGTAGTTATTTTGGTTCTGGGTATTACATGGCAGCTTTCTGTAGGCTATTAAATTGCTTTCCAAATCTGTTGAAGTTGCAGTTGTTATAGGATTAACTGGATCAGCAGAGTCTAGAGAATCTGAAGTTGAATCAGAATTGGATACCTCTGTTAGATAACCTTCATCCTCTTTGGAATCATCCAAAATAAAATCTTTCATACTCTTGTTTCTCCTTCTTACAAGAGATACTCTAGTTCTTTATCACTAGGGCCTTTTTATTGTGTTTTTTTTTTTGACATTTTAGTTTCTTTCTGTTATTGGATAAATAAAAGTATAACAAAGACACATAAAATTGGGTAATGAGAATAATATCTATCAGAAATTAATGTAGTATAGAACCATACTATTTGCATAGTGTGGTATAGTGCAAAAACAGACATGCCTAAAACAGAGGAAAAATTTAGAATGTGATAAAGGAAATACCCCCAAAAAGTAGTATTGGGAAAACTGTCCAACTACTTGGAAGAAAAAAGTTAGATTCCTACTTTTTGCCATTATAAATTTCATCTAGGTTAAAGAATTGTATATAAAGAAATTAAACCTTACTGATAGTAGGAGAAAATAAATATTTTATATGACATCATGGTAGAAAAAGTCTTTCAAGGCATAACACCAAAAGCAGGAACCTAAAGCATAAGACTCATAAATGCAATTACTTAAAAATTAGGCTATTCCATATGACAATAAAGGAAATAATTAAATGCAAACAACAAACTAAAAAGTATTCTCAACATATATGACATGTGTATATATAAATAGTCCTTAAAATGAATATGAAAATAAGAAAAAAACTATCTTCCCCAAATAGCTTTAAGACATAAAGAAATAACAAGTAAAGAAGGAATAAAAAGGGCCAGTAAATATTATAAATGCTCAAAGGCATTAATGATCAAAGATATAAAACTTATAAAGGAAAGGAAATGTAGTATTCACCTATTAGTGTAGAGAAAAAAGATAATACCAAATGTCTAAGAGGCTAAGAAATAGGAACTTTCATACTCTGCTGGTGGAAATATAAATTTTTAAAACATTAATCACTCAATCGATTCATTAAAATGTTTAAAAATCTTTCTGGCATGCAGATTGCACAATGTATTGAATTGATTAATGTGTGTATATCCTTTGTCACAGAAATTCTCTTTCTATGAATTTATCTTATAAAACAGATAAATGTAAAAGCATAAGATGAAAGAGCATTCACTAAGAATAGCAATGTAGGCATACATTATTTTCATGGAGAGATATTTATGTGGTTTCTAATGTTTTCCTGTTTTAAAGGGTACTGTAATTAATATGCTTCTGCATATACAGGTGTATTTATTCACAATGAGAGAGATTCTTTCTTAGGGGAGATTAGTCATTCCCCATGTCTTGACCTTCTCTATAAATACGTGACTCATTTGCCTCACACAAATTCCAAATCTTTTCTCCTTTGATCTATTTCTTTTTTTTTCATAATTATTTAATCTATTTCCTTCTATCTCAAATAATCTAATCTTCAATTAATGATGCAATTAATGTGCTAACCAGTGCCCACCTGGACTCACAGTCATCAGATGGGGAGCCAAAGATAGGGACCATTTAGACCAGCAAACCAGTTCAACCACATGTGCAAATGTGGGAAGAACACCTCTGCCATGATGTCTGCCATAACTTCATACAATTTAAAGGGCATGTTGAAAATGCAGCACCATTCTCTCATGTAAAAACCAGCTATTAGAGCTTTCCAGATGAATTGTTGCAGTTTTTTATATTTAGACACCATTCTTCTGAGATTTTTAAGTTCAGGTATAAGTCCCTCAATTTCAGTTATAACTGTTAGCCAATAATTATTTTTAGCTATCTCTGGTGGAGGGACATGAAGGATTTGGGGAAAGTTTGAGAAGTGGAAAAGGTAAGGAAGGCTTACTCACCTTTCTATTAGCCAGAAAACATCTCAGTGCCTGAGACTGAGGCTAGAGATTGCCACTCTTCCCTCACTTCTAACCTCTGCTTTACTTCACCTGAGTCTACCACCTACCCTGACAATGAGAACTTTTATAACTGCAGTGCCTTCCCTCGGTTTCATTCAATCCTCTTTTGCCTGGTCTTTGCCAAAATCCCAAATCCCTTAATCACCTTGTTTATCATTTGCAGATTGAGTCTTGTCTCCTAGTGCTGCCTTACTTGGGTGATAAGAAAGCTCCTTCTGTATCCATCACTTTGAAGAGCCTTTTGGAAAACGAGGTTTAGGGGTAAGGAACACCTAAAATATACAATACCCACAAGTGTCCTGATATTGGCAATGCATTTCACCATGGAAAACCAATTGTAGAGAAAATGTGGCTTCTCTGAGATGTCCTCTTCAAAAGAGGAAAAGTATAAAAATATCATGTTGTACATTATGAATATATACAATTTCTGTCAATAGAAAATTAATTAATAAAAAATAAAAGAGGGTCAGGATAGAAGAAACAAGTGAGGCACAAATATATCTGAATCTTAAAGTCCAGCAACTGGATTCTCTCTTCTTGTGACCTCATCCTGTTGAAATTCTCTGTCTCTTAGTTTCTCTTTCTCTGACATCCTTATTCCACTCTTCCTCTAAGACAGAATTCTTGTCACATTTGTCTGGTAAATCTAGTCCCTAACACAGAGCCTGGCATGCAGTATACACTAAATAGTGTTCGATGTATGAATTAATGTGAAGGAATAAGCTAAGTTTCCTCTTATTTGAGAACATCATGAGAAGATAAGGAGCAAATTTTAGAAAGATAATTATAAAATTTTTACATCTAGTAAGAAGCTCAGTTATATCTAGAACCCAGCTTCTTTCCCCTGTAGCCAAAAGGATATATGTTAGGGCAAGACTCATGTGCCTAAATTTATATTAGACCCTACGGCTAGTCTCAAAGATAATCAAAAACACAGACTATGCCTAGGAGGAGATGGTAATCTAATGAGACAAGTACATTATAAACACATACATGACACAGACACAAAAATAAATAGAAGAGTGTACAGAAGAATATGATTTCAGATTTAAAAGGAGGTTTTGAGAATGATTAGGAAAGCAGATAACTAACAGACTTGAGAGATGGTCCACAATACGTACCACTTTGGCCCTGCTCCTTGGCTGTTTTCCACCACAATCAGTTCTCTGGCAACCTTGCAAGATCTTAATAAAAATAACTCATAAGATTTAGTCACATAAGAAAGGCCATCAAAATGAGTGATTACAAATGTTTTGAAAGGGTCACAAACTAAGCATTTAGAATATACTTTTTAAAAATTGTCTTATCTCTTTCATCTCCAAAAAATGACAGAAGGATCCTGTCACAACCCTGACACTCTCACTCCATCCCCCAAAATCTATTAATACTATGTTGTGAAATCTGCACCATTGTCAGGAATTGGATACACTCCCACAGCCTTTATTTCTTTTTTCCTTTCTTGGAGGAATAACATTTTTCTAATCCTGTTATACACATTTCCATGCTTTCTAATCTAGTTTATAGCAGATGTATTTTTGCCTCCAATTACATCAGATTTCATGACCTAAAGGACCATAGAAGGACATAATTACACTATTTATGTAAATTATACACTCAAAAGATTATGTAAAATTCATCACAGTTCACAAAGTCCATTTACACATAGTCATTGTTTTAAACTTAAGACCATTCTATGACTTGTTTGGGTAGATAATGGTATTTTTTCCCATTTTAAATAGAAGAAAATTGAAGTTTCTAAAGGCTAAGAGAAATTCTTAAGGTTAGCATAACATGTAAATGGTAAGTAATTCTTTAAAACTATGTGTCTGCCTCTAAAGCAATAATTACCCTGTTCCTATGTATGGGATGTGCAATTGAGAAAAAGGGAGAAAGGTAGTAGCTCTTTCCTCGTGCCCCTAGCACAGTAGTCTGGAGGTCAAGTGATGTACTAAACTCAATGTACCATCACAGCAAGAACTCCATTAATAACTCCTTATTTATTATTCTACTTTCCCCACTAGAAAACGGCACTTCTCAGGACTGGCTACATAATTTGCAAGAAGCAAAACCCTGTTCTTAGGGTTTTCCTGATGCCAAACTGGAGAGAAGATTTTAAAAATATATTCTCCTGAGATTTTAGTATTAACTCTTTAGGTATCCTTTTTAATTTTTGGATGATTCTGTTTCTCTCATACCCTCAGAAATCCAGTGTTTCTTAGTACTGTCATTAACCTGGGCAACCTACTAGATCCACCTTCTCTAGGAAGAAACGTTACAAACTTCCCTTTTTTTTTTTTTTGCCATTTTTCTCATTACACTAGAAAGAGGCAAATAAATGAATTCACACTAAGAAATCAATGATAGTAGTTTGAGGGATGGATTTCTCTTTTCATGGCAAAAGAGAAATTTCTTCTGTGAATCTTTAATTGGGTCATTTGATACATCAATGACATAATGCAAGGATAAATATTTGGAAATGATTAGTCTTGCTAGCAACCGCTAGCCTAAGTCTCACCATAACTATTAATTAGATAGATATTTTCAAGTCTACCACCCTAGGTTTAGATGAATAATTTGTTTATATTGCTTTTAAAATAAAGAATTCTTTTTAAAAATGTTTAGACTATTAACACTGAAATATTGTCTTAATAAAAATAATAAACTGTCATTGACAAATTACTTTTCCATTCAACATGTCTTAAGAGAAACTGTAAAAGACAGAGTAAAGGGGTTGAATGTTGTGGAAGTCCTCCAGCAAGCACAAGGGAAATAAAATGGCCCCTTTCTCTGAGTCATTGTAAGCCTTGCTTATATTAGTTTTTAGAAAATGCACAAAGAAAACAGTATTTCAGAGAAGGGTCTGAAGGGGGTAAATTAGTATATTTCTTGGAACTCTGGCACCCCGTGAATGCCAGCATATGCGGTTGTTAACCTTGTGTTGCATTTCTGAACCAGTGTCCAGCACAGCCTCTGAAGCCATCTGCTTCAGCCCTGAAAATAACCAGAGATGACTGAATTATTGAAACACTTTTTTCCTCCTGTTTTTATTAGAAAAACATCTCCACCCTAATTAATCGCTGTTTTACCTCAAGCACATATTTGACAAATGTCCTAGGTTTGATTCTTTAGTACACACAATGTACTCTATATCCCCAGGTAAGTGATATTTGACATTGGAGAAGTTTCAGTGCACGTAAAACAGAATCCTATCAAGTTGCATTTGCTTTGCTCTCTGTTCACGGGAGGGAAAGGGACAGGTACTAAATAAAACCCCAAGAGCCTGAAGACAAAGAAGCCGTGATGGTGGGATTTTCCTTGTCTTAATGCTTTCAGCATCCTCTTTACTCACTTAGATGCTTCAGATCATATAATTTTCCTATATCCCATTTATTGTATTTTCTTGCCTCTTTAGATTGTTCTCTGAGGCTCTCCTGATTGTCTGTATCTGATGGTTGAGGTGCGTCATCTAAAACGTGTGCTCAGACAAATGGTGAGATCGGAACATCTGAAAACACAGAAATATTCCTGGCAGATTTATGTTTCAAAGACGATCTTCTTTGTTCCAATTAAGCAAGACTATTTGAAGAAAGATGGCTAAAACACTGTTTTCATAGAGACATTTTTTAAAAATGTCTTAAATAAAACAAAAAAAGAAAAGAACATAGGGGGTGATATGGAAAGAACATTACTTAACTAAGTCATTGCATTTAGAAATCTTGGAGACACATATTGAATTGCCTTGTTTCTGAACTGGATAGTAGCTCTGCAAAAATCCTCCTGTGACTTTTTTCATTGCCTTCATTCAATTTTATATTGTTTTGAAGGTCCAGGCAGAGAGGATATGTAATTGGATATTTGGTGAATGCACAGGAGTGAAATTGTGTCCAAAGTTATTAGCTTATCTTAGTTTGAAGAGCAGGGAGAACATTTTATTTCATCTAACTTTTTATAGCAATCAATTAATCCTCTGCTTCAAGGATGACAACGGAATGCCTTTATTCATTCTCATGGAAACATTGACATCTAGTGGGTCATTGCATTAATGCAGGCCAGCTCAAAGGCTGGGAAAAAGCCCCCAAGTCTTGGAGTATATTCAGCATAGTGTGCACCCTGGTTAATTAATTTGGCCCTTTGATCTCACTAGCTAGCTCCTGCTTTTAATTGTGGGTTTTAAAAATGATTCAACGAAAGTTTTAGACAACAAAATTAACATACCTAACCAATAACTTTCATATATCTTGTAAGTAAATTCTTAAAGATTGTTTTAGCTGAAGATCTAATTGTTGTTGTAGGAACTAAAATTCATAATAGTTCACTGAGTTTTACCAGTGATGGAAACAAACTCTTAGTGTTTGGAAACCTACATAGGCTGGCACAGTAGTTCTTAAACTGTTTTAGATAAAGAGCTTTTAAAAGGGAGAAGTAATGCACGTTTGGCTTACTAGGACCTACAAGTCCTGTAGCCTTCGGCTGACAGCCATTGGAACTACAAAAGACTAATACATTGATTACAAAGCAGTGATCTTGAGCAATTATTTCAGTTCTGGGGGGCAGGAGATGTGGTAGGTCTTCCTTGTGCTTCAAGACATTTAATCTGTGCCCACCTTCATACCTTGCACTTCAAAAAGCTCCTTCAAAGCAAATTGCCTGTTAGGAGAGAAAGGTTACAATGCCTGATCCCTGGAATGCAATTCTCCTGGAGTGCAGTGGTATGAGGTTTGGGAGAAGGGTGAAAGTACGTACCGGATACCACCATCCAAGTTACCCATAAATCCAGTGCTGGAACGTCTGAACTGCATTGCTCCCTGTACCCCTACCACAGGCTGCTGGAGATTAAGAAACAATAACAAGAAGCCTTCCTTAGTAATGTCCTTCCCCCAAGCCCCAAAACACTTGGCTGTGATGGAAGAATCTCCTTTGGAATCCATTTCTAGTTGGTAAGAGTAAGAGTGGGAGGCAGTTTCCACATCTTTGAAAAAATCTGTTTATTTCTGATGTATCCTTTATAAATGTGGGACTATCTAGCTCTTTAACCCTCCCATACCTCTTTCCTTTGAAATGGATAAAGTAATGACTTTAAAAGCATTCTTTACTATTCTAGAGAATTTTCCCTTGGCCCAAATACTTAACCAGGCTAGAAATAATTGTCGCATGAAAGCAAATGGGTTTGTTACAACAGAACTTTTGATGCAGATAAAGAGAAAGAGACATGAATGCCCATGGATGGTAAAATGTTTCCTCCAGAGTATCCTGATGAATCTAAAAGAAAGGTGCACATGTTTTCCAATTAAGAAAATGCCTGCCGAGCAATGGGTAATGCCATATGTCTGAGTCTCTTAAATAGAAATGAACAGTCAAAAGCTTTGTGCTAAAAAAGAAAAGAAAGAGATTGTTATTGCTTGCACCCTGGTAATAAGGATTTCCAAAATATCATCTCTACATTTCTATTACTTCCACTATTATCTTAAGTGTACTTGGACTATTTAATGGTAATGTCCTAATTCTATAATTAACCTAAACAAATTTACCCTTTTCTAGTCTGCCTTTAAAAACACCATTTTCTCATTCAAGAAGAGAACTCAGTAGATTCCCAGCATAGTTTTAAGTGATTTTTAATCTTCAGTAATAAAGTCCTGTGCTTCATACTTCACCACTGGACTATCAATTTCTCCTCACAAACCCTTGAGGGATGAAATCAAAAGCCTTTTGAAAATCAGAATAAACTCCATCTACTGCTTCACCTTTTCCTTATTCTTTTCTGAGCAATTTGAAAGACTTGCTCAATAAATGTTAAATGAATAATAAAGGTCAGAGAAAGGTCATAATTTCTTTTGAAAGAGGCACATTCTCTTAAACCCATCAAACTAGAATTTTCTAACTACAGGGGAAACATGTAACCTCATTAAGAAAGAATTCTCCTTTCATTTTTCTACTTGGGGCACAGAATCATATTCGTCTGATCTAGGTATTTATACAGAACCATATTAAAAGGGTTCTTTAACTCAACACTTTGATATGTAAAAAATGATAGAAGGGTTTATTGCAAACCCATAATGAAAACTAAACATAGCTTACAATATATAGGACAATTAACAAAGACTATTAGGTAGGTTCTGAGGTCCAATACCTCTTTGCTAAGGGCCAATGCAAATCCTTTACCAGTGAAGTTAAGGAAATGAGTTAGGATTCTGTTTAGGGCCTTCTTGGTGGATGCTGTCTTTCTTACTATTCCATTAGGGGTTGTGGCATCACCTTTAAAATGCAGACAGGAACTTTGCTTAGGTACTGCTTAAGATAACAAAAATAAAAGGTAATGTTAGAGTATACTATGTAATTTTATAAGTGTGATATAAATAATATCCTTCATCCAGGGTTTAATGTGGTAAGTTTTTAATAAACACTGCATTGCTAATATTTTGTTTAGCTCTCCCCTAGAAAAACAAGATTTATGGAGGCAGAGAGGTTTTTTTTCTGATTTGAAATGGGTAAAGTAATGACTTTAAAAGCATTCTTTTCTATTCTAGAGAGTTTTCTCTCCCATCCCTTGGCCCAAATACTTAACCAAGCTAGAAATAATTGTCACATGAAAGCAAATGGGTTTGTTGCAACAGAACTTTTGATGAGGATAAAGAGAAAGAGTTGTGAATATCCAACTGTATCACCAATACCTGGAACAGTGCCTGCTATGTAACTTGAGTGAATGAATGAATGAGTAAATATTGAAGGTGTTTTGACAGATGAAAAAACAAAGGCTCGACAATATTGTCTTGCCTTAAAGTTATCAAAGAACAAGTCCCTTATCCAAGGTCATACAGCTAGTAAGTTTTGGGACTGAGATATGACTCAGTTCTAGCTAACTTCAAAAGTCCAAGGATATATTTCAAAGTAATGAAGTTTGTTGATACGAAAAGCATTGCTTTCCTCCAGATGTAATCTGTAAATTGTCAGCCTATGTCTCTCTTCTGAGTGGGACACTTGACTTCTCAGTGTTCTGCACAGCAGGCTCCATTCTCTCCTTTGCTATTAGGGTGCTCGGAAGCCATCTTAATGTCCTTTGTTGAAACACTCTTCCTACTTGGTGACCAGCTGAAATGTGCTCACCTGTTTGTGCAGTTGACATTCCTACATATCACCATTAAACACCATCCCACAGCAATAGCTCAGGGCATTATATAATTTTTCATGCCAGATATCATATAGGTTTTATTGGGTCCCTCTTTTCTCTCAGCTATTTGCATTCTTTATATTGGATTTTTTTACAACTTTTCTTGCTCCTCCCCAAACTAGCTTCTTATCTTCAACTATTTTGAAAGATACAAGCTACATTCAGACACTGAATGATATTCAAACCAAAAATCTTATGTTTAGTATTATGACTTAAGCAAAACACTAGGAAGCTGTAAAGAATGTGTTCCCTGGGCAGATTTGCTTGTGGGTTCTCTGTCTTCTCCCCTCCTGCAGTGAAGCAAGGAAGGAGCCGTCCTATGTAGTTGGGTCCTGACTGACCCTTTACTGCCATATGATTTGGGGACAATGCTTTATCCGCACAACTTTAATTCTTTCAATGTGAAAAAACCTACCTTCAGGGCTATTGTAATCATTGAAAAATTTTTAATTGTTTTATTCAACCTCAACTTATAAAATTCAAAAACACAAAAGAATATTTATGCTAAAAGTAAATCTTTTAGTAAAAGTAAATATTTAGTAAAAAGTAAATCTTCCACCCACCCTCATCTTCCAACCCTGAAACCAACCACTGTTTCTTATGTATCCTTCTAGAGAAATCCCTTGCATTTTCAAGCTAATACAATGTTTATTCATTTTTTAACATAAAAAGTAGTTCCTAATACATGATTTTTGCATTTTTCCTTATCAATTTTTTAAGGTCTTTCTATATATGAGAGTTCACCAAAAGCTTACTCATCCTTTTGAAAAACTGTATGAGATTATTTCTGTACCTTACAAAATTATTTTAAAATAAATTTGGAAGAACAAACAGGTGAAAATACTCAAGACATTTTGAAAACTAATAATAATAAAGGGAGAGTTGGCCTACTCAGCTGTCTGAATCTCCAAATATACTCTAAAACATTAAGCAAAAGAGTTCAATACTAGTGTAAGATTACAGACAGCACATAAAAAGATCTAATGTATATAAAGATTTGGCAAATGATAAAATCAATGTAATAAATTGGATATTTGGAAAAGGTTAAATTAGATCAGTATTACATTCCAAATATATTTCAAATGTATTAAAGAGTTAAATGTAAGAAAATGAAATCATAATAGAGGAAAAAGAAAATACCTCTTATTTATCTTACAGCACAATTCACAATAGCCAAGATATGGAATCAATCAAAGTACCCATCAACAGATGAATGGATAAAGAAAATGTGGTATATATACACAATAGAATATTCTTCAGACATAAAAAAGAATGAAATCCTGTCATTTGCAGCAACATGGATGGAACTGGAAGACATTATGTTAAGTTCAATAAGCCAGGCACAGAAAGACAAATATCACATGTTCTTATTCTTATGTGGGAGGTAAAAAATAAATTGACATCATGCAGATAGAAATACAGTTAGATAGAAAGAATAAAATATAGTATGAAATAACACAGTAGGGTGACTAGAGTTAACAATAAGTTATAGTATATTTCAAAATAGCTAGAAGAGAAGATGTGGGATGTTTCCAACACATAGAAATGATAAGTGTTTGAAGTGATGGATATGCTAATTACTCTGCTTGATCATTACATATTGTATGCATGTATCAAAATAGCACATGTACCTCACAAATTTGTACAATTATTTGAAAAAAATGCTAAATCTAAAAAAAGGTAAACATCTACCTGAATTTTCAGCTAGTAAGGTTTTTTAAGCATAAAATAAAAATTAATAAACATAAAGAAAGAATATCATAGATTTGATTATGCATGTAATAAACATTTATTACATCAGAAAATTAACAGGCAAATTAAAAAGTAAAATTCTGAAACATGTGGTAGACAAATGGCTGACAACCTTTACATAGAAAGAGATCTCACTAATGGTAAGAAAAATGTAGGCCACCAAATACAATCGAAAGCGAAGTACAGGAGGTGGCAATACACTAAAGAAAAACATACATATTGCTAATAAACATTTCAAAAGTTGTCCAACTTGCCAGTAATGCAAAATGGTAAATACTGCTAAAAAGAACAGTGAAATACCATTTTTTCATCTGTAAAGTTGGGACAGATGATTAAATGCACATTCTCAGTACTGGCAAATGTTCAGTGAAATAGATGTTCTTATATGCTTACCACCATTCTGAAGGGTAATTTGATATTATGATTCAAAAGCCTTAAAGTGGTGAATTTTTTATCTTGTATTTTTATTTGTAAGAATTTATTCTAATAAAATAATCAGATGTGTACAAAAAAATTTATGTACAAGGATATCGATATAATATGGTGAAAATTTCCAAACAACTTACATGTCAATCAGTAATATGTTAGTATATACATATTTTGCTATATTATACACCTACTAAAATCACATTTTACAGAAAAAATAATGACAAGAGAAGTTTCTCAAAAGATATAGTTAAATTTAAAAATCACATTATAATACATCATATATCATATAAATCCAATTTAAGCATATGTATAAACATATAGATATCTTCTGAAAAACAGTAAGGTTTTACACAAACTGTTAACACTTTACAGGGTGAATGATAAAGAATTTATTTTACATTCTGTACAGAAAAATATTATCTTTATAATTAGATAAAGTTAACAAATGTTATTTTAAAAATTAGAAACAGAGCAAACATCTATGACTCAGATATTTATATAATATTATTCAAGTGTCACATTATTTGCACAAGCCCTTACTGAATGTTGCTTGGTTATAAACTTTCTTTTAAAAACAAACAAACATTATTTCAAAGCATTTTCAAGAAATCTCTAAGCTCTAAAATTAAAGTATCTCCTGGGAGGGTCTAAGTATAATTAATGTTTCTGCTTTGCTTTGAAGCAGCTGTTTAGATATTTTTCAAAAAGTAACTGTTGTGTACACAAACACTGCTAAAGCTCAATTAAGAAGCTGGCTTCAGTTAAAGTGCCAGTAAGGCAGACAACGAAGATAAAAGGACTAGGATGTTTCATACTGTTATCTGTAGGCAATAGCCATGGGATTTGCCAGCCTAAGTTGGTGTTTCTGCCTCAGCCCACGATAAGTAGGATATCACATGTTAGAATTCCACCCTTGGCACAATATCAGGAATGAGGCTGGTAATCTAGGTCATGAATTCATTTCAAAACAAATCACAATTTTTTACTGACTAATTTTTCAGTTTCTTTTCACTTTTTTTGAGAAAACCCATGATTTAGTTGCATCACTGGAATTGGCAACAGAGCCAGTCATGCACAAGAAACCATTACTAATGTATTTAAGCGTCCTTAAATCTGTTTCTATTTCACTTCTTTCACTTGATAAGGACAATCAACTCCACTCTGGTTTTCCAGTGCTGATCAGGGTTCAAGTCCCCAAAGCAAATAAAACTGAGGTCTCCGTTATCAAGAGATCCTTCTGGTCTTCTGCTGATACCCAATTACCTAAAAATTTGCCAGTACTGAGGTTAGTAATGCTTGCCAGTCCATTTTACATCAAATATTAATATTTCTTAACTGATATTTCTTGATTGACTGATATCTGATAGCTAGTATCAGTATCTGTCAACCAAAATATGCTGTGGTCGATTCCTGCTTAAAAATGGGAAAAAGTAGATTGTGACAAACCAAAGCTGGCACTGAGAACAACAAGAAAAGCAAGATAAAATATGGTAATCATATGTTAGAAGTCAGCACACTGCTGTGGCAGAAATGAAAATTAGGAGGGCCATAGCTAGATTTAGAGAGGGAAGAACATGACAGAAATAAATACAATTCTGCAGTCACTTTTACCCTGAGGACATTTGCCAATTTTGTGCACGGGCAAAAGGCTGAGTGTAATGGTTCATTCTATGTGTCAGCTTGGCTGGGCTAAGCGATGCCCAGATACCTGGTAAAACATTATTTCTGGATGTGTCTGTGAAGGTGTATCTGGAAGAGAATTGCATTTGAATCAGTCAGTAGACTAAGTAAAGATGGTCCATCCTCACCAGTATGGGCAGACATCATGCAATCCATTGAGGACCCAAACAGAACCAAAAGGTAGTGGAAGTTAAATTATTTCTCTCTTTTTTTTGATTTGGGACATCCATCTTCTCCTACTTTCAGACATTCAAGCTCTTGGTTCTTGGGCCTTTGGACACCAGTAGTGATACCTTCCTATGCCTCTTCTCATGCCTTTGGACTTACTGGAAGTTACACCATCAGCTCTCCTGGTTCTCAAGTTTTAAGACTCAAACTGAATTATGATGCCAGATTTTGATTATATATATATATGGGATATATATATATAGTTATTTATTTATATCATGGGTACTGCTTATCTGGAGAACTCTGACTAATACAATAAAAATATAAATTTGGTACTCAGGGATGCTACAAAAGGACAGGGGAAAAAAATTAAGTTTTGGTGAAGATATTGGAAGTCTAAGGCATATTGCTAGGTTGGCTCGCATGACAATTACCAAATTCTTGAGCAGTAGTAGGCCAGAAACTAAAACCTAAACAGAAAGCTTCTGTTACCTAGAAAGACCAAGTAACATTTTGACAGTATCATAAAAAGATATCATTAAGCAAGTAAAACAACAACCCGCAAACTCAGAGAAAATATTTGCAACACATATCCTCAACAAAGATTTATGGCCACAATATACAAAGAACATTTACAAATCAACAAGAACAAATGATACAATCTAATCGTAGGAAAAAATAGAGAAAATATATGAGCAACTGCTTTCACAAAAAAGCACATTCATTTGACCTATAATCATAAGAAAACGTGCTCAGCTTCATTAAGCATCAGGAAAATGAGAATTCAAATCATAAAGCAATATTACTACATGCCAAAAAAAGCTAAAATAAAAAAGTGCAATAATTCCAAGTATTGATAAAGCTGTAGAGCAACTGGAACACTTATACATTGCTGGTGGGAATATAAGTTTAAAAAAAATGTTTGGCAGTATCTACTAAGACCAAGCTATGCAGATCTTTGACCCAGCTAAGTATAAACTCTACAAAAATGCATTAAGTATATTCACCAAAAGACATGTACAAGAATGTTCATAGCAGTATTATTCATAATACCCCCATATAGGAAGCTCCCCAAATATGCAACAACAGTAGGCTAAATAAATTGTGGCATATTTATACAATGAAAACTATTCAGCAGTGAGAATAAACTGTAACTATATGCAATAACACAGATACAAGTCACAAATATAATGTAGAGCAAAACACACTAGACTCAAAAGAGTGCATATGTTATTTTATTAATGGAAGTTCCCAAAACAGACAAAATTAGTCTGTGGAGTCACAATTCAGCATAGTGGTTACTCTTAGAACCCTAGAAAATGTAAGGAGGCAAATGAGCCCTTCTGGGATGCAGGTGAGGTTCTGTTTCTAACCTGGGTGCTGTTCACATGAATTTGTTCCCTTTGTGAAAATGTATTCCTCTATACACTTTTGATCTCTACATTTTTTGAAGATATATTTCAATTAAAAGTTTATATCAAGGTGTGTGTGTGTGCGTGTGTGTGTGTATGAAGAGGAGCTGCTATTAGCTAGCCCTAGATAACTGCCTTAGACTGAGAACAATATCAAAATCTCAGTCAACATTCAATTCATCTTTTAGACATACACAGTAGATACATTTTTGTCTATCAAACTATTCACAGATATTAAATAAATACCTACTTGCTATGCTAGTGGGGAAAACTTAAGTAGAGGACATATCTCTAATTTTATGATATTTACAGGGTACTTATAATCCATTTTGGGAAGGCATTCTCCCCAAATTGGGTATTAGAAATAAAATAATTAGCAAATAGAGTTTGAAATTAAAAAGCTAAACTCTCTCTCTCTTTGTGTGTGTGTGTGTCTGCCTTTTCTCCCTCACCTCTTACTCCTAAACATATATATATATATATTTTTTTTTCTTCTTTTAAGAGTGGGTTAACATTAATTTTGTGTAATCTTGAATCTTTAGAAATTTCAGCTGATTCAATTTGGCTCCAGTCACCAAGATATCCTTTGAAGATCATGTTTCCATTTCACAGAATATGACTGTAATACTTGGAAATAGCAAGACTAGGTCCTGAAAGCCTATAAACTTAGAGCAGCAGGGAGTAGGAATGATCCTATTATAGGATCGTATGATCTTGTTAAGTCTTCTCTGAAACAATCACCTTCTTAATCATCAATGGAATCAATGCTCTGCTAGGTCCTTGCCAAGTCCCACAAAAGACTGAATACACAGATTCCTTTGACTTTCCCCTTCATGCCACAGGTTCTCTCCTCCTCAAATTCCACTATTGTCAGATTTCACTGCCATTCTGGCCAATGAGATATGTTCTGGTTTGGAAAGGTGCTGTCACTGGGCTAGGCCACTAACTTATCTTGTTCTCCACATGCATGTACCATTGCCGTCCAACTGATACCCAGATGCCACTCACAGATATTCTGATTCAACTGGTCTAGATACTAGGGCATGACCTGGTTTGTCATTTTGTGCACTACTTCTTTCTCTTCTCTTTCAGGGAATCCAATCAAATATGTATTTAGCCAAGTGAAGTTGTCCCACAGCTCATTAATACACTTCTCATATTGTTGTCAGTTTTTAAAAACTCTGTTTAATTTATTATAGTTTCTACTGATGTATCTTCAAATTACTAATCTTTCTTCTGCCTTGTCTAATCTGCTATAAATCTCAGCCAATGTATTTTTGATATAACACTGTAGTTTCCATCTTTAGAAATTTATTTTGGGTATTCTTTATATACTTCATATCTTGGTCTCCCAGGACATCCAACTCTGTCTCCTCAACTCATGGAAACGATAAGGTTTTGACTGGGCCCTTCTCCCCATGCTGTAGCCTCAAAACTCGTGCGGCAGTCACCTGGGGCAATCCTGTAGTGTTCACTTTTTTTCTTTTTCCTCTCTCAGGTATAACTGTCCTTTTGCTGCCTGATGTCCAATGTCTGAAAAATATTGTTTCATAGGATTTGCTTAGGTTTTTAGCTGTTTTAGGCAGGAGGGTATGTCCACTCGCGGTTTTTTCATCTTGGCTGACTACAGAATTTTTCTTTCACCTTATTCAAAAAGTTTTACTTTACCCACATAAAGATGTCTTTATTTTTTTAATATCATCTTTTTCTGAGTATCATTTGTGGTTCAATCTCAATGGGAGACAATATGCTTATTTTTTTAATATAGGAGTAAAACATAAATATAGTAAGTGCAAAAATTCCAAGTGTACAGCTTAATCTAATTTCACAAAGTAAACACACTGACCAGCATCAAGAACAAGAAATGAAAAGTCATCAACACTCTGGAAGCTCATCTGTCACCTCTCTTATCATCCACCCTCAAGAGTATCTACCATCTAGAATCTTAAACTGTACAAAATATTTCGTACATTTTTAAATTCATATCAATGGGATTATAAACTATGTACTCTTTTGTCCCTGATTTCTTTTGGTTAGTATTATACTTGTGAGGATCATACATGTGATTGAAATACAGTTTTTAAAATTCTCACTGCTCTATAGTATTCCATTATATGAATATACTAATATTTATTCATCCATTCTACTATGGTTGGACGTTTGGGTAGTTTTCACTATTATGAATAATACTTCTATGTACCTATTTTGTGTATGTCTTTAATAGAAAAATGTATGTATTTCTGTTAGGAAAATAGCACTTTAATTTCTGAGCCATACTGTGTGTATGTGTGTGTGTATACACACACACACATATTCAGTTTTATTAGATACTGCCAACTATTTTTCAAAGAATTATACAAATTTAAATTTCATCAGCAGTAAAAGAGATTTTTAGTTGATTCACATCCTCATCAACAGTTGATATTTTACATTTTCCCCAGAGATTGGTAATATCACATTGCAGTTTTTAATTTGGATTTTGTGATCCTTGATACAGTTGAAGATCTCATCATATGCTTACTATCCAACTGGTATCGTATTTTGTGGCACTCCCATTTACGTCATCTCCCTGTTGTATTTTCCACCCCTCCTTTTAATTAATTGGCAGTTCTCAGTATATTCTAGGTAAGAATCCTTTGTCAAATATATGTATTATAAATATCTTCTCCCACTCTGTGACTTATATTTTCATTCTCTTAATGGAATATTTTCCTGAACAGAAATTTTTAACCTACTAAGTCATTCTTGATGGTTAGTGTTTTTGTGTCTTTTTAAGTCAGTTATTGCCTATGAGGCACTAATATACTTTCCTATTTTCTTCAAAACATTTCCTAGTCTAACTTTAAAATTTCAATTGACTATTTGAGATTTATTTTTGTTTATACTGTGTGGTAGAGGTCAAGATTCTTTTCTCTCATATGAATATGCAGTTAACCGAGCACTTGTTGAAAAAAACCAACCTTTCTCCCACAGTACTACTTGTAAAATTTGTCATAGATCAAGTGACTACACATGAATTAGCCTGTTCCTGGAACTTCTATTCAGCTCCACTAGTCTGTCTGTCCTGGTGCCAATATTACATTGTCTTTCTGTCATTTTGCCATCTGGCATGGTTAGTGTTCCAGGTTTCCTCTTCTTCAAGAATTGGCTTTAAGATTTGGCTATTTTGACCATTCCTATTTCCAAATACATTTTAGAATCAGTTTATCAATTTCCACCAAGTAACCAGCTAGAATTTTGCTATGACTGTTAGAATGAATTACATTGATTGATTTTTAATGTTAAATCAACCTTGCATTCCTCAGATAAACCCTGTTTGGCCATGATGCATTATCTTTATTTATTACTGGATGCCATTTTATCATGTTTATTCTTAAGGATGTTTGCATCTATGTTTGTAAGAAATACTGACCTACAGGTTTTTTTTTCTCTTGTAATGTTTTTTTTTTTTTCTTTTTCTTTTTTTTTGCGTTTGGGTACTATTTGCTTTATAAAATGAATTGAAAGTATTCCTCCTCCTTCTATTATCTAGAGGACATTTGTAGCATGCAAACATGTGGTAGAATTAGTCAGCGAAGCCATCTCTGCTTGGAGTTTTCTTTTTGCTTTAATAGATAGAAGACTATTTAAGTTATGTAATTTTTCTTGAATTAGCTTTGGTAAATTATGACTTTCTATGAATTTGTCCACTTAATCTCTGCCATCAAATTTATTGTAGTAAATATGTTCATAATATTTCCTTATTAATAGCTTCAACGTTTGTATGATCTATAATGATGCTGTTTTTCCCCTGATATTTGTCATCTGTGTCTAGAAGTTTATCAATTTGATCTTTCCAAAAACCAGCATTTGACTTTATCGATTTTTTCTATTTTTTAAATTGCTTCTTCTTTAGGTCTTAACTTTATTGTATGCTTCCTTTTGCTTGCTTTGGATTCACTTTGCTTTTATTTTGCCATTATCTTAAGATAGAACATTAAACTATTGAGTTCAAAATTTTCTTCTTGTCAAATATAAGCATTTCATGCTATAGATTTTCCTTCAAGCACTGCTTTAGCTGCATACTATAAAGTTTGATATGTTTGGATTTTCATTAAATTTAAACTGTTTTCTAATTTCCCTTATGAATTCTTTGATGCCAAAGTTGTTTATAAATATATGGTTTAATTTCCAAATATATGAGGATTTTTCTGTTATTTATTTCTAACAAAAGTCCATTATTCAGATTTGTTGTGCTTTGTTTAACAGCCAAGAATATCTAACAAATATCTCAGTAGATTTTTATATTCACTGTTGTTTGTTATTCATTAGTGAATAATCTACATTGTACAGTACAGATTTGTTATTTATTAATTTTGAAAAAATCTCAGCCATTATCTATGCAAATAGTTATTCTGCTTAGTTCTCTTTTCTCCATCTAAGATTCCAATTAGTTAATATTTTAGACCATTGATATTGACCTACAGCTCTTAGATGTTATGTTGGTATTTTTTAGCACTATTTTTTTCCCTTTATGTTTCATTTTGGATAATTTCTGCTGACCTACCCCCAAGTTCACTTTTTTCCTCAAGTGTGTCCAATCTGCTGATCAACCCATGGAAGGAAATCTTCACCTCTAAGAGCTCGTTTTTCTTAATTTCTAATATTGTATTTGTCTTTAAAAATAGCGGTTTTCTCTGCTGAAAGTCCCCATCTGCTCATATGTTGCCCGCATTTTTATTAAATCTTTTAACATATTAATTATGGTAATTTTAAACTGTTGTCTAATCATTCTAAGATCTGGATCATCTCTGTGTCTATTTCTGTAGATTACTGTATCTTATTACAAAGAGTCTTTTTCTCTCCCCTTTTTGTGAGTCGTGCAATTTTTGGTTGAATGTTGAACATCACATATCAAAGAACAGTGGGGTCTAATACATATAGTATTTATTCCCAGAAATGATTTCCTTCAGCCTGTTAGTGGAGGGAGAGTTTGATTCAATCTAGTCGTTAACTGAGTTGGGTTTGGCTTCTTTGTTGCTGTAATTATTCTCAGTGCACCACAATCTGCAAATGTGAGTTATGGTTGGGCTCTCATTGTCTTCTGCTTAGTGGCCAGGGATACTGGAAGACTTCTGAAGTTCTTGCTCTACCCTCCCTTTTTAGCAATTCCTAAAGGCCTGAGGCCCATAAGGAGTCTCACTATACCCTTTCTCCATCAGTGCGTTGCTGCTGCTTTTTCCTTGGTGCCAGTTTTGTGGTGGGGATAGGGAGGGTTCTTGTTCTCGTGGTTCAACCTCAGGCTAAGGGAAGACTTCTTCATCCGGGCCTTGTGGGTGAGGCCTTTTCAGGATTTCTTCCTCTTCCCCTTCCCATAACAGCCAAACTCTTTTTTAAAATCTGTGCAAGTCTTGGTCAAGAGATAGTTTCCTGACCCTTTACACCTGGTAACATATGTCTGCTTTGTACTGGTGCATGATTCTTGGCCCAAGAGGTTTTCCTGTTCCTCCATCAGCATTCCTGATTGTAAGAGGGTTTTTCTGTCCTTCCACAGTAGCTTAAGACTTTTATTTCATATGGGAGAAGGATATAGGGAAGTGGGAAGTGTTTTCTGCTTGTCATGCAGGGGCATCATCACTTCCCACACATCTACACCACCATAGGTCAGGGCTGGGGGCTCTCCAGTCTCTTGCCTTGTACCAATATCTCTGTGAGCACCTGGTACAGGCTCCTGAAGAAAAGTTTGTGAGTTGGGGCAAACTCCCCTTGAGTCTGGGGCTCTCAGTTTATCCAAACTGAACTCTTAGCTCATTCTTGGCCTTTAAGAAACATTTACAATTTTAGCTGAGTTTTTCTTACATGCTTCTGTGATAGCTATTTATTCTTCCTGTGCTCTGCCAAAGTTGAAAAGTTTGTGTCAGCTGTCCCCAAGCCAAGATGTCTGCTGCTCTTCAATATCCAGTTTTCTTCATTGTCTGTTACCTCAGCACTCAGCTGACTTTAATAAAAGTTATAATTTTCTAGATTATCTGGCTTTTTCTTATCATTATGGTAGGAGCAACATTCTTTTTCAGCTCTTGGCTTTCCTAAGTGGAAATAGGACTTACCTGCTAGGATTTTGATTGGAATTAAAAGCTACAGATTAATTTTAAAAGAATTTCATCTATACAATATGAGCCTTTCAATTAACATAATGATTTAAAGTAAGAAAATTATAGTGATTAATTTATAAATAATTATTGTTATTATAATTCTATTAATAGAATATTGTAAATATGCACATTAACTAATGTTGGGGAAAATTACCCTTACTGAAGTCTAGATCTCCTCTGGGGTGATGAGGTGGCAGAGGTAGGCACAAATGTGGAGAGAATATAGTAATATCCTCTTTCTTCTCATTTCACCAGTCATCATAACATCTGCTCAAAGACAAACAGCTACTAGTGAATGGCAGATATAAGACTATAACACTGGTCTTATTGACCAGGGGTTTTTCCACTACACATTACACATACTGATATACTTTGAATAGGTCTCTTGGATTTTTTTCTCTTTTACAATAAGAAATATAATTGCACAAATTTTTCAGAATGTCAAACATGTCAATAAATTCATGACTTTTCAAATTTCTAATCTCTACTCCTATAGTCAAAACTGTGACCCTTGGATATTTATGCTGAATCCTTTGACAAAAAAGAAGTCTTTACTTCTATAGCATTTGCTCACATTCATCTTTATTAGTGCTCTCACATGAGCCTATAATTTATGTCACTTTGCTTCTTATATGAATTATAGGTAGTCCTTGGGATCCCACCCCTTGAAAAAGTGTCATTTCTTATATCAAAATTTTAGCAAAATGCTTTTAAAATTAAATAATCTGGCAGATAGGCCTTGCCATCCTGTACTTGAATTTGTAGTCACTGAAATTAAAAGACTAAGACTAGATTTTAAGTTAATTAGGTGGTCATCTTATAACTCAAGTGAATGTGACTAGTGTCATGCAAGAACCTCAATAGCTTGAGTTAGAAATAAGGATCCAGATGTGAGGAAAAGGAAACATAAAAACTAGTAATGGGGCAAATTTCCCTACGGAAGGACAAATCCGTGGGGGGAGGTGGTAATAACACTGAATGAAGTGAAATAAAGTAACTGTTGTCTGAACATTTACCCAGAGTCACCACTTTCTTTCCTACTTTTTATTTATATTTATGGACTTCTGATGAACTGTTTCCCAAAGGAAAGGAAGAGTTGACCCAAACATGATAGTAAGTGATTTTAGTAATTTGCTCAAAAAAACCCAGTGACTTATGACATAAGATTTCAATCAGGCTGTCTAACTTGAGAGCAGGGTTTAGCAAAATATGGCCTATAGACCAAAACTGACCTGCCACTTGTTTTTGTAACTAAAGTTATATTGGGATACAATTACGTCCATCTCATCATCCATGTACATCCATAGAGATACTTTAAACTGCAAATTTAGTCTTATAGTTACTTACTGGTTAAAACCTTGCAAAGGCATCCTATAGCTCCAAAATCCTTAGTATGACATACTGTTACAACCCAACTGGATTCCTTGCCTACTGCCCAGGAGGAAGCCAATATACTGAGACAGCAAGGGTTGCAGCAGAAAAAGAGTTTAATAACACAAGGTGCCAAGTGAAGAGACAGAAGGAAATTTTCAAATCCATCTGCCTGAGAATTTGGGGGCTAAAGTTTTTAAAGGTAGTTTGGTGGACAAAGGGCTAAGGAATTGGATCTGCTAATTGGCTGGAGATGAACTCATACAGTTGGAAAGCAGAAATTATCTTCTTGCACAGAAAGTTACTGAGTAGAGTCACAGGACCTGTTAAGTCAGTTCTCACATATGGCTACTTGTCTGGTTGGTGTCAGTTGATACCTGTGAATGCAGAGTCTGGAAGATATCTCAAAGACCAGTCTTAGGTTTTACAATAGTGATGCCATCTATAGAAGCAATTGGGGAAATCACAAATTTATCATTTACTTGGGAAATACCCAGATACCCAAGTTCCACATGCTCCCATAAAACTCAAAAGATCTATTACCAATAGTGATCATGCTACCATTTATTTTGTTTGTGGTATACATCAGGCAAACTACAGCCCATAGACCAAATCCAGACTACTATGTACAGTCCATGAGCTAAGAATAGTTTTTACATTTTTATATAATAGAAAAATTTGAAAGGAAAGAAATATTTTATAACATGTAAAAATATGATATTCAAATTTCATTGTCCATAAATACAATTTTATTGTAGCTAAGCCACACCCATTTGTTTATGTGTTGTCACAGACTAGGGAAGGTATTGTAGATACAATGATGAAAGAGAAAGTACTATTTCAGTCCTCACAGACCCACAATATCTTCCCCAAGTTACGGTTCATAGGAAGCACTCAATGAGTATTTGTGGCAGGAATAATGTGTGAATAAAGACATGAAACTGTTTTTCCCCAAAATCAGTTGCAATTCAGCACAGAATCCAGACAGATTTACCAGTTTCTAGCCAAGTATTCTTTGCTACTCAATCAGTCCTCCTTGCCTATGATTGTAGAACAATATTATTCTTAGAGTAATCATGAAATAAAAATTCCTTCCAATTTCCACATAGTCTTGGATGTTGCCTAGACTGCAGGTTTGAATATGATGAAGTGTTCAGGAGAAAACTTCCCCTGTTATGCCCACAAAGAGTAAATAATGATAGAGGAGCACTTCTGCTCAAAGCTCTGCTTTAAAACAGCATTTTGAAAAGTTCAGGCACACCTCAAAAGCAAAGCTTATGGAGAAAGTATATAAAAGCAAGCAACGTGATTAACCATATCCAGATGGGAGAAAAATGTGTTGACATTTCAGCAAGAACAGCCTTCAATTCGAGCCAAAAAAATCCCCATTTAAACTTTCTAGTCAGCCAAAATTTCCAGCTGCATGGATTCTCTTGTGAACAAACAGGCCAACACACAGAATAAGGTCACGGAAGAATGTGCCAGTAATCACAAACTGTAATTAAGCGGTAATGACCCCAACCTGAAGTTTTCTTCAGGATTAATGAATACCTGAAAAACCAGTGGCCTGAGGCAGCCCTCATTCCAGCGTGAATGCCCTGGGATAAAGTGAGTGTTATAAACAAAATGTGTTTTCAGTTTAAATCATCCCCTAAAGTTATCTTTTCCTCTGCTATATTGGAGTTGGATTTTTATGGCATTCATTGTGTAAAAAGGCCAACTTTAATCAAGGAAAGAGAGAAGAAAGATTGAAATTCAAAAACATAGTAGGGGATTTCTTTGGGGTGGGGCTGTGGGGGTGGGTGTGAATTATATATTTAGAATAAAATGAAGTGAAATTATAATTATTAGTAGTAAAATGTGATATAAAAAATGGTGTCCCCTGGTTCAGAGCTGTACAACAGAGTAGGGAAGCCATTCCAAGAAGGAATGATGCACAACCTGCAACCTTGCAAAAAAAAAAAAAAAAAAAAAAAAAAAAAGAAAGAAAGAAACTTGCCTTGAACCTTTGAACTAGGTCAAACCACAACATCCTGGAAAACAGCTGAATTTTGCCAGCACTACAACTTTTCAACAGCAGCATCCAATGAACTATGGACTCATGTACTAAGCCAGCCACCCCTGCCAATGATTATTCCTTCAAAACAATTTGTATAATCACCTTTAACTTCCTTTTAAACATCCCTAATCCCCACTCTTCTCTCTTTGCAACACAATTGGGCTTCTAGCTATATCTGCATCTTCCGAATTACCATTCCTAAAATCCCAGTAAATACCATATCTTACTGCATGGCAGTCTGGTTTTTCACCTCTTCTTAGTTGACATTATCCATAACTATTATAATCATCATTATTATGGCTTTTAGTGCCTTGGGTTAACTGATGAGAAGAGAATAAACAAGGAGACTATCTGATTAGTAAGTAAGGTGACCATAAAAATGTTAGCCATCATTTATTTGTGGTTTAATCTCTACAGTAGGCACTTAATGATATTCAGTCTCTTCTGTTGGAGGTTGAACATCATCTCCTTTGGACAGGCAAGGAATCTGAGAATAAAGAAGGTTAAATAACTTGCTCCAGGTCATCCTAATCAGTGTAGGGGTTCCTATGACTTGCAGGCCCAAACTCAAAATCACTGTGCACTATGACCTTGCTGATGGAAGGTTCTCTGTCAGTCATTTACAAGTGATGCGATAGATTTGTCAGGGTAAAAATGTCAATAGGCAGATGGAGCTGTGATAGAAAATTAAAGTCATTAGCATGCTTTTAAAGGGTACCTTTATATGTATCACAAGTCATGGCTGGGAAAAGCTGAAGGAGTGATGGGAATTTTAACATAGGAATCTGCTCTTCATGCCATTCAGCAGGACTTGGTAGTGTTTCCTCCTCTTGAAATGAATATAGGAGCCTTGAGACAACCATAAGTTCCCAAATATACCCTACACTCACACTAGCCCTACGTAAGTCCATCATGTCTGAAATTTCTTTAATAAAAGACTAAGGGGCTTATTTTTATTTTACTTTATTTAATTTGAGACAGAACCTCATTCTGTCACCTGTGGCTTAGGGCCATGGCATCAGTCTAGCTCACAGCAACCTTTTATTCCAAGTGATCCTCCTGCCTCAGCCTCCCAAGTAGCTGGGACTGCAGGCATGTATCATTACAACTGGCTAATTTTTCTATTTTTAGTAGAGACAGAGTCTCACTCTTGTTCAGGCTGATCTTGAACACCTGAGCTCAGGCAAACCACCCACCTTGGCCTCCCAGAGTGCTAGGATTATAGTCATGAGCCACCGTGCACAGCCTATAGGCTTATTTTTTTTTCAGCATATTATGGGGGTACAAATATTATGGTTATGTATATTGC
>VBSM01000272.1:33107096-33199501 GCA_008086735.1 Cheirogaleus medius
GGGCACCTGGGTTGTTTCCACATCTTTGCAATTGTGAACTGTGCTGCTATAAACCTAGAGGCTTATTTTTAACACGAGAGGCTTAAAAATGTAAACATGCCTGAAAGAGCTACCCATCAAATTCACCCTGAGATGAGGGGAAAACTGACATCAGTACCTTTCTCAAAGGGAATAGCAGTAGGTTAATTTTACAGATTGAGGAATTAAGTAATGGATTATAAAAATATTTTATGTCAATACTAAAGTAAGGGAGGGAAGCTGTGGAAGAAGGGACTATTTATTTGTCTGCTACAGACAAAAATGGGAAAGATGAAAATAACCAGATATCTATTAATACTTCTCTATTCTCATCTCCTCTGTCTCAAAGTGGGTGACCAGGTATTTTTTCTTGCTTAGGATGGATGGGACTAATGACAGAGGAGACATGAAAGACGTTTTGGTCAACTGAGCCTTTATTTTCAGGTATGTCTTGTTCTTATAACGGGAAGCGGTAGGGTATATTGGGTTTCAGAGCCCCCTCTGAAGAAACAAATGTGAAGTGTCCATTTCATGTCCTCAACACACCTCTGTCCTCACCCAAAGTTTCTCTCACCTGTCCCTCTGTGTGAGAAGCACATCTGATCTTAGTGGTCCCTTTCTCCTGGGGTTGTTATATCCCTATGAGCCCAACTGCTGTAGCTTACTTAGGAAGACATCCCATGGCAATGCCCAAGCAAATAAAGCATTCTTCTAACCAGGTCTCAGATACTACAGTAAAATTATGTTTGAACTATGGTAAGTTTTAAGCCAAAACATACTCACATTCTAAGATAGACATTGTATGACCTCTACCACCCTTTCCTAAGGAGAGAAAAATTATAAGAATATTTGGGAGGAAAATTGCAATACAGCTGAGCTTACTTTACCTTTCCTCATTTTCAAGGTCAGAAAATCATAAACACAACCAGAAAAATCATTTGTCCATGAGCTACAAATTTGGAGAGTAAAGTATAGCAAACAGTGACTGATTGAAGAGTGAAGAAGCTGTGGGCATGGGTTACTAACTTTACTTTGTAATAAATAGTAAGTCTTGCAAACTTTTTCAAAGCAGAAAATTATCTTACCTCTCAAACACATGGCCAAGATTGTAGGACAGAAGAGTGACTTAACTTCTTCTGAATGAGTTAAATCTGTTTTGTGAAACTGATGCTGCTGTAGCAATAAGGAGAGAGAGATTTTAAATAAAGAAGAACTGAATTTGGGTCTTTGCTAAACTGTGAACCATGTACAATCTAAGGTCTAGTCCCATCCTACTCCTAGTCCAGAGCCATATCACCCGCAGCATCTGGGCTACACTGGCACAAGATTACTGCTGAGGGAGGGAGTAAAAAGGAGATAAGAAAATTCATTGTCAGCATCTGGTTGTAGAATACAGAGGAAAAGAAACATGATGCTTCTACGTTAACAGTATCCATCTCAGCTCACTCTACTAATGTCGTTACCTAAGAGGCATTTACCTAGATCCACATCTAGGCAGCTGTTAACCCTAAAAATGGTAAAGGACCCCAGGTAGAAATTGATCAACTGTCTTTCCCAGGGGATTCAGTGAATAATAACTGTCAGCTTTATGTTTACTGACAATTATTATATTCCACTTAACTTTCTTTTCTAAGTTATTTCTAATTTGATGATTCTTAACCAGATGTTTGCAATTAAACCATCTGTAAAATCTTTTAAAAATACATATACTCTGCTCATTCTAGATCTAAAATGTAAGATCCTTAGGAAGACGGGCATCCATATGTGTATTAATAACAAACAAAAAACTTCAATGATTATGACACATACGCTGACTGAAGAAACAGTCTTTCAATTTCCTTAGTCCTTCCTCAAATGATAAGAATCTAAAATCACCTCTTTGCTCAGCTCCTACTGCTTGGATATATTGGTTTTTAATCATGTTTTTACAATAATGAGACCTGATAAAGAACATAAAACTCTATAAATCCATAGGAAAACAGGACTGCCACCTCCCTTATTCATTAACACAGCCTAAGATAGTATTTGCTTCTCCTTTCAGGATTAGCAAAACCATTCCAGGATTTTTTTATCTCTCTTTCAACTATTTGTGTGCCATTTTAAGTGATAAGATACTCCCAGAGGTACCCTGTGTGATTTCTGCAGTGACCTTCAAAGCTTACTGCTGAAAACCCAGCTAACTGGTGCAGCTTCCTATCTACTTCTCTTCTTTTAGACATCTTCATAACTTCTGGTCTACCAAGGGTTGTGTTTTTTTTCCAAGTCTGGCTATATAATTTGTGGCTTATCCTTATACCATTTTTAATGTTTTAGATAAAAAGGAGAAAACTACAGCATTATTCCAGCCTGCTGAGATCAATTGGGATTAAGATCCCAGGGTATTCACAGTATATTCCAGATCCATGCTACTTGTACATTGATCAGCCTCTCATAATTCTTTTCACCCACAATCTTGATTAAAATATTGAGAGCATAGTATCAACACTATCTCAGATCAGCTAAATCATCACCTTAACACTTTGCCATACTCCAAAGTGAGAGATCAATAAAAGGATTTGGAAGGGAAAATAGACATCAAGAACTTGGTTATTCCACAGGTCAAAATCACTTTACCCTCCATGATACAACCTCCGGATATGTGCTGTTTTCTCCTTTGTAAAAAGTTATGCAAGAAAGATTTTACAGCTCTTGAAGCAAATAGATTATGATATTTACTATCATGAACCAGTTTGTATCAGAGCCCTCCTGAAACTACAGGTAAGTAATTTATTATTGAATTAAAAATCAAATTATGCCATAGACATTAACATATATCCATCTGTTCAATTAATGGATATTCTTAGAATACTATCTGTGTACCAGACAGGCACTATGCTAGCCATGGAATATAGAGTAATGATTAAACCCCCCCCACCAAAAAACCCAAAAAATACCTGTTCCCTTACCTCGGAGAGCTAATAGTCCAATAGAGAAAGACTGACATCAAAGAATGACAAAAATATTACCCTTATCTAGACTAATGAGGAATCCTTCTATATTATACTTCACTATTATGACATCATATACCGAGAAATATCTTGTGAACATTTTTGAATTTCAAAATGCTTGTGGACATACACATTTGAGAGGAATACAGAGAAACTGGGATTGTCTTAAGGGATCACATCCTGGATGCTGAGTTGATTTGAAATCATGCTGTATAGAGAACAATTAAAGGAATGGAAATGACTAGTCTAGGCAAGAGGGATGGACATTTTAGTAATCACCATGCCTCTGAAGGCTGGAGTGTGGCAAAGGGAGATGATCTTGTTGGCAGGATCTTAGGGAGTTGAATAGAGAATAAAGGGTAGGGGAGCAAAAGAAAAGAAGATTCCAACTGCAAAAAAAGAATCTTTTTATATCAAGACTGTATAATATTAAGACTGAATGGGGTGCTCAAGAAATGATGAAATTTTCATCACTGGATTTGTCTCATCGCATATTGTCTCATCTCTTAGCAAGGATATCATAAAAGGCTTTTTACTAAGAAATGGGCAGTTGGACTAGAAGGTAAAGGCCCTCCTAGCCCTGGGATTCTATAAATATGCCTTACGTATATTAAAGTATTTGGCATATAGAGAATACAAAAACCTGAACTTTCATTTTTAAACATGTTTACTATCCCTTAGTAATAATGCTATTTTTTTACTTTCAATTGACTGTCCAAACTTATGTTGTTAATTTATACTATAGGGACACATCTTAAATTATGAATTAAGCAATGATATAATAACTGACTTTTTAACACAAAATTATGTGACTATTTTAAGCAAAATTATGTTACTATTTTAAGTTTCAAAAGTTCTTTTGAAACCTGTGTCGGACCCACATAAGTAAGCCCTGGCCTCTTCTTTTGAGAAACTACACAAAACTTCCAACACTCAAATAATTTCTGAAACTCTTATTTTGGAATTGCCCTTGAGAGCTTGTAGCAGATTCTTTTGAATAATTTCAGAGGCAGTAAATTATAATCTTTTCAGGTGCATGTTTTGAAATAGACAAAAGTCACTCAAAACAACTTCTGAAAAGTAAGATTAGTAGACAAGGTTAATAAATCATAACCTATTATCCTCTGTCCTCAACTTAAATTTTATTTCTTCTTTCTGTGAAGAGTTACAAGTATTTCTCCTTCTTAAGCTATATTTTTGCCCTCTCCAAGGACAATTGTCCTTGTCTTTTTATACAATGTATTTCAAATTTTTTGTTAATATGCCATTTCAGTGATTACTTAACCCTTTTTCATGGATAGATGTATCTAAGTCACCTATGTGCCTTTAAAAGCCATTAAAGATTCACCGCATCTCAATAGATCTTGGGATTCTGTTTTGAAAAAGCTACTTCCAATCATTATGATGCTTGGCCAAGTGAGGGACTCTGCACTGTCATGTTATTCTAACTCATACTTCTGTTCTCATCTCAGCATCCTAAAGGCAACAGATTCATACAAAGAAAAAGCATGAATTTCAAATCCTGAATATATAGATTTAAATCCAAGACACCCTGATAACTAAATGATCTTCCTTGACAAGTGACAATTTCTTTGAGGCTCTTCTCAACACATTAATATTTGAAGGGCTACTACAGGGCTACTACAAGAGTTAAATTAGACCATATATGTAAAGCATCTAGCATAGTCATCGGCACATAGGAGTTTAATAAAAGGGAGCAATTATTGTCAATTTCTCATTGCTGCCCAGGTCTGCACATGTTTACTACCTTTTCTCTAATAATGCATTAAATTATAGCTGATTTGGAGGCACCATATGTATCGGTAGAGAATTTCAAGCTCTTCTTATTTTCAACAATATTGACTTATGTCTAAGTGAACCCAGTCCCTTGAAAAGGGTCAGAAGTTGTCAAGAAAGATGAGAATATTTTTGCTTAGATAGGACAAAAATAGAATCTTTGGAAGACAAATACTGTACTTTGTAAAAAAACAAAGAAAGGAAATTCAAGGATTAAAAGAATAGATAATTTCACAATCTAGTTTTAATCTTGTTCTTTCTGAATATTATATTTGAGTTCCATGGGTATCCATCTTTATAAGGAAGGGTATAGTTAATGCTGTGCCATGAATATGAGACTTCCCTTTTTTTAATCCTAAAGGGGACAAATTTTTCTAAAGGAAGCTTATCTCCTAAGTTTCTGCTTCTCCTCAAGTAAGTACTGAGAGTGTCAGGGTTCAGAAATGTCTAATATAGGCTTACCTTTAGAAATTTCAGCTAACTCAAAACAGACTTTTTTGGTCACCCCTGCCCTCAGTCTGAATGTAGAACAAACCAGAATATACACAACTGGTCATCATTCTTGCCATAGCTCTCTTGCTGAACATCTGCAATCCTGTTTCTTATGGGGTTGCTTCTATCAGGGCTCATAGTTAACACCCAGCCTGGAACATAGCAAATGTTCAATAAATATGTATTGAGTCTATGAGTGAATGAATGGGTGTTATGAGAGCATACAGAACAGGTATTTAGCACATATTATAAAAGGGAAAGTAAAGCTTTTGAGAAGAGATTAAATTGGAGTTGAATCTTGCGTGATAAATGGCAGTTTGTTGGTGATGGATATGGAATGTTGTGGAAAAGTAGCCAGGCAGAGAAAACTATATGAGTTAAGACACAAAAGAAGAGAAAGGATATCTTTTATGTGAGGACGTGCAAGCAGTTTTTCAAAGTACTAGTCAAAGATAAGCCTGAAGAAGTAGCCAGAATCTAGGTCATAAAAACCTTTGGTGTCACATTAAGAAGTTTAAACTTGAGACCTTGTAGGTGATGCATGGTCACTTAATATAAGAGAAAGATTTTAAGCAAAGAGATAGATTAAATAGATTAAATGTATGTTTGGTTTTTTTACCGACTACTATAATAGATGTGTGTAGGATGGATTTGAGGAGGGCAGGGCATGAGACTTGGGTCCAGAAGACCAAACTGCTGGGTGTTCACTATCTGCTTTTTGAAACAATGATGATAAAAATGAGGATAGTGGTTATATTAATAATTACAAGGATAACTATGATGATGATGATTGTATACCTAATATCTAGCAAAGGCTTTCTATGCATGAAGTCCTGTGCTAAGCACTCTACTGCTTCATTTAATTATCACAGCAGACCTATGAGGAAGGGACTTATATTATTTACTTTTATATATAAGAAAATTCAGGTATAAAGAGATTTTAAAAATGTGTCTCATCACTGCTGTGGTCTTCTTCCCCAAAACACATAACCCCAGTCTAAAAAGAGAAACCATCATATAAACCCAGTGGAGGGTAATTCAATGAAATACCTGACCAGTAAAAAGTGTCAAATTCATAACAAATAAGGAAAGACAGAGGAACTATTTTCTTTGCTTTAATAGTTGTACTACTGTTATATAAGATGTTACCATTAGGAAAAGCTAAGTGACATATACATTGAAACTCTATACTACCTTTGCAAATATTCTGTAAATACACAAATATTTCAAAATAGAAAAGTTTTTAAAACTTCTATATGGCCGTAGAACATGGAAGGCAAAATACAAGATAAGCCTGAAGTATTTTGTAGTATTTTGTGGTGTAGATAAGTAAAAAGTAATGATAATAATAACAATAATATTAGTAACAATGCAAGAGCCAATCTGAAAGAACTCCTAATGGTCGGAAACAATTTGAGCAACAAAATAAATAAAAATAATATTGGATTATAAGTAAAATAATGAAATAAAAATCTGTAAGTCTACACATATGAATAAGTTATTGAATAAATAACTAAATGAGGTTTAAGACGAAAATATTCCTTACAGAAGAATTCCAAGTAATAAATGTAGAAGGAATGAAAAAAAGAGAAAATCACCACATGATAATCGCTGCAGGAAATAGCCAGTGTCAAATGCTAAAAAAAAGGGTGTGAAAATTTAAAGAGAAGAAGGATATTTTCATATCTGCAAAGTACACCCACAAAAATATTTTCTAAACTACTGTGGTGATTTTAATACATATCCCCCATTCTTTGATACTGTCCCTCCGAGAGTTGTTAGAGCGTAATATTCCTTCCCTTCAGTATGGACTAAACTTAGTTACTCACTTTTAATATATAGAATATGGAAATTGAGGGGAGGGGGTTTAATTTCATAGTTTAGAAACCAGAAGAAACTACCTTAATCAAGTTGGTCAAATTGCCTGTTAGGAATCATGTTGATATATACCTCCAATATGACATGATGAGAAGGGCACTTCAGTTCTGTGGTATTCTTCCAAAAATCTATTATCTCAGTCTAGTTATGAGAAAACATAAGACAAACCCAAATTAAGAGACATTTTACAAAATACCTGACTAGTACTCTTCAAAAGTACCAAGGTTATAGAAAATAAGGAAAAACTGAGACACAATAACAGATTGGAAGGGACTAAAGAGACACATCAACTGAATGCAATGTGGTATCCTGGATTGGATCTTAGAACAGAAAAATAATATTAATAGGAAACTGGTAAAATATGTAGTTTGGTTAATAGTATTGTGCCAATGCTAAGTTCTTAGTTTCAGTAAACATAACCTGACAATGTAAAATGCTAACATTGTAGGAAGCTGAGTGAAAGGTATAAGGGAACTCTCTGTACTATCTTCATTACTCTTTTGGAAATATAAAATTTTTTCAGATTAAAAAAAATTAAGTACCCAGAGTCAAAAGACATTAATAAACTATTAACAGAAAATAAAAGAAAAAGGCAAATGGCCAATAAAGAAGATATGATTAATATCATTCATAATGAGACAAATTCAAATTTAAATAACACTGAAATATCATTAGTTACCTATCAAATTGGCAGAAATCTAAAAATTTGTAAAATCACTTTGTCGATAAGGTTATAGAGACACAGAACTTCTTATACTTTGATGATAGACTATGACTCCATAAATACAAACAACACACACGAGGCCCCATTCGTATGAGTGAAATTCTATTTAATTCTGGTTCTCGTTAATAAGGAATATTAATAAATAATATATTGAATAAACATGGTATGGTAATAGAGTCATGAAAAAGAACAAGTAAAATTATTATTCATTAAGATGAAATGATTATAGGAAATATTAAGTTTTTAAAAAGCAAGAAATACTGATTTATTTTTACACGAAATTTAATGTCTCTAAATTTTACATAGTACATGAAATTTTGCATAAGAATAAAAGTGAAATAGGAATTAATCTGTTTTTCTACCTACACATATGTTTACCTAGTCTTTCTAAAACACGAGAAAGACAAACCAGAAACTAATGAAATTTGTTACATAGATAGGGGTATGGAAACAGGTGGAGCAGATAGGGATGTAAACCATATTTCTGTGAGTACACCTTTCTATTTAGTTTTTATTTTAATCAAGTAAATATTTTATATATTCTAAAAATAAAACTGAAGCAAAAAGAAAGAACAATAACAAACCCTAACACTAATCACAATGAGAAACAAATGAATCAATATAGCAAATTTATAATATGACTACACAGAGAAAAGTACTGTTTCAAATAACTTTTGAGTACAGTGCTCTAAATGTCCATCTTTTATAGGATATTTTCTATAGAACAAAAAATAAAAAAAATTTAAATGGTAGAGAAATTTTAAAAATCTATAGTTATCCTTTTAATAGTAATATATTGGTATTATAATTTTAAACTACTTATGGATATTATAGAATAAAGCATTTATAATAAATATATTATTATTATAAAATAAAATTTTCATGTAAAAGAAAAGATACAATTATAAAATTTCAAAAAGTTATTTAAAAACTCCATATATTACATTTGAAGCAGAAATATCAATATGAACTCATGATTTTTAATGATATATTTCCTAGCTCTGTCTACTGAAGTGGCCTATAGAAGCAATGGCATCCTCATAGGAAAGAAGACACCAAACATTCAGATCTTTCTTTCAAGCTGCCAATCCTCTCTAAAACGCACAATGTCTTTAAAAAAATATGACTGACTCCAAATCTTGAGCAGGTAGGTACAAGGTGAACCTGAGACATTTTATTAAGCCATAAAGAAAAATAAAAGGCTTAAATGACAAGAAGTCATTATCACCCAAAATCTATAGTTTATATTAGGGTTCGCTCTTGGTGTCGTATATTCTACAGGCTTGGACAAATTTATAATGACATGTATCCACCATTAAAGTACCATACAGAATAGTTTCACCACCCTAAAAATCCTGTGTTCTGCCTATTCATCCCGCCCTTCCTCCTAACCCCTGGAAACCACTGATCTTTTTACTGCCTCCATAGTTTCGCCTTTTTGAGAATGTCATATAGTTGGAATTATATAGTATATAGCCCTTTTACATTGGCTTCTTTCTTTTACTTGGTAATGTGCACTTAAGCTTCCTCCATGTCTTGTCATGACTTAATAGCTCATTTCTTTTTAGTGATTAATAGTACTGTGTTATTTGAATGCACCATAGTTTATTATTCACCTACTGAAGGACATCTTGGTTGCTTCTAAGTTTTGGCAATTATGAATAAAGCTGCTATAAACATCTCTGTGCAGGTGTTTGTGTGGACATAAGTTTTCAACTCGTTGGCATAAATACCAAGGATCACGATTGCTGGATCATTATGACAAGAGTATGTTTAGTTTTGTAAGAAATTGTCAAACTATCTTCCAAAGTGACTGTACTATTTTGCATTTCCACCAGCAATGAATGAGAGCTCCTGTCACTCCACATCCTCACTGGCATTTATTTGGTGGTGTCAGTGTTCTGGATTTTGGCCATTCTAATAGATGTGTAGTGGTATCTCATTGTCATTTTAATTTGTATTTCCCTAATGATATATGATGTGGACCATCTTTTCATATACTTATTTGCCATCTATGTATCTTTTTTGGTGAGGTGTCTCTTAAGGTTTTTGGCTCATTTTTTAATCATGGTTTTTTTCTTATTGTTACGTTTAAAGAATTCTTTGTACATTTTGGATAACAGTCCTCTTATGAGCTATGTCTTTTGCAAATATTTTCTCCCAGTCTAGTGGCTTTTATTTTCATTCTCTTGACAATGTCTTTTACAGAGTGGAAATAGTTAATTTTAATAAAGTCCAGCTTATTAATTCATTCTTTCATGGATCATGCCTTTGGTATTATCTCTAAAGACTGATTGACAAACTCTAGATCATCCATATTTTTTCTATGTTATCTTCTAGGAGCTTTATAGTTATGCATTAAACATTTAGGTTTGTGATCTACTTTGAGTTAATTTTTTAAATGGTGTAAGGTCTGTATCTAGAAACATTTTTTTTGCATGTGGATATCCAGTTGTTCCAGCACTATTTGTTTAAAAGACTATCTTTTCTCCATTATATTTCCTTTGGCCCTTTGTCAAAGATCAGTTGAGTATATTTATGTGTGTCTATTTCTGGACTCTCTCATCTGAAAATATTACTTTTTCATCTTATTGTACTTGGATATAGAAATAAAAATGCCAATCATTTCAAAGCAGTGACACTGCTCATGTTTTTCTGAGTGGATAACTAACTCTCAGAGCCAACTACTTAGCCTACATGATTTTTTCCAGGCCTTTTAGCCAGAAATTGCTATAAAAATGGGCTTTTAAAATAACAACCCTATCCTATTACTTGAGTTCCTAACACAAAGAAATGATAAATGCCTGAGGTGATGTATACCCCAATTACCCTGATTTGATTAATTCTCATTGTATACCTGTATCAAAACATCACATGTACCCTATAAAGATATACTATTGTTATATATTTATAATAATTTAAAAAATTAAAAATTTAAAAAAGGAAACTAAACCACTGTAAACAGTTATTAAAATAGCCAACAGAGTACATTGTTATGCCTCTGCTATAACTCCATATATTTCAGAGATGTCAACAAGCTATATTACCTTTGCACACTATAATGCTATATTGGTATGCAAGTGTATGACATGCCTTGTTTATGCAGGGCAAAAAAAACTAGTGTCAGTACATTTCTGAGCTAAACACTTCTGGGCTAAAGCACCATTTGAATATCTAGAAAGCATATCTGTGAGTTCTTTTTGCTAACACAGGTTAGATAAGGGGAAAGTGCCAGAGGAGGAGCCCTCCCTCCCCTCTGTTGCCATTAGCACAGGTCTCCAGGGTACATCTTTTCTCCTGGGTTCCTATGTTTGTTTTTCTCACTGCTTCCTGTTCCTCTGCTTAGGACATTTCCATGAATGTGCCAGAAAATGCTCAGCACAGAAGCCTCCCTATTACCTGGAGAAAATGAGCTTTACCTTTGAACGCACACACTGGCAGTGAGGTAAGTTATTTTAAAAAAGCAATCAGTAGAATGATTTTTAAAGTAGTGTTACTATGTCATATTGGAATATTGGCCTAACTTTTCCTACTCCCCAATAGGGAAATATGATTTGACTATAGGGTCAAAACAAGAAATGGCATGTGAGCATTTGGTGAAGTCACGAAAGTATTTTTGCCCTATATCTATATAAAAAAGTAAAGTGCATAAGAAATCATCTTTTCTTTTAAATTGTCTGACAATATTAGCTTAAAGTCAGGGTCTGGCCCTGATCATATGAAAGTACTTTTATTCAAGTACTCCAAGGCAATGGAGAAGAGGATTTGTTATTAACCTCATCATAGAAAGGCAGCAGGTGAACAAACTGAATGATTGTGTGGAAGAGCAAATGCTAGATGAATATGTATATTTATGAATTGTATATGCATATTGAAAATGAAAATGTATGTTTAGGAATTGTCTCCAATCTCCTAATAACTCCTAATATACCACTGACAACATTTGTGTAAGTTTTCCTGTAAAATGAGGTAATGTCAATGAGTCATAATACTAGACTTCAATCTTTGCAATGTTATAATTTGGATCATCCATTGTTTAGTGCATGTTACCAGAAGAAAGTATTATAAATCACCCCTCTTTTATAACCTGTATGCAAAACAACTTCTCTGACATATGGATGCTCTGAGTAATCTTAAAATAATGCAATGCACAGTAAAAGTAGAATATCATATATTGAATTTTTACAAATATTTCTCTTTTTTCTCTATGTCCTCTTTTTATAACTTAGAAATGTTTTATATAAAACATGATATTATTTTCTGTAATAATTTAAAAGTGCTATGTGAACAATTTTATTATTTTTAATCTATCCTTTAAGTCCAATAGTCTATTAAGAAAATCATTTACAAATTTAAATCCCTAAGTTGGCAACCAGTAAAGTATAAATCCATCCAAATTTTACTAGTTCAAGTTTTACTAATGTTTGTGCATAATGGATCTTGAGACATAACTGTTAGTAGAGATAAAATTCATGCACTCTTTAATGCCTTAAAAGTATTATGCAAAATATAACTCAAGTGTATTGCTTGAGTTTTATCTTATGATATCTTTTTGCCTGAAAAAACAAGGGACTTGCCCAATGCCGAAACTTAAAAATTGCACATCTTTAAAAATTAAAAGATGGTTATTAAACTGGGCATTTAATCCAGAAAATCCAAATCTAGATAGATGAATTGAATTGTCTCTAAATTGAGTCAACGTTGAATAGTTAACTTATTTTAGGGCATGCACACTTCCTCTGCCATGAAATCTCTTAATTTGGCCCAGGCCCATATGTATTTCTTGCTTATTCTAAATGACTGAAACAAAAATAATCACAGTTCAAACTTTCCATACATACCTAGGGAAGAAGGAAAGAGGGTATACCATGGTGCCAGTCTGGTAATCATTGATGAAAAAGCATCAGGAAAGAGCAGTCACCTGTATTTGTTCAAGGAAACCTGATCCTGATAAGCAATAGTAAATATTTTGTAGACCTGAAGTCCTACTTAAGGATTAAAAAAATCAATAAACATTTTACCCAGCATGTAACACACTGTATGTATCACCGACCATACTCCATCACTTTCTCTTGTCTACAGTGCTTCTTTCAAATGTGTACATTTCTCCCTGAACACTAAATAACAGAATCATTGGCAACATAATAATCAGTTTAGGATTTTCTATATGTAACTAGAATTATTTAATAATATGTTCCACCAAAAATTATAACTGTACTTTAGTAGAGTGCATTCTTCTCTCTGAAAAATTGATTTTTATCATTAGAACTTGTAGTTATTAATGTGTGGCTGCAAATATATGACTTATATGACTTTTTAAATATAAAAATTAGTATGTACACAAAAGATTAAAAGAAATCTTCTCATAAATATGAATTTTGTCCTTGTGTCTGGAGATGGATACTAAAAAGTGTAGTACATGATCCCTGGCACTTAAGAGTTTGAGATCTGGTTGGAGGAAGTAAGTACACAGGAAACAGTAAGTACACAGGAAGCAGGAGATGATTAATGCCAAAACAGGAGGTAATAGTATTTTCCAAAGAAGTTTCAGAAGGTGATAAATGTAGGTTGACACCTCAATAAAGGCCTCAGGCGTTTTAGAGGAATGACACGTTGGATGGATGCTTAAAAAGGGTCTGGAAAGATTGAGGGAAAGAAGAAAATCAGTTTGAATATCATCTCCACTTCCTCACCATTCCTGACTTCCATGGGCACAGCTACTGACTTCTTTATGTTCGCATCAAATGCTTTACAAGCAATGGCACTTGTTGCGATATATTGTAGTTAATTGCTTACCTCCTCTCTCCCCCTAGACCCCACACACACTCCTTACATCCCTATGAGCTATTAAAGGGCAGAACAGTATCTTCTTCATTTTCATATTTCCAGTACCTTGAAGGTGCTAAATAAATGTTTTTTGAATGCATTTTCCAATGATCGGGAAGGAATACAAGCAAAGGCATAGGGCGGACATAAACACAGTATGTTCAGGTTTTATTGAAAGTACTAGCTGCACAGAAAAAAAGATGAGGATAATATGTTGAGGATATGTTGAGGATAATAAAAGATCAGTTTAAATGACTAGGGAGAAGTCAGACCTCGAAGGGTCTTGCTTGTCTGGACTGACATTATCTTCTCTTTGCTGGACTCATGGTCCTAATTTCTCTTGGTCAACCCAGGTCCATTATTTCCCAGCCTTCTGTGACCAAAAGATAACACTAATCAGACCTGAGATCCTCCTTCAGTATCAATCATTAGGCTTCACTGTGCCCAATATTGAGCTGTTGGAGACTTCTGTGACATATACAAGTGAATTTCATAAAGATTAATTTGGTCAAGTACAGAATGAATTGGAAGATTAAGAGCTACTGCAAAAGACCTGTCTAGAAAACAGTAGTAGGGGAGGTTTAAAGGAAAGCACACCAGAGAGGAATAATGGAAAGAAACTGGTACTGATAAGCTCTGAGGCAGGATATTTAGGAAAGGGAAAGAGTAAAATATGGCTCCACATTTCTGTGACAGGCTAACTTTGCTGCTGAAGGAAGTAAGTGTAGGAAGTAAACTCTAATGGTTTTGTTATAGAGAAAAGACGGCAATCTATCAATGCCATCAGGACTTGGTTAAAAAAAAAAAAGAAAGAGAGAAAGAAATGGCACCTAAAAGTAGTGAGAGTTGACGCTGTGAGTGTGGGTGAGATTTCAGATGTAGAAAAGTAGAAGGGAACTCTGGACCAGAAAAATTTTTTAAAGATATCCAAGTGTCTTTGAGTCACTATGTCTCTTCTTCTCTGTAAATCGAGGATAATGCCTCTGTTCTTTACCCCATGGGGAAGATGTAAAGATCAAATGGAGGTAAGACTACGAAACAGTTTTGAAAATATAAGGCATTTGTTATTAATTCATGTTTATTTATATTTCATGGTAAACAATTAACTATCTTAGCTACACTTGGTACAATTATAAAGTCAATAAAGTCACATGGTTTGTTATCAAATACAGACAGTAATTCATCTCAGTGCTCTCTTATATACAAATTGTCCAGATTTTTTTTTTGCTTTTCATGTATGCAATGAAAATAGTTCTCCTGAGATGTTTCAGTGAAATATCTCACCATGAGCACATTTAATACATTTCTTTCATGCACTTAACTTTTGTTCCCAGTACCATGAAATGCAGTCTGCAGAGTAGTAACCTCATCTTATATGTCACACTTGTCCTCATTGTTTACATCTAGTTAAGTATTTATATCTGGAACTTCTCTTTGATGAGCCCTTCGACACTTTACTCTTCTCGTTTTCAGAAGTTCCCTTTCTTCTTCCTTCTCTGACTTCTTTTGTCATAGAGATCCATTTCAATCTCCTCGTCTTTGTGAGCCCATCTCTAATGTCTCATTAGCATTTTTACTATAATTTCTCTGCGTTCTTAACACTCTAGCAATTTTTAAATTTCTTTAAAAATTTTAAGTATTTGAGTAGGTAGCTAAATATTAACGATACATAAATTTTTAACATACGTAAAATTAGTAAGAATACTTTTGTGCACTCTTAAATTCACATAGGTGAAGCATTTTAATGTTATCTGGCAGAAATTCTAAGCTGATTTTTTAAACTTATTTTTTTGATACCTAATAATTGTACATTTTTATGGGGGTACGTGTGATATTTTGATATGTGCATACAACATGTAATTGTTAGGTAGTTAGCAAGGTATTCCGAGTCTCCTAGGGATGAAAGATTGTGCATTGCCTTGGTACAATTGCCCCTCCTGGGAAGAAGGAAAAGGGTGGGCCCCAGGCCCTCATCTTGGTCCTGCCTGACCTTAATCCTGCCCTGAGCTACTGCCATACCTGGGGGAGGAAGGAACACCCTGTGAATCTGCCAGTCAGAACTTTGCACACCAGGTGCAAAAGAATGCAGAAGACTCTCTAACCCACAGGCCAAGCAACATAGGTACCATAGAGTCCGGAAAGTGACCTAGAACAACCTGCATGCGTAGTAAGACTCGGGTCATGCAACTCCCACTGTCCAATCAAAGTGGTTCTATGGTGATATCTGAGCCACAGGGCGGTCCCAATCTGAGCACTGTAAGACAAGACACAGACCATAACCAGACCCTTCCTTTTGCTCTCTCTTTGCTGTGACAGTGGGTCCAGTTGTCATCTGTGGCATACGTACCATGCTCTGTAAACCTCTATCTTGCTGTTGCCTTATAATCCTATCTTTCTTTCCTCAATAACCCTCATTTTTGTGCTTGCCTTACTTTGGTGTGTCTGGTCATTCTTCAGCCATGAGCATGCTAAGAACTATCATTTCAGACTGAAACCTAACATATTGATCAAATTAGGATAATTAGGATATCCATCACCTCAAACATTTATAATATTCTTTGTGTTAGGAACATGTCAAATCTTCTCTTCTAGCTATTATGAAATATACAATTAATTATAATCTGTAGTCACCCTCCTGTGCTATTGAACACTAGAACTTATCCAGGCAGCATACTCAGTGCCAGCAGTGGCAACAATGGCCTGGGAAGACAGGTCCTCAAGCCCTCAAGCAGTGCACATGGGGTCCAGCAGTGGTGGTGGCTAGCTGAGTGGGCCAGTCCCCAGGTCCCTGGGTGGTGTGGGGTGGAGTCTCCAGAAGTGTTCACAGCAAGCTGGGAAAACATCCTCTGGCCCCCAGAAGGTACATGCAGGCACCAGCAGTGGGTGGGGTGAGCTTGTCCTTAGGCCCCTGGACAGCCACATGTGCATCAGTGGTCACAGGCAGAGTGACCAATCCCCAGGCCCCCACACAGTGCACATGTAGTGGCAGCACATGGGGCAAACTCATTCTCCCACCCCCAGACAGCATGCATGGGTGCAGATGGTGGCAGGCAGGGAAAGTCCTCAGTAGATATGCGCAGGTGCTGGCAGTGGTGGTAACAGGCTAGGCAGGCCTTTTTTTAGGCCCCCAAATGGTGCACATGGCACCAGTGGAGGTAGACAGGGGGAATCAATCTCCAGGTCCCCAGAAGACAAGCTCAGGTACCAGCAGAGCCAGCAGCAGGTGGAGCAGGCCTCTCCTTAGACCTCTGGTTGGTGCGTGGGGGCACTGGCAGTGGCAGTCAGAATGTGGAATGAAAGGCATTTTGTGAATATATATTGCTATTCTTCTCCATACTTATTTCCTTGCCCTACCCATGAACATCTTCCATAATAAAAATAAATAAATCACCATATACTAGTTAGAGTAATAATATTAGCAACTATGTAATCACAAAAAATGCATGCTATTACAAATGTGAAAATGAATCTAATTTATGTTCTACTCTATTGCAGAAACTGAGGAAGGAGAAATATAAAATAATGTAAGATAAAAATACAAGAGCAATTTTATTTCCATAGTTTAGTATGTGCCGAGTATTGTGCTGTGAGAGTTATGCATATTATTTAATTTAATTTTCATAGCAACCCCATGAAGTTGGAATTATGCTATTATATCAATGTAGGATGTAAGGCATGGAGCATATTAAATAACTTTTCTATGGTTCACATAGCTAATGCTGTATCATCTTCTAGTAGATGAAAGAACCATTATTGTTTTACCTATCACTCATAGGAAACAAAAATGTGGCCATTTAAACCACAACATGCCATCAATTGCAATTTCTACCCCAATTTCGGAGATATTATATATACGGGAAAAAGTACATATTGTAATTAATGAAATATTATTAGTGATAACTAGGAAATTTTTTGTTTCTAACCAATACACAATACCACCTTTTATAAGAAAAATGATTTATAAATCCCTGTTTCAGGAATACCATTGTTTCTCTAATAATTGGTGACATAATCAGATAGATTTAGAGTAAGATCCAATGTGCTTTAAGGCAAACAAAAAAGGAGACAAATATTGTTTCACCAGCTATGCCCCATTCTATTTCATGATCTTTCCCATTAAGAAGAATCATGGCAGAACATTAGAGGCAGCCAACTGAAGGAAACCAAACACCGGAAACCAAACACCGGATACATGCTCTGAATAAACTAACAACAATAATGATCCTGATAGTAAGTCACTTTAAGTCCCCAACACTGGAACACATTACAGAGAAAGATTAAATTAGTAACCATGAAAACAGATCAAGTATGATTCCACTAAAAGGAAAAGATTAAAAAAAAAATCCACAGCAGGTAAATAACTATTAATGAAACAATTATTTAAAAATCTATTAAAATTTCCCCACATCCCACAGTGAATATTGCTATAAAAATTTGAAAATATTTTTATAATTTTCTTTTTCATGTTATTTAGATCTGACTAGCTCATTTAATTTATGATCATCAATTATCTGGCAGTCATGGCCCATGCTTGAGTTCTTGTAAGTGAAGAAATTTAACCTACAGATATTTCTCAAATATAATAAAATGTAAATATTAAATAACCACTAATCAAGTTTTTTTATTTAAAAATATTAAGAGTACAAATCTTTTAGGTTACATGGATTGCTTTTGTAATGCTTGAATCCTAGCTGTAGGTGTTCCTATCACACAAATAATGTTCACTGTACCTATTGGTAGGTTTCTGCCTCTCTCACCCTGGTTAATTTCCACTGAGTTTTACTTCCCTCTGTGAGCATGTGATAAAATTTATATAATGTTATATTTTGAGACAACTAGATCATTTTTAGTTTAGTTTGATTTACCATGATTTTTCATATTTGGAGGCCAGGAAATTTTATCCTTCAAGTCCTAAACATTTTCATATATGCCTAAAAAAACCATAAATCCCTGGCATTATATCTGTATGTCCACATTGCCCAGCATATAAAATAGACCTATTTAAAAGACATATATGTGTATATGATATATAGATTTAATTAGACTAAGTTACAGGGGTGGCTACACTATGATATTTATTTCTATATTTATATTGTATTGTGATATTTTACCTGATTTTAGTAACAGATTTCTAATCTAAGAAGAACAGCATCCAGGTACACTAGTGCAGATGCTTTCCCTGTGATTTATAACATTTTCAAATTCAGAGGTCATCTTTTGTCATTTGCATACAACTGTACATAGAGATAGTAGAATACATACAATGAGATCTGTCATATTGCTGCTTTCCTGCACAAACTGTTGAGAATTAAACAATTTAAAAGCACTCACATTTTTAAATACTCAATGAATTGAAACAAAGGAAAATAAAAATAAAATAAAACAAGACAACCAATTTATATTTTCCAAAAATTATGTCAGTAATCCAGTCATTCAGTCTTTCTGAATAGGTTTCTACCAGAAGCATATGGTAGGAGACTTTAACAAGAGGAAAGGAATTTAATCTTACCGCAAATGAGATCAAGTCTCACGCCTCATACCCACATCTAAGCAGACTTTGTGAAAGAAGAGTTTTTGTCAGGGAAACACCTTATTCAAAGTATGAAGACAGTCCAGTTTGAATACTTAAAATATTATGTTCTCAGTTTAACCTGAAAAGCCAATTATCTCAGAAAACACCCAGGAAATCAGTGTGAAGACAGACATCAAAGTCAAGCCACTAATCTTTTCTTTTCTTTCTGCCAGTTATTTCACTCTATTTCTAACTCTGACCTAGAAATGGAGCAATAAAAGAAATTATGGCTTGTCTGGGTAAATCTTTCCATCAGGCTTGTCTTGAAGCCTGTGAGGTGACACAGAACTACAGAGTAAGCATCAACAAAGACAGGTGGCAGTAAGCTGATTTTCAGACATTCCTCCACTCATCCTTTTTATTGAACATTGATGGTGAGAATGAGGTCTGTTCTTGATGTTCAGGATACGGAGACATCTCTGCCCTAAAGAAGCTCAAAATCAAGTATAAAGCTATGAATAAATCATTTATAAATTTAAGTTAATATATTACCATAAAGAGTAAGAAATATAAAATATTAATAGAAGCATGTACAAAGTAGAGTGGCAGGACAGAGAGGAGAGAGATTAATAACATTTGCAGCGAGTCAAGAAAAAATCACTAGAAAAGGTAGTATTTGTACTGGGCTTTCTCAGATGAGGGAAAGGTCATTTCAGGTGGAAAAAAGAGTGTGTGCAAAGGCCTGTGGATTGAAACTAGTGTATCTGGGGAACTTACATGTAGCTCAGGATTCCCAGAGCTAGAAATATGTGTCTATTGAGCACTCGACATGTTTGAAGTATCACATGTAAACATAATAATATTCTGGGTAACCTGTTGTTGTTTTACAGTATTTTGTTTGTTTGTTTGAATTTTCCTATCTCAATGTGGCTAAGAGAATATTTTAAATTACACCTGTGACCAATTATGTTTCAATTGGACAATGTTGTCCTAGAGTGTAGAAAACAAAGAACTAATTCTGGATAAACAGGCAGGGCCCAAATCATGAACAGCCTTTTGTGACATGGAAAATAGTTTAAACTTGCTCTCTAGAAAATCCCATATAATAGTGAAAGAGCAGGCATGGAAGGTAGTGCAGTAGGGACACTGCAGAGATTAGAAAATCTTCAAAAATTCCTGAGGAGGAAAGGAGGAGTATTAAGGTAACACTACAAAGCTAACCAAAATTAAAAGCCACTGAGGAAAGTGGGGAGATCATTTCATAAGCAGAGCAATCTGGCCAAAGCACAGGGCTAGCCAAAGAGTAATCTAACCACTTGGGTGGTTAGATCTGCTTGTGTTGAGAGGAGGAAGATAGGTTGAATGGAATAACTAACAGACCAGAGCACAGCACACATCATTTTACAGTAGCTTGCATCACAAGCTCTCATAAACCAATTAAGACTTGGTATTCCCCAAAGGAAACAAGAAATAGTGCCAGGATACGATCTACTACAGTATCAGTACAGATTACACTGGGCCTGGTAACTTTGCAATGTGAGTTCACTTAATAAACACTTTTCCCATCATTTAATACCCAACCTAGGAGCAGACTTTACCATGGCAGAGCATGCTCTCTGAGAATAAGCAGAAAATTGCATGAAGTAATGTTTTCAAGGCAGCAGATGGCACTCTCTCCCATGCCTCAGTACTAAAGGTTTTAATGATAAGAGAAGCTATCTTTTACAGAGAATCAAAAATTTAAAAGACTACGACACTTCGCAGGAAAGTGAGAAATGTTTACTGCTACAGTCTAATATATGCAGAAATGTTCATGCCAAGTTCTAGAAATTTATCCTAAGAAAATCACTTAGGAGACAAGGGGATGGGAAACAATTGTGCATTGCAGCATCATTTATAAAATTAAAAGCAATTTAATGTTCATAGATAGGGGAATGGGGAAAATTTGTCCATTCAATCTATAGAATATAATTCAACCATCAAAATGAGAGCTATGGAAAATGCTTCTGGGCTAAGATACAGTAAAAATAGTATAATAGAAAGTATTTACATAGTGCAATCTTTGTTCTATAAAATATATATAAAAGTGTATGTGTGAATATACAGTCATGTGTCACTTAACGATGGGGATACATTCTGAGAAATGTGTTGTTATGTAATTTTCTTGTGCAAATGTCATAGAATGTACTTACACAAACCTAGATAGTATAGCCTACTACACACCTCAGCTATATGGTATAGCCTCTTGCTCCTGGTCTACAGACATGTACCTCATGTTACTGTATTGAATACTGTAGTTAATTCTAACACAATGGTAAGTATTTGTGTATCTAAATATATCTATTTAGAACATAGAAAATGTACAGTAAAAATGAGGTATAAAAAATAAAAAATGGTACATCTGTATAGGACACTTAGCATGAATGGAGCTTGCAGGAACTGGAAGTTGCTTTGGATGAGTCAGTGAGTGAGTGGTGAGTAAATATGAAGGCCTAGGACATTACTGCACATAACTGTGGACTTTATATACACTGAACACAAAGGCTATACTCAATTTGTAAAATAGATTTCTTTCTTCAATAATAAATTAACCTCAGTTTAGTGTAACATTTTTACTTTATAAACTTTTTAATCTTTTTTTTAACTTTTTGACTCTTTTGTAATAACGTAGCTTAAAACATAAACACATTGTTCAGTTGTATAAAAATATATTCTTTCTTTATATCCTTATCCTGTAAGCTTTTTTCTAGTTTTAAATTTATTTATTTTATACTTTTTAAACTCTTTTGTTTAAAACCAGGAAAACACACACATTAGCTTAGATCTTATACAGAGTCAGATCATCAAGATGTCACTAGGCAATAGGAGTGTTTCAGCTCCATTATAATCTTATGGGACGACAATAGCATATGTGGTCTGTCATTGACTAAAATATTGTTATGCAGCACATGGCTGTGTGTGTCTGTATAAATATATTAATATGTATGTGTGTGTGTATACATGCAAACATATGAACATTAGCCTGAAATTTTTGCACAAAAATCAATATAGTTGTTTTAGGTTACTGAAATTATTAATGCTTTTACTTGTTCTTCAAATATTAATTGTAATTCCCTAAATTGGACATGACAGCTTCCCCTCCAAAGAGAGACTTGCCTAGAAAGTACTTGGGTAACCTGTGCTTTGGGTAATTTTGAAATAGGAAAAAAAGGTTAAAGTATCTGTAGACTCCCCAAAGCTCTACTCATTGGTCTGGCAATGGGAAAATTCACCTGGTGTATCTCTAGAGCCCAGCTGGACCTGACGCAGCTCTTCTTACCTTCCTGGAGGGTGCTGTAAGAACTGGCTACTCTTAATTGAGGTGCTGGTGTTGGAATCCCAGAGCGTGCGTCAAAAGTATATGAGGTTGTAATGATGGATACTTGTCAGAATGAATAACCATTACCTTCCCCGGCTCCTATGAAGGGAGCTGTGGCTCTATAACGGAGAAAGATGGGTTGTTCTTTGCTTTCCACATCAGCAGCGTCACTCAGAAGGAAACACTGACAGCAGCAGTCTGCAAGACACCACTGAGGCATTTCTACAAGATTCATTCCACCTTAAAACAGCCAAGCCAAGGTTGAATGTGCAATGTGTAACTGCCATTTACTGAGCTTCCACTGTTAAGCAATCTTTGTGCTGGGTGCTTTATGCATATTATCTTCCTTACCCTCACAGCAACTCCAGGTGTGCGTTACAGCTCCATTTTGACCAGAAGAAAACTGAAACCCAGAGATATTGAGTACTGTATCCAAGTTTTCTTGATTAAAAAATTGCTGAGTTGGAATGAAACTCAGTCATCTGACACCATGCTCTTCACTACACCAGTTGAATGCAAGTGGTCCTCTCTCCTGGGACCCGGCATACAACGGCTCCTGGAAAAACATGTCCTTAACTGTAGACTCTGAGGGGTTAGAGAAATGAGAACACAACAGAATGAGAAGGTTGAAGTTACTCAGAACTCGCTCAGAAGAACTTCCTTGTTTTACAAATGTGGAAAATAAAGACCATGCGGATAAGATTCTATTTGTACAGTGTTCAAACACAGCTGTTATGGACTGAATTGTGTCTCCTTCTCAAAATTCACATTGAAGTTCTAACCCCTAGTACCTCAGAATGTGACTATATTTAAAGAAAGGGTCATTTAGATAGTAACTAAGTTAAAATGGGTCATTAGGGTGGACCCTAATCCAATATGACTGGTGCCATCATAAAGAGAGGAGATTTGGATACAGACACACACACAGAGGAAAAACCATGTGAAGATAGAGAGACAACAGCCATCTACGAGCTAAGGAAAGAAGTCTCAGAAGAAACCAATCCAGCTGACATCTTGATCTTATCCTTCTAGTCTTGAGAAAACAAATGTCTCTTATTTAAGATACCCAGTCTGTATACTTTGTTATGGAAACCCTAGCAGATGAATACAATTATTTCCACTTCTATTATATCCTTAAAATAATTCTGTAAAGGAAATTGGTATCATTATTATTATCATTATTATTTTACTGATAGAGAAATTGTGGTCTGAAAAGAAAAGGCAGAAGTACTTGGGAGCACCAAAAACACTTAAGTTCGTTTTTATAAAATGAAAGGGTTGTATGATGTCAGAGAACTGACCTTCATTATACATAAGAGTCTTTCTCCTTTCTGAGGCTAAGCTAAGCAAAACATCTCTGGGGTAGAATCGCAGAATATTAGAGAATACTTTTTTAAATTATCTTACCTCCTCTCATTATATAGATGAATAAATAGAGGCCTAAGGAGAAAGACATTTTTGTGCCTATTGTACCGGGATATGTTCCTTCCTGCCATGAAATTGAGAGGGCTAGAAATCAATAAGTAATTGTCAACACTTAGTAGTACAGCTGTTATGCATTGAGCTGTAAACAGAACTCAGCATGCTCTTTAATGTTTTCTTTACTTAAAAAGAAATGCTACTAGCAAAATGTTACTCTTATGTCACAATAAAAATTCTTTGTCTATTCTCAACTCATAAAAAGCACAAAGATTTACAAGATCTTGACAGGACCCTCTGAATTTAATCATTTTTTAAAACTGTTGTTTCTATTGTGAGTTCTTCTCAATTATATCCAGTGGGTGGCACATAACCACACGAGGCAAGAGAACCATGAAAAAGCCAGAACACTTCTGATGTAGATCAGAGGCTCTCAGATCTTCATTGCAGACCAGCAGAATCAGCATCACCTGGGAATGCTTTAGAAATTCAGATTCTGGGGCCCCACCCCAGAACAACTGAATCATAATCTATAGGGGCCCAGCACTCTGTGTTTTAACAAGTCATCCAGGTGATTATGTTGCATGCTAAAATATGAGAACTACTGATAAAGATTATTCATAGAAAATTAGGCCTGCATGACAATTAAACAATAGTTTTTCATGTAGAGGCAACGTGAAAATGTATATTACAAATGTTATTACCTAATGAATGCAGTGCTGTTTTTCAAAATGGATAGCATGGGCAAGCCTTTTCAGTATTGTTGCTATTGACCTTATTGTTATTAATCACCTACTATGGGTCTAGTACTTTACAGGTATCAACTCATTTAATCTTTACAACAACTCCATGAGGCAAGTGCTCTCATCTCTCTTTTTATAGATGAGCAGGGGCTTTTATGTCCTAAGACTGCCTTCTTTTTATAGGATGAGTAAATGACAAGTCAGGAATCAGAGTCAACTAGGTCTTGACATCAAAGCCCATGCTTTTTTTTTAATGTTCATGCAGAGTTGCCAGATTTAGCAAATAAAAATACAGGATGCCCAGTTAAATTTGAACTTCAGATAAACAATTTTTTTAGTATAAGTATGTTTCATGTAATATTTGAGGCATATCCTGAAAAATTATTTGTCATTTATCTGAAATTCAATTTATCTAGTTACCTTATATTTTATCTGCCAACCTTATCCTATTTCTTCCATTCGTTTGCATTCCAGTTAAAGAAAAAGAGGCTGAAAAAGGGTCTTTCTTAAGGATCATTAAAAATAAACCTGAACTTGGGACTCACTCCAGAAGTTGCATTTTCATACCATCCCTAGGTGATTTACATGTGCATTATTGTTCAAGAAGCAGTGGCCTAGAATGCTTACAATCTAAAACGACTTTGGTCTAGAGCTAGCAACCACATTCACAGGCCTCTTCAGACCTAAGATCCTATGAGTCCATGAAGGAAGATAATGTAAGATAGGTCATCAATTTAATTTTGTTTTCTGCTTGTAGTTGAAATATCGATATGAATCTGTATAAGGCAATAAAAAGTACTGAAAATCAATAAATATTTTATTTGCAGAATTATAATATTTGAATAGGTTTTTGAGGGTCGGAGTAAAGTTGAGCAGAATTTTATAATGAGTAAAAGTATCAATATCACAAAAAATGCCTTTAATATTGGATTTCAAATCTCTCATTCAACTCACCAATAGAATATTCACAGCAAAAACAATGCCACTCATTTACAAATAAGAATTTTTTTTTATCCATAACATTAAATATGAGATACAGAGGGAGGAAAATAGTTTCCCAAATGATACATGTACTCATTCATTCAGTGTTTATTGAACTCCTGGGAGAGCTGAAAGACTTCTACCATTATAACAGGCATGTACAATTCCTGTGGGATGTTACAGACTCCCTTTATGCAAAACTTTAAATGGTATGTTCAGGAAGAGCCTCTAGTTGCTAAGACAAGAATGCCATTCAATAGCTCCTCCTACTGTTCCTACAAAAATCATTACAGCTCAAATAAATGTATGGATCAGTTCATTTAGCAGACATTTATCAACTAATTTTCTACTACGTAACAGACTTTGAAGGATGGGCTTGTATGTCAGAAAAAAAGGGACAGGGAAATACAGTCATGTGTTACAATTCAGAGGAACAGGAGTCATGGTACTGTCTAGGTCAGAAACTAGAAATGGAGAGAGTGTGTGTATAGTGGAGAGAGGGGTAAAAAGTGGTTGGATATAAAGCCAGGAAGACAGGCTGGGGGATCTGATTAGAAAATCTCTGCAACCTCCAATCTTGGACTTACTATTGCCATGCACCTAGCCACGGTAAAAAAAAAAAAAAAAAAAAAAAAAAAAAGCCATAGATTTCCATGTGTCTGATTTTAAGAAACTCAAGGTTTTTCTGCTTCAATAAATATGCATATGCAATACTTCCTTTTTTGCTTTCTGACATTCATTTACACATGGCTTGGAAAAACGTACTTCATTAACTATTAAACACTGCACTTAAGAAGTCTTCCAAATCATTAATAATATTAAAGAAATATATATCTACCTCTCTTCATATTTGGCCCACAAAAGTTCACATTATGTAAAGTGTGTTAGCAACTTATTTGGTCTCAAATCCTAAGGTGCTATTTTTCATAAACCCCTATAAACAGTCTACATTTTGGATACTGAACAAATAAATGCATATTGTATTTTTCCACTGAATACACAGGGTTATTAAAATGTGTACTTATTCCCTCAACACTAATCTAAGCTCAAACCCTTGAATAAGAACACTTCAGGGACCTCCTCTTTCCTTTGTTCTATGGAAAGCACCTACAAGGCAGGGATGAGTCAGCATGTGTGCCTGGCTAGACGAAATAGACAGTAGCTCTAGTCTATGCTAAATCATAGGGGAATTTTGCAGTCATTTTGTGCTGCACTGTCTAGGCTTTTCAACATCAGTGGAGGCTTCTGTATCTTAGCCACTGTATGGAATAATCTAAAACTATCCCAAGAAACATGGGGACCTAGGGTTGAATCGCCCATCTGGCTATCCTTTCTGCACTAGGTTGTTAACCACAGTCATATCCCATTCTGGTCTGAGTTCTGGACTAGATACTTAACATTTTATTATTTTATCCTTGCAAACTTGCATTAAAATATGTGTCATGATTTCAATTGGACAGAAGAAAACAAAACCCAAGGTTAATCAGCTAAGAAATGGGAGAGGTATCTAGCACAGGTTTGTATAAGCCAAAGCCAGGTCTGCATTCACTAAGATACACTATTTCCCTGTTCCGTGTAAACTGTTGTAAAAATAAATATCAAGAGCACATGTAGAAGGGAAAGGAGAGGATGGTGGTAAATGGGCCACATTAGGCCTGAGTGCGAAGCTAGTTGGAGCTCAGAGCAAAGTCAGACAGCCAGGCCTACCGATTCAGTAAATATTAAATGTATTTATATCAGTGCTCATTAATCTCCATTTGCACCTGATGGGAGGCAATTCTCCATGGCATTTCTATGAGTCTTGCGACAGCTTTTGTTCAAGATGATCTTTTCAAGGATGTGTACGTAGCACACATATCCACATGGCCTTGCAAGGTAGAGATAGTGTCTAGTATCTAGTGACCAAGATAATATTGTTCCGGCAAGTGTTAACAGCTCTTGGTACAGCTCTTACAGCCCTTAGTGTTATCAGCTCTTGACCCTGCAAATAACCAAGCGGCACGAGGAGAGTCGGAGAACAGTCTTTACTTAGTCTGCACACTCTGCCTTCTTCTGCTCTTCTGACCCCCCTTCCCCGGTCTCCTCCAGCTTTTATACCTTTGGTAGGACTCAAAAAGCGTCCAATCAGCAACAAGCATTAACAGCCAATCAGCAACAAGCATTAACATCCAATCAGGAACAGTGGGATTCAAAAAGTACCCAATCAGGATCACGCGAGCAGGATGGGAGCAGGCAGCCCAGCACGGAGCTTGGTCCCAGCAGCACGCACCCGCAAACCCTCATACCTGCCCTCGGCTGCCTCCAGCCAGCTCCGCACAGCACCGGCCGGCAGGGATGCGGAACAGCAGGGAGGCCGTGAGAGGCCACATCCCAGCGCCTGACGGTTTTCCCCATCAATATAGATAATGTCTCCACAGGGGACAAAGGCTGGGCATGTTTGCTTGCATTCCTCAGAGAGGTTTCCTAAGTTCAGTGTTCCTCATCTGTGACTCAACTCACTGTATGCACAGTATCTGTCTGGACCTGGATCCTGGGAACGAGGGGAACTGAAGCCAACATGAAGCTTATATTTCCTGTTGTGCCATGAGTAATGAACTGTGTAAATCCAACCAGCCTCATTGTCTCCTTAGCAACAAACCTATGGAGCTGTGGAGCACTGACCTAGCAGCTGCTGCTGCTACTTAAGGACTGCCCCACAGCACCACATGCTCCTGCATCCCCATCCTTTCTCCGCACTTCTCCGTCCTGTCCTCGGCTTCCCTGCCTCTGGCTTCCCGGTCAGGATTGTCCTATAGGAGGTGCTGGGGGAGATGGAAGAGTGGTATGAGTGAGAGGTCAGTATATTTATTCCTCCTGCTCTTTCTCTGCCTCTATGGCTACACTCCTATTGGCAATCCCTCTTTCATAGCCAGATTCCAGTAAACACAGTGTTCTCCCTCACCCCTTCTGGCTTAGGAAGGAAAATGGTGTGTCACCCTTGCTAGACTTTGGGTGCATCACTATCCCTCACTAGGTCCTTAAGTCCTACCCAAATCTCTGTAAACAGTTTTCACAAAGCTATCTACAGTTAAACTCTTTTGAATGTGACACCTTGTTTCAAAATATAATTTAAGGCAGTCTTTTATGTGTATAAAACACAGGTTATACACATATACCTAGAACTGCTTTTAAAACTTTAAATTACCTCTTGTCCTCATGTTACTGAGTCATTGCAGCCACCCTGGACCTTCATAAGGTTTGCCATGATTTAGGGTACTCCGGGGATGGCTTTGACTGGACTGTGTTACAAATGCATTTCTGCCTGCTCCTGGTCATATTGTTTTAATGCCTTGGAAGTGCCGGGCATGGGCATGTTAGTGGACACTATAGAGGACACTATATAGTGGACACTATAAAGAGATTGCCAGTATACATCTCATTGCACCTCTTCTGGTTGGCATTTATGGTTCCCAGTCTGCAAATAATGCACTCCAAGTGTTGGTTTAGTTAAATAAATGTATAGAAAGTGAAATAAAAGCCACAACAGAAAACCATTCCATGTAAGATCAGATCATTTGGGGAAACTTCAAGTAAACTCAGAATTACAGTTTCTAGTTGAAAGAGATCTTTGAAGACTTTTAATAAAACTCTTTCATTTGACAGTTCATTAGATTCTAGAAAAATTAATATTGCATGGATTCATTTTAGTCCCTGTCAAAATCATCTCATTTTCCCTTTCTTTAATATTATTTCTACAACTCACCAGAAGTTACAAGCACGGATCTAAAATCCAGACTGATAGAAAAGTGTATTATCCCAGTAGCAAGTATAAGGAGAAACCTAATAGGTAATCTGATAATAACAACGACGGTGAGTGAACTAGGAGGCGACGCTTGCACTGTCTCAAAGGACGGGCAAGTGTTGGACAGGAGGATGGGACTGTGCCGGGGCAACTCACGCAGAGAAGGCAACTCAGGCAAAGGCCTGGAAATGAGTACAGATTGGCTGTATCTTGGAAGCTATGGGCAGGTCAGAGTTATAGAGCATAAAGGGTAAGCCCAAACTGAGGAAAAACAGGGGCGAGAAAGGTCAATGTCCCTAGTCTCTACCACTTGAAATCATCTGCTTTTAGCCACACAGCCTGCTTTTCTCACTGTAAATGGCTGCCAGCTCTGGGCTGGAGGATAGCCATGATCAATAATACTCAGGTTTTCAATTAGCCAAACAATCATAATCAACTATTTGGGGAGCCCTCCCTCCCTTGGTCAACTGTTACGCAGCACTTGTTAGGTGCCTAAGTACTGTGACAAATGATTCCATCAAAATCCTAAGTAACTTTGACTCAGATTAAATAGTCATTATGAACCAAGGTCAACGCATCTATTGAACAGTTTCCACCACTGGTGTCTCTTCCAAGAGCTGGTTTTTGATTCTCTTCCAGGAAGTCTGAATCCAAAGTGCATCTAGATCAATGCAGTTCAAGGCAAAGCCTGGACTCTACCTTGATGAATGTGAATCTACTCAAGGGTTTGTGTGTGTATGTGTGTGGATAATTTAGCCTCCCCATAATCTACATCAGTTAACCACCTCAAGCCTCCCATGAACGGCCATAAAAATATTAGTAAAAACAAAATGCTTATTATGCTAATACAACTTCAAGACAGGTTGCCTATCACTTATCACCTTCCCCACAGCCAGGTTGTCTTCTCTAGGCTCCTCCACTGACAAATGTGACCTAAGTAGAATTTCTGCCTAATTTGTTTAATGAAGGAGCTTTGAGGAAGGAGAAAATTGTCTCAGAAATTAAAATAAAGGTGGGTAAAAAAGATATTGTGTTTCTGCTAGCAAACAATTTATATTCTAACTGAATAGATAAATGTTTTTAAAAGAAATTAGTCCTTTAGTTAGAAGAGCCCCACATTTGGTTTAATGCTCTGCTGCTGCCATTTTGAAATTCTTAACGATTTTTGCACAAATGGTCCCACATTTTCATTTGTACTGGGATTAACAAATTACGTCTCTGCTCTTGCCTGTGATATGGGAGTCCTCATATGGGTGATTATTGAGTGTATAACTGGTCAGGGAAAACAAAGGAGAATAAGGATTTAAGTCAGGCTTTGAATAATATTTAGGAGTTAGATAATTTAAGCAAGGGAAGAGGGGGAGCCTTAAAATTCTGAATTAATATTCTTGGTGGGAAAACACTAAAAAATTAATAATTAATAAGAAATTAAAACTAAATTCTAAAATAATCTCCCCAAATGGTTCCAAATAAAATTAATCTACTTCTGTTTTGCTTATTTTGTTTTGACTTAAATAGCTAGTATATTTTTTTCATTCCACATTGTTGCTTTAGCTTCCAGAAAGGATTTAATACTGAACACAAACCATAAAACAAGCTCATAATTATCAGAGTATTCCACAAGGTGTCAGCCTTGGGCTAAAATGATAAATCCAACACTGGGGATAGTTTTAATTTTAAGAAATAAAGATTTCAGGCCTCCATTTTGAATTCTATGGGTCTGGACATAGAAATATAACATTCCCTATTTGCTGAGTGCCTAGTATGTGTTAGGCATTTAACATACATTATTTATAATCTTTAAAATAACTGTCTACTATGGTATGAATGTTTATATTCCCCCAAAATTGATATATTGAAATCTTAACCCTCCATGTGCTGGTATTAGGAGGTGGGGCATTTGGGAGGTGATTAAGTCATGAGGCCAGAGCCCTCATGAAGGGAATTAGTCCCCTTATAAAGGAGGCATGAGGAAGCTTGTTTGCCCCATCCACCATGTGAGGACACAGCTAGAAGCCACCATCTATAAGAAAGAAGGCTCTCACTGACACTGAATCTGCCTGCACCTTGATCTCAGACTTTGCAGACTCCAGAACTGTGAAAAATAAATTTCTGTTGTTTATAAGCCATGCTGTCTATGGTATTTTGTTATAGCTGCCTAAGTAGACTGAGACACCCTATATTGATTTTAATTCCCATTTTACAAATGAAAAAACTAAGGTTAATAGAAGTTAAGTCAATTTCCCACAGAATATAGCCAATAAGTGCCAGAATCAATATTCAAAGGCACAACTATCTGAACCCAAGTTCTGTGCAATTTCTGCTATACCGTACTACCTCAAGGAAGCAAACAAACAAAACAGGCAAAGAATTTCAAAGAATAGACACAAACAAACTCTGAGATCTCTTTCTCCCTCCAGACTCTACTCTACACCAGCTTAGGGCGCTGGAGTGCCACCCTGGGCCCAATGAGCATCAACCCTGCAGCTTCCCTCTCCTAGGTTTGGGAATACAACAGGAGCACCTTCCCACCCCTCTTCCCACCGCCTCTGGGGCCACTCCCAGGGATAGCCGACCCTGTAAAAGGGCATTCCAGTAAAATCCCATTGATTTTGATCATCATCTATTATTATAGTTATCTAATATTGCATTCGTTTCAAAGGTAATGTTTGGAATAAATCATGAGTGTTAATACTACTGTTGCCTTCAGACGTTCCTGAGTGGGAAACACCTGCAGGGATTTCTGCTGTCAGGAGCCTCCTCTGCATCTGTAGCTTCTTGACCATGCAAACTCTGTCCTTTCCCCTCTAAAGCTCTGGGGCCAGTCTTCCCTTTATTTAGAAGGTGATTCAGTATTAATCTTACCTTTTCGGTTGTTCTGGGCAGCTCTGTAGCTGAGCCTTAGACAAAGTCTTTGTTTGTCCCAGGTTCTTGTCATTTGGATCCATTGCCTTGTTGTGCTGAACCTGAATCCCTGTCTTGGAAAGACAATAACTAGCACAAGGATTAATAGTTCAGGCTCTGAGTTTGAGTCCTGGTACCATCACTTTTAGGGAGACCAACCATCCTGATTCACCTAGGACTGTACTGGTTTCAGCATTGAAAGTCCAGAATCCTAGGAAATCCCTCAGTCACAGGCAAACTGAAATGGTGAATCACCATAAATTCACTTCCTAGCTGTGCAACCTTGAGAAAGTCACCAAACCTCTCAATAGCTAATATGCAAATTTGGCAAAATACTAACATTTACCTCATCAAGACATTGTGAAGATTAAATGAGGTGTTTATATAGTACTTAGCATAGAAAAAGCATGCAATACATTTTAACAAATAATATTATTATTATTGACCCATTAGTACTCACTCAGCCTATAATTCTTTCCAAGAAAGAGAAGTCCTGCTCCAGACCCTGAAGTTCAAAGCTGGGGCCCTTTCCGACCTCTGTCTACCCTTGCTTTTCCCATATTTCTTGTTTCTACAGCATCAGCTCTCCTACTTAAGAAACCTCTGGGAGCTCTTTGTTTTTAAGCCTCAGTAACCATTCTGACAGCTCACACTCCCAAAAGCCTCTGTGATCATGAGAATGTCCCTCTCAAAAAGGCACAGACAGTGATCACAGGTGTGGGGTTGGGGGGGTCCAGCGGGTGCAGTAGGGAAGGTCTAAGCCTGGTGGTGCCTAAAATCTCAGTGTGGCTGAAAATGTACACTGTGATTCTATTCACTAGTATAAAATGGATCTAGCCTCAAAATTAATTTGGTTGACTGGGCCAATAATCCTCAATCCAACTGCATCAAATTTCCTGTGTAATTAACAACCTTTCTCCAGCCAGGCATTTAATGGCTGTCATGTTTGACTACACTTTGACGTGTATATCTTCATCATCATTATAAAAATTGCATTTTACTACTTTATAAAAAGCACTATACACATTTAGATTCTGCTTTATCTTATAAAATATAATTATTTTTCTTTGTGACAAGAAAAGGAAAACATAACTAGAAGTGTTACCTGCTCTATTTTCTTTTTCCGTCTTCTGTACAGTTGTGTTTATGTTCAAACACAATAAAACTATATGTACATATTGCCTCACTTAGGAAAACTTGCCAAGAAAGCCTGGTTATATGTTATCTACTACTCAAGAAATCATAACCAAGAGTCTACAACTAAAAATAATATGCTTTATTTCTATCTTCTAAAGAGATATTCAGAATTTGTATTTCCTTTTTATAGGAAACCATCTCTCACTATATTTTCAGAATTTGTTATTATAAGTAAAATTAACACCTTGGGTCAGTATCATCTGTATTTTGTCCTTTGTCGCCTCATCTAAAATGTCTTATTAATCAACTGAATGGCTGATTTGTGCAGGAGAGCCATTGTGGACAGTTTTCAGTGCAGATTTCTGGGTAGCTCAAGTCCACCTTCTTCCCAAGACTTGACTGTCGTTCTCAGGTTATCACGCAAAAGACTTCCTTCTTCCCACTCCAGTCCAATCCTCAGATCCCTCTCTGAGAGAGGGATACAAGAGAGTTTCCCAAGAGCTATAGTACACTTTCACTCTGGAAGGAGAGACTCACCTATCTGCACAGTACCTAGGCCTGTTCTCTGGCTGAATACATAGACTCAATCCAAAGGAACACCTGGTGGTGGAATATTTGTTAGTTCAGCTGGTGGCGTCTACATCTGGACTCCTGTCATGATTTAACAGGAACTCTCTGAGAATTGAGGTATCACAATAGATGATCTCTCTATTAACTTCCAATTTTTGAGTTTTATGACTCAGTGATTTCAGATGGTTGGAACTGAACTATGTAAATCATAATCTAGACATGGTGAATAACAGATATGTAATACTAGGGTAAGAGCCTCTTGCTTCTGAAAGAGTCCATTAAGAAACTATATAGGGAAAGACATGGCAGCAGTTTGAGTATGGGAAGAGAGAGAAGAACTTCAAGCCACTTTCCTTTGACATGTTCCAAGTTGACTCTGTCAGCACTACTCAATCATCAAAATTGCCAATATGTTAATATTAATACTGTTAGGAAAACCAGGAGCAAGAGAAAATACTCACCTAATGGAAGAATATAGTCTTATTCTAAATCAGTCGATCAATTAATTAATTAAAGACTTCTTGGTCCTATAAAGGTGACTAGATCACCATCATGTCAATGCATGTTTTTCTTATTATGAACATCTGTTCTTCAGATAACCCTAGAAATGAAGCTTCATGGGACATAAAATCCTAGACCTCTAGGATGTCAGAGCTAAGGACATTAGGTAATCATATAGTCCAGCTCAGGACACAGTTATTCATTCTTTTATTCATTTATCCAGTGTTTACTGAGCAAATAATATATGCCAGGTGCTAAGGCCAACATTGAGGATTCAAAGACAAAGCAACTATGTTCCTTTTCTCAGGAACTTATCATCAGACAGGTTAGCATATAATTCCACTTCTCCACTCATGTCTATATCCATAGTAAATGCCTATGTAATTAATTAGTAGACAGCACAGATCAACCTGCAACTCTTTCTGCACTTAGTGAGTTGATACTGTAATCTCTGCATATCCCTCTAAAGACTAATAATTTTATACTTTAGATGATTCTTTCTTTAAAGGCCTAGCCTTTAACTAAAATAAATCATCTCTTATCATAAAAGGTATTAACCATTCAATTCCACACATTACAGGAATTTACCCCCCTCCTTGCTCTTCCCCCACACCCATACACACACACACACACACACACACAGCATTTGTCTCTCAGCTTGTCTAGTGAGTGAATCTCTTGGTGCTTCTTCAGGCTCCTTCAGCCTGCAGATACCACACCAATAACAGTGACAGGCAGCGAGTCCACTTATCCACCCAATACCCCCAAATACTTCAGGAATACCAGGTAGGCAGCTTTTGACATCAAGGAGACTCACAGTAGTTAAACCAAACCCTAGCCATGGGACTGGGGTTGAGACATGAATTTTCTGCTTGTAGAGATGTTGTAAGTTCAAGAAAGTAGTTATTGTTATTGAATCCTTATCATATGCCAGACACTGTGCATTAAGTATTTAGCAGATATTATTTAGTCCTCACAAAAATGAAGTAGATACTGCTATTAGCCCCATTTTAGAGATAAGGACATCGAGATCAAATGACTAGCCCCAGGCCACACAGTGGTTAAGTGGTAAGACCTTGACTTAAACTTCATCAGTCTGACCTCAAAGCCCACTAATTAAGAGGACATAGAGAAAATGGAACCCAAGATCTTAGGTTGGCACTGAGTTAAGACCCCTGAGTATTAAACTTAACTCCTCATATTTCCTTTGAGGACAAGATTGTCCTTAGATTTTTGGTGAACACCAAGTATCATGGGACATGTCCATTAGCTACATAATTTTCTCCCTATCTTAGTAGAGCCTGGTTTGCACAGCCAATTTGCTTTTAAATTCTACTATTTTTGCTGTATCATGATGCCTGTTTATAAAGCTTATCTCTTGTACAGATGTAAAATAGAGTAAGGAGTTCTGAAAGGATCAATAGGACTATAAAAAATAGACATTCAAGTTTTATCATCACGGACTTTTTAAAGTTCGCCTAGGAGTAGAATGGCTGGTTGCAAATGAAGAACATTTTTATTCTGCTTCAGAAACTTGTAATATCTTGTTTATTAATTAGAAAATCATCCTGCATACCTTACGTCAAGGCTAGTCAATAGACTCCCATTGCCCCAAGTCTTCACAGAGCCAACCATCTTTAACAGCCGTAAATGAGTCTCACTGACACATCGAGTGTGTCTCGCTGAAAGCCGTGTAGCAGACAGCCATGGGGCCCAACCATGATTAATGATGTCAATATGAAGTCCTTTGTCTGTTGTCTGGGGGCAATATTTGTGATGATGGCATATTCCTCCTTTCAATTCTTACTTTCCTCTTAAGGAAGACTGCTGCTCATTTATATCCTCTGAGTATTCTCCTACAAGATGGATATACCATCACACTTTTAAGGGGGAGGGGAAAAAAAAGCAATTGCAAGAGTTCAAGGGAAAAAATGAAAACTGAATCATCTTCAGTAATATCCCAAATTTATATCTTTCAGTATCATAAACTGAATTACCTCTATAAACATTAGTTTAGAAAAACAACCTTTCACTTACAGTTGCGTGGTAAAGAACCACATCACATCCATACAGTAAGAATTTTATTTTCAACCTAATGTGCCAGTGGCAGCTTCCAATAAGAAGCAGCAATTTGCTAGTCTAGCCAATTACAATTTGTCCTTGGCTGAAGATGACAGCAAAGTCTCTGCCTCTGGTTCATTTGAAACATCAGAAATATATCCCTAATACTTAATCTGCTTTTCTGTGAAGTTAAGCATTAAGGAGGTGATTAAAATTCAGCTTAACTTTGGTACCAAATCAAAGGAAAGCATTGCTATCTGATGGTAGGAAAGGATTTTTAAAACTTTCCAAGGCAGCAATGGCATGCATTTAAATTCCAAGCCCTGTGGACAATATCGAAGCTCAGTGCCTCTAGTTACATCTTCCCTCTGTGCCCTCGGGGTATAGGGCTGCTGGAGGTGTCTACACTACTGCACACAGATTTATTGAAACATGCAGCTCTCACTTCATATGGTGCCTCTTTTACTAAAAGTTGACCCTTTGCTGTGAGTGAGAGGCCACAAATAAGAGACCTGATTATTCCACTGATTTCCTGTTTAATGTTCAGAAAATCATTCTGCCTCTTTTTGCCTGAGCTGTAATGTTTGGACACATCAGGGAGATGATTTGTGAGGTTGCTATAATGGCAGGATCAGACAAAAAAGCAGATTGGAGGTATTTGCTGTACTAATTGGCTTTTAAAGATAAATAAACTAATGGTACCTGAATAATTGCCCAAGAAAACACTTTTGAAGTTGAGCTATCAGTATAATATCAATGCAACATTGTATTATTAGTGTGAAGAAATAGGAAACTTTGCTTTCTAATTAAAAGCATTTCTTATATCCTAGCCATGAATTGATGAACAGTAAATTAAGCCTAAATTACCTCCTGATTCAAGCATCAGACAAAAGTCTTGGGAGGAGACATGATCTGGTCATCTATTTATTAATTCAACAATCCTTCTTTGAATGTCTACTCTATACCTGGTTTGGTTTTACTAGAGGCACAAAGATGAGTAAAACTTGGCTGCTGCCTCAGAGGTTTGGGGGAAGAGTGAAGGGGGCACGCCTGCTTCCCAGTGCTAGCCATTACACCTGCCTCACTTGGATGCTCACACCCTCCACCAGCTCACCTATCAGATGATCTCTGTGGACACTGACTCTCCTACATTCTTTACCGAATTAACTCCTACTTATCATTCAGATTTAGCTCTGTGCCTAGCACATGGTATTTGCTCAATATGTATTATTGAACAAATGGATATACGAACAAAACATTATGATACAATATGAGAAGTTCTTAGACAGAGGAGGAAGCGAACAGCCCTAGGGCACTGAGACCAGGGTAAGGCTGTCAAAGAAAGTTTCACAAAGGGCATTTGAGTTGGTGATATTTGAGACAGATTTTGAAGAATGAAGAAGGGTGAAGTGTAATAAGGACAACATGAGAAGAGCATTACAAAGAAGTGACAAAGCATTAGGAAAAGTCCTACTAAACAAAGGGACCACCATCTGCAAAGGCATGAAGGTGTAAGAATGTGTTTGACAAATAGCAAGTGCAGAGTGACTAAACATAAGCACATTGAGGACAGTATAGACTAGAAGGTATATTAGAGCTTTATGTTGAAGGCCGTAGGTACCAAGGTTAAAAGTATTGCTTTCTTCCTAAGGCGATGGGAATTCATAGAAGATTTAATGGCAAGTTTATCAATTGGGATCCAGAGGCAAACTAAGCAAGTGAAAAACAGTAACCACTTTGGTTTAAGGAGAAAAAAGGAATTTATTAAAAGATATTAAGTAGTTCGGAGACACTCTGGGATTGACAATGAGTTTAGTCTTAGAGGTTCTAGCAAAGGCCACTGAGCACACAGTCCAGTGGTCATATCAATGACCCTGGACACTAGTTGGCAAAACCTCCACCAATGCAAGACACCATTTCTATCACCCTTCATAGAAATGAATTCCACACAGCACCTCCTTCCTCACATCACTCTTTCAAATCAAAGTCTTGCACATATTCTTCTGATTGGCAGAGCCCTGGTCACATGCCAGCACTGTAGCTGCAAGGGAGGCTGGTAAGTGAGTTTCTAGTTTCTACCTAGGCAGGTAGGACCCATAATGTGAGAAATTCCAATATAGAAAATTTATTCTAAAGAGGCTGAGGCCACAAATCATGGAAACTGTTAATTTCCACAGAGAAGAAGCATAATCAAGTTTATACCATAAAAAGATTTTTTTTGCAGTAGTATTGAAAATGAATTGCAGAAGAGGAGAGTTGGGGAACAGGGAGATTAAATTAGAAGGTTAGAGCAGTAGACACAGAACAAAGTGAGCAAAGAACAAAGATGTAAGATCCTAGCAAGCAAGGACCTGATCTATCTTTTTCACTTCTGAAACAATAGCACATAGTAGGTTTTCAATACTTTTTCTTTTATTACCAATAAATGAGAAAGTATTATTATTTTTATTATTTCTTTTATTATTAATAAAAGAAAAAGTAATTTACATATAGTAAAATTCACCTTGGATGTGAATTTTTGAAAATTGTATACCATAGTGTAACCACAACCACAAATGAGATCTAGAATAGTTCCATCACTCCCCAAATTTCTTCATGCTTCTCTTTTGTAGTCAGTCTCTCAACTCCAGCCCCTGACAACCACGTACATAGAGTATGCAACCTTTCAAGTCTGACTTCTTTCACTTAGCATGGTACATTTGAGGCTCCTCTTTATTGTGTTTGTATCAATACCATAGTTCATTTCTTTTTTATTTCTGGGAGTAGTATTCCATGGTATGGATGTATCAATGTTTATCTATGTCCCAGTTGAAAGGCATTAACGTGGTTTCCAGTTTGGAGGATTATAAATCATCAATGTTTTGTGTAGACATAATTTTTCATTTCATTTGGGTAAATACCTATGAGTGGGATCACTGGGTTATATAAATGTATGTTTAACTTAATAGGACACTTGAAAACTGTTTTCTAAAAGCAATTATTAGAGTTCCAGTTGCTCCACATCTTTAGAAGCATTTGGTATTGTCATTTTCTTAAGCCATTCTAATAGGTGTACAATAATACCTCATTGTAATTTTTAACTTATATTTCCCTAAAACCTAGTGATGTTGAACATCTTTTTATATTCTTATTTATTTTAATGTATCTTTTTTGGTAAAATGTTCAAATATCTTGCCCATTACTATTCAATGAATAATAGATGAATCTATAAATAAACTGATACTAGAGATATTTAGAAAAAGAAATTACCTCTGCCTGGTATGATTGGACATTGCTAATGAGAGAGAAAGGAGGGGGTTGAGAATGAGAGCAATCATTTTAGTGTTGATTAAGAGAGTTTAACTGAAGGGCTGAGTAAATATGACCAAACATGGCTATTCTTATGCCTTCCAATTAATTATTGCCATTCAATAGTTTACACCTAAATCTAAGGTGCATAGAATTGAATGGTTTCATAATGCTCCCCTGACATTTTCTGCATTTGTAAAAAGAGATGAAGCTTAATTGGTTTTTATCTACTTCTTGTAAGAGAAATAAATAAATCTGAAAAATCAATCCCATATCATTCCCCAGGAAACCCTGACAGTGGCTCAGTGTTTGCCCTCCCAAAGAGTACTAAATAAAATACTCAGTCAGGAAAAAGAGAAATGTGAAACTGAGAGCTGTAGGCTCTGGAAGCTAATTAAATGGTTGGTTCTTCGTAATCACCTTCCCTACAATGAAGGATACTGAAAAGCTAGGTCAGTAGATGATACTTTGCTGCCTCTTGAATCAGTGAAGAACCAAATGTTCTTTGACAGTAGGGGGTAGCTGGTTGGCAGCAGATGGAGGAAGAGGAGATGCTTTCTTCACCTGGAACTTCCAGATTGTAAAAATAACACTATAGGTTACGTATGAGCCAAGCCAACCATCCACTGCACTTCTTGCTGCAGCTGGGATGAAGCTTGTTGCAAGGCCAGAGCAGCTGACAGTCAGAGGATGCTCGAGACATAGAGTGAACATGCGCCTGCTGGGATTGGGGTGCTTCACAAAGGATCATCTAATCTTGGTCTGCAGTTCCAACAGATACCAAGAAAAACCAAAAGGAGAAAACAAAGTATGGAACAGGCACCATAGCATTAGATGCAGAAAAAGCTGAAAAAACACACTGTTCCTTGAATCAGCCCAAACATACTATGAAAAGGCCAGTGGGTGTGGATTCTATCCATCCTCAATGGATTCTTCCACTTGGGAGTGGGGGAGGGAAACAGTGCGGAAGCTTCAAAGATCATTGATTTTAGTGCCCACTCCTTCAATAATACAAGTGATAGAAGGGCATAAGAGAGTTTATAACTTCCCCACATAGAGGAAGTTATTTAGTGGCATTACAAATTAGAACTTCGATCTAGTGGTTTGCTACTCAGTCACTCTGCCAAAAATGTCAGCTAGAAAGAATGCAGCCCCAGCACAGGGTCTGTGACTAGGCACTTCCTAAATTTTGTATAGGGCTTTCGATGAAGCTTTTGCTTTACCTCATCTCTGCTACCAAAAAATAAAACAAGTTATCAGAGAACTCATCATTACATAATTTTTAAAATGCATTTTATACTTAATATAAAGAACAAACTATTTAGTATTATAGTAAGATAAGAGAAAGGAGAGGAAAGAGAAGAAATCAAATTAATAGAAAAGAATTTCTATAGCATGGTCTGGTGGGAAAGGCTGTATTTGGAGTCCGGACTTACCATGTGTTAGTTCATGAACTTGGGCAATACTTCTGAGATTCGGTTAGTTTGTTTCCAGAGTGGACATAACCTTCTTGTTAGGGCTGTTGTTTGATTGCTTCTCCAAATCTCAAGAATTGTGCCTATCCTGGGCCACACTACCTGGGCAGAAAATTAGAACCACAAAACAGAAAGCTCTCTCTTCTTGGAACATCTATTTTAGTCTACATTAAATCATTTAAATTATTGTTTATATGTTAAAATAAAGATACAAATAATAGATAAAAATGCAAAATTCAGAAGAATTTTTAATATAAATGACAGTATTTACAAAAGTTAATAAATTAGAGGTCATAGCAAGTTTCTTTGGCTAGTCTCTCAAATAATTATATTTTTTCTACTGCAAAACAAAAACAAAATACACACTCCTATGAAGTGGTACAATTATTCAGTGAAAAGACTTTGGGAAAAGAAACACTCTATTTAGCATCGATACAGTTTTTTTCCTTTCTCTGAGAGGTTGTATCTAAGATGGGAGACAAGATGTACATGCTTGACACAACTTGAAAACAATACAAAACAACAAGTCAAAATTGCAAAACAATATTACACAAGGGAATCACAGTCTACGGGAGCCACAGAAAGCGAGTGGGTGTGTAGTAAGGCAATGTTAAGCAGAGATAGAGATCTGATGAGTTTCCAAACTGTTCTGGGACTAAATCAAGGACAGGAATACACAGAGGAAAGCCCATACTTGGTTGGGTTGGCTCACGGCACAAAAATGACAGTTTAAAGATCTACGACAGTCCCCTGTTACTGAGAGGGCATAGTTTTCACATTCACAGGGGCTTGTCCCCAGACTAGATAACTGCCCATGGTTATTCTTCTTCGGTAAATCAAAGCCATCAATTACCGCCTCCTAGTGCAGCTGCTCCAGGTGCTGCAGGATAGACAGGGCTGAAAAGGAAAGTCATTGGCTATGCATGGCTCCTTCTGGAGTTGTTTGCTGCCAGTGATGGTGTCAGACAACTGTTGAGAGCACCGCTTGATTCCTGACCCCATGCTGAGCTCAAACCCCAACCAAATCCAGAGCCTGTCATTCATCACCTGACCACATACCTCTGAACCTGCAAGATGGACAGGTTGCTCTGCCTTCCTGGAGGTGTGAAAAATGACAATTCCCATGTCCCAACACAGGTTCTGCAGTAATTAAAGCTGAATTCCCTATTGCACTCCTGTTAGTCTCTAGGCTTAAAAGATGCTGCTAACACAGATAGGTGTGTATGACCAAACTCTGAACAAAATTGCTCCTATAAGCCACAAAGAACCCAGATTAAACTAGCAATTTTTATAAGATAATTACACAGTGAAAGGTTAAAAAACAATGCCCTTTTGAGCAAAGGTTTGAATTATTTACAGTTGTTAATAATTTTTAGAAATCACTTGTTCAGATAATAACTATTGATCACTACTTTGAGCTAGGCACTGTTCTAACCTATACCATAACACTATTTAATAGTTTCGCAGATGGATTAAACTTAAAAGAATTGTTTAAAAGTAAACCATACATACTTATAAAAAATAGGTTCAAAAATACTTCGGGATAAAATGAAAAGTAAATGTCTTCCTCATGACCACCACTCTCATCCCATTATGAGTAAGCTGTTGTTAATTCTCCAGTCATTTCTCTCCCTGTATGCAATGTGTGTGTGTATTTGTGTGGGGGTGTGTTTAAACATAAACTGCTAAGTAGAGTAAGTAGTGTTTTTTACTTTTGAGAAAATGTTGTGCATATACAGTTCTTTAACAAATTCTTTTCTTTTAATAACATATCATAGACATTTGTCCATGAGTTATACATATCTTTTTGTTGTTTTAAAAGCTATATAATTTTATACTAAATTAACTTAGCTCATTTGATTCCATGATTTTCCCTATCAATTAATATTAAGGTTGTTTCCAATTTTTCCCTATTACAATAAACCATCCATGAACATGCTCGTATTTATATCCTTGTGTACTTATGCAAGTATCTCTGATAGATGATTGCTAGAAGTGAAATCATTGAGACTACAATTATACATAACTTAAAATTTATACAAATGGCACATGTCCTCAAAAGTGGTTTACCAGTTTACACTCTAACCAATTTTATATGAGAGATTTCAATTCCTCATACCCATATCAACATTGGACATTACAAATCTTGTTAAATTTTTGCCAGTCTAAAACTTTTTTAAAATACATCTATTAGATAACATTTCCCAACTACTATTGAAATTGAATATTCTCTCACTTGAAGGCCATTTTATATGCATTCTATAAATTGCCAATCCATATAATTTATTTTTCTCTTCCACTAGGCTAAGCTCCCAAAGACAAAGCTTTATCTTTTCATATTTGTCTGCAGGAATTTTTCTTAGAGATATTTGCACTTTGTCTCCCATATGTATGTTGCAAGTCAGGTTTTTTTCTCATTTGTTTTCTTCTGTCTTGTTCTGTCTTCTGTGTTGCATACTTTCAATAATGTCTAACACTCTTGGCTGTCTGTTCTCATTTAAAAGTGAAGCATTTAAATATTGATTAGAAGCTCTGAGTGTAGAGATGGGACCTGCCACATGGTAGACTTCACGGTGAGATCTTATTGAAAGCTGATTCTTCCTTGAAGGCCTCCAAAATATCAGTATCTATTAGTCTTTTCCCTGAAATTAGTCTAGTTTTTCCAGAAAATAATCTGTTTCTGCCTGAGAGAATTAGTGATGTGGAAGATTTTCAATGATTTCCTGGAAGCCTGTTGGAAAGTAAGCTTAGGATTTCACTTTTCAGTCTTTAGACTTTTACCTAATTTCCGTTTTCAGTGTGGGCCCTTACCCCTACCTGATGTCTCTGAGTCAAAACAATCTCTGGTCAAATTTCTCCAAGGTATAAGCCCACCATCTCTTCCTGGGGAGATGGTATTCACCTGGCTTCATAGATTAAGGGGTGGGAAGCTGGCGCTCTGATGACCCCTTTAAAACACTCTAGAGTTCAGCTCCTACTGCACTCTAATTCTCCATGGTCGCTGCTGCCTCTGTTCCTGAATCATTAGAAAGCTTTTTGAGATGACTGAGTGTGCTTGTCATTGGTATTCTGCTCTGAAAGTACTCAGGTTTTTACCATTTTTCCAGCTGTCTGCTTCCCACTTTCCAAACACTTATTAAACTGCTCTCCAGCCCAGGCAACAAAGCGAGACCCTGTCTCAAAAACAAAACAAAAAAAAAAGCATGTCCACTATTGTTTCCTCTTCTGTTTTACTTATCCTTATGGGTTTGTGCTTTTTAAAATCTTTTACTGTTGTTTCAGTGGAATGAGAGAGAGAAAAAAGATAAAGTTTTGTTTCCAATATTTCCTGTTCAAGTCTCAAATACAGATGTTTCTGGAAGTGTGTGTTAAGCAGAAATCATCAGCAGTTCTCCCCGGTTTATTCATGGTGTTAATTTATGTGACAAATTTTCCAAAGCTATCTTTATAAATGGACAGGGAAAGGTTGGGACCAATACAAAAAGCTCTGAACTGGAAATCAGAGAACAGGCTTCATTCTTGATTCTGCCACTCATTAGCCCATTTTCAAAAGGAAATCATTCCCTCTTGGAGGTTCAGTTTCTCCATCAGTAAAATGGGAGGGTTTAGCTACAGGAGTGCTAACGTTAGGGTGGTGATTCTTTGAATTAATGTTAAGACTGGAAGCAGGATTATTCTGGACAATGGGGCATGTCTAGAAGATGGAAGGAGCTCATAGGACACTGCAGTTTAAGATGCCACTCCACAAAGAGTCAAGACAGTGCAACAGAATTTGGCGATTTGGAATCAGAGAGCCTGTGTTCAAATCCTCAATGCATAAAATATAGCTGTATAACAGCTGTGTAACTCATCTGTAAAATATAATGTATGACACTTATTTTGTAAGGTTTGTGTTTTTCTGTTTGTAATGTGTCCTTGTTAATTGCCACTTGGAATTTTCCCTGTAGATACTTTTGAACAACATTTCTGACAACCTCTTACTATCTGAAGCGCGTGATTCTCTCTCCATGATCTGATGCACAGGATCCCAACAAAACTGAGGTTGGGAACTTAGCTCTAAGGTATGCTGGAATTGTTTAAATGGCTGTGCTTCTGGAAAATGTGGGAAGAAACTCCCCATTGGTGAGCCTGGAGCTGAAGAAATGGATTGGACTCTGGAGCTGCCCCCTAAGGGTCTGCATCTTATCTTGGTCATCTGAGTGTCCCCCTGCCAGCAATCAAAGGTCCAATACAGTGGGTGGGGCACAATCCCAGAGGTGCAGACAATGCATGAGCCTTAAAATTAGGCAGCAGAAAGTGAAAAGACTTTGAGTGCACTGAGCTATTTGGAGCAGAGCGAAAGGCAGACATAATCATTACATTCAAAGAGCACAGGCAACAGTTAACTGCATTTCACCAAAAAGTGACATAGCACACTGAAAGGAGTGTGACTCTTACAAGTGTTGCATAATGGACTTAAAAGAAAGAAAAATTATTCAGGGAGAACAGCTTCATGCTTATCCTTTGCTTGGTAACTTTCTTCTCCAAAAGGGGAGTGACTGGGAAAAGAAAGAGCTAGATAGGTGTACTGAGTATCAAGATTTCAAAATATGAAATTAAGAGAATTTCTTGGAAGAGTGTGATCCAGGGCTGACACTGAGCACAGATGCAGCCAGTCTGTCTGGGACTTTATAGCGATGACTCCAAATGTTTGGTTTGCTGAGCACCAAGGGATGGGAAAGAACAATTTTTTAAAAAGAAACTTTCTTTTGATGTTGGTAATCAAGTTTATTAACATTCTCAAAGTTCATTTAAAAATGAAATTTCAAAGAGCTGCTTCTTTTTCAATTACTCAAGCTGACAGGCCCATTTTTGACGTGTCATTTCTGATGGATTAGGCCAGTCAAATTGCATTAGATTATAAGTGTCACACAGCACAGCATTAGTAATGTCATTGAACAGAATGTAGATATCAGTGATGAGTGTCCCAGAGAAGCTGTTTTCTGGAAGACATTGGCATCTAAATATCTATTTCTCATCTTTGATTCTTTTTCTTGAGCTTCATTTTCTCTCAGTTGTGATTTTTCTCATGTCTCTCTTGTCTCTCATGTCTTTTCTCTGTACTTGACCTCCTCCAGTTTGCCAATTCTCCGGGGAGAATTGACTAGTGAAAAAGCTTTTTTCCCTAATTTACCTAGCTCAGGTTTAATGTGAACACTGCAGGTGAAGAGAACATACATGAATGACTAGGATTACCTTGTTGAAACTTAAGAAGTACCCAAATAGTATGACTGGAGTTTCCAGAGCTTTTACTGTTGAACCTATTTCATTTAAGGTTATTGCCTTTTAAACAACAAAAATTGAGTTAACTATCTTAAATATATATATATATATATATATATATAATGGTATAATATGGGATAACTCACAGCACTCAGTAGAAAACAGAAGAATCAGTCTTTGAAAAAGACAAGAACTAAAGGATCTCTTGCGGCCTACATAGTGGGCATGTCTCTCTCATTGGGACTCTGCCATTTCTGAGTGTTTGTTTTCTGCTCTATGTGCTAATTCCAGGGAGAAAGGGCTTGTGTGCCTAGTTTCCCACCATTCAGCTAAGGGAAAAAAGAGCTTCTTGATTGATCATCCCACCAGCCTGTACTTACTGGGTGACAGGTGGTTCTCAAAGTGAGGAGGAAGAGCTGCTTGGTCTGCAAACCCCCTGATACTGCTGCACTGAAGGAGCTGGTTGCCATGAAGCAGGATCTGGGCAGTAGAGACAGACACGGTAAATGGTTTGCTAAAAGTTTGGTACTGTTGAGTCCCATGTGAAATCAAGTGTGGTAAAGCCATTACTAAAAGAACCAATTGATAGGCGAAGCTGGAGATGAGCGCCAGGTCACAAAAACCAAACTCAGAAAAGCCTACAACCAGCCAGTGTAGCAGAGGGGTTAAACACCAAGTTCAGAGGAATGGGGCTCATAAATTTTCTCATTATGTTTCCTCACTGTAAAAGGAAGATGAAAATAATACCTTTATTATACCTTAATAATACTTCACACCTTTATAGGGCAGGTGTGAGGAATACATGACACAATGCCTGCAGAGGACATGCTGCAGCAGCCAATACTGAGTAAGTGTTGATGTGTGTTCTTCTTGAGACAGCCCCAAGACTGTCAAGTGGACATTACTTCATATGGCTTATCCCTTTCCGATGTTTATGCCCTACCTCTATTATCATGGGAAGTTCTCTGCCCGAAAGAAGCTGTGTTCAGAAGCCTCAGTTAGGCATTTGCATGGCTCAGGGTGGAGTACAAAACAAAAGCAGTGGTTCCCTTTTCCTCCTGTATACTTAACCTGTCCATTGCCATGCTAAGCACGGGTCCCTCCTGTCTGTTACTCTGGACTCAGGGCACCATATAGAAGGAAAATTTGACTGAGGTAGGAAGAGAAGACAAGAAGAAAAGTAAATGAGACCAGGAGTGACATACATAATGAAACTCTTTGAGAGTTTGCATATTCTTAGAAGCCAAGAGAGAAAGTGAACTTATTCAAAAGCTTCTCTTCACCTACAAGTCCTGGAGTGTCCAGCATGCCAGGCCCAGGACTCTAACGGGCAATGCTCATTGGAGGCAGCAGTCTTGTATACAAAGAGCCAAAACATATACAGCTTCCCAGCTGCCCAGTTTCAACCTAAGAACTCTAGAGAAATGAGTAGTTCCTCAGCCCCAATTAGTTTCAGACAGTTAGAATTCCACTTCTGCTGATTGGAGAATTGCTAACTACTTTCTCTTCTCCAAAGGCTATTTAAGCTTTTAGGAGGTTGTACTTCTACGAGGTCAATACTAATTGGAGCTGCTGCTGACATCTGTACATATTGGAGTGACAGGAATTGCATTGACTCCTGGTCTTCCTTCTGATCTCATCCAGAGCATCGCTTTCCCTTGTGGCTAACTGTTCTTGCCTTCTCTTTCTCTCTAAGACTGCTTATAAAATTTAGCTCATTAATTGTGTTATATGGTGCTGTAAAATATCTGGAAGAAAGTTCATATTAATGCTTGTATAAAACCCAAAGAAAATAAAGCATTGTTATTGGCAAAGGAGATACAATTATAGTGACAGTGAATTAGGCAGATAGCATGTTTTTCAGTCTAGGAAGAGAGAGTATAATCTTAGGCTTTATGAAATTTTAATTAAATGAATAGATAGGCTCAAATAATACATAGCAGACGCAAGACATACAGACTTTCAATTGGTCTCTAGTGAATTTTCTGTTCTTGAGATGCCAAAAAGAGAAATACTTGGCAGATGGGCCAACTATGCAACACATAATGCTGATAGCCTCAATTTGTTTTACATCTAACAGGAAAGATGAATCTGAAACTTCAGTTTGATATAAATGAAGACTATATGTATATATTGATGTAAACAATGTGTAATCAAGAGAGTCCTAAATATAAAACAATTTTTTAGACCTAAGTATCTTAAAATGTCCAGGATTTGATTTTTAATTTGAATTCATAATGAACTTGCCATTTGTGCATACTATTGATAATGTGTTTTGGAAACTGTCTCTTGTTACTAAATTATAAAAATCAGAATTTTTCAGCCATTATATCTGTATGAGGTCTATGAATGAGAATCAACTCCATTACTAAGTTCAAGTAGAAAACTGAATTTTCCCCAAGTTTGTGTAGTCTCCCTGAAATCTTTCAAAAGGCATGCTTAAATAGTTAACTGGACATCATGAACACAACTTAGTCTATGTGGAAAAGAAGATTCAGCTTTACTAACAGTAAAGATGCTGCTACATAGCATTAATCTTACTGTTCAAAATGACAGATGAAGCCACATGTCTGGTTCCAAATAGAGGTTTATAGAAAAGCATCTACATTGTTGACTAAAATTTCACTTTATTGTCCTAATATTTTGGCACCAGGAACATAGCCTCACATGATATGCTTGGCACCTGCAAGGGCACTGCCTCGATTCAGAAAACACTCAGTAAGTGACATGTGAGGTCCTATGGAAGATACCAAGGTGACTAAGACTACTACAGACTCCAGAGAAGTGAAAGTCTGGTGGAATGTAGTAGACATATAGGTAGACCATGATGCTATGAGAGAAGTAGTGCCATAAATAAATGACAACATAGAGAAGAGAAAGGGGGCAGGTGTGTAGTGCCAGCGATGCCCCCGGAATGAACTGTGCAATGCGTAGCAGGTCTGGTACTAGGGACTGAAGGACCTGAGTTTGAGTCCCAAACTGGATGTGTATGACTTAGGCAAGTCACTTAACATCTCTGGATCGGATCCCCACTTCCTCAACTGTAAAGTGGAAGTAATAATCTCTCTTCACAGAGGTGCTGCATAACTGAGACAACGTATGTCAAACTTGAAGTGTTAGTCAAACTTGAAGTGCAGGTAAATGAGGTTTTATGGCCATTTAAAACATCATCGAATAGTTATTACCAGTTTGATTTTCAGAGCAGTTTTAAAAGGGATTAGAAGGCCACTAGAAACTTCAATGCTTGTTAAATAAACAGGTAAGCATATAAAAAATTTGAGTCGCTTACAGTAAAATACAAAGAAATATATTCAAAAGGGGAATGTAATGCTTTTCAATAATTTAAAATTTATGATTTTGTTTTTATAAATTTAAATACAAGCTATTCAACGACTTGAAAATAACTGTATTATTTTATTTGGATAATTAACATAGCACTAATTTTTTTCTTTTACACACCCACTCAACATGTGTGTGTGTGTGAATGTACATATTTTGTCCTGGGTATAATTCCTATTGATGCAATGTTTGCTCTTGGATGATTTTTAATTACTCCATAAATTCTTATTAGTTCCAGTATTATTTTCTATTGCACAATTAGTTTTTGATTAAATAAAGATGTAATTTTAAGCGTTGGAGTTGCCTCTGAGATTAAGGTCAATCAAATAACTTCATATTGAGTTTACACAGTACTGCAACAAAAATTGAAGTTAGATTTCCAGATACTGTAAAGAAGCAACACGTGAGGGTAGAGAATTAAAGATGCAAAGAAATTCATATGAAGTACTTAGAACAGCTAAATTCATAGAGACAGGAAGTAGAATGGTGGTTACTAGGGGTTAAGAGGAGGGGGAATGGGGTATAATTTTTTAATAGGTACAGAGTTTCAGTCTGGAATGATGACATGGAGAAGGATGGTGGTAAGAATGGCACATAATGTGAAGATATTTAATGTCACCAAATTGTACACTTAAAAATAGTGAAAATTATAAATTGTGTCATATATATTCTACCACAATAAAAAAATTTAACTTAAAAAATGCAAATTAGCTTTTAATTACCAACCCCCTGCTCCTAAGTAACCCTGGCTTTTTTTGTTGGTTTGCAAATTTCAGTTCACGGGGGACAAGAGGAGGGATTAAAAATAGAAAGTTAAAATTATACTGGCATCTGCAAAAGTTTTTTCAAATTAAAGAAAATTCTTTAGAGATTGCACAGATTGTCGAAAATATCTCTGATGCTTTCCCCATGTATACCTGGCTTCAGAAAATGAACAATTTCAAAAAGGAGGAAATGAACTAAGAATAATCAAATGCTAGGCACTGTACTAGATTCTTACTGCTGGCCTTTTCTCATTCTATTCTCACAAGAACTTGTGCAGCATATTATTATTCCCATTTTATGGAAGAGGAAAGCAGGACCAAGACTATAATATAACTGACAAGCTCAGGTTTATATTCTTAGAAATCTATGAACTCAGTGATTTGAATCCATGTCTCCTAAACCAAGGCCCTCCCCGGATTTTTTTATTTGGTTTTATTAATGTGCTAACAAATTTATATTTTGTTCCTTTTCCCTGTATAAACAGCTGGTTGTTTTAGTTATATACGGTACACCATGGCAGAAAGAGTAATGACCAGGAACTTGGGGCAACACCCTAGTCCTGGTGCTAACTTTCACTCTCAGTTACTTGAGGTGAATCAGTGAACCCATGTGGGGAAGTATATGGCCTTTCTTCCCTCTGCTATGAATAACACTTACTGTGCTTGACTGTGTTATAATTTAAAGCACAAAAGTAATCATATGTGGAAAAGTACCGACAATAATCAAGGGCTATGAAACAAGTGAATCTAGAATTTGTAGCCACAATGCCTACTTATTGCAAAGATCTGTCCAATTTGTCTGGCTACCCTATCACCATGAAATAATTTGAAGTCTTTTGGTTTTAAAAGTAATTATAGTCCTTCTTTTTCTCAGGATAATCTCTCCATCCTTCGTAGTAAGGCTAATCAATGACATTCTAACGTTAGCAGTTGTGAAGACAGTGTACAGAGTTCTATGAGGTTGAGAAGCTTGTCTCCAAAGCAACATTAACTTCTTCCCTTCTTGCTCCACAGCCCTCCAGGCCCTAGCCTTCCCCCTCTCAAATAGAATCTCGGAGTCAGTTACCGAAGAGAGAAAGTTGTTGGTGCCTATGTAACAGCTCAGGAGCCTCAGTCCTGAGCCTATGTCAACAATGTCTAGACATATAACTGGCTTGGGTTTGGAACTGCCTTGGAGATGATATGCTGAGAACCTTCTGGACTGGTGGTAGGAGTTAACAAATGAGGTGATTGTCACAAAGAAAACCTAGGCTGGCAGGGAGGACAATGAATATGATGTGGCCACAATGCCAATGTTATTTTAAAATTTAATCATGCTGCCAGGTGGCTTAATGGGAATTTATTTTCCATAATAAAGAAAGCATGCTGGATGCAGGTGCTGTGAATGAGGTACTATCCATACAACACAAAGCAAAATGCTCTTCTGATGATAAATAAGGTTAATTTATAAATGTATACATAAAACAGCATCATTCAGAATCCAGAGTTACATTTTTCCCTCTGATTTATTCCATTAAGATTGCACTTTAATAAAGCCAATCCTGTAATTACAAAATGACTTCACTTTTACTACACTGGTTCAGCCTGAAGAGGGTTATACCCCCACTGAAGGTTGAAAGAAACACAAACACCGCATAGAAATTTGAGAGCCCAATTGATCAACTTTTAACTTCCAAACCAAAAGAAAATAGTTCTAATAAGCAGTATCTTCTGATGTGTTAATTAACTCAGTCCTAAATAAAAGAAAATGGATTATCTTTACTAGATAACACCACTAGTATGAGACATGCCTTTGAATTTTTACTTTTTGGAAGTCAGTAGAAGCATAGCGCTAAGATCTTACCCTCTAGACAGGAGCTGGCCATATACAGCCCATGGGCCGACTGTGGCCCCCACACTAAGAACATTTTATCACATTTGTAAACGGTTTTTAAAAATCAAAAGAAAATGATATTTTGTGACAGATGACAATTACATAAAATTCTAATTTCACTGCCCATAAATAAAATTGTATTGGAACACAGCCACATCCACTGTTTAGTTATTATCTATAGCTGCTTTTGCACTGCAGCCACAGTTGAGTAGCTGCAACCGAGACCATATGACCTTCAAGGCCAAAATATTTACTACCTGACCCTTTACAGAAAGTTTGCCAGACAATGCCCCAAAATCATCCTGTTAAGTTTATACCCTGCTTTCCAATTTATTAGCTGGGTATTTTGGGGCAACTTGGTCTTCCTATGCCTCAGTTTCCTCATCTGAGGATTATACAACCAACCATATGCTATTTATGACAACTACATAAATTAAATTTCTATAACATGTTCAAAACACTCTTTGTTGTATAGTAAGCACTCTATAAGTGTTATTTGTCATTATTATCATACTTCATCTTTTAAAAAGTTAAATGATTATGCTAGTGAAAAATTATAAGAATGAGTCTTTATTAATGAGAAAATAATAAAATGAATGAAATATATAAAGTAATAAATATATATAAAAATATATAATGAAAAAGATAAAATTGATTATAAACATATTGTGTTATGTAAGGTCAGAAAATAAAATTTCATAGGGAAAAAATAGTGTGTGTATGCTTATTATTCACCCAATCACCCTGTAATATTCTTAGACAAAAGTCTTAGTATAACTTTGAAACCCATTAATTCAAGACTGAAAATATAGTTAGGTAAAAACAGTGGGGTTGGCATATTGGGCAGATAGCTTAAAGATAGAATTAAGTTTCCTGGAATTATTTCCCTAATAAAATATGTAACTAGATATTGACTGCTAGGCTAAAACACCAGCTGCAATTTAAACAGTTATGACCAATTGTATCAGCTCACTGTATTAACTTAAATATGATAAAATATAAGAAAAATGCTTGGAAAGCTAAGCATATTTTAATTTCAAATTTTTGCTGAGAGGCTTTCAAGCAAATTTTGTCTTCTATCTTGAAGCAAATTTAATCTGGATTTAAAATATATATGTTTAAGAGAAAATAACAAAGCAAAGGTGATGGTGGAGTATAAAAAGAGTTATTTGAAATTATTAATGGCAAAGAATTCAAAATTGGTAGGGAATATGAATACAAATTTTAAGAAAGAAAACAAATGAAAAACAAAAATCACTCTGTTTATGATTATATTAATATTAACTCAATTAACATAAGATATGTTTGCTTATGGACTGGCAAAGATTTTTTCCTAAATGATAATAATGCTGGTAAGGATAGAATAACCATAGCAAAGGCTAATACAATGTTGACTAATGCAAAAGGCTATGTTATTTTCTAAGTGCTTTATATGAATTAACTCATGTAATACTCAGAACAATCCCCTAAATTATGTATTATTATTAAAGGCACTCTAATATTTTATTAATAAAGAAACTACTAGTTGGAGGAAGATCTGCTATTTGTAACCAAGCTGTCTGGTTCCTCAGTTGTGACTTCCAACAATTATGTTATTATTGCAATTATATGGACACATTCATTCTCTGTTGGTTTCAGAGAAAACGCTACACATCATGAGCAGAGGAGTGGTAAAGGGTGGGGGGTGGGAATGTTCGTTGATTTCCTCTTGATCTATACCTCTTCCAAGAAAGTATGCATTCTTATTCCACAGCTTGTCCTAGACCAATGGTAAATATGTTTTCAATGATATACTTAATATAATATAACAAAAGTCTTTCCAAGGTTCATAATAGCAGTTTCTGGAAAGTCAGGACTACTACCCAAATAAACCATTGTTTTTCTCAGGTTTAGGGTCAGAAAAGCAATCACAAATTGACATGGTGGGGATTTTTGATGATAGGCAGGAAAGGGACAAGCATTTACTGAGGTCCTGCCAAGTCCTAAGAACTCTGTTTGTGTTGCTCACACTGCCCTCAGGACCCCAACACGTGGTGAGAGATGGCAGCATTAGAAAGTCAAGCCATTGGTGGGAATCCTACCTAGTTAGTGCTGCTGATAGGTAGAGACTCAGCAGTCAGCACCAGAGGGCCTGCCCTGAGCTGACTGAGTCCCAGGACAAAAAGAACTTGAGCCCAGAAGAGCAGAACAAGATCCAGGTAGAGCTAAATGAAGTTCCATGCTGATTGGTATGGCACTCTGATCCAGTAATGCCACTGCTGGGTATATATATCCAAAAGAAAGGAAATCAGGGTATTGAAGATATATCTGCATTCTCATGTTTATTGTAGCACTATTCTCAATAGCCAAGATATTGAGATATTTATCCATCATTTGATGAATGGATAAAGAAAATGTGGTATATACACATGATGGAATATTATTCAGCCACAAAAAAAGAATGAAATCCTGTCATTTGCAACATGTGGATGGAACTGGAGGACAATATGTTAAGTGAACTAAGCCAGGCACAAAGAGCTAAATATGTCACATTCTATCTCATATGTGGGAACTAAAAAATGTTGATCTCATAGAGGTAGAAAGTAGAATGATGGTTACCAGAGACTGGGAAGGGCAATGGAGAGGGAGTATAAAAAGGGGATGGTTAATGGGTATAAAATACAGTTAAAAGGAATAAGACCTAGTGTTGCACAATAGGGCAACTATAGTTAACAATAGTTTATTGTATATTTCAAAATAACTAAAAGAATGCAATTGGAATGGTCCTAACACAAAGAAATGATAAATGCCGAGGTAGTGGATATATCAATTGCCCTAATTTTATCATTACACATTGTATGCCTGTATCAACTCACAAACAGGTGCAACTATTATGTATCCATAATAATTAAAAATTTTAAAAATTTTAAAAACCACTTTACCGAGCTCTGACTTTATACAATGATGTGTTGACACATCTCTTCCACTAGACTAGGAACTACTTAAAGACAGATCTATCTTTAAATACTCAGACCTCAATGTAGATTTCTACATAAATATTTTATGGAAGGTGCATGGATGAATAGATGAATGAAAAGAACGTAATTATATGAAGGTGATGGAAACCCACTTACTGTAGTAGAGCCACAAGAGCCCAGAGTAGACTTAGCTGTCAGGATAACTAGATATTGAATCACAAGACTTACCAAATTAGAGCTCCTCATATTCTGTTAACCAAGGTTGGAACTGTTCCAAGGGCCCCCAGGTCCTTAGAGGGGCCACTGGGACTACAAGTGGGATGGGAGGGATGTTGAGGAAGGAGCCATCTGAGTCAACACTGTGCTTTAATGACCATACCCCCTTGCTTCTGTGAACCAGTATATCATAGGAATTAGCCGATCCCCCTGCGACAAATATCAACCACCCCCACCCCACAATTTCAAAGTTCAATTGTCCGGAGTCATACTGAGTCAACAGCAGACTAAAAACTTGAACTCAGAACTCTGACAGTCCAAATTGGATGCCCTGCCCTTGAAATGTAAGGGTGATGCTGTGGGCCCACTGACCCCAGGACGTGACTGCGATTTACTTAGATTTTCTTTAGATAATGAAGCTCTATAGACTCACCAGCACCCTCTGACCCCGGCATTCATTCATTTATCCACTAGCTCTGTAAGAAAAATAGAGTGAGCAATAAGAGTCTCAGGCCCTACTGTCCTAGAGCCCAAAAAACTTCCCAAATATTTTTTTTAAATGGTCATCATGATTGATTGAAAAGTGAGTAAAAACAGAATTTTCTAGGTAGGGAAAGATCTGGCACATAACTTGATACATTTGACAAAATGTCTAATTGGAATTGCAAGGCATTGTGATGATTCTAAATGGGGTGAAGATGGAAGTCTAGTTTTAATTGCCTCAGCAAATTCTGACTTACTAATAATGTGAGGGCCTTTAAACTGCAGGAAATCTGAAATTCTTGAGCCTTAATGGCTACTTTGCAGTTCAAACTAGTTTTGGATTTTTACTATGTACCAGGCAATTGCATGAGCTGTTGCTAATTCCCAAATAACCCGTAAAGCAAGCGTCACTCAAGGGATGTCTGAGACTCGTAGAGGCAAGTAGCTTGCATGAAGTTAAAGGTAAAAAATGGCAGAGTCAGGACTTGAACCTAGGGTTCTGGGGCTTCAAATTCCATACTTTCTTCACTTCCCCAGGCTATTTTTCTTGCAACAGGTGAACAATGATTGGTAGGTGGGGGAGGGGAAAGGAACCTCTCCTGATTTAGTTGTAGCAATTAGTGTGGTTAATTCTGAAGGCCCATGGGGGATGTGCATAGTGCCTTGGGGCCATCTAGGGAAGGAGTATCTGTGCCATTATCACAGAAGCCAGGTTTTACCAAGGGCTGGACGAGAGGGAGACCGGGAGGGTGTTTACTTTGTATTGGTACCTGGGAGACCGAGGCTTCCAACATCTTTACCAATAGTCTCGATTCAGAGGGGATGCATTTTATCTACACGAGGCAGCAGGATCCAATAGGAAGAGTGAGAGTGAGCCAGTGGGAGCAGCCTGAGCCAGCAGTCAATGATCTGGGTTTGAACCAAGCTCTGCTCTGACGCCAAGGAGCTCTGAGCAGGCTCCTCATCCCCATGTCTCAGTTGGAGAGGCACTTTCACTAGACTATGCCTCAGGTTACAAAACTGTCTTAACCACATGGAAATGATCTGATGATACCTTAAAATAAATATGAACAAGCAAAAAGCACTATACAACCCTAATGCTTTATTTTTTCTTTTAATGCTTTAAGACTGCCTGTGAAACCCCAAGTTTGTTAAGTTACCTGTTTGGGAGGTTCACTTGCACAATCTAGACACATGCTCTGCTCTGTGCTGCAGCCCACCTGTCTTCCTCCAAATATGCAAACCTCATAACTAAGAATAAGACTTAGTTATCAGTATTTTTCATCTGACTGCATAATTATAAGAGTTGATTAGAAAGTCTCTTTTTAGCTCATTTGTATCTCCAGGGTAGACACAGAATTAGGCGGCTGTAATTGCAGAGGCTGGAGAAACTGTGAGGCTTTGAATTGGTGTATATAAAATGAAAAGAAAAAAAAAACACCCAAAATGTGCCCAGTTAATTTAGTGTGAGTGTTTATTCACTTATTTCTGATTCTCTGTTATGAACCTGGAGGTTCATAAACAAATTTTTATGTAGTCTATTACTTTTCTCTTTCTCTCCATACATTGTATTAGTATATTTTGATATAAGAATTAACTCTTACTGGCAATATTAACCTCCTGATATATATTTATTTCTAACCCCAAAACTGGTTAGAACACTGAAAGATTATTTCTGAGTTACATACTGTGATCAATTTAATATGCAGAGAACTAAATCCTACAGAAACGAAATTATGATATCTAGAAATCCTCTTAAGATGCAGTTAGAAGAATGAAATGTGACCCAAGAAGCATAGAGAGTCATAAGAATATGGCAGGATTTGACCTTATTTTATTCTTGCTCATACTTTGTAGATTAAAATATTATTTTAACTTGAAATAAACAAATACACATCTTCCTTCTTTCCCTCTTCCCCCTAAAAGATAAGAGCAAAATAAAATTATCTTTAGTTCGCAGCTGCTACCAGAACCATCAAAAGATAGCACTAGTAAATAATGTAGCCACATAAAAAGCTTTGAAGCCCACAACCATATTCTCCTTTGCTAGAGGTGGGGGCAGCAGCACTAAGCGAGCAGAATGAGAAACAGTAAAGCCCATAATTCCTGGTGACAGTCTCTGCATCCATCCACAACAGAAGGTTCTTTGAAATATGAATCCCATTATTTCAGGCCATCTTGCTCACAAAGAAATCATTTATTTAAAAATACATATGAGGGTTTACTCCAAACTAGGTAAGGTGTGTTTTAATAACAATATGAACACAGGGGAAGCAAGTACATCTGGCCAGTTAAGTCAGGGAAGCTTTCATAAAAGAGGTGCCATTTCATTTGAGCTGAGTCATCAAGTTATGTGGAAGAGTCTTCCACACAGAAGGAACAACATGAGCCAAATGCTGAAGACATACAAGTGCACGGAAAACTGAAGTAATGGTTTAAAAAATCCAATGTAGCTGAAACGTAGGATGCTTAGTAGAAATGGGTAGGAGATGAGGCTGGAGAAATATATGGGGACAGATTGGAAAAGCTCGTAGTTGAAACTAAGGAGTTTGAACCTGAACCTGAAAGCTGTGAAAAACTATTTGAGGTTTCTATGTAGGAAAGTGACATGATCAGAACTGTGAGAGTTTTATTTTGTTTGTTTTATAAATTTTTAAAGTATAATATGGATACAGAACAAGTGTACAACTTACTGAATTTCACAGTTAACAGAGCCATGTAACCAGTACTCAGCTCAAGAAGCATAACACTGTCAGCTTCCTGAAAGACCTCCTCATGCTCCCTTCCTGTCATTAACTTCCCACCCCTGCAAAAGTGACCATTGTCCTGATGTCTACTACTGTTGATCAGTTTTGCCTGATTTTGAACTTCATATGAATTAAACAATATGCTATGTGTGTGCTTTGGTGTTTGGCTTCTCTTGCTCAATATTACGTTTGTGACATTTTTCCCATTATGTAGAGTTGAGTTCATTCTTTTCCCATTATGTAGAGTTGAGTTCAAGGCCAACTTGAGGTATAATTGAGGTATAATAGTATCCCAGTGTATGAATACACCACAGTTTATTTGTTCTAATGTTGAGATGGACATTTGCATTATTAACAAACAATGCTACTCCAAACATCTCATACAAGCCTTTTGGTGAATATATGTGTTCATACCTGTTGCATATATGTAACAGGAGATTTGCTGGGTCGAAGGGTATGCTGATGCTCAACTTTAGTAGATACTGCTAAACATTTCTCTAAAACATGTTGCAATTCACATTACCACCAGCAGTGTATGAAGTCCCAGTTCCTTCACATCCTCACGAACCTTGGCATCACCTTTTCCATATTAGCCTTTATCAGAATATATGGTCATATTCTGCAGTATATTTTGAAGAGAGTGATAGTAGAGAGAAAACAGAGGTCAAAGGCCAGTTAGGGAACTATGGAGATAATCCAGGAATGAAAGTGTGGAGTCATGACAGTGCTGGTATTTGGAAGCCAGCTTCTGCTAGTGCCTGTATTTGTCATGTATGGTACACATCCAGTGAAAAAAGGTCATATGCAATAATACTGAAAGCCTAGAGTTTCATCATCTCATGCATACTTGTACTTTTTCCTTTCAATGATAATATAATTTCCATTTATATAGGATCCTTAATCCCAAAGCCCTTTGCAAATGAAGCAAAAGAAATGTAGCCCAGTTTGTCAGTCAGCAGAAGGGAGAAAACAAAAGGCCCATGTGTGTCTGCCACCCTCTCCCCTCTGCTGGGGTTGCGAGGTTGGCCTCCACCAGCACTCTCTGCCTACTGCTCCCTGGAGTAGGCTTGTGCCTGCAAATGGGGCCTCTCACACACTGCAGGAGCCAGCAGCAGGGAGATAGCCTGGCTTGATCAGCTTCCGGGATAGCATCTGCTCCCCGCTCTGAGATCCCCCTTCACAAGGCAGCTAAGCAAGGACAAGGGATTCAGAGGATACGTGGGAGTCCAGCCATTGCACCTGCAAGCAAGAGATGGGATTTCAGTTTCCTCTGAATTGCTTGACTAATGATGATCACTTGCTATGGGAGCAAGGTGGCTTTTGTTTGTGAATTTTAACCTTTAATTCCAACTGTTTTAAGACAATTTTCAGAAAGTTGGCAGGCCATAGCATTTAATAAACCATTTCTGAGAGACAGTGTCTGTGAGTTGTCAGGGAAGCAGTATGCCCAGTGGTGGATTACACCCAGAGCTTCTAATCCAGAGAGAGGTATTAGCTCATTCACATCCATTCAACACCCGCTTCCCCATCCCACTCTTTAACACATCCAGCCTGGGAGCCTGGTACAGCACGCTTTACCATCCACACCACCAGTGCAGTATGCATTCCCTGGGCTGATCTCCCACACCCAGTGTCATGCAGATGGGCTTCTTGGGAAGGACTAGCCCCTAGAGGAAGCCTTGCAGGTTGAAACTGAGATTGTGAAAAAAGTTTATAGAGGAGGGCTTTCCCTACTGGATCACTTTATTGAATTGGAAGGTGTTCTTTCTTTCTTTAAGACAAGTGAAAGTTTGTTTTCTCTCTCCTTCTCTCTCTGTTAGCTTCCTCTTACAAAAGTATCTCTTAGCCCAACAATGTCTTTTCAGCCTTCCTTATAATCCCTAACTAATTTGAACTCTGGAATCAACACCTTAAATTCCCTAAGAAAAGCATCCTCTTTCTCAAATCTGTTCTTTTGGGCTATATTTCCTGTCTCTGCTAACAGCACCATTTTCACCACCAGTTCCTGACTCAGAACCCTGGGGGCATCTTTGACTACTGCTTCACCCCCAATCTCTACCCAGCACTCTCCATCAAAGTCCCATCAGTTCTACCTCTCACACCACACTGCATTTTACTTTCCTACTTCCACCATCTTGGCTGAGCCTTCTTGCCGGGAACCTTACTAGACTGTGGCCTGAACTGTTCACCTCCAGCATACCTATTCTGATGTGTCCCAAATCACACTAAAAGTTCAAACTTCTTCAAATACATATAATATACATATACATGAAGCATTTATTTCCAATGTTCATATTTTTAAATACCCAAGTTTCTCCAATGTCTCCAGAATAAAATGCAAACTTTTAAGATGGGCTTTTAAGGCCTTCTGAGTAGATGCCTTAACCCATCCTTCCAACATCCTCCTCATTGAGTACTTTGCAGTCTGGTCCACTAGATTTTAAATTATATTTTTTGGAACCTCGGTGATTCATGGAAATGCTATAGAATCCATCTTAGAGACTAAAAGGGGAGAGATGCTGAACAGGTAAGCCCTGGCCTCTCGTTTTATTATATTTTATATTTATATTCATATTATATTATACATAATATATACATTTATTATATTTTAATCTTATACACATAAATTGAACTGTTTAAAAAATAGTAATGAGTTTTAAACCTACTGTTCTCTTATAACTGAAAAAACTTTTTTGAGCTCTGAACACTTGATCCCACGTCCCTGATTTTTGCTACTGTGGTCTTCAGTTGGATGAACTCCCCTTTCATTTCCACATCCTGGATCCAGAAACTCCTCCAAACCCATCCTAAAGCATGTCTTCCGCCATTAATCCTGGATAGCCCCTTTCTGTCTCCATCCTTGAGCTAAAGTTCTCTATACCCTCCTGAAGGAGAGGGCTGAGGGAGGAGGCTCTAAGCACACTGGCAGGACCTGCTGACCCTGAGGCTCCATTGTGGTGTGCATGTGGTACCAGGCAGGTAGACTGGAGGAACCCCCTGAAGACAAAAAAGGAGGGACTACTTCTAGCACTCTAGCTCTTGTTAGGCCTCTCTACTTCTTTAGAGGGACATGCTTCAGCCAAGGGGACACTGTGATGAGAAAGCTCATGCTTGTGGCCGTGTAGAAGACACGTTCCTAGTCAATCGCCTTGATTTCTATCTCTCACTCCACTCAGTTCCCCATACCCCTGATGATTCTTAACTCTATTATCACCTTTCCCTGTATGCTATCAGCTCTGGCTCCTCCTATACATTTGTCCAGAAACCTTTCCCACTTACTTTTCCTCTTCAGAGGTCTGTCAAAACCTTTAGCTCACTTTAAACCTCTTAAGTTTAAACCACATTTCCCCTCTTAGATTTTTGAACAAGAAGTCCTCACATTTTTATAGAATCTGTATTTTTAGTGGAATTTTAATGAAGTTTGTATTTTTAGTGGAACCCAGGCATTATTTTGGGTTAAGGAAGATATCTGAGGTCCAAATAGGCCAAGAGTTAAGGAAATTCAATAAGATAAAAGTAAATTGGGCAGGAAACTAAATGAAGGTCTAAGGAGAAATGGATGAAATCTGAAGAACTGGACAAAATTGAAGGCAAAGTAAGCAAAGGGCCTCAAGTCCAGGAGTTAGCTGAGACAGTTGCATGACGTGGGAAAGACAAAGATCTGAGCCTGGTGCTAAGATAGAGGCAGCTCAGCCTCAGTGTTTTTTTATAGTTCTTCCGGGGATAAGTAGTCCTTACTAGCAGTTGTTAAAAGTCAGACCCTTTCCCCGTAGTGTGATCCCAAAAGTGGTAGCAGCAAGAAGTTCTTTAATTCTCAGGCTACTGAAATGAAAAATATAGTTTCTGTAGAAACAGCATATGATGTCATTCACTTGACTTCATTCAAAGGGTTATTTTCTAATTTTTTCAAGACTCTTGATATAACCATACAAATAATGAGAGAGGCAAAATTAGTTTTGACATGCAGCTAAAGTTTTGTCCATACTCCCACATTAATGTGATGGCTTTTACTGATAGATCACTTGGAGTCAAGGAGGTGGGGGTGGACTGGTCACTTCATTCAGCAAGTGTGTACTGATAATTAAGTGGTCCATTAAGAAACAGTCAATGTAGCAAAAAATTGCTGAAATCGTGTGCATATGTGTACATGTATATACTCAAACACAAGTAGGAAATATTGATAAAATAACCTTTTGGTTATGATGTCCGCCCAGAATGCACACATATGTGTTGCTCTGTAACTTCTAATAGCCCTTTGTATTAAAAACAATCGAGCAGAGCAAAGATCTGTTTCCATATCTACTCTTAGAAAGATAATGAAAACAACAAAGTCTGGAAAAGATAAATAGCTCTGTGTGTGTACGTGTGCTTGTTTCTCCCACATAGGGTAAAAGACACAGACGCTCAGAAATGAATCACCTTCTCTGGAACCAGTGAGTGCAGCCTTTGGGTCTAACTTCATTTCTGTGGAAATGAAGCAAGTCAGCCATGCACAGAAATTAAAGTGTACAGAGGGGGAAGTGCTAAGCAAAATATGAATTGTAATGGAATCTAAAATGCCAGCGGTTCTGTTATTCTGTGCTTTATGTGATCGTGAGGCAAAACAGCCCGGATAATGAGAGGTCACAGTGGCTAAAAATCGGAGCACTAATGGCTCTAACCCACTGGTGAGAAGCAGTGATCTCAATAAAATGCAACGCTAATGGAAATAGCCCCATCGGGGAAAGGTCGACATCTGTATCATAAGAAAACAGAGAGCAATGGAGAAACTTTTTAATCTACCTAAAAATCCACTGTTTCAACAAACAACGCCATTTTAAATCAGTTGGGAAATTTCTCCTGCAAGTGCTTGCTTCTATTACTTCTCCTCCCCAGACTCCAGTCTTCCAACTTTCCCTTGAGGGAGTGAACCAGCCAGCCATGTCTGTGCCACTCTCAAGAACATTCCTGAATATAATGACAGTGCTCAACATGCCCATGATATGAGAAGCCTGTGATTAAGCAATGTGCCAGGAGGTGCCAGGAAGGCAAGGTGGCACTGGTTGCACCCAAATATTACCTGAGGCTTATAACTACACAACTAGCCCCTAAGCCTCCAACCATAGCCAAAACAAAGTCAGTGAGAGAGATCTTTGTTCTTCTGTATAGCCACCGCTAGAAGACACCTCCTTTTCTCCAAAACTATCTTTCAGGTTTTTTGTTTGTTTTGTTTCTTTTTTGCTTTTGGCTTGTTTTTACCTTGTTTGGATAGAAAAGTGGTAAAGGGAACAACCTTGTGATTTGCCCCAAGCCATAGAAATAAGGGGACCTCTACTTTTACCACTGTCTCTGTTTGATGAGTTATTACAGGATATATTCTACTAGATGTTAAGCTCCTCCAAGGCCAGGGTTGCTTCTAAACACTTTTTTAAATTATCACCTATAACTCCTAGTGTAATGTTCTCCATATATTTAGTAAAAAGATGGCAAATTGAACATAAAATTTCATCATGTATCAAAATTGCTGAAATAATAGTTTTAGCCCCATATTACGGTAAATTTAAAAAGATGGTGAAATATACAGATTGGCACACAGAAAGGAGACAAGGAGAAAACGCAGTTAGAGAGAAAAGAGAGAGAGAAGATCCTCCTGTCCTTTAGCAGTCTGCCATCTGTGCAATCACAAAGGGAGACAAACTAAGCTCATTTCTTACTCCATCATTCATTCCTCATGAGAGTGTAAAAACACATCCAGTTTATCTCTATCCAGACAGAGTGTTGTAGAGTCTTAGTTTGAATGATATTTTTACGTGATAATTTCACATAGATTACAGAGAAATTTCATACATTGTTTTAAACTTAAAATAGTCACTAGCAAATTGGATGAAGAGGCAGAGAGAGTAAATGTGAAGAAGAATAGGGATGGGAAAAGAAAAGATGTGAAGAGATCGTTGCCCAAAGGAAAGGCTAAAAAGGAGAACTAGACAGAGGATGAGGGAGAAACACCAGAGGCAGGAATTGAATAGATTGCAAATGGAGTGTTTGTCAAAGCAGGCAAATTAGTTTTGTGAATCACTCTTGCAGTTTCCCTATTGTTTTCATGAGCTATTGCATGGCAAGGCAATGAGGATTAATACCGCTCTTAAATAGTATCTGCTGGTTAGTCCATGATAACGGTTCTTCAACTTCTCTTCCTCAAATCCTAAAAGGCTCTGTACTGAATGGGAAAGGGACAGCAGCCCACCTGAAATAAAATTATTCTCTCGGTTTTAAAAACAGGAAGCAGAACACCATCACCCCACATTCTAGCAGACCAATTCTCAACCTTCTCCCTCACCCAGTACACCCAAGAGAATGGCACACTCCCACCATTCATGCAGCTGGTGCTCACAGGGATCTCATTTGGCAGGGCAGGGAGGGCACAGACTCCTCTGGGAAGAGGCTTCAGCATTCCTGGGATGGAGGCTGGGAGTAGAGGCGGAGGGGAGGGGTACAGTCAGGTGGCTGCTGTAGTTTGAAACCTCCTTGCTAGGAAATTTCAGTGCTCCTTCCCAAAATAACCCCCACTGCTTGCTACACCTGGTGATGAATTATTGTTGTAGAATTCTAATATAAGTTAAGATCCTTAGTACTACATCAAAACCTAATTCCCAGCCCAGAGGAGGCAGGAGACCTTAGAAGTTTGTCTGGATAGCCAGAGGGCAACAGGAAGATGATGTTATCTGGCCTTGTGAAGAACAGGTGCAGGGACCTTCACACTGCTTGCCTGAGCTCCTGACTTTTATTCTTTCCCCATGGCAAGCCATCCCACCCACTAAAGTGATCCTCCCCAAATCTCTAGGGGATCATGACCCTTCTTCACTTAAAACCCACTGTCTCTTCAATGCCCTCAGAATAACATAGAATGTCCATGAATGACTGACCAACTACAACCTTCTTTAGCCTCACCCTGCATAGCCCACCCCTTCCATGTGTACCCATGGCCCGATCACAATTCCCCATGTGGTTCCCCTGAACTTTCAGACCTCGGAGGATTTCTCAAACCCTGTCCTCTGCACCCTCTGCACAATACGGCTTCTCTTGCCCCACATATAGTTCTCATAATGCTCTTGCTGTTATTCAAGATCCAGCTCAAATCACAAATCCTCTAAATAATGTCCCTACTTCAAATCAAAATTAATCTTTTCTTTCTGTTTATTTTCATAGCTGTATAGATTTATATTTTTAATTTTGTCTTTAATCCACTCACTATTATGGATTTGTGTTCCCCCAAAACTCATATGTTGAAGCCTTAACTCCCAACATGACTGTATTTGGAGATAGGGCCTTTAAGGAGGTAATTAAGGTTAAATGAGGTCATAAGGATGGGCCCCTACTCCCAGAGAATGAAGGTCATTATAAGAAGAGGAAGAGATTCTAGAGATCTCTCTCTCCCTCCCCAGGCACACAGAGAAAAAGCCATATAAGGACTCAGCAAGAAGGTGGCCATCTGCAAGCCAAAGAGAGAGGCTTTCAGAGAAACCCAACCTGCCAGCACCTTGATCTTGGATTTCCAGCCCATAGAATTGTGTGAAAATAAATTTTTATTGTTTAAGCCACAGAATCTATGATATTTTGTTAGGGCAGCTGAAGCAGACTAACAAACTTACTGAACTTGTGTTGAGAGCCAGCTACATAGTTGGCCTCTTGATCATGGCCCCAACACAATGCATGAGGCTTCTTTCCTCTGCACAAGGGGAAGCTCTTTGTGGATAGGTCCTGCTCAGAGCCAAGCACAGGCCTTCTGCAGACTGTGGACTTCCTCATCTGCTAAATTAAAACCAAACTGTGCTTCAGCTACACGTTGGCCCTGGGGAAGAGGAAGACATTTGCAGTATGACAGACAACAGTTCCTTTTCCCCAGGGCACATTTCAGCTACTCTTCTGAGCAGTCCCGCTGCACATGTTTAGCTCACACTTTCTGCCTGAGCCCCTCTGAATCCTCAACTAGGAAGCTTCTGAGGGCAGGCAGCAGAGTTCACAATGAGGTTTCTGACCATGCCCAGGGCTGCTGGATTCCTCTCACCACCGAGTAGATCATCAGCCTAAGAAAGGCAAATGAGTTTGAAACCCTGCTTTTCCTTATTCTAACAATTCAGTTTGTTTTCACATTTAGAAAAGAACAAATGAGATGCACAAACATTCCTTTTTTTCTTTCTTCACCTCCTTTGGCTTTTTCCAGTTGACTATAAAAGACTGTCCATGTTCAAGAAAATTGATTTTTGCCATTTAAATAATCTAATCATCACAAACCTCTTAACACCCAAACAAAAGCCACTTAAGGCACAGCAAGATAATTAATATTGAAAATAGTCTCCACAGGGATCTACATACCTGCCTGCCCACATTTCCCATTCAGAAGAAATATTTAGTTTGTAGTTCTCAGTTTATGGAAAGGTTTACCACACCAAACATGAATTCTATTTTAATAGGCCTTTCTTCCTACATATTTTACAAATTGATTAACTTAACTGGCCAAATACTAATTAAAAATGCATTAGGAAATGGTTTGTATTCAACAGCTATGCTAATATTCTTGCTGGTGTTTTTGAAGCCCATTGAGTCAGAAAATCAATGTCATGGAGTCTATTTCTCTGCAACAGCCCTGCACACTGTACCAACTCCCTGGTGCTGATGGGGACTGCACTGGGAGGAGGGAGCCCCTCCTGGGGGAGAAGGAAAGAAGTCATTATTTAAAGACCAAATGTCACAATTAGCATTGCTAGCAAATTCACCGATGCACACAAGCATAGAAATATCTCTTCCCTTATTATTCATGTTATCTTTTGTGAATTGAGAGCATTCAGTGGAGCTGGAGTAATACTGATAAAAATCCTGCCTAGCAGAAACCCTCTCCCCCACAATCCTGCAAATACTGCTCATTCTAAGTCCTTCTCTTGCTGCAAAAACCCTTTCCCCTCCTGGGAGCCAGTCCCAACCACAGCTGTCTCTAAGGCAGGAGTTCTTATTTTGAAGTTCAAGGACAGGCTTCTGCAGATCTGTAAAATTCCTGAGTTGTGAATGTAGAGCACATTTCTGGAGAGAGGATGCATAGCTTTCAACAGATCTTAATGATACCAGCCCACAAATGTCAGGAATGAGAATTCTCCTATCTCAGAGCTCCAGTTCCACCAGCTTATTGACTTCCCATAGATGGGCAGTGCCTTTCCTTTCCACCTCAGGTACCTGCACATGCTGTGTCCTATACCTAGAGTTCTCTCCACCTCTACTGCTTGATTATCTCTTACTCATCCTTTGGATGTTTGATTAAACATCACTCTGACCACCCACTCCTCCAGACTACTTCTAATTATTTTCATTCAAGACACTTAGCACAGTTTATAATTTAATATGTGTGCAATTGCATGATGAACATTTGTGTCTCCCATTAGTCTGTAAGCCCCATGAGGATAAAGACGATGTCTGTTTTCTTCACCATTTTATCAGAAACTGGAACATTGCATATGACTTATAAAATATTTGCTATGTAAGTGGAAAATTCATTAATAATAACTGAATTAGTGTATATCCCAAGCCCTACTTTCTATACGTCCTAAAACTAAACTGGCTTATGCAATCCTCTTAATTTTACTAAATCCTCAGGCACATAGTAACACCATTCATTTAGACAATTTCTTATTACATGGCTGTTACATCTAAGTCTTATTTACTCAGGTGACCTAAGAGTTCTTTGGGGACAGACACAGGTCTTACACTCCTTTTTTAATTACCATGTTACTTGGCTCATTGTTGAGCACACATTAAGACACAATCAGATGCACACGTTGAATTCAATAAACTCAGCCAAAATCTGCTGTCTACTACCTCACAGCAAGTCAGCCATATTTAACTCAGTCTGTTCTGCACTAATTTACAATAATTGATAAGGTTGATCATTAGCTTCCCAAGAACCTGGATTCTTCCTTCTCCCTGAGAACTTCCAGGGCAGTGCTGGATGCTTGGAGATTCACCCAGTCTTATGGCTCACCATAACATGGAGAACAGAGTTAGACAGTAGCTGCATTTTCCATTAGACCTAAAACAAAAATATATGTAAATGGGAAAAAACATCAAAACTGCTGAGTTTTCTGATTTCTTTTGCTTTCCACAACGTGTGACTTCCCCATCACAAAAGGCTGAATAACACCACACTGACCTCTGTTGGGCAACCTGAATGGGCATCCGTTAGGTCTCCTGCCCTCACTCTTACAGCTGAGTCATTTTTCTTTTTCACTCAATCACCTTGTGCCACCCATCCTGATGCCCTAACAATTTTGTAACAATATTGTCTTTGCAGTTATAAACCTGCAATATGGACTACAGGGATAGTCCATGTCTTTCTCATTCACTTTCCATCTGCTGTTCACCTTCAGGGCAAGACCCACACTTTTAATTAGGCATTAGTCTGACTGATGAGTAAATTTTAGACAGATTAGGAATGGGAATATCAAGATGGATTACCATGTCTGGATGCCCAGAAGCTCAGGCAATGGGCGTATTTTGTAACTCAGTAAACAAATATCTGAAGGCAGCATCTGTCCTGTATCATTACTCATGATGAGGAAGGTGGGAAAAAAACACATGGAGTTTTTGAACCAGAAGAGATTCTGTTAAATATTCTGGAAAGAAGCAATATTATAACAGATAGAAAATTGGCATTGTTCTTGTGCCTTAAGATACACCATGCTTTTGGAGTTGAAACATGGCAATGGTACACTTCCTTTTAGAAGGTCATGCAACTAAACTGAGTGCCATTATATTAAGATCAGAGACAATTCTATCTAGGAGAGCAAATAATAGCACACATCAAAAATGTCCAGGAAAAATGGTGTGCTTTGTCACAAAATAGCCCTGGTATAAATCCCCGTATTACTTTGCTAGGGCTGCCATAACAAAATACTACAGACTGAGTGCCTCAAACAATGGAAGTTCTTTTATTTTCTCACAGTTCTAGAGGTTAGAACTCCAAGATCAAGGTGTCAGAGGGTTTGGTTTCTTCTGAGTCCTCACTTCTCGGCTTGCGGAGGTGTGACTCTCTGTGTCCTCACACAGTTACCCCTTGGTCTATGTGTTGTCTGTGTCTGGGTCTTCTTTTGTATAAAGGAGATCAGTCATATTGAATTAGGACCCACCCATACGACCTCGTTTTACCTTCATTTCCTCTTTAAATATTCTATCTTCAAATAGTTACATTCTAAGGTGCTAGGAGTTATGACTCCAACATACGAAATTGGGGAGCACACAATTCAGTACAAAGCACTCCACTTTCTTGGACTAATTTTATCTTCTCCTAACCAGCCTCTCCATACCTCTAGTACTTTTCTCCTCTAAATCACACCATGCCCAGAGATCCTTCTCGAACACAGTTCTGACCCTATCATCCTCCTGCTTCAAAACTGATTCCTTGTTACCTGTATATTATAGAATGAAGTCCACACTTAACTGAATACATAAAGCCCTTTATGGTTCCAGTTTTACCTAAGGCTCTTCCATTCCCAAATGGATTGAACTTCGCTCTCTTCTCTGTGTAAGTCTCACAGTTTACAGGCTGTGGACCTTTGATTATAAGTTTCCTTCTGCCCAGAATTCACTGCCCACCTCCACCCACACCCCAGACACATCTACTCAACCATTCCCTCTCCCCACCCACCAGCACCATCATTGGCTCCATCTTTCTAAATCCAAATCCTATTCATTTTAAAGAAGATTTTCATGTTTTTTGGCTATTAGTCTATCTTCTTTTGAAAAGTTTCTGTTCATGTCCTTTGTCCACTTTTTGATAGGGTTGTTTGATTTTTTGTTGCTGATTTTCATGAGTTCTATATAGGTTCTAGTCATCAGCCATTTATTGGATAAGTAACACACAAATATTTTCTCCCATTCTGTAAGTTGTCTGTTCGCTCTCGTATCCCCATAATATGCTGAAATTAAAAAAAAATTTAAAAAGAGAAGATTTTCAAATTCTTCTTCCTCTAATAAATATTCCTGATATCTCCAATAGAAAGCAATCTCTCCTTTCTCTAAGTTCTGTTCTAACCAATCTTATGGCATTCAACAACAATGTAATACAGAAAGAAATATGTTATCTTCCTTAGAGACAGGGTCTTCATTAGTGTCCTGAGGCTGCCATAAATACTACCACAAATTTGGTGGCTTAAGCAACAGAAGTTTATGCTGTCACAGTTCTGGAGGCCAGAAGTCCAAAATCAAGGTGTCAGTAGGGCTGCACTTCCTCTGAAGGCTTTAGGGTAGAATTAATTTCCTTCTTCTTCCAGTTTCTGGTAGCTGTGGATATTCCTTGCTCTGTGGCCACATCACTCCAATCTCTGCCTCGCTGGTCACATCACCTCACTTATCACTGGATATATAGGCCTATTAGGATAACCCAGAATTATTTCCTCACCTTAAGATTGTCAATTTAATTATATCCGTAAAGACTCTTTTTCCAAATAAGGCAATATCAACAGGTTTTGGGAATTAGGATATGGACATATCTTTTTGGGGAGGATGGTACTATTTAAGCCACTACAGGATGGAATCTGGTCCATCTTTATATTCCCACAGTGTCTAACAATGTCTTTCATATGTAGGTACTCAACAAATATTTGTGGAATGAATGAATAACAAGTAAAATAATCTATTAGTTCAAGCTTAACTATTGACAGATTGTTCACTGAATGAACAAACTATTAGTCTGAAATAACACAATGAGTAGATTGCTTTGATGTTTCCAAAGGAAAGCTTTGGAACATTGCTGATGCAAAAAAGGAAAGGAAAATAATTGGTGAATTTCAAGTATAAACTTCTCAGCCAGATAAATTACTTATTGATAACTTTTGCATATTTTTATTTGAACATATTATGTGGGTAGAAATGTTTAGGTTACGTGTGTTGCCTTTCCCCCCCTCCCTCCCGAGTCAGAGCTTCAAGCGTGTCCATCCCCCAGATGGTGTGCATCGCACCCATTATGTTTGTATATACCCATCCCCTCCTCACCCCTCCCACTTGCCTGAAGCCCGATAAATGTTATTCCTATATGTCCACTTAGGTGTGATCAGTTAAGACCAATTTGCTGGTGAGTACATGTGGTGCTTATTTTTCCATTCTTGAGATACTTCATTTAGTAGAATGGGTTCCAGCTCTATCCAGGAAAATACAACAGGTGCTATATCACCGTTGTTTCTTGTAGCTGAATAGTACTCCATGGTATACATATACCACATTTTATTAATTCACTCATGTATTGATGGGCAGTTGGGTTGTTTCCACATCTTCGCAATTGTGAATTGTACTGCTATAAACATTCGAGTCCAGGTGTCTTTTTTATAGAGCGTGTTTTGTTCTTTTGGGTAGATTTCCAGTAATAGGATTGCTGGATCAAATGGTAGATCTACTTGTATCACTTTAAGGTATCTCTATATTGCTTTCCATAGAGGTTAAACTAGTTTGCAGTCCCGCCAGCAATGAAGGAGTATATTTTGATACTGTTTACTTTTTAATCAAACAGAATTTTTTTGTATCTTTCAATTAAGATTTTTCTCTTTGTTTCATTGTGTTCTAAATACATCAGGTGCCAGGAAAACTGAAATGTTTGATGACATGATTCTTATCAAAACAAAATAAAATTTACTTATATTGAGTTTTAATTTCATACATTTACAAACATTTTTTTGCAAAGCATTAAGTTTGTATATTCCTCATAGTAAAATGTATGTCATTAATTATTTGAAATATAGCATCATTTTGCATGAAATCATCATTTATTCTGCAGATAGATATTCAAACAACACATAATGCAGCTTGTAGTAGATATGTTTTAAAAACTTACTTTTATTTTAGCATAGTTACATTTTTTCAGTATAGAAAAGATCTATTTAAAATAATACCTGAAGAGTGGGCAGCATTTTACATGCTTCAGACTGCTTTTCTGTGTTGTATTATCTCATTAAATCACATAACAAGCCTGAAAGGAAAACAAGACCCACTTTATTCAAATATCTAACAACTGGCAGGGCTCTTTTCAGAATGTACTTTTGTAATGATCAATAAAATCCCTTTCACAGAGAACAAATATTCACTAGGATCTACAAAGATAAAGAATTGGTTTTTTCTACAGAGCTTGCAAAAATCCATTCTGTCCATTCTGTCTCAAGATAAAAAAGACATGTGACCTAGGAAAAAGCAATGGAAAATGATATATCTTTGGAATAATTGATTACTGGCTCTTAGAGTTGAAAAGAGTCTTAGAAACTGCTAAGTTTCAGATTTAGTTGAGTCTCAATGGGGTTAAGTGACTTTTCCAACTTTACAGTGTTCCCAGGAAGTCAGGGCTGGGACCCAAGTCCTTGATGCCCAGTCCTGTGAGCACTCTACCAGAGTCAGAATTATCAGTCATAGACTTTATATAGATATGTAGTGTAAATATATCTCATGGAGTAACTCAGGTAATGTGATTTTATAGCTCTGTGTCTTCAGGTTCAGGAAGAGGGGAAAACCCAGGGGTGTGCTGGAGACAGTTTCTGCCTACTACAGTAAGAGCAGCCTGTTAGCATCTCTTGCCAGCTCTGTGTTTACTGACGTCACATTGGTAGTATTTACACCATAAAAATCAGCAAAACCTGCAGATTAGGACTTTACTAGGGGAGAGGGAAATAGTGTTAGTCAATTATTAAATATTCACCAGTATACCACTGGTAAAACCCTCTCCCTGCTCAGTGAGAACAATGTTCACCTTTGATTCCTCACCTATATGAGAAAGGAATAAGCCTAGAAATATTATTTTTCTTTAAGATTTGAATGTGAAATTAAATAATAACAACAGCAGTAACTATCTATTATATGCCTACCATGTGCAGGCTCTATACTTGGGGGGTTACGTGCTTCACTCTTTAAACCTGCATGATAGCCCTTTAAGGTAGGTACTCTTACTACCCTCAATTTATAAATAAGGAAACTGAAGCCCAGAGTTGATATGTAATTCACCAATCTTTGCTGATAATAAGTAGAAGAGCCAAAATGGAAAACCAGATCTTGCTCCAAAGCCTCTGTTCTTTTCCCAATATTATGATGCCTCTGAATCTAGCCTCATAAACCATATTCTTTGAAATAATAATTATAGCTCAGCTACTGAGTGCCTGATGTTGTGCTAGGCCATGTATAAACACAAATCTTCTTACAAATTGGGTGTTATTAGCATCTTGCATTGTATTGATAAATAAACTGATAATCAGAAAGGTTAAGCGACTTGCTCTCAGTCACAAAGCTAGGAAGTGGTGGGTGGGATCCACACCAGGCCCACCCGTCCCAGGCCTTTCTTAACTGACAGCAACAAACGTGATGGCATTTGGTGAATTTGACTAAGATGCCACAGTTGTCACCTCTACCAAAGTGGCACCTTTTGTTTTTTATTCCCCATGTCACAGGCAATACTGATGGATTTTGACTTCTTCTATGGGATAGAGGTAGTAGCAACATATGTATCCAGAGCTTAGTGACTTAGAAGAGCTCAACAGACTGACCATGACCATTCGAACTTCGTGACCCAAGCCTCCTAAAAACCATCATGGTTATTGATAAACACTGCATTTTTATTATACTTGAAATTACCATAAAGCAAACTTCTTTGCTTACTCATTAAAAAAAACCCGCCAGCACTCAGACCAAGAATGAGAATGATTTTAAAACTCTCAGACTCCCAAATACTTCTGAGGTCCTTGCTGTGTAATCCAATAGAGAAAATGCTTTGAACTAGAATAAAGAAACAAACTGTGTGCTAACAAGCCATCATTGCTTCCTGCCTTAGTCTACTCCAACCTTGGTGGTGGGGCGATAGTGGAACACCTCAAATCCACACAGAATATAATAGGAAATGTCAAAAATAATCATGTTTGGTTAAAAACAAAACCCTTTATGATAAATGATAAAACTAATATGACTGGTTAGAATGCAAAGAAGGCGCTACGAATTTTTAAACCAACTATGTCATTAAGTGTCAGTGGAACTCAAGTCTATCTCTCTAAATAATTTCAAGGATCTGGCCAATGCATATGCCCGTATTTAGTCCCATGTGGTTCTGCAGTGCTATGCTAGGTACTAGGGTATGGATAAGAATGAGGGGAAACAAGACTTTTCATAGGAGCTTATTATTTACCTAAGGACTGCAGTCTCCAACCCCTGGGCCAAGGCCTGGTACCAGTCCGTGGCCTGCTAGGAAAAATCGTCTTCCATGAAACCAGTTCCTGGTTTCTAAAAAGGTTGGGGACCACTGTCTAAGGAAATAAAGTTAATATCCTCAAAACCATCCAGGAATAATTACACATTTGTGTCTTCATATAAGAGAAGAGAATCGTGTATACAGTCCACATGGGCTGGACTGGTCTGGAAATGCTTGGAAAATAACCAGAGGTGAGGGTGGGAGAGACATAGGGTTTGATTGGGTCTTTAATGATGAATGTCATTTACATAAGTAGTGAGGAAGTCACTCCAGCCATTTCAAGAGGAAAAGAAGGCAAAACCAAAATCTTACCTATAGGTATGAGCCTCCTGAAATCTGGGAACATTTCTCAGATGTTCTTTTCAAAGTGAGAAATCAGACTATGGAGGAAACATGGTTCCAGTTTGAAGGCCCCAGCTGGCCACTCAAGCATTTGAGCTTAAAGTGGAAGACATCAGTGATCCACTCTAAGTCTTTGAGAAGGAACAACACAGTGGAAATGGTGATTTAAGCAAAAAGGCATGTTTTCCCTCTGCAGTGCTATGTGTCTCCAGATGTGGGTCCCCCATTGCTTCTCTGCAGCGTCTGACCTAGTCCTGGCTGAACCAGGTTACAAGGGGCTTTGGCAGATGGAGCAACTGTACCCCTGGCCCAAACCGCAGATCTCAGCAATATTTTTGTTCACATTCTCAGTACTCTAACACTAAGTCTTCAAATTTTTCCCTAACCTGCCAAAAGATACAGGTATCTGCTGATGACCCTTGAGCTCATGTGTGGCCCTCCATCCTTGAGGTGCTCAGTAGCTATGATTTCTAAAGGTCTCATTTTGCCTTGTCACTCCCAGCCTTGCAGAGATAAGATGATGTTTACTTTACAGGCTATTTTGGTGTCCAAGGCCCTGCAGCTTCATGTACTACCTCTTGGGTAAAGACTGCCTGGAATCATTGCCTCTGTGCTCCAACCACCTGGGGACTCCTGACGCTTGGAGTGCTGATGCCTGTCATATACCTGTGCTATGATTACAAATAGCTGACTTGGCTACACCTCCACTATCATAGACCACTTGAGCTGTCAGGCCTGGAACTCCAGATGCATCCTGCCTGGAAAGTCATTTTGTCTCCTTGTTAGCCTGGTAAACATCTATTCACCTCCCACCTCTCAGCTCAAACCCCTCCCTCCCAACACACACACACACACACGTACACACAACACAAACACGAATTGCCCTTTAATGTAGACTTCACCTTGTCCTCATTATGTCCTCTAAATATTTCTGTTGGGTGAAGGAAGCTTTGACTGCAAACATGTCACATCTCACACCCCCACCAGACCAGGAGCCCTTTCAGGGCAAGGACATGGTGTTTCTTCCCTGTGGCCTCCACACCTCACATAGGTAGAGGGTGAATACCTTAACAGTGGGTCCCAAGCCAGGTCATAACTCTTTCTTCCTTTCTACCTGCCCAGGATTGATAAATGTAACCTGTCATATGATAGAATAGTCTGGCCCCAGCCTTGTAAAGGAATAAACAAAAAGTAGAGATTCTAGAGGAGCAGGGGAACACATTTTCTACTCGGATGTCAGGGAGATGAGAATGAAATGAAACAGTATTTTAGCAGTTATCACATTGCATCATAACTTAATTATCTGTCTCCTTATTAGATTGTGGACTCTATGGTGTTCAGGATCATGTCCTACTCATTTCTGTGTCCCCAGACCCATCTCAATATCTAGGCATCAGTGGCTCAGTGCTGAGGGCTACTCTCCACTTCTTGCCAACCTCAGGTGCTTGCACTCTCTGTCCCCCAAAGAATTAGAGGGAGAAGTATTGTCAGGTTTTAAAAAGGAGTGGTAGTATGGATTGACCCTACTGTGCCCCAAAATTGAGACCTGTGCACCCACTGAGGCATAAACTACAGGGACGGCTGACCTCTTATCTCCACTCAGCATCTGGAAACTTACATTTGGTTTTAAAGAGGGAGCAGCATCATGGAAAAAGGTCTGCTAACTCCAGAAACTGCAGGTTTCCGCTGAGTACTGGCACAAGGGAGGGGGCAAAATAAGACATCGCCTAGAAGGAAAGAATATTTGGCTCATCTCCCAAATTCAAAAGACACAAAACCCCATCAGCCTAAAGAAACATTAGAAGTTTATGATGCAGAAATAAGTAGCTTGTGCGTGACACATTTCCAACTTATGGCAAGGCAGCTATCAGAATAAAATGCTCTCCAATGGATGGGACCAGATTAGACTCCATTCCTACCAGCCAAATGTGGCATGCCGATGGGAAGTGATTAGTATTGCCTGTGCTGTTAGACTCTCCCCAGTGGGAAGGTGATGGAGCACTTGTTTGCAATAGACTATTAGAAAAAGCAGACATGTGTCTGGGTTGCCTTTTAAAGATGTTGCTTTGTCTCTGCATTTTTCCCTGAATAGTGTTTAATTATTTATTAATTCATTTATTCAGCATTACTAATTGAGCACCTCCTAATACCAGGCAAAGTGCTCAGCCCTGCAATTCGAAGATACATAAGAAGACTCTTGCCTTGCAGTAGCTTACAGACTAGTGAGGGAGAAGGGTGAACAAACAATTAAAAATTACAATGACGTAGATATGCTCAGATACTAGAGAGGAGAGAAGAACGGGCCAGCTGAAAAAGACTCTACTTTTGATGGGAGGAATAGGTGTCTGGAAGTTGAGGCTTCTGGTGAGTCTTTTGTTATGCTGAGTCCTGAAGTGCATGCAAGGGATGGCCAGGCAGAAGGCTGGTGTACCGAGGAACGGAGGTGAGGGAGAAGGTCATATTGCAGGAGAACCACAGCTCTTTTGTTAGGATAGGGGGCCAGAAAAGGCGTGAGGCCAGGGGAGAGACAGGGATGAGTCCACTTGAGAATCCAGTCTAAGGTAGACCTTAAGAGATTCAGCCCTATGGAGATTTCTTTTTTTCTAATGACAAGGGGAGACTTTGGAGTATGTATTGGAGTATGTATGTATGTATGTATCTGATTACCCAAATGTAGAATTTCTATCTTGGGACATAGTCAATTTTTTTCCATTTGCTTTGTCTTTAAGGAAAATGGATAGATAATATTTTTAATCCCTCTAAGTATCAATGTTTCTAATCTTATAGATGTCAGAACTTCGAGGGACCTTAAAGATTATTTAATTCAATACTTTATTTTACAGATGAGGAAACTGAGCTCTTCAAAGGTTAAAGGACTTCCTGAAAGTCATATAAATAACAAAAATCCTAGAATCCACTTTTCTTGCTTTTCAATTTTTTGAGTATAGGAGAGAAATTTAGGAATCAGCCCAGTTTTAACATACATTACTATTCAGAAAGCTAACCTTTCCCATTCCTCACCTTATAACCTTTCATTCTATATGCTGCCCTTTGTCTAGCCCCTTCTCCACATTCCTGAGTTGTGCCCCTTTGAAAGCCATGAAACTTTTTCTACCTCCCCTCACCCCCTCACCAGATGCCCTTGGTATATGAAGAGCATAGAAATAAATCCTTGCCCACCTAGGCATGGCTCAAAGCTGCAGTCTGCCAAGCTGTTGAGGTGGTATTGCTGTATGTGCTTCAGCCCTCATTAAATCATTTTGCCTTTTTCAAAAAATAATATTTCAGTAATTATCTCTGATTTTAATATTCTCTATAAATATGAGACTTACAGTCCCCAGAAGACCTCTAAACCATTTCCAGCATCAGCCAGGTATCTTACGCTTCTCTTTGGCTCTCACTTCTCCCAAACTAGAGATATAGTCTAGCTAAACTGCAAATATTTTTTGATCTATTTTTCTTCATTTCACAACTGTGGGGACATCCTTACTAGTCCTTACAAAGTTTAGTACTATACCATGGTCATCATTAAAAGTGAGTCAAAATACTTTTTTAAAATAAACTATACTTTGAGGAGGTGATTCAGATAATGGAGAATTTTAGCCAGACTGGCTTCCTTTGACAAATCTTATATCAAAACCATATTCAATAATAGTGAATGATGTGAAAGTGTCCTTGTGTCACTCAAGGAAAGTGGCCAGAACTGTAACATATGCATCACTCCTAAGACAGAAGTTGTGGACTTGGCTACCAAAACCTGACCACTGTTTTCACAGCCTTATCCTAACAAGGGGAAGCTGAAGTGGGTTTAATGGTTCTCCACATTAATGCAATCAGCTTGGGTTATTTCTCCACACCTTACCCAACACATATGTGATTAAAGACTGTAGAAATTAATGAAATGAAGAGTAAAAAGAAGAATGTCCAGGCTTGAATTCTCCTGACACAGAGGGTACTTTTCAGCCTAGTATTATGAATGTGTTCCTCTGGGACTAAATTTCTGCAAAACATGTCTCTTGAGATCAGAATGTAAAGTTGTTGCCATGAACTTCGCAGCCAGGTTCACATCAGCTGCAAGAGTCAAAAGTCTGTGGTGGTAACTACTGAGACGATGTTTTCAAGCCAATCCTCACCATCATCCCATATGAGAAAATGTTACCTTGAGAATGAACGTGCTCATGCTCATCACCACTGAGACTCCTGAGCCTCACTTATAGAAAGCTCCCCAGGGAAAAACATTTGCCAGCTCCTTGGATTGGCTAATAAAGTGGAGTTCTTCAGGCTTTTCCCTCAGGTGCCATGCTCAACAAACCATACATTGATTAGGCAGTTACTTTAGAAATGTGACTTCCAAAATTCTCACTAATGCAGTAATCTCTTGCCTGCAGGATGTTATTTTTTCCCTGCATTGATGACTGGGTTTACATCTCAGCCAAGGTCTAGGATGGCACTCTTAAGTCATCCTAAAATTAAAATAATACACTGTTCATGGGCATACAGAAAATTATAATTTACTGCAAGATGGCAATTAATACAGTTTAATGCAACATGGAGTACATACGTATATTTGTGGGGAGTGGATGTGGGAATAGAGGAAGTGGACAAGGACAAGACTGAAGAGTTAGGTGGGTGCGAGATTATAAAAGGCCTTGAATATTAAACTAAAAATTTAAGATTAACTAATTCTGCCTTCATACTCATTCTCTCTTTCATGATCAACGTCAGAGTACCTATATTAATCTCTTTGCTTATGTTTTTTCCCCTATTAGTCAGTCAACAAGATGAAGGCAGAACCTATATTAAAGTAGTCTTTGTTTCTTCAGTGCTTAACATAGTGAGCAAGACAACAATTTCACAAATATTAGCTGATGTCATTATTATTGTAGAGATTCAAACAATAATTTTTTATACAATCAAGAGTAAATAAACAAAGAGTCTGAATATCTGACTGAGCTTGAGTTTCTCATCATGCTATAAAAGTAAAGCACAAAGGGACATTTCACTGACCTCAGGGCTATCTCTGTCACCATAGGTAGTTCATTTCAGTCATATAGGACGTATAATAAAATTCCATACAATAAGCATCATTTGCTCATTGACTTTTACATTAAAGTTAGATTAAAATGGGAGGTAATGGGCTCTGCTGTGTTGCTTGTGCTCACTAGATCCTGGGGGAGTGCCAATTAGGCAGACTAATCCTCTAGGGTCAGTATAAATTTAACCCACATAATATTCTAAATAGAATATCACTGCATATACTGGTACAGGACCTTATAAAATGAGAGCCATCATATAGACTCTCTTACAGAAAATGTTTAATTCCCAAATCAGCCAAAACAGATATACAGTCATGCCTCAGTATCCATGGGGATTGGTTCCAGGACCCCGCTGGATACTGAAATCTATGGATGCTCAAATCTCTTATATAAAACGGTGTAGTATTTGCATAAGACCTGTACACATCCTCCTGTATAGTATAACTCATCTCTAGATAAATTATGATAGCTAATACAATCAATATAAGTGCTATGTAAATAGTTTTCATACTGTATTGTTTAGGGAATAATGACAAGAAAAATCTCCGTACATGTTCGGTATAGACACAACTATCCTTCTTTTCCCCCCAAATATGTTTGATCCATGATTGGTTGAATACACGAATGTGGAACCCACAGATACAGAAGGCCAACTGTAGCCAAGTTCTATGACTTTTCCATATTTGGAATTTTTGCTGTTTAATAACAAACAAATAAAAATAATAAAACAATAACATAATAACAATCGTAACCACTTTGGGGCATCTGTTTGCATCTGGAACTTTCGTAGCTACTGTTGAATAAAAATATCATTCCTATTTTACAGATGAGAAAGCTGAGTCTCAGAAAAGATCAAAGTATTTGCATGGGGCAAGCTAGTAAATGATAGAGCCAGAAGTAAATGCCTCAATCTTTCCAGGTCCAAAGCTTCATCTCTTCATTATGACACTTCCTTTTTTGTGTACTTCTTTCATGTAAACAAACATGACCAGTATTTAGTATGAGTCAAATCCCAATGAGAACACAGGAAAATTCATAGGGCCCCTGGCAACAAAGAACTTGGCATGACCATGAGGAGTGAGCTTTTTTGGGGTGATATTATTATGTTACATGAGTCATTTGTCTAAATTGAGTTTAAAGGAAAACTGGAGTTGGAAAGAAACAAAGAGGCATATGGGAAAAGAACAGGTGCTTTCTTTGGTCCTGCCTGTAATTTACAAAAGACCACATCTCATCAAAAGGAAAATTAAACAAATCTGCCAGAATATACAAGATTAATGGCAACCTGAGACTAGGTGTCTCTTGTGATCATGTCTAATACATTTCCCCCAAGAGAGAGTAGGAATTGGGATTGGGAGAAAGGAGCAGAGTGGTGGGGAGAGAGGAGAGGAAGCAGGAAAGGGTGTGTATGTTCCCAATATGTTTCCATGTTTAACAGGAAATGCAAGGAGCATATTACCTGTGAAAATAATATCTGCTGAGAATTTGAGGCCACTTAGTAACTCCTTTTCAACCAAGAAACTCGACCACTTCAATTGAAATTCCCTATATTTGTACAAAATTTTGCATTTTTTAGTATTCCTTCAGTTTTCACTCAGAACTCATAACTTACTCATATTTAAAATTTTTCTAACTAATTAACCAAAAATAAAATTTTGCAAAAAAACAAAATGTAGGCAAAAGAGCTCAGAAGAGAGGTCAACAAACCTTGATTCAGGATGTTCTAGAGATGTGACCTTGGGTAGTTAGTTTAACCACTCTACCCATAATTTTCCTTCTTTTCAAATGAGGTTGTTAAAAAACGTGATAGGCTCCTGATTGATTAAATTAATGAAAAGATAAACAAAAAATGTATTAGAAAGCATTTTTCTATCACAAAGTACTATATAACATTAAGGGACCATTTTGTTATTTATTGTTTAGTATGAGAGATATTAATCATTCCCAGATTAGAAATATCTGTCTCTCACACAATAGAAGGATTTAAATGATACTATAAATCATTCACGCAGATTTCAACTAGGTTTATCATCATAATATTAGTCAAAAAGGCAAAATTAAAATATTAAAAAATATCTTTTTATTGGCACTATATACTTTGGAAATTCTTCTCTCACACTTTATCCCTCCAAAAGTAGGGTGAGATATAGTTATTTCTAATTCAACTCTGAAGATATTTATCAATAGTGGTCAGAATTTTGATTTAAATAAAAATGTTTTTAATTTTCAGTCTTTTATATAGTAGGAAGACTTTTCATTGTAAGTTAGCCACTGTGATTCCTTAATTTTTAAAAGTCCAAATAGAATGAGTTTTGAAATGGAGATACTATAGCATGATATTTAGGGCATATGATTTGAAAGATACCAAGAAAGCCTCAAATATCCATCTGTCCTTACCCAAATGATCTCTCCTAATCTGTTAACCTTTTTTTCATTTATTTTTTTAATTTTTTTCCATTTATTTTTTATTTGTATATATGCAATTTCGCTATATTAATATATTGCGGTGAAGTCAGGGCCTTCACTGCGTCCATCACTGAAACAACACTCACTGTACCCACCAGGTAACCTCTCATCACCCACCCTCCTCCCACCCTGCAACCCTCCTAGTCTCCACTGTCTATCATTACACATTCTACTTCCATGTGTAAACATTATTTAGCTCCCACTCTTAAGTGAAAACATGCCATATTTGCCTTTCTGTGTCTGAGTTATTTCACTTAAGATAATGGCCTCCAGTTCCATTCACGTTGCTGCAAAAGACATGATTTCATTCTTTTTATGGCTGAATAGTATTCCATTGTGTATATATAGCACATTTTCTTTATCCAATCTTCTGTCGATGAACACTTAGGTTGATTTTATATCTTTGCTGTTGTGAATAGTCCTGTTATAAACATACAAGTGTAGGTATCTTTTTGATATACTGATTTCTTTTCTTTTCTATACCCAGTAGTAGAATTGCTGAATCATATGGTAGTTCTATTTTTAGTTCTTTGAGAAATCTCCATACTGTTTTCCATCGAGATTGCATTAATTTACATTCCCAAGAACATTGTATGAGTTCCCTTTTCTCTGCATACTCATCAACATCTATTATTTTTTCTCTTTTTAGTAATAGTCATTCTGATTGGTATAAGATGATATCTCATTGTGGTTTTACTTTGCATTTCTCTGATGACTAGTTGTGTTGAACTTATTTTCATATTTTTGTTGGTCATTTGTTTGTCTTCTTTTGAAAAATGTCTATCAGTGTCCTTAGCACACTTTTTAATGGTGTTATCTGGGTTTTTGTTGTTGTTGTTGCTAAGTTGTTTGCATTCCTTGTAAATCCTAGATATTAGATGCATAGTTTGCAAATATTTTCTCCCATTCTGCAAGTTGTCTGTTTGCTCTGTTGATATTCCTTTGGCTGTGCAAAAGCTTTGTAGTCAAGTCCCACTTGTCTATTTTTGTTTTTGTTGCCTTTTATTGTCAAGAATTCATTGCTTTCCATTAAGTATTGTGCTCCACCCATACCCATAGTCTTTTCCATATTTAAAAATATCTAAGAGGGCCTAACATTACAGCTCATTAATGGAAGCTTACAAGATTCAACCAGTCATTTGACAAGGCAAGACAATTTGCTTTTAACCCTGCATTAATTTAATCATTTGAAAACACTGCCTAGAGCCCCAAGTGAGAGCAACGATGCCAAACAGATACTATGCCTGATCCACAGTATCCAGCATGGACACAGGACAAGAGAGTGGTGAAGCACTTGTTGACGTTGCCATCCCTGTCCAGCACACTCATCTGGCAGATGAGAAAACCTTAGTCCAGACTGATAATGGTTTACCCAATGCCATTCAGCCAATCTAGAGGTGAGACAAAGAAATTAAAAGCAAAGAATATCCATCCCCTCAAGCTATATGTACAGTGTTCTTCTTCTTTTAATATGTTCATTTACATCACAATTTGACTTCATTTTATCAGACCACTTTTTACTGTGACCATGTAACACTAAATAGTAAAATGGAGAGAGGGGGAAAAATGTAAAATCTCTGAAGTTTTGGTCAAAATTGTTTTTTCTAGAGTTCGTTGGCCCAATCTCTTAATAACATATTTTATGTTAAGAAAGAAGACAATGAAACCTGAAAACACTAAAAACATGGAGACAGATATATAAACTACCGGTTCCTACAGAACTTCATATCCTAAACTGATGGAGCAATTTGTATAAGCAATTTAAGTAAATATAGAGAAACTTCCTTATGGAATTTTTCAGTCAATTGATCTATGTGATAAGCCAGAAAATAAGTGAGAAATACTGCTTGCCTCTGCTGTGTTGTCAACAATGAAACATATGGGAGGAAAGTATTATGAGCAAAAGAATGGGAAACTCTGTGTCTGTGTTTCATAAAATGGCTTGTTATCGATGTACACATAAAGGGCTCATACCTAATTTCTGTGCATGATTAGGTACATTAGCTGATTTTGCAAGATAGGCTGCTATGTCTCATAAATGAGAATCAATTTACTTGTCTTATTTATTTAACAATAGCAATATACTTAATCATCCAAAGGCCTGACTCAGAGTTTTATAAGTGGCACACATTTATTCCAGCTTAGAAAATCAAAAGTCCCCAGTTTTCAAACAGTGTTTGATTTGCCTCCAAGAACCATTCCTAATACTTGCTAGAAAGAAAAACTGGTCCCTGTGGAGATATTTGATTTATGTATTATTCCATCTCTTCCTAATCTGTACCAACCCAGAGTAATAAATGACACAGGAAGAGTCCCCTTTAAATCTCTTTCTAGAGGAGATGCCACTTGCTTTGCATGCCTGAGCTGGGCTCCAGGATGGTACAAATGTTGGTGGGTCACCCCAGTGCAGGTGTCACGATTAACTACCTGAAGGGAGTCTCCATAAGGACAAAAATGGGTTGACCGGAAAGAAAAAAAAACAAATTCTCATATGCAATATGCCACATACAAATCTTATAGCATTTAAACATAGACATAGCAACTATAGCAACATGCTCAATACAAATATTTTTTAATCTGATATATTAGATGAAGAACAAATTACAAATAATATTATATAGATTGATAGAACAGAAAGCATATGGATTTGATAGTAAAATGTGAGTTTGAATCCAAGTTCAGTCACTAATTAGCTGTGTGAGTGTAGGGATATTGCTCTACTTCCAGGAGATGGTTTTGCCTCTGTAGTACCTACCATGCTAAGTTGTCATAAGTGCAGAAATAGTAGGTGTGAAATGGGTAGCTCCTAATAAGTGTTAAACCATTCATTTGCACATTATTGTTAACATTATGATTGCGGTGTGATGCTGGTATTTGTGGCCCTATCTAAATGACAGGGGAAGGTCTATATTGGTCTTAATAGGAGAGAATCTTTTTATTCTTTTCTTGTCCTGCTCCATGCCTTCTTTGGTTGAATGATCCTTTCTTAATCTTGCTGTGACACTGTTTGGAGTTTAGCCTTTACAGTGAAGCAATGTTTGACTTCAATTTTACAATTGCATGTCTATCTAATTTCAAAAGTTTTAGCCACAGGCAACTTTTCAAATAAAATCATAGTGATGCAAAACAGACAAAAATAGAAGTGTTCTTCTGGAAGTCTCCTCAACCCTTCAGAGATCTGTAAGACACAGCCAGAATCCCTAGTACTTTTTTAAGAGTGTCCAGTGGTTCTCAACCAAAGTGGTAGTGACCCTCAGGGTGCATTTGGAAATAATGTGTGTGCCATAAGGGTTGTCACAATGTGGGAAGGGTCACTGCTGGCATTTAGCGGGAGAGGAATGGGAAGCTAAATGGGAAAAAAAAAGTCTTCTTGCAATGAAGACACTCCCTCACCTAGACAGCTACCACTCTCCAAATGCCATTAGTGCCCTTACTGAAAAAGCAAAGAGCTCTGTATGTTCCCTCTTTTTCTTACACCAGTCTGTGTGTGAGGTGAATAAGTCACTCTTGCAATGCCTTCTATGCAACCCTCCGCTCTGCTCTGCTTTAGTGTGAGAGATGTTGTATACCTCACTGGCTTTTGCATGGAACAGAAGACTATCTTCTAGGATAGACAACACTCCTGTAGCCTCAAAATTGTGAAAACCATAGCAAGACCAAACAGAAGTCTAGGGCTGAGACAAATGATGTGTCTTTCCCAAGGTCACACACCTAACACGAGGGAACTGGATCTATTGGACTCCAAAGCCCATTTTACACAGTCCAACAAACTGTTTGGCAAGCAAGTGACATTAATCTCTGTGTTAGCAACAAATGCTCCATACTAAGCACTGTGCAAAGTCCAAAACAAAATTAAGGCACAGTCTCTGCATGATAACAGCCACAAACAATATGTAAACAAAAGAGCATGGCTGTGTTCCAATAAAACTTTATGTACAATAACAGATGGCAGACTAGATTTGACCTGCAAGCTACACTTTGCCAATCCCTGGATTAGACTATAGATTTGGTTATAAACCTCTTGGCCTGGTCTTCAAAACCATTCCAAATGGACTAAAATCTACCTTTTCAATCTCTGTACTTCTCAACAGGTAAAGGACAATAAGGACAGAACTCCACTTGCATAAAGCATTGGAGGCAAAATGGGAAGATCATGTCTCAGGTAGAGAGAAATCATCAGCCTAGAGCAGAGGAGTCTGTTGAAGAATAGGGAGAGTCTGAAAACATAGATTTGAATCCAATGGCACATTGTCTTGTGAGCCAGATTAGGAAGGAGATTTATACCTAAATGTATAGGCAATGAAGACACTTAGGCATTTAAGCAGGGAAAAGAGATATTTTTATAAGATCAATATTTTTTAGATCAAGATTTTTCTTTCAGCCAGGCGTGGTGGCTCACACCTGTAATCCTAGCACTCTGGGAGGCCGAGGCGGGCGGATCGCTCAAGGTCAGGAGTTCGAAACCAGCCTGAGCGAGACCCCGTCTCTACTAAAAATAGAAAAAAATTAATTGACCAACTAAAAATATATACAGAAGAAATTAGCCAGGCATGGTGGCGCATGCCCGTAGTCCCAGCTACTCGGGAGGCTGAGGCAGTAGGATCGCTTAAGCCCAGGAGATTGAGGTTGCTGTGAGCTAGGCTGACGCCACGGCACTCACTCTAGCCTGGGCAACAAAGTGAGACTCTGTCTCAAAAAAAAAAGAAAAAGATTTTTCTTTAAACCTCTTACAGGTCAGTAGTATTTGCTATATTTGTGGTAGACATGGATTCGTGCCACCCAGGTCCTTCTTCATGGAGGACTTGCTGTCCCCATAAGGAGTGCAGTCGGCAGCAAACCTTTAGCTATCAGCTCCTTCAGGGTCTGCCTCTACTTCAGAGAAATACCCCACCCAAGGTGAGGACCTTCCTGGGCAGCCCACACCTGATGACCGAGTGACGCAGGGGTGCAAAGGCCCACCATGGCCTGTTGAGGGACACTCTGATGGGCAATATTTGTTCCAAAGCTCACCTCCAGATAGTCCAAGGCTTTGTAGGGCCTACATCTCAGTTTAACCTTAATACATACCCCAAACTCTGTCTCCATGTTTACTGCCAAGAAGTCAAGCTATGAAAATATTATTTTAATAAAAAATTAATCTGAAAATATTAAATAATAATGTGCCATGCCCTGAAGTAAAGAGTGAAAAAAACACTTTTAAAGAAAGTTTCACATAGGCTTTTACACTAACACATTAGGTATAAAATCTTCAAATTATCTTAATTTACATAATGAAAGATTTGTATTTGTGATTTTTTTTAAGAAAACAAGTAAAGTAAAAACAGAGGCCGGAGCAAAAGTAGAGAAGAGGAGGAAAGAATATGGGAGGATAATCAGAAGCATAACAATATTTTCCTGAAATATGAAAAGTATGGGTTAATTAGGCAAAAAAAAATCACTGACCATGCTGAGTATCCAAAATGCAGGGAAAATAAACATTCCAGGAAAGAAGTTATGTTTTGGTCTTTCTTTAAATAGAAACCACTGTGTTCTACATTGTTTGATATACTTAAATTATGAACTTCCTACTAGCTTAATTCACAGGGTAATGGTGAAAGATGCTTTCTTTGTTCTAAAAGATATATAGATTAGACCCAAAGCAACAAATATTTTATTCCCTATAGCAAGATATTCTTCAAATTTTTTATTTGTAAAAATAAGTCACAAAGTTTGGGATTACCATGGCTCCAAAGACCTTAGTTTATCCTAATCTCACCCAATCAGATCAAGGATTAAAGTGGATGAAAGGAGGAGGGTATAGAGTGCAGCAAGTTAAACCAGGCCATCTGGCTTTATTCTCGAGTCGACCTCAGATGAGTGTGTGATCTTGACTAAGTTACTTCCTCTCTTTGAATGTCCGTTTTTTTCATCTGCAAAATTAAGGGTTGAACCAGATGCTGCTTCTTCCCCCTTCTCTCTTTAAGTTTTGATGTTTCTAAAATTTTGAAACAGTGGGTGGACAAATAAGCAAAAGAGAGAGAAAAATGCCATGTATATAGGATTCAGGCTAAATGCTTGTAGAGTGGTGGTTTCAGCTGGAAGCCACAAGGTTCTGCAGCCCATCCTGAGCACCAAGGTGCTCTGGCGCGAGAAGCCCCACCCCCGGAATGCACCCAGAGTGAAGGAGATGGCTCATCTCCCTAACCAGCTCTTCTCGGCCTCCTGTGACCATGTTCTCCTTTGCAGAGGGAGCATAATGGAAAACACACAGCCCTTTTAATAAGATTGATCTGGGCACAAGTCATACTTTTAGCAAAAACTGTAAGTTCCTTTGAATACATAACATAGGTTCTGTGAGTTTCTTTACCTTTCTGGTAAAAGGAAGATGACAGTATGAATTATATATCAATAAAGCTAATATATATATATAAAGATGGCACTGCCTTCCTTAAAAGGTCACTGTGAAGAGTAGTCATGATAAGTGCAGCACAGGAAGTGCCCAAGAAATCAGCAGCTGCTGATTCTCCCCTTAGCAGGGGCTTGATAAGGAGTTCTCGATTCTCTTTCACTGGCATTTGTTTCTTTAGTATTCTCAGCAGAATCAATGAGTCTAGAAAGCAAATAATAAAGCTAGAGAGATTTCTAAGAATGTACCCACAGAGCACATAAAACCATAAAAGTATCTTAAAGTATCTTTTCTTTTCCTCTCATGCCTCAGCTGAGTGGGGAAATAAATGAATCTTCAGTAAAAGTTCCTGGCATCAGATGATATTTTTAAGAATTGTATTATGTTTCCAAATGTCTGTATAAGTTAATTATCTTCATGAATATTGGTAATTATTTGGAAAGAGTGCTCCTAAATCTACTCATACCCGCATTGAGGACTCAATTAGGAGTCTATTTGCACTCAAAGCAGATGTGAAATAAGTTATCTGCTGTAGGTGTACCATAATCTTTTTACAGGGAAATGGGGCAGTTGGGGATGAGGGAGGTGCAGGTTTGTTAGTGAAAGGCTTTGAGGTCTTTTAAAAATCATAGATTATCAGACTTAGAGGAACATTTTGAGAAACAGTAATTTAGCATACTCCTCATATTCATTTGGAGTAACTGGGGCACAGAGAAGTTTAAACGATTTTCCCAAAACTACAGCTTTCACACTAAAATTGACACGATCTAACTTCCAAATTAATATCCTTTCCACACACTACCCTGATTCATCATGACAAAATAAGGTACAAAAAATTATTGACACATATTTCATATTGTTGGGCCACATTCAGATCTAGGTGTTTAATCTTATCTTGAGATTTCTTGTATATTTCCTTTTCGTCTCACCTAGATGATAAAGAAAATGAGAATAGGCCAGAAAACACAGGCATGCCCTAAAGAACCCTACGGTATCACAGGAAGAACATGAGCTTTGGCTCCAGAAAGATGTGGATTTAAATGACAGCTTTGTATATAAATCTGGGCTAGTTACTCAACTACTAGTGGGCCTCAATTCCCTGTGGTTCCAATAAAACAGAGAGAAGGCCTGTGGAGGGCTTAACAAGGGAGCAGCGAGTGCACAGGTAAAGATCCTGGCACGTTGCAGGTGTTCGATAAATGCTACCTGTAACCTCTGAAGCCCATCCGTGGCTCAGTCATTAGGTTCACCAGTGAGAGTATCACATTGAGAAAAGGTTTGGGCTCAGGTCTAACTGCCACCAGCTACCATAGATACCAAACCTTGGCCTTGTTCTGGCCTTGCCAAGGCCTTGGCTCTGGTCTGCAAATGGGAGTTAGGTTCTACTATCTCCAGCAGGCTGTGAACTGCTTTGAGCATACTTTTGTTTTTCCAGAGGCTCACAAGAGACTCAAATTAAGCTATGTGCTTTGAAAGGAGAAGAAAGCTGTAGAAGAGTCCAAAGTGGGGGAGACCTTTCTGTCTTCTCTCTCCTGTCTGTGTCTCTGGAAGGCATTCTCCTAACAACTCTGAAGACCCCTGCTCCAAGGTGTCAGGAAATTTTACTGTTTTTGCATTGCTCTATATCCAACACCCACACCCACACAGTACTCCACAGCCCTCACATGTTCAATTTTATATAAAAATGTCACATTTTCTCAAGAAAACAAAGTTCATGCTCTCAGAAAATAAATGCACCTTACTTGTTTACTCTTTTCCTCCTCCATTCCCAAACTCCACATTGCACGCTTTGGTTTGATCTGAAAAAGCTGTTCTCATCTGCTCCTCCCCCAAATCCCCCTATCTTCATTCAAAATAGAGTGTGACATTACTAGCCAAAAAGACATCTGCCATCTGGTGAAGTCCTATTTTTACTTCCAAGGAAACCAAAATATTACTAACCTTAAAATAGTAACACCTTTTTTTTCCTCCTGATACTCTTTTGCAAATTCCTCCAAAATATGTTTGTCAGAAAATGTCTCCAGGGTATAAGAGACTAAGAGACAATCATTCAACCACATATGTCAGTGGACACTCCTGAGATTTAATTATCACCCAAGTGTGTAAATAAAATAAAGGCCCCAAACATGCATTTGGAGATTCTGAGAATAAATGACAATCACAACTTCTAGATTTACATAGATTGGGCTTTCTGTCTTCAATGCTACCAGTAGAAAGCCTGAACATTGAAACTTTTAGCTGTTTTTTGCTTTTCAAGAAATTTGAAAATTTATACCTTGAAAACTTAAAGGTTTTCCCATCCAAAAAGGTGTAATTTGTTTTTATGAAGAAGGATTTTAGTTCTCCAAAAGAACCAGGAAATGTGCCTGTCCAGATGAACCCATCGGCTGAAAAACTGCATCTTCAGTTCCTTCATCATCATCATCATCACCACCACTTATCAGGAATTTACTAGGTATCTAAAATTGTACTAAGAGTCTAAAGTAACTCATTTAATTTTAACACTAACCCTGAAAGGGGGATAATGTCAATCGTATTTCATAAATGAGGAAACTTAGGCACAGAGGGGCTCATTTCCCCAGACCTGAAGGTAGAAAATAACAGAGCCATAATTCAGATTCACGTGAGCCTGCTTCCGAAGCTCATGCTCCCGCCACTACCAATCGATCCCTTGCTGAGCTCTGATGTCTGTGACTGTTTGATAAATTATATCTTCTACACTCTGAAGGATTCGGCTACAAATTAAAATATCTATAACTCCTTTGTTAATAAAAGGAAGTAAAAAATCTGGGACACTAGCCGGGCGCGGTGGCTCACGCCTGTAATCCTAGCACTCTGGAAGGCTGAGGCGG
>VBSM01000272.1:33199601-33210328 GCA_008086735.1 Cheirogaleus medius
ATTGGTACTGACTGATTAAAACTATGGTGCTCAAATGGTGGTAGGGTTCACTAGAGAGTTTAAGATTTTAAAAAATTAACTATTACATGATTTTTTTTTTTAATTTCAGAATATTACAGGGGTACAAATGTTTTAGTTACATGGATTGCTTTTGTACTGCTTGCTTCTCTGCTTGAGAAATAAGTCCATCACCTAGACTATGTACCCGTTAGGTATGATTTCACCCATCTCCTCCTCTCCCCTCCCACCTGCATGATTTCCATTGAGTTTGACTTCCATCTGTGCACATGAGTACTGATCAATTAGTTCCAATTTTACAGTGAGTACATGTAGTGTTTGTTTTTCCATTCTTGCAATACTTCACTTAGGAAGCTATCTCTAATTCCAACCAGATTGTTGCAAAAGATATTAATTCATTTTTTATGGCTGAGTAGTACTCCCTGGTATACATATACCACATTTTATTAATCCACTCATGAATTGATGGGCACTTGTGTTGATTCCACATCTTTGTAATTGTGAATTATGCTGCAATGAACATTCAAGTACAAGTGTCTTTTTGAAAAAATAACTTTTTTCCCTTCTGGGTAAATACCAAGTGGTGAGATTGCTGGATCAAATGGCAGGTCTACTTTTAGTTCTTTCAGGAATCTCCGTAATATTTTCCATAGAGGTTGCACTAGTTTGCAGTCCCACCCACCAACAGTGTGTAAGTGTTCCTTTTTCTCTGCATCCATGCCAGCATCTATTGTTTTGGGACTTTTTAATAAAAGCCATTCTCACTGGAGTTAGATGATATCTCATTGTGGTTTTGATTTGCATTTCCCTGATGTTTAGAGATGTTGAGCATTTTTTCATATGTTTATTGGCCATTAGCCTATCTTCTTTTGGAAAGCTTCTGTTCATGTCTTTTGCTCACTTTTTAATGGGGTTGTTTGATATTTTCTTGCTGATTTGCTTGAGTTCTTTGTAGATTCTGGTTATTAGCCCTTTATCAGATATATAGCATGTGAACATGTTCTCCTATTCTGTAGGTTGTTTATTTGCTCTGTTGTTTCCTTGGCTGTGCAGAAGCTTTTTAATTTAATCAAGTCCCATTTATTTATTTTTGTGTTGCTGTGATTGCCCTTGGGGTCTTCTTCATAAATTATTTGCCTAGGCTGATATCTATATAAGTTTTTCCAACATTTTCTAGTAGAATTCTCATGGGATCATGTCTTTGATTTAAGTCTTCTATCCATCTTGAATTAATTTTTTGTGAGTGGTGAGAGATACAGATCCTGTTTCAATCTTCTGCATGTGGTTATCCAATTTTCCCAGCACCATTTATTGAATAGTGTTCTTTTCCCCACTGTATATTGCCGTCTGGGTTCTCTATTCTGTCCATTGGTCTGTGTCTCTATTTTTTGCAACTACTATGCTGTTCTGGTTACTATAGCCTTGTAGTATAGCTTAAAATCTGGTAAAGTAATGACTCCATATTTGTTCCTTTTGCTCAAGGCTGCTTTGGCTATTTGGGCTCTTGTCTGGTTCCAAACAAAGCATAGAATTATTTTTTCTAGATTTGTGAAAAATGACGTTGGCATTTTGATGGGGATTGCACTGAATCTATAAATCACTTTGGGTAGTATGGACATTGTAACAATGTTGATTCTGTCAATCCATGAGCATGATTTGTTTTTCCATTTGTTTACATCATCTGCAATTTGCTTCCTCAGTGATTTGTAGTTCTCTTCTGAAACTCAGTTCTTGGAGGGGAGCCTTCTCCAACTGTCAGGGGCTGGAGATTTCCTGCTGCTGATGTTTGCTAATACCCCAGTCAGCCTGCTTAGGAACATGCTGACAACATTAAGGACAATCTGAATCTATTTGTGGGAAGATAAATATTAAAAATGAGCTGAAGGAAAGGATGGAGGGATTTATTTTTAAGCATATGTCATTAGGCAAACAAACAATGCCATTTTCTGTTGTTTCGTTTGTTTCTTAATCAAAAATGGTGGTGGATGGAAGGCATCACATCTCAGAGATCAGCAACTTCAGAGTCAGGATCAGACCATTAAAATCCTTGATGAGCAGCAAATGCTTCACTCAAAGGACAGAAACAGAACATTTGTAGACATTGCTATGGTAAAGATTTTTTTTTTTTTGCTTCCCTTTCATCAAACTTACCATGAGAAAAGAGACTTACAGAATCAAAAAGACACATTTGTGCATTGGTGCCTTGAAAATTATGTGTTGTCTTCACATTCTTCTTCACTATTACATGAATGTCTGACAATATGAAAATTTTATCACTTGTTAAACTTTTGGATCATTTCAAGGGAGGAAGCCTCTTACACATTGCTGAAAGTGGACTTGGGCCTTCAGACAGGCCAATTCTGTCTCCATCATGGCCCCTCCAACAAACCAAAGAATAGAAAACACTGGAGCCTAAGCATGAGGTAATAAAAGATCTTGAAGTTGAAAGGGACTTAATCTAGTTCACCCCCCATAAGTGAAGGGAAGAGAGACTATGCCTCATTGTTACTGGCAAGGACTTCTTCCTCACAGCTCACTGAAACTCTTAACATTCCACTTAAAATATAATTCCCCACTTGTGTGGTATACTATGGAATGCTGAAAGTTGTAGTCTACTTTTTCTGCTTAAATATCAGATTTTTTAAAACCTATTCACATAGATCCTGTATTTATATACTCACCTTCCTTCATTTCTTCATTTAATCATTCCACAAATAATTATAGAGCACCCACCATGTGCCAGAGACCCTTTAGGTAATGAGAATACAAAGATGAATAAGATTTGATCTGTACTTTCCAAAAGCTCACATTCAGTGTGATTAATGAGCCTTTAACTAGGGAATGTACAAGATGTAGCGGAGGCAAGCACAAAGGATGTAACTCTACCCAGGAAGGTCAAAAAGGGCTTTGCATAGGAGTGAGGCTTTAGCTGAGAGCTGAGGGACAAAGAGCCACTCACCAGGCAGACAAAGGGGAAGGGGCTGCCCAGGAACAGTGAGTTTAGACAAGACACGTGGTACAATGGTCTCCATGCCCAGTACCCTTATGGGTAGTAAACTTATGGAATTGCTGACTCAAGAGATGATATAGGCTGAAAATTAGGATGTCTTTAAAATATTTTGAAACTTTCTAAGCAAGTGAAAAATAATAGCTTACTAAAGAGAATTAAGATAGCTATCTAAACCCTTCACTTTTTAGACAACTATCCTCTCCCATAATGCATCCTTTATGGCTCCTATCAGAAAGAGAAAAGCCAGCTCCACCCTATGCAAAAGAAATGAGAGTGTGTTCTAAATAAAGACACACAGGTATTTAATCAGAGACAGAATCCAAAGCTGAGAGCACCACACGGCTCTCCAAACTACTAATCCATATGTGGCCTGTCGAGTTCTCCCCCTAAGAGGAGCCCTACCTTTGGGTTTTGCTATGTGCCACGCTCCTGCCGTGCCCTGCAGCACTCAGCTGGCTTTTCTAACTGCAGTGCTGCATTGCTGACTCACAAGCAATCTGACAACTACCCAGAACCTCACTTTCTCTCTCTGCTTCCTCATGCATAGCCAGCTCTTTTCCCCCATAAATATAAGCACATTGGAGACTTCTCCCCATCCTGTGTCTACCTCTGCTTCTAGTTAGACACAACTTCGCTGTATCTATTTCTAATCTCTTTCCTAAATCACCAATGTCACATTGAATTCTGAATCTACCTTTTCTCAATGTAACAGAACCCAGTTTATACAACCTTGCCATTGATATACTTATATAACTTAATAATCTTTATTGAACTCTGCTGTGTCATTGATTAAAATGTGACTTACCCTGGTTTCAAGACTTCTTTCTCCTGAACTTCACTTAATCTACCACTTATTTTCAAGGACCATTCTCAGATTATGTTTCTAAACAGATATTAGACACATACCTGGAAGCTATATGTGTTCTTAGCCATATTTTCATTATGACTGATAGTGTACTACAAAGACCAATTTAGAAACATTACCAAGGTTAAGGGAAATGACATCTATAAGAACAAAAACTGTCCTCTTGCCCTAATGTGGTTAGGTTTTTCTGACAGGGCTTAATCTTGACAAGCAATAACCATAAAGCTAACTAGCCTTTGTAGTCTTTAGAATGTCCCAAAGGAATTACACATAACTGAACCTAATGACAAGTCTGTGAGGTGTTGTGAGTTTCATCTGATAGATGAGAAAACTGAAGAACACAAGTGTTTGCCCTGATTCACATACAAATAAATGGCCTAACTCGGACTTGAAAGCAAATATTCCTAAGTCAAATCTTGTATCCACTCTAGGGTTCTGGGAAAATGAATTTTATAATAGTTTCCTCTGTTAAAAAGTTAGAGTTACAGTCCTGTAGTTTTCCATTTAATCTCTAGGCATGTTCCAATTCTTCTATTAATTCTTATTAATTAAGCTAATATCCCATCAACAACAGCAGGCAACTATTTTAGTGTCATGAAATGTAAGTTAGCACAGCTTTTCAGACAAGAAACACAATCAGAGAACAGTGCTTGAAAATAAATGCTAGCCTAGGGAGGTAACAAGTGAAGTTCAGTGGAATGAAGTCTTGCCACCAGGGTAAGTAACATTTGAAACAATGACATCTCAAAGAACTCAATCAGGGAGTCTGTAACATTTTTACAAATCTTTTTGTGGCTCCTCATGACTACATTTTTGTTTCTGCCCTTCAGTTTGCTATCTGTCCTTTTCCAAAGAACTGTTCTGTATGTTTTATTATGTTCAGTTTTTAGCATATTGGTTCTAAAACACCAAGTAACTATAATTGAAAAAAAGCAATAAGAAGATGAGATCAAAGTATATGGAATTTTTTAAAGCATTATAATAGACCTTGAATTTTTTTAAGATAAAAGAAACAAATTAGCCCCCAGTGCAGTTAATTGGTATAAATGTAATTTAATGTCATAGACCAAAAAAAGAAGAAAAAAAGCTTGTCCTATGTGATGAAGAAAGCAGCTTAGGGAACTGATAAAGGCCCTGTGTATCAAATTTTCCAGAATATAGGTGGATAATTTAGTCTCTAATATGCTTTTGATTACCCTAAAGAAAGAACAGTGGTAGTAACTATTGGAAGGCTTTGGAGAAATTAGCAAAGATAAAGAGGGTAGTGATTGTAGGACTCCCAAGTGAAAGTAATATGTGAGGGTTTCTAAGTCATTGTGGGCTCTGTCAGAGAGATAGTATTTGATCGGTAATCCACTACTTAAAAAATGGAATACCAGCAGGTATCAAATGAATCTCAGCAGAATAGGTAGAGGGAGGGAAAGCTGAAACAACTTCCCAGTACCCACATGGGTCTATGTGGAGCAAAGTGAATTCTATAACCTCATATCATGGAGGGCGAGAGTGGGAAATTCCTTTGGAATTTTTATAGAGAGCCCAATTTGGTCAGATGCCACCTACATATATGAATACAAAAAATCTCAAAAAGTTTTAGAATAAAACTAAAAAGGCAGTCTGCAATCGGTTTTGCAAACTGATGTTCCAATTATCTAGATGTTTTTCATTTTTTTGTAACCTGCCATATTTCTATCTTGGAGGGATTACTTGGTTAGGCCCAGAAGGCAAATCACTTTCATTATCTTTTTTAGAGCACTTTATATACTTTATGTGACAAATTATTTTTAAGTGGTATTTAAGTGTACTAAATTAAATATATCATCTGACCCATGTGTGTACAGTGAATATGTCAAGATGAGAAAAAGAAATTTCAGCAGCTTTCTACTACACAGTGATCTTCATTTTTTCAAATGCCCTCTTATTTGGTTCTTACAACACTCCTATGAGGTGGGGATACATATTAGTATTCCCATATTAAAGATGAGAAAGTAGAATGTACATGACATTTCCAAGGTGACGTTTCAAAATTGCAGTATACAAAGTTCAAAAATAGGAGCCATGATATTGAAATTCACATTTTCCAACTATAAATTCAGTACTCTTGTCTCTAAACCAGGCTTTTAAGAGAAGTATTGTAGGAAATTGTTTACTGGGATCATTCCCTAGCACTAGCACAGCTCTCTTGCATTCTTTAAGGACCCACCAGCATGGATATAAGGAGTTTAAACGATGGTAGCTGGTCAGTCAGTCTATATGTCTTTACTGAGCATCTGCTAATTTCTAAGCACTTGCTAATTGTGCTAATAAATGAGGTTATGGGCCGGGCACGGTGGCTCACGCCTGTAATCCTAGCGCTCTGGGAGGCCAATGCAGGCAGATCGTTTGAGATCAAGAGTTTGAGATCAGCCTGAGCAAGAGCGAGACCCTGTCTCTACTAAAAATAGAAAGAAATTAATTGGCCAACTAAAAATATATAGAAAAAATTAGCTGGGCATGGTGGCGCATGCCTGTAGTCCCAGCTACTCGGGAGGTTGAGGCAGAAGGATTGCTTTAGCCCAGGAGTTTGAGGTTGCTGTGAACTCGGCTGACGCCATGGCACTCTAGCCCGGGCAACAGAGTGAGACTCTATCTCAAAAAAAAAAACAAAAAAAAAACCCCGAGGTTATGGAATTAAAAAGACATACTCAACCCAATTTCACCCCTCAGTAAAACAGATACAAACAATTGTAATAAAAAATAAAATACTGACATGAGTAGAGGAGGAAATCCTAACTTATTCTGAATGGGGCTGGACAAGACTTCCCAGAGAATATGGTACTTTAAATGAGTTTGAAGGTATTTGAGCATGGTCTTGATTTCCATATGATACATTTTACATACCCAAATAAACAGGGCAATTGAGTATAAATTATATAGATTATTAAAAATTTTACAAATTGACCGGAATTAGGAGAAAGCAATTAAATAAAGCTAGTAATTGCAAAGCATATTAGCTATTCTTCATTCCCCTTGGAGAAGTAGCATGTGGAACAGATGTTTTGAGAAACAGTCAGTCAGACCCTCAACAATTTGATAACTAATGACCAGGCAAATGAAGGGGATGACAGAGTCATGTTTACAAGAGAACAAGAAAATCCTGCACACCTGGACTATGTAACGATGGCAGATGGCAGAAGCTAGAGTAGAAGACAGAAAAAAATAATAATATTGCAAGAAGTAGCAAATTCTAGCAGCTGCAGAATCCTGCTCACCTACTGAACTCTTCTGAATCTGTTCAGGAGAAATTTCCCTTTAGTCTTGAGAATTGTAGTTGAAGTACTAAAGGTGCATACTCTACAAGCAATGGCTGCCAAAAGTGTCCAATGAGTCATCAGCCAATGAAAGCATTTCAGCAAAACACTAGAGAATTTGTCTGAAACGCCATCTACAAGGTGAAAGCTTCTTCTGGGTCACTTAACAAAGCTTCTGAAACACCTCCTCTGCCCCTACCCTCACCCCATGCTGTCAGGACACAATGGCAAGAACAAAGGAATGAACAAGTAATCTAGCAGATATGGATGCAATTGCCAGTTCATGAAACAGACTGCAAATAAAATCCATTAACAGCACCATTTGTTATGTATGTATGTGGGTCATAAAACAGAAGAATTCATCCATATGTGAAGAGACAGGTTTTGTCATTAGCATGACTGGGCCTTTCAGCAGGAAATCACCACCATCACTGTTACCAACAGAAGCTGTAGTATTCATGAATTGTGCATCTCTTCATACATTGATTCAGATAACTTTTATTGCACATGTTCTATGCATCAGGCACAGTGCTAGTTACTGGGTGTACAAAGGAAAACAGGACCCCATTTCTGTGCTCAAGCAGCATTTCTTAGGAGCAAGATTAGAAAAACATTTGGGCATCTATAGGAGGGCAGGAGCCAGGTCTTAAAAATGAGAAAGCTGCAAAAGTTAGGCAGGAGCCACACAAGAATGGCTTTATACATCAGAAGCTTGAACTTTTTTAATAGACCAATAGGGAACCAATAAAGAGTTTTAAGCTGAGGATCTCTAACTAATTTCTTAATTTTAATCAAAATTTCTTTAGAGTTTCACATTTAAGATATTTGCAATTGGATTTTGGTAAAGAGTCTTTATCATATTTAAGGAGCTTTCTCTTTTTCTTGTTTTACTTAGAATTTTATTAGAAATAGATGTTGACTTTTATCAAACGTTTTTTAACATTTTTAATAAAATAATATGGCTTTTTTTGAGTGTGTTAAAGGCTTATACTGATGGATAGATATTAGCATTTCTTGAATAAATCATACCTTGTTACAATATATTATTACTTTGACATGTTGCTGCATTGTATTTCCTAATATTTCACTTATAATCTTTTAATCTATATTTGTCAATGAATGTATTTGTAGTTTTCTTTCTCTCCTTGCCACTGTTTTGTTGCTTTTTTTTTCAGAAATTAACTTTATCCTGGTTTGGAACTAAATTTATTCTGACTATATAAGAATTAAATTGAATGATTTACTCATTTCTTTATGATTTGAATTAGAAATTTATTTAGAATTACTTGTTCTTTAAGGTTTAGGTAAAACTTCAGCTGTGAACACATGTGATTTTAAGCTTTCTATATGACCAGGCATCTAATTACTGGTCCAATTTTTTCTGTGATCAGACTGGTTTAACAAAGTTTTTGTTTTCCTTTGGGGTCAGCTTTAACAATTTATATTTTGCTAGGAACTCATCCATTTAATCTAAGTTTTCCAATTTTTTATTTTCTTATAATTTTTAATTTCTATATTTGCAGTTGTATCTTTCTTCTATATTTGCAAATATATCTTCCTTCTAATTTGTATCATATAGTTTTGCTCACTATGTTTTCTTTAATCACGCTCAGATAGGGTATATCTATTTCATTAGTTTTTAAGGTTTTAGATTTATTTTTTCTTTCATTTTATTATTTCCTACTTTATTATTTTCTGCTTTTATGGTTAATTTCTGCTTCATTTTTAAAAACTGCTTTTCTAATACCTTTAATGCATACGACTTGCTTTACTTTCTTATTTTTTTAATAGATTTGTTTTTTAAGGCTGTACATTTTAAGAATAGTAAGCTATACTATAAAGGGTTTCCCTTTGTAGTTTTTTACATAAGTTATAATTTCTACTTAATTTTCCCTTTCTATAATGATAATTTAGGAGTACAGTTTGGCCGTGTTGTTTTAGTTTCTAAGAAGTAACATTTTTTGGGTCACCTCTATATTATTTATTTCTATCATTAATTATACTTGATAAAAGAACATGGCTCATAAAATCTCAACTTTAAAAATTTTGAAAGAATTAACAAGAAAAAATCAAACAACCCCATCAAGAAATGGGCAATGTAAATGAACAGAAACTTTTCTAAAGAAGACAGAATAATGACCAGCAAACATATAAAAAAATGCTCATCATCGCTAATCATTAGAGAAATGCAAATCAAAACCACAATGAGATATCACCTAACCCCAGTGATATTGGCCTGTATCAAGAAATCCCAAAACAACAAATGCTGGCGAGGATGTGGAGAGACAAGAACACTCTTACACTGCTGGTGGGACTGCAAATTAGTGCAACCTTTGTGGAAAAGAATTTGGAGATATCTCAAAGAGCTAAAAATAGAAATACCATTCTATCCAGCAATAGCACTATTAGGCATCTACCCAAAAGAGCATAAGACATTCTATTATAAAGACATCTGCACCCGAATGTTTATGGCAGCACAATTCACTATTGCAAGGATGTGGAAACAACCCAAGTGCCCGTCAATTCATGAGTGGATTATTAAAAATTTGTTTTGAGCAATAGGAACAACATGAATGTAGGGCCCAGACTTTGCAGTAGTTCTTCGGTTCCACTCTCCCCACAATGGAAATGAAAACATTTCTATTTTAAGAAACTGAAGTAAAAAATGCCAACATCAGTTATCCTCTTCCTTTGCCACCTCTCTCTCTCGTCTTGTTATATGACAATTGGTTTCTACTTCAGTCTCAAAAGCAAAAGAAACAAAAAAGTGAAATAAACCTCTTTATATCAAGGGAGGAATAAAGCATCCTCTTCCCACAACAATGACCACCCTGACAAAAATAGTGTCATACCCCACTGGTGGGACTATGCAAACGGTATAACCCTTCAAGAAAGCAGCTTAGCGATACATATCAAGAGCCTTTAGAATGCTCATACATTTCAGCCCAACAATCCAGATATGGAAAACTATTCTAAATAAATATAATCAGAGATGTAGACAAAGATTTTTGTACAAAAACTTTAGTGAAGCATTATGCTAATGAAACTTTTAAAATTCTGTGTTCAGCAAGGGGTCTGTTTAAACAAATTACAGAAGATGCATATGACAAAATATTATACATTTATTAAAAAGACTTAAAGATTTCAATATAACACAGAAATATGCTATAATGTTAAGAAGAAAATTGATATATAAAACTCTATATGCAATATAATTCTAACTTTTAAATATTAATAGCAGAAGTTATCTCTGGATTGTGGGGCCACAGGAGACTTTTAAAATATTTTCTGTTTACTCCAATTTTTATATTTTCTGTATACTCCAATTTTATCAATAATGAGCATGTATCACTTTTACACTTAGAATTAGAGTTTGAGAGTTTTATTTATTTATATATTTGTTTATTTATTTTTCTATTTTTAAGGAGGAAAATAGTGAATGCAATGAAGCTGCCATTCTATCTAACTCATATCCTTGATGAAAATAACTTTACAGGTTCCATACAAAGTGGAGAATTGTTTTTTCTAGCTCTGTAAAGAATGGTGA
>VBSM01000272.1:33210428-33243214 GCA_008086735.1 Cheirogaleus medius
AAAAAAAAAAAAAAAAAGAAAATAACTTTACAAACACATTTCAATATCTAAATGTTTTTGTTTTTATCCATTTTGCTGATTCTTTTTCTAAGTAAATTATGAAATATTTATTAAGACTTTCCTAAATGCCTAGCATTTAGTAAACCCTTAAAAATTCTCCAACTAGCAAAGACACAATATAGATTTATCTGGATTCTGCCATCATTTTGTAAAGCAGGACGTTTTACAATAAATGTTCACACTTTGCTATTTGTTTTTCAAATGTGTCTTCCCTCACCCTAAGAATCTAGCAACATAAAGTGAGTTAATAAAATGTACACATGAATATAAACACCAACATACATATAAATCTTTGCTCTTTGTACTCAAGCTTGGAGATTCCTGCATTCCACAGATTTTTGTTTTTGTTTGGAAGATAAATGTCTTTTAATTACTTTTAATTAACTTATTATATTGAAAGCAGCAGGTATCGTATCTAATGCAACCAGTAATCATCTTCCCATTGATTGCAATAGATACGCCGAGCCTGGAGTGACACATTTGTTTAGTTCATGTTTCCGGCAAGCATGATGATTGCAGCTAAGCCACAGGAAATAGAAGAATCCAAATGAAATAAAATCCCAGCAACTGTCAATGCTCTATTTTATGTTTTATTTTAAAGCTGATTTATGTTCAATACTCTGACAGACTTCAGCAGGATGGTAATACAGCCCCAGTAAGCTGTCTGCCAAATGCAACGGCTCAGCCCAAAGAATGATGGCTTGGAATAGTGGTTAAACTAGCTATGCCAGTGCTTTCTGATGGGCATCCAGGAGAGAGCTATGGGACACCTCTATCTGTGTTCAGTGAGGGAAAGGGGAAGGTGTTGAGAAGGGTGTTACTACTATTCTGAAAATCCAGATAAATTAATCAACATGTATATTATATTATCATCTGCCTCCCGCCATTTCAACCATACACATAGAGAATGGTAATACACTGCATAAAACCTACAGGTAAGACTAGCTGCCACAAGGTTGGGTGGGAGGGTTCCCTGCAAGCCTTTCTCTCCTAATGGCTATCACAAAGACAGACAGAAAAACAATCAAAGAATCCAAGAAAATGACCCAAATCATGGCCTTACTGAATGGGTTTGTGCCTGCAGCACACAGATCAGGAAGTTCTCTTCAGCTGTTGTTCCTACAGAATTATTCAATGCCAATTCTGTAATTTGAAGAATTATGAATATTTATATCTCACCTTTTTAAAATGTTTACCAATTCTACCGAAAAACATAAATAGCCACAAAAAGTAAAAAAAAAAAGGTGAGTATTTGCCAAATGAAAGGAGAAAAAAATAAGCCAGTAATCTCCATTTTATGTTGTTTTTCCTATAGTTTTTTAATGACTATTTTTTAGAACAGTTATAGGTTCAAGGCAAAATTGAGAGGAAGGTACAGAGGTTTCCCATATACCCCTTCACTGTACTCCTGCCCCCACACATATATAGCCTCCCCCATTATCAACATCCCCCATCAGAGTGGTACATTTGTTAAAGTCAATGAACTTATTGCCACATCATAATCACCCAAAGTCCATAGTTTATATTAGGGCTCACTCTTGGTGCTGTACATTCTATGGTTTTGGATAAATGTATATGACCAATAATTATACATTATTATACAGAGTATTTTCACTGCCCTAATAAGTTTTTGTATTCCATTCACTCATCCTTCCCCCTATCTCCCATGCCTTGGTAACCAAAGGACGATCTTTTTACTGTCTCCACTGTTTCACCTTTTTCAGAATGTCAGAGGGTTGAAATCACCAAATAGCCTTTTTCGAATTGTCTTCTTTCACTACATAATATTCATTTAAGCTTCTTCTATGTCTCTTAATGGCTTGAGAGCTCATTTCTTTTTAGTCTGAATGGACCACAATTTATCCATTCAGCTACTGAAACATATCTTGGTTGCTTCCAAGTTTTAGTAATTATGAATAAAGCTGCTACCAACATTTGTGTGCAGGTTTTTGTGTAGACATGAGTTTTAAACTCCTTTGGATAAATACCAAGGAGCTGATTGCTGGATCCTATGGTAAAATTATGTTTAGCTTTATAAGAAACTGCCAAACTGTCTTCCAAAGTGGCTATACCATTTTGCATTCCCAGCAGTAATGAATAAGAGTTCCTGTTGCTCCAAATCTCTCCAGCATATGATGTTGTCAGTGTTCCGGATTTGGCCATTCTAATGGGTATATAAGTTGAAGTTCATCGTTGTTTTAATTTGCATTTCCCAGATGACATATAATGTGGAACATCTTTTCATATGCTTATTGGCCATCTGTATATCTTCTTTGATGAGGTGTCTGTTAAAATCTTTGGAACATTTTTAATCTAGTTGTTTATTTTCTTATTGTTGAGTTTTAAGAGTTGTTTGTATATTTTGGGTAACAATCCTTTATCCAATATGTCTTTTATAAATATTTTCTTCTAGTCTGTGGCTTTTCTTTTTATTCCCTTTTTTTAAATTAAAAAAAAATCTTCTAGTGCTTGTATTTTTGGATCTCACAAAGTAGATGTTTTAACTAGAAAAAAGTATTAGGAGCTAAGTAAAAAATATCTTGAAATAAAAAGAACATTGAATTATGAGTTAAAAGACATATTTATGTGATCTTAGGGAAATCGTTAAACCTCCCTCATTCTCAATTTCCTTGGATGGAAATGGAACTATTAAAAGTTGCCCTGCCTCCCAATAACTTTATTCTGAGTATCAAATATGATGTGGGTAAATATACTCTATAAATGTAATCTCTCAGAATTTATGATTTTATTAGTAAACATTTTTAAGAAAAAAAAAATCCAGAGGAAAATCTATGAAAAGTGATGCAGACCAAGCACTTCATTCTCTCTCAGAAATGTGATACTGCTTTAATGTTAGGTTTTCTTCAACTGTTGTCTTTTAATTACTTTCTAGGGATAAACATTTGAGTTTATAGTAGAGAATTGCCTTTTTTATGCACCTGAAATGGAACTGAAGATCACTTCAGAGTGAGTCAGCTTTAGCATTCACAGGAATATAACAGGAAGGAAGCAGTTTCTAAACTAACTTTCCTGTTGTTCCTAGAAAATAGTCACAATAAGACAAAAGCAGTTATTCGATGTATTATTCAGAGGATAAATTATATGCTCCAAAATATAATTAGCACTTGTATCTGTAACAGATAGCTACATTTTCTGGTTATGTATCTATCAAATTTTCATTTTAATAGTGATGACTCATAATGAAATTATGCATTCATCATTCCATTCATTAAACCATTTCGCGCAGGCTGTGCATGTAAACTGCAAATTCTATGCGTGTGTGATCACATCACTCTACCCTGTCTCCAGTTCTCAACCTAATATTTGTTAACACATACAAATTCTTTCCAGAACAAGTTTTCTTATGTGCATTCAGAGAGCAGATGCTATTGAAATGTTATCAAGTTACAGATGCACAGAGCATTCCTGCTGAATGTGTTTGGTAATATAGCACTAAAATATCACTTCAGTCCCTGCCTTCTGCCTGCTCAAACTTCATTCCCCAGGGAACCATCGAGAAAAGCAATGCTAAGAGTTACTAAATTCAATCCTCAGATCAGCTGTTTTCAAAATGGTAGAACAAGCTTTTAACAAATTCAGCATAGGTTTCTCTCTTGTTGAAGAAGGTGTGAGTTCCAAAGACACTTTATTATCTGAAACTTCATAATAGAGGTAGAACTAAAGTAACAGTTACTGGAATGTCATCCAGAAAGCAAAACAACAACCAGACAGAAATTCTATCTTACATGATTTAACAGGAAAACTTTTTCTCTCTTCCTCCTCCTGTGTCTCTTTTCTATTCATGCCTCCTTTTCTTCCTATTCTTTCTTTTCTCCTTTTCTTTTCCTACTGTGCCCCTTTCCTCCTCTTTAATCATTCATCTCCCTCTTTCTTCAGGCTCAGTAATAGCCAACATTTTTTAAGTACTTCTCTTTATAGAGAGCTTCACTCCTACCTTATCATGTACCTTGTCGCATGTGGCTGCAGTCTTAAAACAACCATTGTTATCTTTTCATTTTAACACATAAAGCTCAAACAGGCTAAGAGAACTAAGTTTGAAAATCAGGCTGCCTTGCTCCAAATCCTATACCCTCTTCCAACACCAAGCTATCTCAAGAGATTATTCTCCCACCCCTACCAAATCTCTTTTCTCTTTCTTCCTCTTTCTCTTCCTTCCTCATTTTCTGCTCCTCTCCCATTACCTCAACAAACCATCTCCACCTCACCTCCACTCCCATCTGAACACTGCCCCTTTCAGGAACTGCCTTTATTTTCAGAGAGGTCCCAGTGACCCACTTTCTGTGCTACTCTAGCAACAGAGCCTCCCTAAAGCATCACTAAGCATCCCTGCCCAAGTCCTACTGTCTTACTTCATCCCAGAATCAAAGTCGTATTCATTCATCTCTTGTATTATTAGCAGCTGTTTTTTTAATTAACCACAGGTAGGATTGGAGGGAGGCATCCAACTGGGGTATTTTCTCACTCCTCTCATCCCCTCCCTTTCTCTCCCTCTCTTTCCAAATCGTATATAAAATGGTGTTTAGGTTATAATTTTAAAACTTCTTTACATTGGAAACAATATTTGGGATATACAATTTATAATATTACTCTCCTATCATTTTTTAAAAGAGTTTATTATAAATACTTTTCCCCTGAAGTAATTCTTCTTCCATGAAAAATTTTTGCATGATATGCTTGCCTATAAAAAACAGGATTTCCATAAAATCCTGAAACATTACTTCCCAAACAATTTCATTTTGGAATTTTTGTGCTCTCACTTCAGCAGTGTCAATGACTCCAATTACAAACTGTGAAGCTGAGGTAGTAAAGACAATAATTTTGTATTCCCTGGACTCCTCACAACTGTGAAAATTTAATTACTTGAGTAAGAAATAATTTCTCTTGAATGATCCTGAGGCTAGTGAAAGTTCTGGACGCTTAACATAAAACAATTTTTTTTTCTATTTTAAGAACTGAAAATTTGAAGAAAAAAAAAAGTCTTCTCTTTATCCTACCAACTTAATAGTGACAAAATTATTTTTTGAAATTCAATTTGCTATAAGTATTTTCTGACTTTGGCTTTACCCCAATGAGAAGGAAATTTGGTTATGGTTTGTGATATAAGGAGATTTTTCTACTAAATCACATTGTATTCCTGAGCAGAAATTGCAACCAGTCAAGTAACAACTAAAATTCACATACAATCAGGGCATATTCAAACAGACAACCACAAGTTTAGAAACAGAAAGGGGGAGGGGGTGTCTTTCTTTTATAAGACATCTGAGCAATTCAGATATTCAGTTCTTATTTATAATAAAATAATGAATGCTATGATCTAATCACTATATCATCTCTGGATAACAAAACTACCAGAAGTTAAAGAGTAGTGATTTATAATCATTCCCTTTGAGATTTTGTTGTAGTAGTTTGTCTATAGTAGTTTTTGTTTGTTAATCACTGCTCATTTTCAATTATGTGGGGCAGTATAGTACATTCAGGTCCATATTACATCTGTTGCTCTCTCTCAGTCTCTCCCCCCAGAGTGGACCACTCAGTTTCCATGGTAACTACTATAAAACTATTGCTTCTGGGGGAGCAGGAGGAAATAAAGAACAGCAGAAGAAAATAACTAAATCAGGGTTGGAGCAAAACCATTCTATATGTTACTGTGAGCTACCGAGAACTTTCTTCTGCTCATCTATTTGGAAAGGTACTTAAAACTTTTCAGAGTTGCATTTCCAGCCAAGTAATACCCTCCTTTCTGGCCAATGGTAAAAAATCCCCTCTTCTTCCTTTTATGATCATGACCGTGGATCAAGACAGTGTACACATCTCCATTTCCATCCCTTCTACCCACACCATTCATTCTTTCCATTTTGACAGGAGTACATAGTATCTGATTACTTCAAACTGAAACACAAAGCTTTGTAACTCAGCATGAAATAACTGCTTAATGCACTCATTGATCCATTCAATCCATTTTATGCATAATTTGAAATTTTATGCATATGTATACTCTAAGTCATACCTCAGTAATGATGAGAATTTTTCCTATTTGGATAGATTCTCTTACCTGACTCTAGAGAACACTTATTTTTGTAACTAAGAAGAGCAGAATTCCCTTGCTGACAGTGAGAGAATTGTTTGGGGAATCCTAAAGTGTTTATTCCCAAGTTCAGTTTCCATGGAGAAATACCTGTTTGCAAAAGGAGTTCTTTCTCCTGTAGTCAAAGAGGATTTGGAAATCTGATCCAGTGCAGGGTGGTGTGGGTCTGGGAAGGAAGTCTGTGAGCCCTCTCTCTCTTTTTAGCACGAGAATTCGAAAGCAGTGGGGAAGTGATGTTGGACCTATCACAGCATTGCTAACAGACAGCCTATTACAGTATTTAATAAAAACAGAAACAGCATGCCTATCATAGGCTAATAGATCCTACCTCCTGCACGCTTTAAAAACAGTATGAAGCAGCTTTAACGGAGCTTCGGATAACTAATTTTGAGCATGGCTGTCTAGCGTGCCTGTCACTCCTATTGTCCTTCCAAACTCTTTCAGACATTTTGAGCAGGGAGTATTAAAACTATGAGTTAGCCAGGGTTGTGACATTAATGGTCCACAAAGGCTTTGGGCACGAGAGGTAATGATGATTACCGGTGGCTATTTGGAGGACCGCACTGGATCGCTGTCATTAAAAATTGAGCGTGGCTTTTGAGGAAGATGTGACAACTACCGGAGGTAGGATTTGCATGTAAAACAAAGGAATCTGTTGCTGTTTCGTGCTTTTTGTTTGCTCTGCTCGGGTGGATCGATTGTCAATTGCAGCCAGGTGCGGAGTGAGAAACAGGAAGGGGAGAGAGAGGGGAGTGGGAGACAGTCTGCTTAGAGCAAAACACAGCGGATAGTATTGTTTTATGGCTGAAATGCCTCGAGGACAAACTGGCTCCAGGCTCATAGGCTGCTGAGTGTGCATTCCACGTTGCTTTTCCCGGGAATAGAATGCTTAGAGGTCACGAAGAAAACAGTTCGCTTCTTATCTGTGGTGCCAGCTGGGCTATTAGTAGGGTTGAGTGAAGACTTTGGTAGGTGGGAGGCATAGAGGTCCAAGAAAAATAAAGAAGAGGAAGCTGTCTTTAAGACTTGAAACCTGTTAGATAAATATTTTATTTCTATGGTCAATGTGCTTTGATGGCCAGAGTCTAATTTTTATGAGGGGAAATTGAAGATTACAACGGATTTCCCTGACAAAGAACTGTTTCAGATTTAATCTATTTTAAAAGAAATTTGGGTACCTTCGTCCATTTTGCATATTGAGAGGCTGACCCACACTGTTTGCATTGGTGGTTTTGCTAAAGCAGGGCAAGAGTTTTAAACTAAAAGAAGGGGCTTTCTCTCTGTTCCTGCTCTTGCTTTTGAACAACCGCCGGGGCTGCAGATGGAAATGGTGATTCGTTAAAAGGTTATAGACTTGACGTTTTACCTCTTTTTTTTTTTTTAATGAACAGCATAAAAGCATAATTCTCCTTGAAAGACGAGAGAGGCAGTTGGGTTCCAAAGTCCAGTGGATAATGAGTAGATTTGCTCAGGAACTTATACTGCTTTGTACTTTATATGGGATCAGTATAGTTCAGTCAGAAGAGGAAATGTCAGGAAATCACAGGCTGAGATTTTTAAAGCAAAAGTACAATGGTGAGAAACCAACGTTTCCCCAACTTGATCTGTGGTGCAAGTTTCAGTCTTTGTCATTGCATATGACCCTCAATGTGAAGTGGCAGAAATGTAGTGAGTAAATTTCTCAGGGCTGTTACATTATTTCCCCAAAGGACTTCACAAACTCCAAGATGTAAAGATTTTGCTTTATATTTTGAAAACCTCTATGCTCTGAGGCATTAATTTGGTTATAATGAACAGCAAAGATACATGAAATAATTATATATTTATAAAAGCATATAACATTCTTCAAATATATCTAAAACTTCATATTAATGCAGTATTGACTAGCAATAAAAGTGAAAGACAATTATCGTATGTTTGTTTTCAGCTAAATACTGGAATTAAGGCCAAGTGGGGTTTTTGTTCTCTTCTTGATGCAGTTGAGTTTGTACTTTTGTGAGCTTCTGTATATATACTGCCATTCACATACAAAGTTGAAGTCATTGAACCATAGTAGGTGGAAAATATGTTAAAGTTGCACGTTTGTTTTTCCTAACAGTGTGATGGATATTACTGAGCCGGCCGAACTCTCTAAGCTGGTCTTTATGTGACCAGAGCACATGTCCATGAAATGACTGTATGGAATTCCTGGTGCATTTGATGACTATGACATAGGTTTCTGCTTCTATGTGACCAATGGAATATGTGACCTTGACCTTGTAAAGTCCCATTCTCTAGCCAATTGAGCTCACCAGTCAAGCATTTATATATAGAAAGAGAGAGCTCAAAATACACAAACAGAAATACATCCATACATTTTACTTACTGTTGTCAGAAGTTTACAACTAGATGTTATTTCTATTGCTTTCGTTAATTTCATTAATTTTAAAAGGATTTTCACTGGCTCTGGTCTTACCAATATCTTCTGAATCTAATAGCATCAAGTGTTTACTTTAGAGGCAATTCTTGCCATGAAAGTTGTCAACAGGATAAATTATTTTGCTGTGGTCATGTTCATACCTCTCTACCGAAAAACTAAAATGATTTTTCACAATTTTCACAGATTTATGAGAAAAAGTTCCTATATTAATTCTTGATATTATATATGTCTAGACTGTACCACACAACATGAAAAATATCGGGAAAATATGGGGAGATTTTTTTTCTTTGTAAGATGTGGGGAAAGCCAAACCAAATAATTTAGTCAAACAATCTACTTTGTATCACAAATTAATTTCATGGCCTGTTTACATTGGTAGATATCAGACAAAACATTTCCAGATATTCTTCTCTTTCAGTTTCCCCTACATTTAGTATTGAAAAACAAACAATTCTACAACTACACAGAAAGCAAGTCTGGAATCCACCCTGATATACAAAATAAGCAAAGCTTTAGCCAGTCTTGTTTTCTCAGTCCCCATGGGTAGCACAGCCATCGTATCAGTCACCAACACACTTAGAATCCAGAGTCGTCCTTGTTCTCTGTCTCCCCTGTATACACACGCAGTCATCATCCTACTCTAGTGGAAGATATTAGACCAGGCATTTCTCAGACTAACACAATCTTTTCTTTGATTATCTCCCTCCTTTCATCATATGATGAAGAATAAATCTCCCAAAAATATTCCTGCTATTATATCAAATAAAAAACAGACCGCAATAATATATACACAATATCATCTATCCTAATTTTTAATACATATGTGTATATGAAAAAACTAGAAAAGTGCACACAAAATATTAACAGCATTACAGTGTGGTGTAATCGGTGCATTTTATTCTCTTTATTCATTCGCATGGTTGATAAATTTTTTTCAAAGAGCATGTATCATTAATAGTCACAAGAAGACCTACATCATAAAAGTTTATCTGTATCTCCTCTTCCAACCACATTGCCATCTTCACCCATTATCCTGCTTTATATTATTCACTATGTCTTCACCCCAAATTCCAAAGTCACTTGTTTGTTTAAATATGACTGAATAAAGGTGCCATTCCTCATTGGTGCCCCTTCTTCCTTAGGTTTCTTGGTACTTCATGAAAAACATCATCCCTTTTCAGGGACTGACTCCTACCTCTTCACTCTGGTTTCTGAGGAAAGGAGAGTGTGTGTGTGTGTGTGTGTGTGTCTGTCTCTGTGTGTGTAATTTCTCCTTATTTTATAAATTGAGACTTTTTCAATCTCCTTTGCTGATTCCTCATTATCTCCTAAATCTTTGTGCTGGCTCAACTATAAATCTCTTCTTTATCTACACTTTTAAACCCTAAGTAAGTCCAATCCAGTCTCGAGACCTTAGAAACTGTCCACACACAGCTCACAGATTCTAATCCCCGACCTGAACTTTCCCTCTAACCTCCATATTTAATATCCAACTACCTACATAGCATTTCCATGTCAATGTCTTATAGGCATCTCTCACTTGATATGTTCAAAATCAAATTTCTGAATTTCCACACAAAATGTCCTCCTCCCATATTTGTATCCATGTGTGTGAGTGGAAACTTTTTTGTTCCACTTGCTCAGAAGAAAAATCTTGGAGTCCTCTTTGATCTTTTCTTTCCTTCACACATCACAGAAAATCCTAGTGCCTCTACCTTCAAACTGTACCTAGAATTAAATTATTTCTTCTTATTTCCACTACTACCACTCTGGGCAAGTTAGCAACTCTCAGATTATTGTGTTTTTTTCACAATTTGGTTCTTGCCCCTGCTACCCCCTGGTCCCATACATACATTCTGTTCTGTACCCAACACCAGTGGTCATTTCAATATTAAATTTAAATCATATCTTCTGCTCAAAAGCCTCCAATGTCTGCCCACCTGACTGCAGATAAAAGCCAAAGCCTTACAGTGGCCCACATGCCGTAGAATGATCTGGTCCCTCCTGGGCCTCTTCTGCCACCACTCTTCCTTTCCTCTTTCACTTAAGCCACTCTGGCCTTCTGGGCTGGGCTCAAACCCACCAGTAACTCTCAAACCTCAAAGCCTTGGACTCGGCCGGGCGCGGTGGCTCACGCCTGTAATCCTAGCACTCTGGGAGGCCGAGGCGGGTGGATAGCTCAAGGTCAGGAGTTTGAAACCAGCCTGACCAAGAGCGAGACCCCGTCTCTAAAAAAAAAAAAAAAAAAAAAAAAAAAAGCCTTGGACTCTGCTGTGCCTGTTGCCTAAAAATGCCTTTGCCTACATAGCCACTTGACTCAGTTCTTCACTTTTTTTAGGTCTCTGACAAATGTCACTTTATCAGAGAAGACTTCCCTGAAAGCCACCTATCAAATCATACCCCCTTGTATGCTTCTTATTCTCAGTCAATGCTTATTTTTCTCCGTAGCCAACCATATCATCCCCAATGTATTACATGCTAAGTTTTTATTGTCTATCTGCCTCCAGCTAGAATGTAAACTCTATGAAAACAGGATTTTGTTTTGTTTTTGGATGTATCCATAGCACCTAGACTAGGGCCCCTTATGTAGGAGGCACTCAATAAGCAATCATCAAATGAATAAGCATGTTGTTCGATATAGCAATTAAATGTTTTCCACCATCAAAATCCATTAGTAGAGTTATATTCCAAGCATAGGTTTTTCAACCTCAGGGTAAGATCTCTGTGTCATAACACCCTGTTGCTTTTTCCAAAGAGAAAAATACTGAACCCCTTCAAAAAAGTTAAGCAGATTTATCAAGATGATTTTTTTCTCATCCCTAAACAGGAGGGGGAAAAAATCACATCACTGATTCCAATCTATGTCAGAGCAAATAAAAATTCAATTTGTCTGAAGTTGATGTTATCCAAAAGATGACTCCTATTTCAAAAAGGACATCTTCATAGATTTCCTATACAAATGACTATGGATGTAGACAGGTCCTATATTTTTTCTGCTCTCCCCTGTTGATGAGGGAAGGAATGGCAAACCCAGGTTGGAAGGTACAGTTGGGGTCAGTATGCCTTTCTGAGGGTACAAGCCCCAGTAGCCTGTGCAACAATAGCAATCAACCAAAACTAATCAATAATATACTATTCATTTACATTCTCTCAAAATCAGCATGGTACAATCACACGGTCTGCTTAACAATGACCTCTCTACTATTCATAAAGTATATGTTTTCAAACAATTAAAGTACAATAAAATAATCTTACTGTCCAAATTGAGTATAAACAAGAATGTTTGATATTTCTAAAATGTTTTATACTCTGAAGAGGCAGTCTGATATGAAAAGGACACAGCATCTGAGACAAGCATAGGCTTTAAGAGGAAATGAACTTGGTTTGAATCTAGCCTTCTCTACTTCATAGCTATGTATTCTTGGGCAAACTTTAAAATCTTACCGAGCCTCAGTTTTCTCATTGGTAATTGGTGATAGTAATACTTACCTCTCTAGGTTGAAGAGTAATTGTGATTATGTATACCACTTTCCCATTAGAGTACCCAGCCTAGAGGAGAAACTTAAAAAGTAATAGCTTTCTCATTGCTGTTGTCATTTAATCTTCACAGCATGCCTCAGCAGGAGATATCATACTTTCCATTGAACAGATAAGAAAACTAAGGTGTAGGGAAATTAACCAAATCTCTCAAGGTCAAAGAGCTAGTACACTATGGAAATTTACTCTCCTTGCAGCCATAGGAGCTCCTGATAAATAGAATGTCAGATTAGCCATCTTTAATGTGTTTAGTGACTGAAGGCTGCTGGTGATTAGGGGAATTTTTTCAAAGAGAGAATCTGAAAAAGAGATTTTCTTTCCCTTATGATCAATACAGATATCTTAGATACTCCTTCCCTAAACAAAAAGTATACTCAACTCCTGTGGAACAATTTGAATGAATACAAATTTACAAATTAAGAAACCTCAGTCCCTCGACATGCAGTATAATTGAGCATTAGAAAACCAGCTTCACAGCCCTGAATACCTTAGTCTGCAACCCATTTCTGCCTCTTGCCTGATTGAGCCTCCTTTTCATCAGCAGAAATGTAGATAGAAATAATACATCATTCATAAGGTTATGAGGATTAAATAAAATAACCTGTGCATAGCTGTTAGCACCATGCTTGGCACAAATTAAGTGCATAATTCTTGTTGCCTATTTATATATCACTATTATTAAGATGAAAATGTATACAATAATCGTATATATTATGAAACAGAGATTTGGTTTAAAGATCTCCTTTAGTTTTTATTACTTGGCATTGCATGTCTCCAAATTCATTCAAAAGATATCATTTAAGAGCCATTATCATAGTTCAAGGCTTTGGAGCATCTGATTAGGACCAGAAACCAATTTTCCTGAAATGTGTGACATTTACTTATTTCTTATTAGACCCAAAATAAAAGAAGCAATCTGACAAAAACAAAGAATATGTCTGTCTCTCTGTGATACCAAACCTAATTTTATAGATTCAAGCACCTGAGACAGTTAGAACTTCAACAGAGTGTCTTCACTGGGCCTTGTCGGGGTCCAGCTTCAACATTTCCCTGTCTGTCCATGGCTGCTGTGGCTGAATTTCTGAAAAACTGACCAGGTAAATGAACACTCATACTATATGACTTCAATGCACAATCTGCATGAAATTGGCAATTAGCATCATCAATTATTCTAGGCTTAGCATTACTAATTTTTGGATGCAAAGAGTGTTTCATTTAACTACTCAATAAAAATATCAGCACTTCCAATTAAACTATTGGGAAACTCTCAAATACTGATTATTTGCTACATCGGTTACACTTTCCTCTTCTTCAATCAATTCTGAACTTCATCCTATACCAAATAACTTCTCAAATTTCAGATTCCTAAAGCTTGGTTTGTGCAGCTAATGACTGTATTTCTGTGGATGTTTCCTTTAGTATTTTGTCAATTTCCCAAATCCACCACTGTAAGTGTAGCTGGTCCCAACAGTAATATCTCTCTCCAAAAGTGTGGATATGCCATTGTCATAAAAATGTCACAGGTTTTTAAGGTTTGATTTTTTTTTAATCTTCTTAAGATAGTGTTCCAAGAATACTGTGTGCATTATTCTACCATGGCCCTTATAACACTGTGCTATGATCTTTGGTTCACTTATCTATCCCCTCACCCCCCATTAAACTGTAAGTGTCTGAAAGGTTAAGGACTGGGTCACAGTCATCACAGGATTTCCAGTGTCTAGCAGAGTTCCTGGCAGTACTTAATGCTCAAAAGTGTTTCTTGAGTGAATGAATCAGTGGTATCTATACTGGATTTCTCAGTGTCTAATTTGCCTTAAGGAGAATAAATGACCACATAGACAAATAAATCACACACCTCAGAAATGGAGTACCGCATGTAAATATTTTATAAGAATAAAGACCTGGATCTGTCATGGGCTTCCTAATCTCTCATTCACCTATCCTCTCACCTCTTCTCTTTGTATTCCCAGGCCTATATGAGATGTTCTTTTTGACTGTTTCTCTCTCCCTTCCTCTCTGCTGTCTGCCCACAGCCAGTCCACTGTCTTTCTAAAGCACATGGTGGGACCTTCCATTCGAAGCTGACTTTGAGTTTGATAGCACAGACAGCAAACACCTAAACCCCTTCCTCATCAAAGCCAGGGTGACAGATGAACCTGAATGAGAATTTCAGCTCAGGGGAGGGGAGAGAATAAATCAGCTGTCAAATGTCAAGCCTGCTGACTTCTTCAGAAAGAAAGCGAAGATGCTTATATACAGGAGGGCTTTGGTTTACATTTGCCAGCATTTGTACTAAATAGGGAAAATGTCAGATGAATCCCACATGTAGATTCCTTGTCATCTTGGTGTTTTCCTTAGTGTGAAATTAAAGCTCCAAAAGATTCTAGACATGGGAGCTCATTTTCAGTTTTCAACAAATTTATTCAATGAGTAAAAAAGAATCGGCAAAGTAGTAAAATATGTAACTAAAATTTTAAAGTATAATTTTTAGCCAGATCGTTAGGTTACAAACTAATGAAAGCAGACGCTACGTTTTTATAAATCTCAGGTGAACAGAACCATGTTCAATTTATATGATTTTTTAAAAAATAACTTTTGATTAATATACACTCTCCTTTTTACCCTATCCCCTGAGGTAAAGCCATATTAGAAAAATCAGGTAAATACCTGATCCTTATTTATCAAGCTGCTTGACTGAGGATTTAGGGTTCTAGAAACTAGGCAAATTTTATTTCCATTGAATCCCCTTTGTGCGCTATGGTATAGACAGGGATCTTGTGGAAGGAGAAGGAAAGAGGAGCTTGTGAGTCCTGGTGCTGCCTGTTTGTTCACAGGCACTTCTGTGACTAGAAATGATTTACAAACCAGTCCACACAAGATTCTTACAAAGGAAGATTCAATCTGGAAATTTCTCAAAATAAAGCCCTTACTACACTACATGTGTCTGGGAATTCCACTGGGCTCTGTGACATAATTTAGGACGTTATAAATCATGAGTTTGGTTCCATCAGACTTTTAGAGACTTTTTTCCATTAAAGTTTTCACAGGAAACCTGGTAAAGGTCAAGCACCTGACTCCATAACTCATCCACAAAGGTAAAATATCTTTCAAAGTGAAACTCTTAGAAAGTTAAAAATAGCCAGCAATTCAAATGCAAATCTCTTATAGAATTTTTCTTGCTTTGCATCAGATGCAGAGAATCGTACTGGACATGCTGCATAAGGCAATTTATGAGGAGGGGAGAGAAGCAGTTGGTAAATCTTGCTCTTGAGATAATTCTCGAATGTCTTGAGTTCTGTTTTGCATGAGCATCTGAAAATTTCAGACCATATATGAAGAATGCTATCAGTCCATCAAAGGCAACTAAAATTCAGCAGAGGGATTGTATTTCTGTAGTAATTCTAAGACCATTGATTGCCTTTGGATTTATTGTTGTTGTTTCCTGGTATATTCCAAATGAAGAAATTAAAAGAGGAAGGAAAAAAAAATACCTGACACCCAGAAGAAAATAATACCTAACTTTAGAGGCCAGATTTCAACATAATTAGTCCAGTTTCTTCCTCTCTGTGAAGATGATCAATGACTGGTTTAACTTTGCTTCATAGTGGTTTTATTTGGTCCTGTGTAGTGCTTTTAAAATGTAAAAATAGAACAGCATAAGACATACTTCTTTATTGAAATAAATAAAAGGAAAGTTGAGAAACAGAAATAAAGTTTATATCTAAAGAGAAATAAAGTTTATATCTGAAGGAGGAGGAAGGTTTAGATAACGTATTACCAAAGTTGAGAAAATCTTTCTGGGTGTAGAAAAAAATAATATCCCTGGTACAAAGACAACTGGATAAAGAATGTCAATTATAACTTGCTTCTCAATCTTCTAGGTCTATTTCCCCATTGACATGTGGATTTAGTATCCGCTGAACTGAAACTGAAAAAAAAAAAATGGTGTGAAGAAAGTAGATATGCTCTGATTTATATGCCTACATGAAAAGTTGTCTTGTGTGTAATTTTGATTTCAGACACATGATGGTGTTTACTATGTTTACTATAGCTTACATTCAATAATAGTATGAAGTCATTAAAAAGCTAATAAGATAAAAAGGAAGCAACTTACTTCTATTTGACCTAACATGTGCTCTGGTGTCTATATTTTTTACAAATCCATTCTCCATCCTACTACTCTTTAATTTATAGCCTGCTACAGAGAGTAGGTGGGGACTGTGACTGGACAGAGGGCCAGCATGGCTGGAGGACAGGGGCCAAGCAGCAAGTGAGTGGAGATAAGGATGTAAATGCAGAAAAAAGCCAGGCTACATAGGACCTTACAGGTCATGGTAAGGATCTTGTCTATTATTCTAGGAGCAATGGAAAGCCACCCGAAGTATTAAGCAGGAGGCTGACAGGTATCTGGGCTTTGCAAAGTTCTCTCTGACTGCAATGTGGTGATCAAAATGGAGAAGAGCAAGAGTGGATGCTGAGAAGCCAGGTGAAAGGCCATTGTAGTAATCCAAATGATGGTAGCTCAGACCAGGCAGCAATGAGATGGAGAAATGTGGCCAGAAGGAGCTGTGTTTAGGAAGTGCTGTGGTTTAAATGCACTCCCAACATTCAAGTGTTGGAAACTCCATCCCCAATGCAACCATGTTAAAAGGTGAACCCTTTAAGATGTGACTAGGTCATGAGGTCTCTGCCCTCATGGATGGATTAATGCTGTTATTGCCAGAGTGGGTCAGTTATCGTGGGTGTGGGCTCCTGATCAAAGGAAGAATTTGGCCCCCTTCCCTTCTCTCTCCTGTGTGCATTCTCTCTTGCCCTTCTGCCTTCTGTCATGGATGATATGGCAAGAAAGCCCTCACCAGATGCAGACCCCTAGACCCTAGACTTCTTTCAGAACTGTAAGAAATGAATATCTGTTCTTTATAAATTACTCAGTTTCAGGTATTGTTACAGCAACATAAAATAGACTAAGACAGAAAATCATATCATAGAGTTGCTGGTGCGTTAAATTCAAGAGGACATAGGTAAAGAAGAAGAAAATGTGAAGGATAACTCTAGATTTCTGACTTGAATAATGGGATAGATGTTGAGGTTATGGAACACTGAAGCAGAACTAGAGTGCCCTTCCACCAAAAAAACATTTTGAAATTATAGTCTATACTCACTACCACCACTACACACACACACACACACACACACATATAAATTTTTTTCTTGAAATCCTCACTTCCCTTTATTTTAATTATGTTTAATTGTTTAACTTCCCAGATTCTCTCTTACTTTATAGTTCTTTTCTATTTTTTTCTTTTTTGCTAGATCCTTTTTTTCCTCCTGTTACTTTAAAAAATTTTTTCAGTAATTGCAAATGTCATCTGTCTACACTTAAACCCTAAGCTATCTCTTCATCTTTGACCTTGCTGTCCAACTCAAGTCCTATATTTCCTACTACTCATACACATAGCCCTGTGGCTGTCATCTTTATACTTTAAAATACACTAGGCAAAGCTAAACTCTTGTCAAGACCTTATAAAATAAATCTACCCTGACTCATGATTCTATTCATTGTACCACCAGTCTCTCAGATTTCAAAGCCAACAATTGTCTTTGAATGTTCTTACAATTATAGACTTAATTGACCTATTGATTCTTTCTTCAAAATATCTTTTGCATCTGTGCCTTTTTCTCCCCATACAAATAAAGCTCCTTTAATCTCACGCCTTGTCTATTAAGATAGTTTGTTAACTAACATCCTTGCCTCTAGTCTGATATTTTTCAAAGTGTAGTCCTTTATTCACCTACATAAGAATTATCTGGAGAGCTTTTAAAATATACCGATTCATGTGGCCTATATTTAATCAGATCTTTTGGGGTAAGGCCTGGAAATTTACTGAACACCATAGATAAATCTAGCATGTATAAATTTTGAGAAAAACCATTCTAATATCTTTCTGCATTGGTTTTCTTCTACATAGACCTTCCAAATGAATAGTTCCAAAGCAAGACCTCGATCATGAAACTTCTCTGATCACAGCCCTTAGGATCTCACTTAACCAAGCAAATAAGTCTCCTGGGACTGGATATTAAGATTCTCCAATTTCTGGTGCCTGGGTAAATTTCTGCCCCTTGACCCCATGTATTTCAAATAGCCAGGAAAGGTCTCCTTCAGGTCTCATTTTCACCTATAAAAATCCTACTAATTCTCTAATAGCCCCTCCTAAATAAAGTCTTCCTTCATACTCTTCCCATTTTTCCTATTCCCTTTCTATTCCTTGCACTCTAAGCTAGAAGGAACCTTTCCAATTTTTGAACTTTTTCAGCAGATTTTACCTTTTGATACTTACTTATCACATGGTTATACGCATAAATAATTTTTTTCTTCTACTTACAAATTGAAAACAGGAACTATATTTAATAAAAAGACATATCAATGGAATAGAAAGTTGATCTGGGTTCAAAATCCATCTAGCATGTGTCCTTGGGCAAATCATTTTCTTCTTTTTAAGTGGAATAGTCACGTACCTTATAGAATTTTGGTCTGCATAAGTTACAGTGTCTTATAAAAAGATAAGCTGTAGAAAATGGTCAATGTTATATTATTTTCACCTGAAAAGTGGCAATTTCATTATACATAGTAGTTCTCTATATTTTAGCACATTTTTCTTTAAAATATTATTGTGTACAATGTTTTACATCCACCTCACACATCAGCCCCTTGCCCACTGAATATATAAATATAAATGTAATAATGCTATCCATATTGGCCTGAAGAAAGTAAACAATTAGAGATAATCTGAATTAGGGAGAAAAGAGAAAATTGCACCAACAACAAGCAGGGAAACGGTTAATCTATCTCAGTGCTTACCCTTGCCCTTTCCTTTTTCAAAGCAGGTGAACAAACAGCACTTTTAACAATAAGCTAAAGCAAGCTCTTTTGTAATAAGTGAATTCTGTTAAATAAAGGTCAGCAGGAAAAGTAACAACACTCATCGTCTCTTATGGTCCATCTGGGCATCATGTAAACTTGCTCAGATTTCTCTCCTGTGTGGTAGTCACCTTACTTAGAGTTTATCTAAGTCATATTACAGTCCACCCTAACCGGGATTCTTTATCAGTATTACAATGTTTTCAAATACAGCTTCTAAGAAAAGTATGCACATTTTTTGTCTTCAGCTGTCTTTCTCTCCCCCTGCACCATTTATGAGCAAACGTATTGACCAATTAACCTAAATGAAACTCTTAGCTTGAGAAGGCCAGTGTTATGTTGGCTATAAAGGTAAATGAGCTAGGAAGGACATGATATTGTTTTCATGTTCTTACTTTGTTTTAACTCTTCCTTCAGCCCAAGGAAAGATTCTTTGTCTGATGCTTCTTTTGTTAAAAAATAATTTGCCCCACCACAATATTATGCTAAAGGAGGTCCTCAGGGATTACAAATTATTCAAAAGATATATCAAGTTCCCAGGAGTTAGGAGTAACACAGTGAGACAAATGCCATAAGAAAAGTACACAGTGCCTTGGGCATTTCAATAGACAGGGAAAGATTACAGATAGAAGCTAAAAAAAAAGGACAAGCTCCAAGAAAAAGTATCAGTATTAACAGGGTTCCAATCTCTTTTGTGCCATTAATGTGACACTTACGGGATATTGAGGAAGTTAATTAACATCTCTGTGCTTCAGTTTTCTCCTTGGTAAAATGGGTTCATAATACCTGCCACATAAGGGCTTTGTGTAAGTTAAATAAAATCATGTATACAAGGTGGCTAGCACAGTGCAGCATATAGTAACTTCTCAATAAATGGTAACTGATTTTGCTATTAAAATGGGAGAAGTAACCATGTCAAATGTTACAGAGATTTCAAAGAGGAAGAGCTTTGGAAAGTGGGAGATTGTTTTCCAAAAAAAGGTTACACACCTAAATCAGGTTGCAATGATATTAAAGGACTGAGCAAGTGGCAAGGACACAGATCATTCTTTATAAGAAAAAATTTCCCCCAAAGGGTAAATAAGAATGAGGGCAGTTGACAAAGTGTCAGTAAAGAAGTAGGCATGGGATAGATACTCTTTCACTCAAGAGGCTGGCTGTGAGGACTTCTTGGTAGTTGATGAACTAGCATCTTATCCTATTTTGCAGATTGAATTCACATTAAATTTATCTCCTACTATTACAACGTTGTGAGGTGAGCATCATTTTAGGACAGGGAAACTGAAGTTAAAAGACATGGAAAGCCCTACCCCAAGTTACACAGCAAGTAATGGCAGAGCCAGTCTTTCCACCCAGGTCTCCTAAATCTAAACTGGGGGCCACACTGCCTGCCTTAACTGTGAACCCATCACTGCTGCTTTGGGAGCCTACTTTGCCAAGGCAGAGAGGATTTGGGGGCAAGAACAATGGAGAAATAGTTACTCATTTTGATATGGTCACTGCTGATGATAAGACCTTAAAAATATCCACAATGTTATTCAACATTTATTGAGCACTTTGACATTGTTGATGACAGGCACTTTACACAATGACATCAGCTATAGCTTGTGAGTCCTTAATAAGAGCAAGGATTGTGCTAAGCATTTTACTTGTGTTCTCCCATTTACAGCTTAGACCAGACCTAAAATCCCCATTTTGCACTTGAGAAATCTAATGCTCAAAAAGAGCAATTAGCTTGCCCAAGGTACACAACTTGTACATTGCAATGCTGGAGTTCAAGCAAAGCCGGCCTGACTCCTAGACCTTCAAGCATAGCATTCGACACCTGCTGGTCATTTGACACACTTTCTGCCCAGCTTCCAGTGTGTACATGCCCCAGCTATGCGGGCCTGGAATGTGAGGTCCCAAGAGGGCCACATTCAGAGCTCCAGGACACAGAGAGAACCATGTGATTCATGTGCAAAGGTCTGGGGCAGCTGACTCAGGCAATCTGCCTTCCTGTGGATTAAAATCTGTCTTTGCTCTCTCCATATAAGTAAGCCCTTAATGCATGGTGCTGGTCCTCATCCAGATGCCGGCCAAGGTTTACAGATACAATTCTACATGTCGACTGTAGAAGGATGATTTAACAGCACCCCCACCACAAGATTCCACACTGAGGAGTAGTGAAAGAGAAGGAAGAGTTAAGCAAAGAAGCAAAATGTTTTCTAACAGATTTCACAGTTTTTCCTCAACGTGTCATCAAATTGTTTCTCTGTTTTTCTGCAATCTTACTTTTCAAATAACAAAACCAAAATAAAATAAAAAAGATTATATTCTTCTGCCATCCATTTCTAAAATAATTCAGATTGACAACCCATTTCAGGCAAAATATTAATTATGTCTCAATTTTCTTTGCCTGATATGTTCCATAACCCTGTATATATCAGTGGCAATATGAGCTTTATTTTCTTCCTATTTCATTTTCCCAAAATCAAGATCAAGCTTGAGCTCATCAATATAGTGCATGAACAACTTTCTTATAAAAATCATCTTTCCCCAGACTAAGTAGAATTTAGACCACAGTTCTTTCCATTTCTATAAGGTTTTTTAATGTGTTTGTAACTGTTTTAATTCAAGCAAATGTCTTTGCTTTTGCTTTTTCTTAAATTATAGAAATTCAAACATGCTATTACCTTGAAATTATCATAATTTGTATTCCAAAGCAATGACCTAATAAGTTATACATTTTAAGCCTCAATAGTCTGCTAGATTGTGAATAAATACCACAGTCACTTCTGACAGCACCCATAATGGTATTTAGATTTCTTTCTTCTTTACTAAATACTGCAGAGTTTGATGTTATCCATATTTCAAAGGCATGGTAAGACCTAAGGGTTTCTTACTGGTGGTTTTTCAATAAAGATAAGCAGAAAAAACTGCCCTATGCAGTGTTATCTGGGCTGGATTTGTGTCATTTCTTGTCAACAAGCTTTGTCTAAAATGATGCTGCATTAATTCATAGTCACAAAAGAAAATCAATTTTAATAAAACATTAAAATGAAATTCAACCTGAACCTTCACCTGAAACTTGAACTTCTAAATTGCTGTTCATCTAAAGTCAGTTAAGATTTATTACAGATATATAAAATGTAAAGAAGGAAACAGATTTCCTTTATTATCCTACCTAAGTGCCATCTGGCACCATGCTAGAAAAAAAAGTCCTAGTTCCGGTCTAGTCTTGGTCTGGATGTGTTTAGAAGATTTCATGAAAAAATTTTGAAAGATGAACAGGATACTGGCCAACATAGACTTTTAGGAATGCCTCCTGAAAACAAAATAAAAGCCCAGATACATAGACAAGGCACTTTTGAATGCAAGAAATAACAAGGAATGTGCCCGAGAGGCAGAAAGAGAAAAAGGTTTTGGCTGAGGACAGAAATGTCACCCAGCACTCAGCATTCTCTGCTCAGCTTCAGAGATTCTTATGGTACTGGGATTGTTCAAATTGGTTGTCCTAAAAATAAAAGGAGTGAGAGTAAGCAGGGTAGATAATTGGAAGAAAAAACAGGCTAGATAATTGGAAGAAATCATTGAAAAGAAATATATCAGAGCCAGATTGTTTCAATAAATCTATTAAAATGAATAGTAGCTAACAAAGATTACTTATTATGCTTATATAATTAGGTCATCTCATCCTGATGACAAGGCTATGAGGTTGTTTTATTTATTATCTGTTTTTCAGATGAGAAAACTGAGGCACAGAGAGGTCCTGTAACCTGTCCAAAGTTACAAAGTTAACAAATGTGTAACTTTGATTCAAATCAGATTCAAACTCAGGTGATTCAATCCTGCTGGTTCCAGAATCTATAATCTTAACTGACATTACAAAGAAATTCCATAGCACTATGCATGTTATGAAATAATCTTCAGAGGATATAGTTGTAGGTAAATTTTAATGAACTTCTAATAAGAATTCAGTCCTGAAATATTTATCAGAGTCAAAGCTTGAAACTACAGTTGGTACCAAAAGACCATGCCTATTCATCACCTGTTTTCATAGAATGGAACTTAAAAGCATAAAGAGATTTAGAGAGTTCATAAACATTTATGTTAAAAGAAAAAAATGTTTTTTCTCTTATCAGGATCACCTAGAACATTATCAGAAATGACAATTTCTCCTTTTTTTCTGATGCAGAATAAGTGACCCAACTGAAAATCAATTCAATTCAGTTCTTCTTAACTACCAATTACTGGGCCCCTTTCAAGAGGAAGCACTTATGCTTGTCCTCCTCCTTCAAAAACATGTAACTCAAATTCACACTATATCTATGAAATAAGTATAATTTGCATTCAGAGTCAGTAGCCTAGTAAGATACTAAGGTTGATAAACAGATTAGAAAACATGCTCCCTTACCCTCAAGTTGCTTGCAAATTAGTATTGATTACTACTCAGAAGAAAGCACTGTCTAGGTTCCCAAAAGCATATGGGTGTTGTGTAAAGGACATAGGTCCCTGCTCTCTTCAAGTAACTTTATCATGAACAGGAGTTGTCTAGAGAGGACTTTACAAGGCTGTTGAACTAATCTTTCCTCAGCAGTTTAGCTGATAAGAACATATGACCAAGCCCAAGGTTATCATCATTTCAACTAGGATTGCTTAAAGATGATGTTTTCAGGATGAAAGGAGAGATGATACAACGGATGGACTGATACATCAGAGGACTTTCATACATAGCTAAATTTGACAGCTGCTCTCCCGTTACTAGCTGTATCACCTTGGGAAAATTACTTAATATTTTGCATGTCAGATTCTACATCTGTAAAATGGATTCTCATAATACACGATACATAATTGCAGGTTTGTTGGGAGTTTGAATGAAATGGCACATATAAAATACGTGCTGGTGTGTTGCGCCATTGTTATGAAAGCATGGCCTATGTTCACAAAGCCCTGTGCCATCATTATGCTTTATGGTGAATAGCCATTTCCATGGTATTGTGGCTGTGGGGGGGGGGGCAGGGGAGGAAGGGGGGGGAAAATAGTTTTGTTTACTCAGATAGATTATCTCTTGTTTTTGATACTAACTCTGTCAAAGAAAAAGATATGTTATATGACATTGAAGAGTTTATAATTAAGTGGTAGAGCCTGAATATGCCGTGATATATTAAAAAGTAGAATGTGTTAAATGTCATACCAACCCACAAAGTGCTCTAGGACCATGGAGAAGGGAAAAGCTAGGAGTCTGGGATGCCATCATGGGAGACAGGATATTTGATATGTGGTTTAAAACAAGGCTTGAGTAAGAACTAGAAATGAGAAGAAGGAAATAGATGTCTTAACATTACAAAGGTAAAACAGACACAATGTGGAGATGTATGGTATATTGAGTGGGGGTGAATAAGAGAGAGAAGAGTGAAAAACAACCAGAGCTTTGAAGCCCAGAAAACTGGAAGCACAGTGTTGGCTGAAGTTCAATGGGGAATCATGGAGAAGGGGTGGACTCAGTAGAAGATGAGCTCCGTTTGCCCATATTGAGTTTGAGGAGGAAGAGGAACAACAAGATGAAGCTCTCTCCTGGTGAAGTATAATTTGCAACTTAGGAGAAAGATGCAGATTTCAGACCCATTTTCATGGATGTGCTCATTTAAACTTAGGCAATCACTTTGGCGTAGAGAACAAATCAAGAATTTAAGAGCAACTAGAATAGAACAGTAAGAAATAGCTACTCTTTGGGAACTCAGAGAGATATAGTTTTAAAAGAAACTTTAGGGAACTGGGGAGGAAACCAAGAGAATGCAGAATCACAGAAACCAAGGGAAGAAAGAATCTCACAGAGGTGATGGTGACTAGGAATGTCAGGCCCTGAAGAGAGCCTGGAGGAGGGGCAAAGAGTGAAGGACTTTCTTGGCCAAGTGGAGACTGTGCAGGAAGCTACTTCAGGGCTGACTGGGAGTAGAATCATTGAGGAAGTGAAGTGAGAGGGAAGATGATGTGGGGAATCATAGCTTGAGGTATCAGGGACATTGTTTTATCAGGACAACAGAAGGGTGAGTACATTTGCAGATTGGAGGGAAAGAGCCAATAAAATGGATTAAAGTTAAAGAATAAACGAAGATTAATTAATGAATCAAGACACCAGAGTACTGGTTATCAACTATTTCTTAACATAAGACTAACCTAGGACCATTACTATAATACAAATGCCTTTTCTTGATCTGCAGAGATTCTGATTAAACTGTTTGGGATAGGGGAGGCCCCTGCATTATTTACTAGTTTTCCCAGGTGATTCTAATATGTGTGTAGGTATGAGAATCACTGCCTGAGAAGAATTGGTCATTGGATTAAGACCACTATAGAGGGTTACCTTCAGATGACAAAAGCTATCTTCTTCCTCTGAGAAGAGAGTATGGTAGTATTGGAAAGGAATCTAAGAAAAGGTTGAATTAAGAACAGAAACATTTTGAAGGAAGGACATTGAAAGAACTCGTGAAGAATGGCTTCAGTCTGAAAAAGTAGAAGGTGAGATGTTTAGAGTAAGGGGGCAGGAGTAAGGTTGAGTCATGAAAAAAACTTAAAACATCCCAAGCAACTATTAGGATTTCACCAGGGATAAATAAGGTAATTGTCCAGTTACTGCTTCATTTTCTCTACCATTATTGGTTGGCCACTCCCTAACACAGAAAAGGCATTACTGTATTTCTTATTCCTCTTAAGAAAAAGAGAAAAAGAAAATTTATAATCAGGGACGAGCTAGAAGAATAGTAAAGTTATAGAGCCTTAGTGGGGACTTTAAGCAGGAGTGTCAAGAGTAAGAAAATCTAAGCAGTGGGTTCAGATCTCTGTGAAATCACTTACAGCTTGTCTATAAAGGGATCTTGGAGATTATCTGGTCCTACTCCTCCCATTGAAATGATGAGTAAACTGAGGTTCAGAGAGATTCTGCAATTTGACCGTCATCAAACATCAAGCTAGCAACACCAAGAGACTTGCAATAAAGCCTTCCAATTCCCACACCAGTGCCTGCAGTTCCTGTACGCACTCAGCCTCATGACCTCCGTGGCTGAGTTCCCGGTTAGCAAAATGGCTCTAGTTCTGTGAGGATTAATAAGAAAATCCGTAAATTGTTTTTAGCTCTTTGCAAGAGAGAAAAAAATGTTCAATTTCTTCTTTATTGCTATTATTATGTGAACCAGATTGAATTGCTGTGCCTCTTAAGAGTTTCTTATGACTAGTGTGAAGTTTCCCATTTTAACCCAAGCCAATTTTAAATTGCCCATAGAATACACAGATAACTGACTGTAATAATTCAGTTGCCACACTCAGTACATTGTTTGAAATCCAACCAAAGAAAAAAGGGACAACTCGCAAGCTTAGAGAAGCAGCAAGATAGACCACCCCCCCACCCCCCTGCAAACTGAAATAGGATTTATTCTAGGTAATTAAGAAGGGGCAGGTTGTGTAGTGACAAGATCAGTGGGTTTCCTCCTGTGCATGGCTGCAGTATAAGGACAGGGGCTTTAACCTTCAGTAAAGCAAGATAAATGAACTAGACCACCCTTAGGAAACTAGAACCCTTCCATTTCTGTCTGTATTTTACTTTTTGCTATCTTTCCACTAAAATTTCTAAAATAGTTAAAAACAAACTACAAAGAATATCTCATTAATCCTGATTCCAATTATTTTTTAATTATAAATACATTTATGTCTCAACTTCAGATTTCTTATCTGTAAAATAGAGGAGTGTTGGAATAAATATTCTAAACTCTGCTCTTGCTTCCATGGGCTTTTCACTGCCTTTGTTGGTTACACTAGGCTAGTTGCTATTTACCCTGCATGGTTGAATGCTCTGTTCCCACACCCGGCATAGCCAGGAAGGGCACCAACCAGTGAGCACTGTATCTTGGTACAAACACCGCTGGACACCCCTCTCTTGTCTTTATTAATCCGATCCAACTATGCAATGCACTCTTTGGTCATCTTGCAAGCCCTGGGAGCATGTTGGAAAGAACTGAGAGAGAGAGCAACAAAGCAGAGAGTGGTTTGAGAGGGGGACATGCACTGTGGGTAAGCTGGACTCTCTCAGAGAACTATGTTTATTTTGTATTCATCCCCTTGAATTAATAAAGGAATTGTTGATATGTAGAGAGAGGCTACAATTAAAAACAGCAGTATTGGTTTAGATGGTTCAAAAAATGGCTAAAAGATAAAAACTTATAGAAAATGCAATGTTTCCCAGCTTTGGAACTATCTGTATGACTGCAAACTCAGGAGTGGAGGGAAATAAGAACTTGTGGGAATGCTTTCTTTCACAGGGAAGTGCTTTTTCTTCTCTTAGTTGGATTTAGGGTTACTTTCTTGATTCTAGTATATATTTTCTCATATTTTAAAAAATGGTGTGGTGTTAATTCACAAGTCTCAGGTTTCAACTCTAATATATTAGAGTTGTGTGATTTTTCTCAGCCTTTCAAATTCTCAATTATTTTACTGTCAGAATTTTCTTCTAGTTGATCAATTTTCTAAAGGAAGCTCTGTCTAGACATACAAACTGAATTGGAGAATGGATACAAACATCTAGATGATTCTAGAAAAAGTATCTTAATTGGTTATTTTAGGCAACAAGTCTTTAGTCTTCACTGGTATTAATTATCCAAATATGTGTTTTAGATCTCTAATTAATTTTGCACACACAGAAATTATCTCACACAAACGTTTAACAACATTCTTATTTTACAGGACTTTTTTTCCCTCTGCAAACTAGATCACAGTATTTTTAATGATGAGAAAATATATACAAATTCAAACTGACAGCAATTCATGAATCCCTAATATTCCAATATGCTCTGCTATATGTCACCCGCTTTGCAAAATGATTATTAATAGCCTGACTGCAAAATTGTTTAAGAAACATTTCATTTTAAATTAGCCATAATTTATTTTTTCAGATTACACAGATGCATTAAGACCATTTTTGCTCTCCACATTCAATTTTCCCTGTTAAAAAAAGAAGGAATATATATATATATATTATATATGTATATATGTGTGTATATATATATATACACACACAGAAAGAAAGCAAAAAGGAAGGAAGGATTGATTTGGCAAGTAATTAGTTAATTCATTTAATTATTTGAGATCATCAAACAGAATACTTCAAGTCTTTCCAAAATACTTTGTACTATTTGGTTCAAATGTTTTTTCTGAGGGCCTAATTTATTAGCAACAACAGAGTGTGTTAGAGATAAGGCAGGGTGAGACCCCAGGTAATTGACATCCAATCAGGAGGCCTTTGTCTGAGAACCCAAGGGAACGAGGAAACACTGACAATCAAAGAGAGAGAGACTTCTATCTGGAGGATACTTCTCATGAAAACGAATGATTCAAAATTGAATTGAAGATATAGCCACAGCGAAGAGATTGCTATTCCCAACTTTACCCTTAGGATTCATCTTCAAAGTTGAGATTGCTGTTGTGGGCCAATGGGCTCCACTGAGCCACACAAATAGATCTAAATCAATCAACTGGTAGTCAATCAATCAATAAAATCTAGATATTTCAGATCCAGAGCCACAGTTTTGTCCTCTTAAATGTATTGAGGTAATTGGCTTTGCTTTCCTGTGTGCTTCGAAGAGAGAGACTTCACTGACGTAAAATGATTAAGATTTTAAACATTAGCTAACATTTTGGTTCATTACATGTCAGTCACGTGCTAAGTGATTTCTGTTCTGTCTTTTAACAGAATCTTTGAAATAACCCGATGAAGTAAGTGCTATTTTTCTCCCCAGATGTGGACATTGAGACTTGACTACAGTCACTTGCCCAAGATAACACAGCTAGCGAATAACATAGCCACGATGCAAACTCAGTACTGCCTGACCTCAATGTCGGAGCCGTATACCATTTCTGTAGAGGCCACACTGTATTTATTCTTCTTTAGGTGTTTCTGGAAACTCAGAAGCATAATATTAGTTATCTCAGGCTAAAAGCCATACCATATATTGCCTCTGAATTCACAAAAGTGCCAAGGATAATGCCAGGCACAGAGTAGGTGTTTAAAAAAATACCTGTTGAATTGAATTCACAAAAGAATACTCCTTGCTCTAATGATTTATCACCTCATTCTGCCATGAAATTAAGTATGAATCCATAAAATTTTAGTCATAAGGACAATATTATTTGAACAGGAACAAAATGGCATTATGAATAATAGATTTCAATCTATTAAGCACAGAGCTACAGCAACAGTTTAACAGGATAATGCAAGGATTATTATAAAATTTTAAGAGATTACTGTAAGTAGCACATGATCCCTTTGCTAACAACAAAAACAAAACAATGCTGGGAAATAGACTTTTTTGTTTATTTGCTTTTACATGAAATCTATATGGAGTTGTGCAACTAGACTGGAGTTAGGGCAGCTGAATTCTATTCTTGGTTCTGCAACTAAATGGCTCTATGACTGTCAGCAAAAGGCTGACCTTTTCAGTCCTAAATCTCCTCATGGTTAAAAGTAGGGGAGGATCAGATTAGATGATTTATAAGGTCCTTCCAACTCTAAAATCCCATCATTCTGTAATATTGCTGCATTAGATTCCAATGTTAGTGTAGCTGGAAATGCTCATTTCACAATTTTTTTACCTTTTGCAAAATGCTCTGTATCAGGAAATCCAAAAGGTACTTTAAACCAAAATTCAGTGGGGAAAGAATACAGTAGCCTTTTAGCTACAATCTGGGATGCAGCAACTATATCTTACATGCAAGGTGAGAGGAAGGTTGCCAATGAGACTAATAAAAGGTAGAACAAAAACTATCCTCATTACAAAACACCAGACCAGCCAAGATATGATACAGAACACGGCAGTATCTACACAGTGAATTAGAGAAATTCAAGCTATTTTCTGGAACATTCCCATCACAGTCACAATTTTAATTAAACTTCCTTGAAATTCAGTTATTCACTTTGGTGTTGGTAAGATTAAATCTAAAATACTATCGCCAAGACTTACCACACTTACAATTAGTGACAGCCCCTGTGTAAGTAACAGTTTCTAGTAACCTTGTATATGCAGCAATGTTATATATATAAGCCTGGGAATCCCCAGTGCTGGTTTCTATACCTACCTCTCTGTTGTTTAGCTGTGTTATCCTCATTAACTAATGTAAACTCTCTGGATCTGGATTTCTTCATCTGTAAAAGAGAGAAATTAGTCAAATACATTGCCTAGCTCTAAAACAACTGACCTTATTGTGATAGGAAAAAATACATTTTGGTTATTGCAATCATTTCCTGCTGTCTATGGAAAGTAGATCCTGACAAGTGGAGGGTCTATTGTTGGGTAAGGAAATGATAAGAGTGATGGCCAGGGTTGGCACAACTGGACCAGCACTAAATTGTTCTACATAATTTAGGGGAAAAGATTGAGAAGCCCCAGAGAAAGGATTCTGAGAAAGGAAGCAGAAACCAATAAAGCTAAGTGCTTGTGGCGAAAGTGGGTGAGAGACTAGAGAAGACCCAATACACCTGTAAGGCTAAGAAAGGAGACCTGGAGGAAAATGCTGTGTTCTATAAACCTTCTCTTTTTCTTTCATTTTAAAATTTGTCAATAAACTATACATTGGGCTGGGTGTGGTGGCTCACACCTGTAATCCTATCACTGGGAGGCCAACACAGGAGGATCACTTGAGCTCAGGAGTTTGAGACCAGCCTGAGCAAGAGCGACACCACGTCGCTACTAAAAATAGAAAAGTTAGCCAGGTGTGGTGGCACATGCCTGTAGTACCAGCTACCTTGGAGGCTGGGGCAGGAGGATCACTTGAGCCCAGGAGTTTGAGTTTGCAGTGAGCTATGATGACATCACTGTACTCTAGCCAGGGCAACAGAGCAAGACTTTGTCTCAAAAATAAATAAATAAATAAACAAACTATACACTCTTAAATAATGCTTTGGTACAAGTGAACTCCTTATTTTGAAGGTAAAAACGATCAAATCCAGCTTCACAGGCTGTGTGGAGGAACGACTGACTTATGGGTTAAAAATGCATTGCAAAGAAATGTGCTATCAGATACAAACCTAATTTGTAGTATTGATAGCATCATAGCATGAAGAACCTCCACGACTGGGCTGTGACTGGCCAGACTGTATCTAGGTTCAGTTTTGGACATGATACTTTGGCAGGGGTCTCAAAGTTAGACTTCTTTGGGGACCAAGTTGAGTGAAGCCAGGAGTAAAACAATAGGCACTGATGGAACCTTGAAGCTAGAGAGTGCAGTGCCCTGCAGAAAGGCATTTAAATTCCTTCTGCTTTTTCTTTTGTATTTAAAAACAAAACAAATGAAAACGACACTGTGCCAAGCAAAACACATATGTGGGCCAGAATCTCTGAAAGAGTCATTAACGAATCAAAGGACATTCAAAGGAGAGTGGTCAGGATATGAAATAACTCACAAAGTTGCAGTATGTGGAACAATTGAGTGAACTGGGATTCTTTAATTTGAAAAAGAGTAGACCCTGGAGAACCTGGTGGTTGTCTTCAAAGCATTTAACAGCTGTTACACAGGAAAGGTATTACAGGTGCTTTATCGTCCCTTAAGGGGCAGAACCAGAGAAAAAGGAGCAATTATTAAGAATTAAATTGGTCAATATTTATAAAGCACCCCAAACAATGTCTGCACACAGTAAGCTTTACAGAATTATCTATTAAATGAAATGAAATGGACTTCATATTCAGAGCTGTCCAAAGCCTAAATGAGTTGTCTCTGTGATGGGTGTTTGGAGGGTGAGTGTTTACAAGGTGGTTAGGGGGCAGTATTCTGATGGATAGAAAGCCCACCTAGACCTGGAGACTACCAGGGTCCAGGCCTGGATGGTTCTCTAAAGTAACTTGTAAACTTGGATTCAATCATATATCCATCAAAAACTTGAAGTGAAAGACATTTCTTCTCTACTGAATGGTCTTACAACACATCTCACTTCTCAGACAACAGTCATCCCAGCTTTGAGAGGAAAATCAACTAAAGTTGTAAATTAAGGTCCCCATGGAAAATAAAGTATGGGGAAGGTGTGTACAATCCTAAAAAGTAAAGGTGGTATCAAAGGAAGTGTAGATACTTGGGAAAAGAAATACTAGATCACTTCCAGAGTCCTCCAACAAAGGAGTGAAGAGCTGGCACAGTGATGAAGAACATCAGAATTTAGGATCTGCAATCTCTCAGAGCCACCTTTATGACTTTTGCCAGACCAAGTCAATGAGAACACTTTAATGTTAAATCATTCTAAATAGAAGTCCATGTTTCAAAAGCCCCCCAAAATACTTGGAAATGAAGAGTCACAAGAAGATTGAGAGGACACCCAAAAAGTACTTTTAAAACATTAAGATTCCAATTATGATGGGTACCATATGTCATAAAAGGACAATGACCCATGTAAGACAATAGTGACCAGAACAGAACTAAACTAACTCTGACTGAGATAAGAGACCCAGTACTGATGGAGTTCTGAATGTCGGAGTGCTGAGAACTGTGCACTTAATCCAGCTGTAAAATTCAAGGGGAAAAATCAGATCCAGCTAACAACTACATGTTGTTGCTTTGTGTTAGAGCAGCTGGAGAGTAAAAATATGGGAATGAAGATTTATCAAGCACCTACTTTTGGTCAGACACAGTGCTAGGTGCTTTACATGTGTTACCTCATCTAATCCTCATGTTAACCTTGATAAAAGAGGAAACTTATCCCCATGTTTTATTTATTTATTTATTTATTTATT
>VBSM01000272.1:33243314-33339557 GCA_008086735.1 Cheirogaleus medius
TTGATTTGCATTTCCCTGATAATTAGAGATGTTGAGCATTTTTTCATATGTTTCCTCATGTTTTACATAAGAAAATTAGAGCTCAATTTAATAAACTTGCCCAACTCTCTTAAACTCAATGGATCATAAATTGATAAAAATGTTTTGGAAAATAATTCAGCCAAATCTATCACATATTTTAAGGAGAAAAAATTATTGCCTTGCCAATGCAATTTTTAGCCATTCACTCCTCAGAAATACTTTTGCAAGTGTGCAAGGTTATTATGTATAATTTTCTTCATTGCAACATTATTTATAATGTTAAAAATGTGAAGACAACCTAATGGTTTTTCAGTAAAATAACTTATGATACACCTATATTCTAAAATGCTTTGAATTAAATAAAAATATTAAAGTACATGAAATTAAAGTCATTCAGAAGATATCTTAGAAATATTTTTTAGTATAAAAATCAAAATATAATATATAATAAGTGGTAAAATCAACTTTTTACTAACAAAATATATATACACCTGTATCAGTGTAGTAAAAGATTTAGCCAAGTGATTAATACTAGTTACATCTAGAGAAGAGATGAACAACTGGCATGGAAGAGACCACATCCTACTTTCTGCCCTTAAAAATCTAGCTCTTCTGCCTACCATGAGATTTACACTGTGAAGATACAATTTATTAGAATCCTTATTTTCACTAGGATACTATCCGAGAAAAGCCAGAGGAGATGCTGAAGGTTTAAATGTGGAGATATAAATGCAGTGATAGACTGCCTGGAAATGGAGTTATCGATGATAGTTGTGTGTACCTGACCATGTCCGCTGGGGTAATTCAATGGAGTAGTTAGAACGGCTGTAAAGAAATACATTTTAAGAAAAACAAACTGATGTGACACAACATTTAAATAGTATTTAAACTATTTCAAACAGATAATTACTATTCCGTTAAAAAAGATAAAAATGATGGAAAGGCATACTGAACCCAAAGTCACACAAGCAGCCACTGGCAGTAGAAATTCATCATAGTTCTTGCTTCGATATCTACTTCTAAGTATGCAGAACTTCAGAATTCTCCATTTCTGAAATGAGTTTACTCTGTCTAGAGTGGAAAATGATGCACAGTAGAATTACCTGAGAGAAAAAGTAAAAACCTTCCAAGGAAAATCAATTAAAGCATGGATGAAGGCCATGGTGGTAGCCATAAACACTTTCTTTTGCCAAAGAATTAATATACACCTCTACACAAGAAGATGTATACAAAAAAAAGTGTTGTGTCACATCAGTTTCCTTTTCTAAAAGTGCAGTTCTTTACAGAAGTTTTAACTACTCCATTAAATTACCCCAGCAGACATGGTCAGGTACACGTAACTATCATTGATAACTCCATTTCCAAACACTCTATCATTTCATTTATATCTCCAAATTTAAACCTTCAGCATCTCCTCTGGTTTTTCTCAGATAGTATCCTGGTGAAAATCAAGATTCTAATAAATCACATCTTCACAGTATAAATCTCATGGTAGGCAGAAGAGCTAGATTTTTAAAAATACTGCAATATTTCATAAAACTTTGATTATAATTATTAATGAGATCCAGAATCATGAAACAAGGTAATCAGAACAGAGTAAAACATAAATACAAGAAACTCAAAAATATGTCTGAATTTCTAAGAATATTTAAGGTGGAAAAATTAAACTAAATTATTAATATAATGAATCATCTCTTTGAATCAAGGCAGATTTTTACTAGCAGAAGGGCTATCAAGAGAATAAATTGAAGCACCCAAAGATGGTTGAGCTAGATGTCCTTTAAAGTCTTTCCTTCTTTTAGGTACATTTTTCCTAAAATATCTAAGTAATAATACATGAAGACCTCCAAATGAAACTACTTAAGACTAATTTGCTAAGCCCTATAGTATTCTATAACTGTCTAAGATATAGTTTTGGTCCAGATTTTTTAGGGGGTTAGTGAAAACCAAGACAAAGTCATGCTTAAAATATGCAGTTCACTAAAGATATTAATTTTCTATTAGATACTTGTAGATCCAAATATAAATTTGAATCACATCTGTAAAGTTAAATGATCTCAGCATTTGAGTAGGCAATATCTAGCCACATCACGCAAACACATGCAAATTTGCAAACACACACACACACTCCTACTTAGTAATTTTAGCTCAGAGAAAACTCATATGGACTATGATATATACATCATTTAAAAACTTTCTCCAAAACCCAAATAAAACAAATAAATCAGTCTACCTAGCTGTTACATCTTGTCTCCTTCCAGAAAACCACTGCTTCTGTTTTGTGTTTTGAACCCAAAATCAGACAGGAAAAACTTATTGATTTAATTTTTTAAAAAATCAAGAAAATATCAAAATCCATCCCCTTAATTTACATTTAGATAAATGTATAAGAATCCATAAAACTCCATATGAATGTTGCTCAAGTAGGGATATTTCAGCAAAATTTATTTTATTAAGGATACATTTACAAGGAACATTTTGCAAAATCATCAAGTACCCTTGTGCTTTACAATGTATATTCATATTCTACAGATTAACCACCTAATGGCTCCAAAGGAACAAAACACGTTGATGTTAGTATAATTGAGAAGCATTCATTCAAAAATAAACTTCCTATCTTTTGTAGCTCTGGTACTGAGGATGCATAATAATGAGTAATCATATGGATTAATAAGATGTCTTCAAACCTTCTGGTACTTAGTGGAAGTCGTTAAATTATTTCCAAATCAGCATATCATGACTCTATCAAGGGTATTCTTGGCATGTCACCATTCTGGGTTTTCTCATTCCAATCTTTATTCTTGCAAATATTTAGCCAGAAGCAGAAAGATCAATGTAAGCAGAGTTTGTGAGCATACACACACACACACACACACACACACACGTATGCACATATATATGCTAAAAGTTTAGTTCTTTACAGCAGTTCTAACTATTCGTGTGTGTCTATATATGTGTGTGTGTTTATATGTGTGTGTGAGTGTATATGTATATTTGTGTGTGGTATCCAAGCAGCTCACTTAAGCATGGTGTCATTTATCAGCCAATATTTACCTGATACCTAGAAATTAAGGTGATAAAGTCCTGAACAACCAATAGAAATGTCTAAAAGTGAGGATTAAGTAGTTCACATATATAATACATCTAGTGGCTTATCAAAAGTATTCAATAAATTATCACTATATTATTCTCATCATTATTGCTTCCACACAGCTACACAAAGGACCTGGGACCACTTTTCCTAGCAAACTTATTTAGCCTTAAAGCAGATAAAAAGCAATCAACTGAAATAGAGGGCACATGTTACAGCCAGGCCTACTCACAATAGCAAAGAGTTATAGTTACCATTCTAACACTAAGGGAAAATTATAAAAAGCAGATATAACTCAAAAGAAAGAGCAGTATGGGGCCATTTGCACCAGGACAACTAATTTAGACTACATATAGTCATGGAGAACATCATTTAGTTTTTGCAAAGCACACACTTTATGTTCTTAATGATGACATTTTATTAAAAATAGCAGCTGCAGAGTCAGATGTATCAGAGTTCAAATCCCAGCTCTTCTACCCTGTGGTTTTGTGATTTTTGGCTAAGTTACTTAACTATTTTGATTCTCAGTTTATTGCTCTCTTAAATAGGAATTGCATCTTCTCCCTCACAGTAGTAGGTTGGAATGAATGCAAATGGCCAATCTAGAGCCCACCACATGGAATCCACTTAGGTAACTATATTATTATTACCACACTTTGCTTAAGAAAACATGGAAATATATAATGCATTTTTAAAGATCCATTTCAAATAGTTTAATGTAATAGAACAACTTTGTCACTTAAAGCGATGATTTCAGTTATCTACAGAATTAACATATAGAAAGCCTAATTTCCACATGATGCTGTCATGAATATGAAAGCTTGGTTTAAAAAATATATATATTCAGACACAGATGGATGAGAAAATAGGTAATCAAAAGGCAGATAGGAAAAATAGTGTCCCCTTCTCCCGTTTATCTGGGTCAAATCAAGTTTACAAATGTATCAGATGTTAAAGGCTATTGAATAAGTGTGAAAACAGGACTAGTCACTACACTACTGTAAGTGTAACTACACTAGCTGGGAAATATATTTCTGCTATTTTTCTTTCAAGACACTTCCCTGTTTTTCTATTCGAAATCACAGAAAAATGTGTGTCCCTCCAGAATATACACTTATAAATGCCAGTGATAATTTGAACACTCACAATGTCAGAGGAAGAAATTCCACTTTGAAAAAGTACAAAACCTTCTGATGACATTCGTGCCATGATCATGGGGATACTCAATCAGCTTAATAGTCACAGTATTTCACAGCTTTTAAGAGGAATGGTATAAGGAAAGAGAGAGAAGTACATAATAGCCAGTGCCTCTCCAGTGCTTGGAAGATACTCAAGGAATATCTACTGAACTAATAAATGCATTTATCCTCACTTTAATGTACAGAGAAATCTTGAAGAAAATAGATGATAGATACATAGATAAAACTAGGACCTTGGTTCAAAAGAATTGCATCTCTGTATTATTCAGAACTCTTCCGGGTATAAATGACAGAAACACAATTCAAATACACCCAAGCAAATATGAAATATATTGGCTTATATAAGTAACAATGTCAGAAGTTGAGTGGCTTTGGCAGAGCTAAATCCATCTGCCCCAAAATGTTCTCTCTTCATTTCTTGGCTCTATTTCTTTTGGATTGGCTACATTTTCCAAAAGTTTCTTTCCATGTGGTAGAAATAGATAGCCACTAGCATCTTAGACTTACATAAAATTTGCCCTCAGAAGGACAGAGGTTCTCTCTTCAAACACCCAAATAATTACCCCAAAAAGGGACTTCAGATGAATGAATCCTAATGGTTAGAACCTTGGTTCATGGGACCACATCTGCCGGGAAGGGAAGGCACAGCCCTTTGATTGACAGGCTTATCAGAATCATATGGTGAGAGAAAGGGGCAATTTCCAAAAGAAAAGAAGGTAGGAGAGACAAAATAATAAATGTCACCTACAGTTCCCTACTATAAATTACTTTTATATCCTTTGTTGGTTCCTTCCTTGAGCCTCTGTAGTATTGTAATCAGTTGCTTATACACCCCAGATCTCCTCAAGATTTAAACATTCAGAGTAGAAAAGCATGTTTTCCTCGCAACATGGTGCTTTGAACATTGTCCACATTCACTAATTCAAAGGAATAACTTATGCAAAACCACCGTATAAACTGTAAAGAATTTTACAAATGTAAATGTTTAGGAGAATGGATTTAATTGTCTTTGACCTTTTGACAGAGTTAAAAACTTTAGAACTTCTATCTCAAAATTCAGTTATTTTAAGAGCCTATGCAAGACTTCTTCCAACAGTGGCTTCTACATCCATGCTTCCTTCAACTCACATCTTTTTATTGCATGCCTTTTTTTCCTGATTAATACCATAAAGGATGTGAAGATAAAATTTTAAAAAATTATGTTATTACCTTGAAACATAACTCCTATAGTGTTCATTGTAATATCATTTTCTTATTCCTGGCACTGAGCAAGATACCTGGAATACAGCCACATCGATTTTTCTTTCTATTAGTTACCACATCTAGTCTGGTCTGCATTGGCTCTTTCTCCTACAGATGTAATTTCTTTCAACACTCAAAATGAAGTAGTTTGTTTTCAATACTCCCCAATATATTTATGGACCCTTACAAGTCATCACTATCTTGAAAGTTCAGTCTCTCACCCATTTGTCTAAAATTTTATTTCCAAGCTACTTTCTTAAGATTTCCTAGTTTTCATATCTTTAGAATGATGTTAGGGAGAAAAATCATAACCCTCCAGAGAAGGGCCATTTTTTTATTCATTGTTGTTTATTCACTCCCAATGCCCTGCAATCAAAAAATATTCCCCAAAATGTTTTTTATTTAGTCTTAGAAATGAGAAAAAATGAGTGGACAAAAATATGAAAATATGTCAGAAAATATAAGGCTAGAAAGTTATCTCATTAAAATGAATACTACTGCAATAGAAATTCATTATAATTAAAATATTTCCAACTTCTGAACAGTGACCAATAGTAATGATGCCTTTTTGCTCTTGCTAAAATAAAAGTTGCCTTTGTTAATAACTCAGTATAACAAAGGCTTTTATTCCTCAGTTCTTTTCACACAATTGTCACTAGCTATTGTGGAGAGAACAAAACCCTGAACACTTGATTCTGGAGCAAAGAGCAAGTGCAAAAGGAAGCAGAAGGTACCAGCTAAAACAGCAAAAAGCTCACAAAGAAATGTCGGTCAAGAGAAATATGAAATGCAGCATTTTTTATTTGTACAAAAAGAGAGGAAAATAATTAATAGAATCTATGGACTTTGGCAAGAAGAAAAGGAGCTTTGACCACAAAAATATGTTATCTTACTTTACAATTTACATAAAAGTTTTACCTGCATTACCTCATACAGTATAACCAGTCAACAAAGTTGTGAAATATATATTATATGTTCATCACTTTGCAGAGTGCGAAATTGAGTTTCAAACATAAAATGGCTTCCCTAAGACAACAAGGCTAGCCGACTTCTGACCTAAACATTTCGTACTATTTCCACAATGTCACAGCAGCTTCTATTTTCTTCCACAGATGAACTATATGCTTTTAAAACACTGAGGTATAATACTCTGTGCCCTTTAAATACAATTTCTAATTTATTAAAATTGTTTTCTTCCTAGTTTTTTAGTTGCCCCATATGTATATGCCTAAGGTATAACATTTCTCCTTGATCATTTTTCTATATCTCATTTTATAACTAGCATCATCTACATTATAGATGGTGCTAGATAATGTGGATTGGAATGAGATATCAATTGTGTTTATGAAATAAAGTAATGCCAGTATTTTCTTATTCTGGTTGTTTAATAGTTATAAAGGGAATTGACAAAGTATGTTATTCAGCAAAATGTGTAAGCATTGTCTACTGTCAGGCAATTTAGATCTAACACCATCAATTTGCAATGTGGTTGGGCAATAAGGACATGTGTAAGCATGAAAGGCCTCAAATGAACTTGTGACATAATTATAAAAACAAGGAAGACTCACTTAAGAGTCTCAATATGTCTCTCAAGTCCAGTTTGTCTAACTAGAGAGGAAATGACTGCAAAGTCTTTTGCTCCACCTCCAATAATTACCTGCCACAGGTGCTGTTACTTCAATAATCCTGATGACATAGGCCACCCAAAACCTCATGATTCAGTACATTGGACAGCACACTGGCTTTACAAAATTACTGTCCAGGAACCTGAGCAATCTTGGATCAGTAGTTGGAGTTTCAGATCTTGAGATTCTAAGACAAAGGAGAAAAAACTAAACTCTTTGTAAGCCTCCTTTTTCAGATAACACATTTTTTCCACTGTGGTGAGGTCTACAGATATTCCTTTCATTTCCCTCAAACAGCCTAGCTGGTTCCATGCAATCCCAAACAAAGGTAACTGACTGCAGCTCAATAGTGTTCTTCTCCTGGGCTCTAATCATTTCTATGTGATCGTGCCATGGTAATTACTTTGCAAATAAAGAGAATGTAAAAAAAAAATGATGAAACTTTCAAAGTTTGACAGAGTTGCAAATGTTTTTGCAGTCCACTGGAAAGACTGAATTTCCAATTCTAATGTCAGCAATGTATCCTCCCAAGCAACCTCTAATAATGTGTTACATACATATTTGGTGAATGACTATTGAAGGAATATTTGTAAGTAAGGTGAGCTATGTGGATCTACCTTGTCCTTATGGATATAATTTGCCAACCTAAATAACAGAGACAGGTTCTCAAAAAAAATGATATTTATTCAGGAATAGGGCATTGCAATGAAAATACGCATGCCATAGCAAATTAAGTGCATTTCAGGGAGGTAAAGAAAGACAAAAGCTTTTAAAGGAAAAATGAGGAGAATTACATATTTGTTTTGAGATAATTATCCTTGGCTACAAGGATCAATAACAAGGCTGGCAGCAGATCCAGGCTAGATGGGCAGCTGCTGGGCAAATATCCTCTCAAAAATATTTTTTCTTTAAGGTTGTGTTGGCTTTTGTGCAATGTTGAAGTTTTAGCAGAGTTTTTTGTGACATTTTTTGTTATCAGGCATTTATGCATGAAAGCCCTCTCTTTACAGACTTCCCCAGCTCTGTTTGTCAGGGCGTTTTTTAACACGTGACTCCATTTTGATTCTGACAGCTTTCACATTGTCCCCTTTTGATCAAGATCTAATAATGTGTTACGTAAACATTTGGTGCATGAATAAATGTTGAAAGAATATTTATAAGTAAGGTGAACTCTGTGAATCTCCCTTTTCCTTATGGATATAATTTTATAGCCTAGTTGAGCCAGACAAATGAACAAGTGATACAATTTTACCTGAATTTCTCTTCTCAATGTACTAAACAATTATGCTCACACACAAAAAAATGTATACTGACTAACCACCCTTCCTCTGTGTATATTCTATGCAGCTAGCCCTGAAAATATTTCTGTTTGTTTGGAAAAATAATCATTGTAACATTCAGAATGGTAAAATTTTAAAACCAAAAAATAACTTTTTACACTTTTACAGCAATTGACAGAATGGGGAACAAATCAAAGAAGGGTAAGCCTGAAGATAGTAAGATAGTTTCTGGAGTGTGTTTTTGTATTTATAGCATTTTTGAGAAAATTTCTCTAATGATATAATGTTTCATGATTTATTGCTATTGGTACTGCTCAGAGATACCTTGATTTTGAAAGCATGCATAAATTAAGCTCTGTTGTTCTTAAAACACTATCTTTAATAAATTATCACAATGACCCTATAAAATAGTTAAGAATCAGTTACCTCATTTTATTTTATTTTATTTTTGTTTCTTAGAGATAGGGTCTTGCTATGTTGATCAGGCTGGTCTTGAACTCCTGAGCGCAAGTAAGTCTCCCACCTCAGCCTCCAGAGTAGCTGGCACTATCAATGTGTTCCACAGTACTCATCAGTTACCTCATTTTAAAAATGAAAAAACAGAGAATCAGAGAAGTTAATTACTATTTTCAAAGTCATATGACTAATGTGTAATAGAACTTGTTCCTAAGCCCAGTTCTTCTGACTCAAGCTTTACTCTATACCACTATTCCATATACACCTGTAGACACATATATCAGACATACCTACTTTATGAAGGTGAATAATAATCCACTTGCCTCTCCTTTCACATGTGTTCATGTATTCTTCTGTGCATCTTCACTTTATTTTCCCAGTGCAGAAGAAGAGGAGATATGAATAGGCAGGTTGATAGGGAGGCATAATGTGCTTTTTGGAATGATATTTAACCACGTACTTGAACTGGTTTTAGCTCATAATGCTTAATTTCGGAGCTTCAAAAATCACTATATGTGTGGGTAATAATAATAGCAATTTATAGTAAAATATTTTATTTGCAATCTTTGCTCTAAAGTGCTCTGACAGCACATACCAACTTGTGATATTATCTCTCAATCCCAATCTTGCTCCTGCCTTTCACATTGTGAAACTCCAGCCTTGCTATTCCATTTTTAAAACCCTCCGATGGCACCCTATTGCCCTCAAAATAAAGAACAAACTCTTTAGGCTGACCTTCCAAGTCATCTATGACCATTCCCTTCCTTCCTCTCAAAACTCCTTCCCCAACACTCTCCTTTCTCTTTCCAGCTAAACTGAACAACTGTCCAGTTATCCAGTATGGCCCATTTTAAATTAAATAACCAGGACTTTGCCTATCATCCCCCTTCTTTCTAAAAAAAACAAAACCTTTATTCCTTTTATGCCTAAACACTCTACTCTTTCTTCACAGCTCAGCTTAGGCATCTGTCTGTAAAACACTTTGAGCATCTTCCCACTCCTTCACAAAGCAGGATTGGTGGTTCTCCCATTTGTGCGTACCATGATTAGAGTTAACTATTAAGTCTTGGTACTTACCACAGGATTTTTCAATCAGTTGCTTGTATGTCTCCTTCCTTGTTTTATCTTACTGTCCTTGTTCTTAGCACAGTATATAACAGGATGTAGCCAGTGCTCAAAAAATATTTACTGGATGAACAGTGAATGCACAACAACCCATTTAACAGAGCAGCTAAGCAAACAGAAAATCATTGATTTTCTCAAGGGAACAACCATCCAGGGACCAAATGCTACCTTGCCTAGTCCTTCCTATACCCTACTCTCAACTACTATTAATGTAAGATCTCAAACACATGACCTCAGTATATAACAACATAGTTGCTTAGAACCTCATGCCTCATAAGAATAACAAGAGATATTTATTAATCATATACAAAATTCCAGTGCTATCTCTACCATCCTTGAGGAAGACATAATTTTGTGCATTTTGGTTATCAGTTTGCTTCCCACACTTGATCTTTAAAAATCAAATGGCAAGATAAAATAAAGGGAAATTTTAGCATTTTTGAGGCAAATATGGATCCCATAGATAATGACCTTATTCACCCCAGAATTTATTTATTTATTTACTAATTTATACATCAAGCCTTGTAGCAGGTTCTCCAGAAATTGTCATGGACAAAATGCAAATATCACCACAAATAAAAATATATTTGAGGAAACAAATATTTTAAATAACAACTCCAAAAGTTTAAAATTTAGGGTCTAATTGGGCAGTATGGATAAGTATAATCAGAGTTTGTGGATAATGCTTCATATTCAGTCTTAAAACTGGTTTAACAGTTGAACAAAGATCTTATTTAGCAACAAAGTTGTATGAGACATGATATCAAGCACTATGAAAAATAAACTGCCTGCTAGATGCTTAGTATCTAATAGCAAAAGTAAACCATTTATTTACTCAAATAAAGCTCTGATAAATGCAAAAGGAGAGATTGAAATGATAGCCAAGTACATAAAAGAAAATTTTCCTATTTGGAGGAAATCAAGAGTCACTTTGTGTGTGTGTCTGGCGGGGGGAGTTGCTGTGAGAAGCAAATGGCATAAAGACACATTAAAGCACTCTGAAAATTGTAAAATCATGTCCTAACGTTAGATGGTTTTTCCAAGAGCAGAAAAGAACATGTTTCACTCTAAATTAGATATAAGAAGGGCAATTAAATTTGACACTTTTAGATGTAAGAGCAGAGGTCCACTAAGAGCACAGGAACCAAGGAAACACACCTACCACAAACAAGGAGATGCCAGGCAGCGCAGGTCCCTGTGGAGGAAGAGTGGAAGTGGAAGCTTGTTTGCAGATCAGGCTGCACTGAGCAACCAGACAGCAGGGGTTGCGCCTCTTCACTCTCTGGATCCATCACTTTAACTTGGCTCTTCTCAAGCCTTCTCCTCCTCCTGCTACAGAGCCACATGAGCTTCTTTCCTCCCCTGTATTTCTCTGCTTTTCAAGTATTTCTCCATATTTAATGTGTCCTTACCCTCATTGGCCTCAGATTATACCTTAGGGCTGCCCTTTCTGTTTTTGCTACCACACCCACCACATGATGCTGATTCTCTTTATGGCTCTTGGTTCAAATTCCCAAGGGAGAGAAGCTGCCTGTTCAGCTTACCTTTTCCATTTCAGCCCACGTCAGACATCCCTGTCCAGCTTAAGGATTGGCTGCCCTTGAATCAGGTGCCCAGTCAGCTTTGATCAGAGAGAAAGGGTCATGATCATTTAGACTTTATCTTTGGTTCACACATACGTTCTTTCATTCAGTCACTTGTTGCTCTGTACACTGGAGGATACAATGTGCACAAATTTTTTTAAAAAAATGTATATCTTTGCGATGCTTTCATTCTAGTTGATTGATACAATAATAAAAGTAAGAAAATAAACAAGCAAAATAAATTCAGCTGTGATAAATGCTAAGGAAATATTAAAATACATAATAAGAATGATGGAGTGAGGAGGGGGGCCAAATGCTAGTTTTGGCTAAATCGATACAGGGGAAGTGTATCCTGTGAGTAGAGGGATAGGGTGAGTTGGGTGCTGTAGTAGGGGTTATGTCGTAATACCATAAGTAAAATGTACTGCGACTGCCAAGTTATCATACTGATCCTCTTCCCAACCAAGGTTAAGATTAACATACCAAGTTTAAAATATAAACACTAGCAATTATGAGCTGCAAATAATCAACTTCCAAACATGTAGGTGCACTAATCCAAGGCCATAAAAAGACCATCTAGTGATATCAGAAATGATAATTCTGCTGTAATTCCTACTCCACAGCATTATTGAGAGAATAAAAACCAATAAAAAATAAAAGATATAAATGCATTTGTAAAACAAGAGACTTTATTTATTAATATATAGATATATGATATTCATATATAAATATATATCTATATATTTATATAAATCTATCATGTAAATACATAGGTATATCATGATTATTACTAGTATAAACTATACTAAAGGGAAGGACAGTGAGTCTCAGACCAGGTAGGCCTCCACCAATCCCACTTTTTGGAAATTGTGAGTAATCCAAAAGTGCTTGTGATATGTACTCATGGTGTTCAATGGAGAGAACATTACCAAGCCTGAGTTTCACTGGGAAAAAACGTTATATACATATATTTATGTCATCCCTGTTTGGAACACTGTTTAAATCAAAATCTCTTCACTTCTCCATTTATTTAGCCTAAGTACATTGCAATTTTCATAGCTGGATCTCACAAAAAATATATTAGTTTTTTTTTAAGTCAGAAGTTTGTCCCAGATTTAGAGGTTACATTTTAAGTCCTGCCACATTTTCTACATCACCCCAAGCTCATATGAAATCAGATACATGTCATGACAAATTATTTACCTATTTTAGGCATATTCATGTAATTATAAGAGAATAGATTGTCTAGTTTTACAAATACCAGTGCAAATCATTCAATAGGTCCCTCTTTTGATTGACCTCTTCCCACATCCATCACTAATTCCTCTCTGCCAGTTAATTTACATTGAGCTTTGCCTGCAGAATGATTTTTTTTCTATATCCATTGTTTATGTCTCCCTAGGCCTTTCAGAAATAGGAAGACCTTATGTATTGTTTTGTTTGCATGCACATTTATGAGAATTAAACAATAGCTTCACTTGTGAAACAGCATGATACAGAAAAAAAAACCTGGGATTGAATATTATTTTTACCACTAAATATCTGTATAAATATGAGCAAGTTCCTTAACTTTTCTGAAACCCAGATCCTCTATGGTAAAATTGAAGAGTGAAAGAGATGGTATATGAAAAACTTCTGGCACAAAATACGTGCCATATATTAGCCCTCTTTCAAGACAGAATAACTTCTACATGTTCTTTGGTTATAGGAGGAAAGAGAAATAATGTGCTTTGAGCTCAGTATAGTCTCTGTCTTAGGATTTTAAGTGAATAGCCTTAAAATGTATTTACTCAATGGATGAAATGGATACCTTAGAATTATTAATATATATTAAAGTGCATGTTTCAGAAATAAAAAAGTTATAAAAATTGCTAATATACTTACAGGATAATTGGCTATTTAAAATATGATCCATTTGCTATTTGCCTTTCACAAAGTAACATGAGCAATTACATTAGGTTATACTAATCATTGGCTAAATTTTATTTTCTCATTTAAACCAGAATTAAGTTATACAAATATAAAAAGGGAACTTAATAATGGCAAGCCTCTTTTTGGCTGGGAATTTATCAAAAACATTATTTAATTCAGTAGTTGGAGATGATATTCTGCTGTCATAAAAACTTAGTTCAGAAATTTGAGCTGTTTATTTCAAACATGACCGAATTATAAAATGTTGAAACAATAACAATGCGCCTTTGATTGGGTTGTTCACCATGATGACCTCAGGAGGGTAGAATTTGGAAGCAGAAGATAAATTTCTTTTCCATAGCTAAAATCTACTAGCTGTGTAATCCTGGAAAGTTACTTAACCTTTCTGAGGCTCAGAACTCTTATTTCTAAAAGTGGGAGTAATGTCTACCCTACCCTCTTCACAGAGCTGTTTGAGGAACAGATGAAATAATGCACATAAAAGCACTCCAAAAACTCCTAAACACTAAAAGCAGAAAAGAAGGAACTGGCCAAAGTTAGTGCTTCTTTCCTTGGGGTTACAATAGCAGCCTGTTCAGTGTACTCCACAGTATTATAATTATCTGTTCTCACGGCCTGAAAGTGGTGCAGTAGCATGTGGAAGCATTCACCTGGGGTCTGTGAAGCTCCACACTAAACCATCTTCCCCAGCTAGGAAAACTTGGGTTGAAATCACATATTTAACCAGAAATGGTGTTATTTTCATCACGTTTTATAATGTCCATTTTTCCAAGAGAATTAACAAAGGAGATGCACAGAAGACAAAAGGCAGCTGTCCAAAGGGTAGTCCTGGCTGATGGAGCTAACACTCATGCTTTAAAAAGGTGATGAAGGGGATGGCTCCATGGCGTCAGGGTATGGCTTTTACATACTAGCCAAAGCACAAGTTTAGTGGCTCCAGAGAAGCTCACTGCCCACCATAAAAATCCCTGAACGAGAATGAGAAACTGGCTAAAGTTTGGAGTATTAGAGGATTCTTACATTTATAGACTAAGATAAATTGGTGAGGCTTAGTGAGAGACATTGCAGGGTACTTTGCCACCGGCAATAGTTGTTCTGACATTACAGGAGAGATTCTGCCCAGTCTGCTGCACGAGCTCTCTCTCTCCCTCCTTCTCCAAGAGCCAAAGTTCATATGAAAAAAAATCATCCGTATCTCTTGATTTTGGATCAAATAGTCAGATTTCTACTAAATGGAATCCATTCAAACTCACTCTCTTGATAAAAAGGTTTTTCACCTGTTTTTCACCTGTTAACTTTTTATTGGCAAAGGATTGCAATAACCTCTCTCCATTGCCCTAAAAATACAAACAGAAACCATCTGAGGCATAGCCATTGTTTACCTATAATATTTGTACGCAGCTATCTATAATGTTCTTTCTTCCTACAAGGAGTATTTGTCTGCCAATATTTTCGGCTTTAGCAGCAGGGCTCTTCTTGACAGACTAAGAGAAGTGTCCACAGAGGAAAAATTATCTGATTAAGGTTTTGGGCAAATGAAAACTCTCTGGACAGGATCCTCTTTCCTTCACTTAGATTTCAAGTCAAAAGTAGATTATTGCTCCGGGCAATTATCAACTCTAAAAGTGCTTGTGGTTTCAAGACTTTGGCAGAACCTGTTGAAAACTGCATCATCATAATATATTTGTACAAATTTGAATTTCAATGCCTCCTTTGTTGTCCCACATGACACACGATCAAATTTATGAAGGTCTGTTTTCCCCCCTCAGGGTCATTTCTTTTTTTTTCTTTTCCACAGAGCCAATCTGCCTTATTTAAATCCAAACCATTACATTAATCATCCCTTTCACTAGACTAGAGAACTTCTTTTTTCTTGTCCATATCATGGCCACCATGCATCAAAGGTAGGATCATTATTTTCCTCTTATTTTCTCTTCTAAAGACCAAAATTCTTATAGGAGGAGTATTTAGGGTTGTTAAGAGGAGAGAGTCAGGGGCTGGGAACAGGTTCCATCATCAGCAATCTTATCTGGGTCTTTGAATATAGCACACCTAGGATACTTCATGACACACCATGTGCAGGGTTCAGTCTGACTTGTTTCCCTCACAGATGTTGGGTGGGCTGACTTGGACTTGATCCAGAGACTTAGGCATCTGATAAAACTGCCTGAAAATTTTTGCATTTTTATTAAGGCAATATGATGCTAGTTTTCTGGGGCACTGTAGTCTCACTTAAAACATGTATAAACTGCTTTATTAGAGATTATAGCACTTACGGGAGAGAAAGTAAAAGTGATCATTTATATGATAATGTGAGCTGATAATTTAGGAATGATTCATTCTCGTAAATGTTCGAACACTGCTATGTAAGTTTATTACATAGTGTGTATGGTGGAACAGAAGCTCCATTCAGAAAGTAAGGCCTTTTATAAAACGATCTTTAATTGACTTTATTCCTGTATGGCAGAGTAGTATAGAAAACTTTATAAGCTTTCAGGGTGCAGGGACAGCCACTGCTTTCTTCCCACTGTTTCTCTGCCCTGTCTCCTGCTCCCTTACACAGGCTGAGGCAGGTGGGATAAGCACACTGATGGATCAAGAAGGATTTTTGTAGAGGGAATTCAGATTTGAAATGGGGGATTTGACTAGATGAATTCTAAGGTTCCTTCCATCCCTGACTTTCCCTTAACCTAAATAGGAGGTAGAAATAATTTCCAGCTACAAATACCAGGAGAGAGACAAATTAAAAAGGAATTTTGTGATATGTCATTGTATAGAAAAAAAATCGTAATTGTGGGAACAAGTCAAACATGTCAGGGCTATTTTAGTCAACATTATATTTTAGCTTAAAATAAATCCTGCATCTTTAAAAGTCAATTTTTGAAGATAGTCTCTTATATTATAACCTTTTTCACAAGATGAGAAAGGGGTGGAAAGTTAAAATTGTATAGAGCTTAAAGATTCTACCCTAGTTTTTCAGAAATAGATAGATAGATGATAGATAGATAGATAGATAGATAGACAGATAGATAGGATAAACACATAGATGTTTTCTCTAGACACTTTTAAATGTTTTTCTAATGCCCTAAGTAATAAATGACCATGTCCTTTGCATTACCCTCACTAGAAGGAACCACTGCTAACATGTTAATTAAATATTTTTCTTTATTTTTACATATATGTCATCATTTTTAATTTTTTAAGTCAAATATGCTAATCTTTTCCCTTATAGTTTCTGGTTGGATGTCAAGATTATAAAACGATTCTTCTCTACTTTTCCTGGTACAATATGGTTTCTTATGTTTAGAATGTTAATTAACCTAGATTTTATTTTGTATATTAAACAGGAATATATTATTATTTAATTTTTCTCCAAATATATATAATAAAATAGTCTCCTCCATTCTGATTTGAAATTCCGTATTTATTATGTAAACATAGTAGTTGGGGTGGAGGGCATGACCTATCTGCTCCATTGGTCTATTTATCTATTCCTCTACTGATGCTATATGAGTGTTAACTTCTTCAGTTTTTATACTATATTTTTCTATCTACTAAGGAAAATCTTTTTGATGCATCTTAATTTGACCATTTTTAATAGATAACCCTTAATATATTTTCCAGCAGATGTAGAAAATTAGCAGGTAGCTATTATTACTTCCCTTTCACACTTGACAACACTGAGGCTCAGCTACCCAGAATCATCACACCATTTTGAGGACCCTGGGCAATTATTACAATACTCTAAGCCTCTGGTTCCTCATGGGGAAAATATGAGGGTCCATGCAAAGGACTATTGTGAGTAATTTATGAGATAATGCATATAAAACATGTCGCAAGGGCCTGGCATATAGAAAGTACCCAACAGGTCACACAACTAGTCAGAGGCCTTACAGAGCCTGTGTAAATTAAGTGATTCTCTTCAGGCTCAAACCAAACACTAAATGCTTAGGGTTGTTGTTTTCTTAACCATCTTCTATGCCCTTAAACTTATCACTTAGTAAAAAGAGGGGTAAGTTTATCTAAAAAGAAAATTACTTGACACATACACTCATTATGAAACAAATGTAATGGGTTTTTGTTCCAGCATTCCAGTAAGTTAGGTTCCACCTTCCAAGTCCTCCAATTAGGTAAATAGAAGTTTCCAGAGCCCAGATTTCTGACAGAAATAACTCAGTCCCTTGTAAGATCACTAGATTTTGTTAGCATGTTTGCTTCTGCCTGTGAACCCACATTCAAACACCACAACCTGTGCTGATTCAACTGGATGCTGTCTCCACACCCCACCCCTAATCCCCACAGATGGTCGTGGTGGTTCAGAAATAGCTGGCTTATCGCAGGGACTCAGACCACAGCTTTTTTTCAGCCCAAACCCAGTCAGGGTCCACTCACATCTGAAAAGAGACTGCATGAGGCCATATGGAAGGGCATTGGCCTGTTTTATAACCTGGGCCCAGAGTAACTAACCATTCGATAAAAACGTGCTGGTTACTTGATTGTAGTGGCAGAGCCGGGTGAAAGCTTGGTTTCAGCACTCTATTTTGCCATTCCCTAAAGAAAATCATATCATTTTAAATTGTTCATCGTGGGCTTGGAATGTTTCTAATGGTCTCCTTGTCTAAACCCACAAAGAGGTAAGATCAAGTCATATCTGTGCCCATGTCAATACACTAAAAATTACTGGCCCAAAAATGTAACAGTAAGAGGGGAGGGTTGGAATGAAATTAAAATACCATCCCTTTGAGAGAGAAATCAAATCTAACTGTTCTCAGTCTTCTTCCTCATTTGGTGCTAGAAGGTCACAGTGACAAATGGTCAGTTGAGAAGAAGGAAGGGAGAATGGGCATTTGTGAGAAAAGTGTATGGAACAACTTAATCTGTCCATTTTTTCCGTCCCTCTTCTCCCCTTCATAAACACACTATTCCACTCAAAAATTGAATCTCAGCTTGGTTGACATTGGATTTATGAAGGAGAAAAGCTTTTCCAAATTTTCATTTTCAAAAAATGATACTTTTTTATTTGTTTTATAGTTATGACTTTAGTTTCTGTCATAAAGTAACATATAACCTAATAGCATTAAAACATTTTTTTAAAAAATGAAGGGAAAAATCACCCATTGTTCTATCACTTGGAAATAATAATAGTTGACATTTATTTATTGAGAACTTTCAACGTGTCAGGCACTTCTCCAACAGCTGAATGCATTATCTTGTTTAATACTCAACAACACTATGAAGTAAGCACTACTATTATCTCCCATCTATAGTTGAAATTAAGGCACAGTGTAGTTGAGTAGCTTGCCCCTAGTCCACACAGCTTGTAGTTGGTGAAGACAGTACTCAAACCTAGAAAATCTGATTCCAGGGACCATGTCCTCAATCACCTTACTTTCATCTAATACTTTAATCACTTTTAAAATAGAGTTAGGATAATGTACTTACAGTGTTGGAACAGGATTGGTATAGTCTTTTTTCCCCAAACAGTGAGATTTCCTACTCCCTAGTTGAATGAAAGAAGCAAGACTACTAACCTTATTTCAAAGTGTTCTGTGATGTTACTTGAGCCATGAGCCACTTAAAATCAAAGCACAGAAGATTGGTGACTGAAAGCAAGTTATTTTATAATTTTTTCTAGGAATTTATTTTTAAAATGGTGCAATATAGAATGGAGAAGTTAGTATTTCATAAATCAACTTTTGATAGGTCTTTATTTAAAGTAATTCTCATCCTCTCACAGTCAGTCCACAGAGCTGAGAAATGCCAGAGAAAAATCCCAGATCTTCCCACATATGATCAATATTCAATGGTTAAGATCAATAAATATGCATTTGAGAAATCAATATGTATATATATATATATGTATATATGTCTGCCAAAAGGAAGGAAGAGCTGGCTGTGATATTTCATACCTCTTGTCTTTGCATGTGATTGCATGGATCACCAAGTTATCATTGCTTTTCTACTCTTCAGGACTCATTGCAGCTTTTTCTAGAACCAAATACTCTACCCAGTGAGCTTCAAGTTATTCATGAATAGGAAACTCTTGGCTTCCACTTTCTCAAAGATGTTCCTTGTTCTGAGCCCCAAATCTTCTGGAAGTGGCGGGAAGAGGCAGTGTTCCCATCTCTCAGTTCTCAATCTTCCTTAAAGAAACCCGCATGGAAGAAAGAAGCACTTGGCCAGACCTTCTAATGAGTACAGAGGCTATCCACATTATCTGGGCCTCCATTGCAGACCGTGTGTTGTTATAATCTGGTATCTGTATCATGGGGTGAGGGAAGGCTTGGTCTCCAGGGGATGAGTGCTTGTTCCTGGACTCTAAGTTTGACTTGAAGGTTCTAGCCCTTTCCTACTGTAAGCAAATCCCTTAACTTCTTTGGTCATAGTTACTGTTCTCTAAAATGAAGGGCTAGGACTCCAACAGTGCTTTCCTGTGAAACACTGGGCCAGGGGTCTCTGATGTAGAATATCAGGTCAGCCAGTCGGCAGGTTGAGAAGATCCATCCAGCTCAGCTTTTCCCCACCTCCCTGGCTTCATTCAGAACAGCTCTGCCTTTATCTTTTATATTTGGGGGTTCTATATAAAGCTTTGTTTGAAAAAAGGATTCTGCCACTAAATTTTTTTCTGGAAAAAATTACTGGATTAGATGATTCCTAAAGGCTATTTCAGCTCTATGTGATTTTTATAATAACCCAATTTAAGTTTGTATCTTTCCATGCAAGGCCAAAAGAGTGCACTACCTCCCCCGCCCATATATCTGAAGCATATATGTTTTCCACAGGCTTCTTTTTCTCTTCTTTTGCTTTTACTGGCAGTATTTATGGAGAGTCTGAATTATCTTAATCGTACCAACTGCTGTAGATCATATTCAGGCTACGTAATGTGTGATCTCTCACCCTTAGCCCTCCAGCAAAGCATTTCTGAAAGTCATAGTTTGACCACATTATTTCAGACTGTGGGAAAGCAAGAGTTCTAGGTGGAACAAAAATAATACTGATTAGCCTCTGCCTCCCACAAGAGCATGACCATATCTGCTTTCCTAAGATAGAAGTTCATTGAGGACAAAGACACCATTTAATATTTATGTTTATCTCTAACTCTCTTAAGGAATGAGGCACATCTAAAATGCATCAAAATCATGAGAGCTGGATACTCAAATTGCTGGGTAGCTGGATTTATTATGTCAGCATTGGCCGGGATGGACTCTCTGATGGTCTATGTGTGTTTTCCATAAAAAGAGAGATTAATAGAGAAGACTTTTTGAAAATTAATATCTGTAAACCTAAAATCTGGGTTATACTATAGTCTTTCTGAAGTCCTGGCAAGTTTATAATATGTTTTGGTAAACTCGTTGTGTGTGCGTATTTTGTTTAATTTAAGTCATTCTTAAAGTATGATACATAGAATATCTACATTAGCATCATGGCAGGGTGGTATTTTTGGAAAGTGAAGGTTTCTGCTGAATTAGAATCTCAATAAAAAGAGATTGTTAGCATGCCTGGATTGTTAGCATGCTTTCTGGGCTTCTAATATACACCAAAGCAATTTTCTTTTTTACTTGTGACTCTTTTTCTGTAATATGATATCAGAAAACACTATTTGTATATTTCAAAGGTTTTTCCCCACCAAAGGTATGAGTTTTGACAAGTCCTTTTGCCACTGAATTTTTTTTAATTTTTAAAATGAAGCTGGGGTAGAGGGGCTCTGGTGTTGGGGTGGGGGTGTTGTAGATGATCTCTAAAGTTCCTGCCAACTCTAAGTTTTCCTGAGTTTTGCGTTAACTTAAGCTTGGAGGCCAGAGCAATTTATTACCTAGGTACTTTTTAGTTAGAGCTATTATCCATTATATGGCACATATTCAACCTGGAGAAACAGAAACTTCTAAAATATTTATGTACATATTTATGATGTGTGAAATGGAAAATGATACATCTGGGAACAAGTACCAAAAATGAAAAAAGTGTCTAATAAAATAAGCTATCCAGTAAGAAATCATATATCACCTGACTCAGTTCCTTCTAGAGGAACTAATCAAATGAAATCCATCTTGAAATCCACAATTAAATATGCTATAGAGTCTAGCCAAAGAACATCACGTGGTCTTTATGAGTCTACTTTTTCACTGAATAAGTTAAATTTTCTAAATTGATTTCTAAGTAGTTTTTGGAGTCACTTATCCGAATTCTCTCCACTGAAATCTATTCCAAAAACAAGCTGGTGACAAAATTTTATTCTATTCATTTTGACCAGTGTTTATTTTTTTTGATCAATGATTATTCAATGTCCACAGTGTGGCATGTTCTGCTTCCTGGAATGACTCTTGATCACTCTCCTTCCTCTACTACCAACACCCCTGCCGTAGGCTTGGCCTTTACATCTCTTGCCTGTGCCTTTGCAGTGTCCTGCCAATAGGTCGTCATTCCCCTTTCAATACATCTTCATCCTAATTCCTAAAATGCAAGTCTGATTATGTCACTTTTCCACTTAAAACTCTTTATTGGCTTCCTATTACCTGTTGGATCGAGTCCAACCTCTTGGATGTGATGCAGAAGACCATTCATGACATGGCTAAGACTTTATCTTTCTAATCATATCAGCATGCCCTGCAGAGCACATAGGACCTTATGCTCTGAGTGAAATAGAATGTCATTGGACAGATTATAGCAAAAGATTGTCATGAGCTGTTTTGTTTTTTAAAGGCTCATGGTGGAAAATTAGAAGTTTGATCCTGGGTATGTTGAATTTGAGATGCCTATTAACACTCAAGTGGGAATGTCTTGTAAGCAGTTGGACATATGAGTCTGGAATTCAAGGGGGAAGTTGCATCTAGAGAAATTAATTCAGAACTATCAACATATAGGCATTATTTATAAGTGAGTATAGATTGTAAAAAGAAATTTTAACACAGAAGCACTAAAAAGATAAGATGAATGAATAAAGAATGAATGAATGATACTGACTGACATACCAATTTGTACAGTAAGGTGAATAATACAAAGATCTCATATCAGTATCATTTGAGGGATTTCATTCCTCACCATCTCCTCTTATGGAAAATCTGTTAGCAATTCTCATTTCCAAGAGCGCACTACTAATAAAGGTTTTTATTAGGCTAATATAGACATAGTGAACACAATTTTCTGTTTGAATATTGAATTACTCATGTCTTATTATTCTGTGCCTTAGTGGTCACATACAGTATTTGCAAAAAGAATCAATACATCAATATGATGAGGCTGTCGAGTTTTAGATGAATATTACCGCTAAAAGATGCATTTAAGCACATTAAAAATTTCTCACATCCTCACATGATGGTTTACAGTTTCTAATGGGCTTTATTATCCATTATCTCTCTTTGACTTTGAACCACATGACATCCATATACTAGGCAGGTCAGCATTATTAGCCCCAATTTAAATTTTGAGACACTAAGGCTCAGGATGTGAAGTGATGTACTTGAGTTGATGAGTGGTTATTGTGACTTGATAGTAGTAGCCTGGTAGTTCAAGTTCCTGTTCTACATCCACTTGTTGCCTTTCTGAGGAGTCCAGGGTTATCCCCATCCTTAGCTGCTGTGCCCATAAATGGCACAGGATGACAAATAGCATGGATCTTTCTTACATTTCAAAGTAAAGACTGAAAAAATAAATGGTCTTTACTGGACAGCATTCAGCAGATCAGCTGCTCTGTGTGTGTTGTGGATCTGGGTTAAATCACCAAAACACCCTCAGGTAGGGTATCTTGAGCTTTCCAAAGAAGCACTGTCAAAGAGGAGATGATGACCCTGAGAATGTGTAGAGACTCACCTTCCACCCAACCACCTCATGCTTTTGTCAGCCCTTCCCACCTTTGAGCTTGAATTTGTTCTCATAAATGCCAACACATTAAGCATTTCATTTGACGTTCAGTCTTCTGCTTTCCCTTTATGAACTAACTTTCTAACTTCTACTCACACATTCCCCTGCATCCAGATGCAGATGATCTATTTTTGATTTTAGTAACCTCGCCTCAACGATTATAACTCAGAATGAGGACAAATACCATTTATTTTGTACTTGCTACACATTTGGCCTTTACCCATGTTATCTAAGCTGCACAACAATCCTACCAGAAAGGCATCATCTTTCTATTTTCCAAGTGAGAAAACAAACTCAGAATGACCAAAATGTTCTTTCCTATGATCACATAGCTTCCAACAATTAAAGGAGTTGAGATATGAACTCAAGTCCACATAACTCCAAAGTCCAAGCTCTTTCCCTAACTCTGTATGACCACCTCCTTCAGCATGACCCTGCCCCACTCTCCATGAGACAACATCAAATATGATCCAAATTATCATCAATTTTTTCCTCTGAATGAGGTTAATTGCTTCTTGTTTCTGCCTTAAAAGATTCAACAAAATTGTCTATGGTCTTCTCCTATCCTCTAACCCCATATCCCCTCTACCACCACCGTGGGAATCGTCAAAACCTTGTTACAATTAGTGAAGTCTAGGAATCAACCAGATATCTTTATGACAGCCAGACTAAAAGGAAATTTCCATGTGAAGAGGTAAAAGATCCAATTTGGTACTAGGCACTAAATCTGTTTCTCAAATAGAGCCCATAAATCTGTATCAAAACCAAATGATATGATTTATTAGAGAACCTCTTTCAGTTAACACACCCATCCCATTATTTGCTTCCAATAAAGGTTTCTATGTGGCATATGGCTGGAGAGGAGAGAGGAGGGTCAGCGGGGTTTCCATCCTGAGGTTCAGTCTTCACAGGTGTGCCTGCTGTTACTCTCCACACAGATGCTGTGCATCCTGAGGAGACTCATAAAAGAACAGGGTTAGTCACACAGTTTCAAGCTACCTACCCCAAACAGGCATCATGGGGAGAAATTTAATTCACAAGCTGACATTTCTATGCCTCTTTCCCATAATGGATTTTTATCACATCATAAAGGAGCTCCTCATCTAGTTGGAAATCATTGCCTTGCTGAATCAATTATGATTGTGGGCACTCCAGAATGTTATGTTGATTGTGATGTTAATAGGAACAAAGATGCACAATGTACAGCTCAATAACCATTTCATTAATGTCTAGTTTAAAGTTTACTCCTGATATCATCATTATGAAAGAGAAAGTGACCCATAGAACACAGCCACTGGGAAAAGTAAATCTCACTTATAAGTGTGCAGGCATCTAAAAGCCACTTGCCTCTCCCTAGCTTCATTCCTCATGAAATGTACACGACACTGAGTTTGCACAGCTAGGCCCACTGAATAATCAAAGGAAAGGTTTCAATTGGGATTAAATTGACATGCAAAGCTTGATAGTGGGGACAAAGTCACATTGTCATTCCCATTTACTGACACAGTAATACAATAAACACAGCGTTCACCATGAATTGCATTAAGACTCCTGAAGCAGAAATGTTGGAGGTGCTCAAGTTCCACAGTGTCAGTAATTTCACATAAATATACTCAAATGATGTGCTATTCACCACTCATTTTGCTAACTTCCATAGGTTGTGTTTGACATGGTTATGGTCAAGATATTTAGATGGTGATTTTCATCTTTCTCTCTCTGGCTGAGTTATACTAATAAAAATGGGCCCTGTTTATATAATTTCCTTGACTGCAACACCTTCTTTTGTGTTGGTGGTTCTGAAATATTCCAAATGTTATTTATAAAATGTTGGGGGGAGAAGAAATGGCAGGAAAAGTGAATTGTGGAGAGTCAATAAGAATTCAGATTTTTTTAACTTCTAGAGGGTAATTTGATGACAAGGAATTGGAGAAAAAGCAAGACAAAAGACAAGACCTTAAGTTTCTAATTAGAGTCTGACACCAGCCTCAAAAATCTCTAAATAGGGCACAGTCATGAGCTCAGAGTATTTAACCTTTTTGCTACAACCTCTCCATCTGAACCTAGATAGTAGCTCCATTTAGAAAGGGTTTGGTGGGATAAGATTGGGACTTGTAGAAGACTCTAGGTTTGAATCTAGCCAAGTGATAACTACACAGCAGCACTTTTCTGAGATGCAAACTATGGATAATAAAAGTCTTTATGCACTATAGAATAGGAATTGTTACAGAGAGGTAAAGTGATCAGATTTCTTAGAAATCTAACAGATGTTCTGTTTATTCAATCATTTGTTCACTCATTCTGGTAAGGAAATGTATCCTAGGGATACACATCAATAATGAGCCAGACAGTTAGTGAGGAAGAGATAAAAGGAAAAATCTATGATTACAGTAGAGTTTGTTTATTAATCAGACAAGATGAGGGGGGGCAAAGGAAGAGAGGAACCAACACACAATTGGTGCTATTTGAACTGTGTTGTCAAGGTGGACTGCCAATCTGTCAGGGGATGGAGTGGAAAGGCCAGAACCAGAAAGAGCAGCCTGAACAATAGGAGGAAGGGGTTAGAGCACACAAGTACCTAGGGGACCTCACTTGGCCTGGGGTGTGTGGGGCTATGTTGAAGTTAAGCATAACTGGGGAAAGGTCAAATCACGAGGATCTTATGTGTCATGTTAAAGAGTGTGTACATGTTCCTCTAAGTCAGTTCTTAATTCTAGCTGCACATTACACTTGGGGAACTTTTGAAATATCAGACCCCATCTTGAGAGATTTGATTTATTTGATTTGAGGATGGTCTTGAGGTTGGAACTTTCAATACTACATAAGGACAGCAATGGCTCAACACCGTGCTACAGAGATGGAGTTATGCCAAGGATGTTTAAGCAGCAAATTGTCAAGGTCAGTTCTGCGTTTTGCAAAAACAAGTTAAGCAGATGTGTGGAGAGTTGATGGAGAGAGGTGGAAACTAGGTAGGTGATTAACAATGTATATTAGAACAGTGTTTTTCAAACCATGGTTCACCAAAACACTAGTGTTTTATGGAATTTCTGCAAGGGTTATAAAACATTTGCTTTCAATTTGCTTTTCAAAACATTTGTTTAATTACTATTAAAAAGAATAATTGACAAAAAAAGAAAACCCAATGTGATATAGATCAAATTTTAACACATCAGGAATGGTTAAATTTATCTTTCCAATTTAATTCAATAAAGATGCTCCTGAGATTTTAACTGGTGAACAGCCTGGAATTATATGGCAAGTTGTTAAAAAAGGGGGAAGGGGGGGAAAAAAAGTCATCAAGCTACACGATTTTTTAAAAATATATTAAACAGAACATACATTGAATGTTGAGGACAAATGATAACACCAGACTCCAGGTATTTTGTGTTCCTCAAACTCATTGTTCTCATACATGACTCTTCTTTATTTTTATCTTGTGCATTTGTTTTTAAAAAAAATTGTCAGAAAATATACACAAAATGTACCATCTTAACCATTTTAAGTGTACAATTCAATAGTGTTAATACATTCACATTGTTGTGTAATTAATCTCCAGAACTTTTTCATCATCCAAAATTGTAACTCTATACCCATTAAACAACTGCTCATTTCCCCCTCCCCTGCCAGCCTCTAGCAACCACCATTCCTTGCCACCTAGTTTTCTGTTTTTATGACTACTTTAGACACCTCCTCATACAAGAGGAATTGTGCAGTATTTGTCTTTTGCTGACTAGCTTATTTCACTTAGCATAATGTCCTCAAGATTTATTCATGTTGTGGCATATGTCAGAATTTTCTTCCTTTTTAAGGTTGAATATTCCATTTTATGTATGTACCACATTTGTTTATCCATTTGTCCCTCAACAGGCATTTGGGTTGCTTCTACATCTTGGCTATTTTGTAAATAGTGCTGCTATGAACATAAGTGTGCAAATGTCTCTTCAAGATCTTTCAATTCTTTTGAGTGGATAGCTGGACTTGGAATTGCTGGATCATATGATAATTCTATTTTTAATTTTTTTGAGGAATACATTGACTTTTAATAAGTTAAATCTATACATTGGAAAATAATTGTATCATTACAAAAAGCAGCTTTATCTGATTTATAAAACAGAAATCTACATTAGAATTTATTTCACAAAGGTTGGGAAAAGACCTCCTGCTTTGAAGAGAAAGAAAAGGGAGGGTGGAGAGTCCAGGACAGAGATGGTAGGAATGGAGGGCAAGGGCGGCGATAGGTTAAAGAGGTTAAGAACGTGATTTCGTTTAGGTCTCTGGGACCTTCCCCACCCCCACATCCGGGCAAACCATCACCTCTTTTTAATGCATATGACCCTGGGAGGGGATCCTGAGTTGTATGAAAATAACAAAGCTCTTTGGATAGCATAATTTTGAGGTCAATAAATGTCCGTGTCCACAACTGATTCAGAGGAAAAGCTTCTACAAAGATTATAGAAAAATTAAAAATTGCTTTACTTTCCCAGTCTCTTCTCAGCAGGGGCCTTCCTTTTAAGTCACAGGGTAAAGGAAGCCTACAAAAAAGCTCCCTCAGTCTATTTTTCCTAGGGGTCTCATGGACTCCTCTGAAATTCTAAAAGTTACAGCACCACCAATAAATACTGCATTGTGCTTTGACAAAGCAAGTTACCTAAGTTTTACATAACAGTAGAGAGGGTTCCTATCAGAAGAACTTGAGGACTAACAGTGGCAGTCTCAAGCAATTAGCTAAGGCCACAAAAGAACAAATGCAACAAAAGAAAAGATATTATGCAAATACCTGGCCAGTAATTGCCCACCCATTTTCAGGAGTCTTAGCAAAGAATTGAAGGAAAATAGCTGAATTGAAGGGTTTTCTGTCAGACTGAATTACTAGACTTCTCTGTAAATAATAACAGGCTTTTGCATGATTTTTTCATAACAGGCTTACTAACTATCTTGATATGATAGAGGAGAGGGACATAAGAAAGATGAATCAAGGACAATACCCTGGTAACCGACTCAGATGATTTATTAATAGTTGGTGTGGCAGAGGCCTGGAATATAGGGAAAAGTTTGGGTTTGGGGAATTAGAAGAGATTGCCAGTCCAAGGTAGATACAACCTATGGCTATAGAGCCAGAATGATAAGGGCTCAAACCAGAACCATTCATCCCATAAAATCTTTTTTGTGTGGTTTACTCACTATGTGTCTGGAATAATCCTGGTTTAGTGAATAGCTTTAGTGAAACAAAACTTTAGCGAATAGCTAAATCCTCAGAAAGTTCCTAGAGAATGTGACAGATAAGGGATCCGCAATCATGATAAAGGGGATCAGTGAAAGTGGATGTAGCCACAGAATGCCATGGAACACTTAGGACAAGCCCCAGCACAGCTCTGGGCACCAAGGGAAGCTCTCTGGGGGGAACTGGTGTCTGAGCAAAGCCTGAGAGACAAGGGAGAGTCAGCCAGGTGAAGAGAAAGAGTGGGAGCAGCAGCATGTACGAGGATCCCGTGGCCAGAGAGAGGCCGGCATGGCAAGGAAAGCACTTTGGCTCTCGGTAGGATAAATATGAAGTGTGTCAGTGGAGGTTAGTGAGGATCTCACATTTTTGTGAGCACCAAAGCCACCTGGAGGGTTTGTTAAAGCACAGACAGCTGGGCCCACCTGTTACTCTCTGAGGCAGGGGAGTAGGGAAGGGAAATAGAAGCAGATTTGGGACAAAAAAAATGACATTTGGGTCCTGAAAGTGGTGTTTACAAGTCTCAAAAGTAGAAAGTAATAATCAAATGTATGTTACTTCAAATGTATGTATCAAATGTAGGCAAGACAGGTAAGCAAATGTATGTAATCTAGGAGCTAAATGAAATAGAAAAATGAGCTGGAGACACAGGTTAAGGTCCTGGGAATGTAGAGCAGAAGCATAGAGATAGACATTAAAGCTGTAGAAATGGCCCAGCGAGAATATATATATAAAAAAAGAAAAGCCCTAGAAGAAAATTTTTGGAAAAATAAAGATGATTTAAGGAATGGGCAAGGGGAAAGCTAAAAATGAAAACTAAATAGGTCAGGGAGGAAACCAGAAGTGCTCAAGAAACGAACAGAAGAGAGCATTTCCAGGAGGAGAGAATGTTCTACAGCTGCAGAGAGGACAAACAAGAGACCCACTGGCTTTGGAAACAAGGGAGGGCTGGGACCGTGGGGAGAACATGTTAGTTGAATGATAAGAGGGGTACTAGATGCAGTATCATCATGATGATGGTAATGTATTCTAGGAAGTGAAAGTTCTACTGGAAATTGGAAATCCTACTGCTGATTCTCTAGTGTAAGCACCTTCATTCTATATTCAGGGACATTTGAGAATCTCACGTCTATGGGAAATCAACCCCGGAGGCTGGTATGTAAAATTGACATTGCACATATATCGGCCTAAAAGGAAGAGTGCCAGTAACATAGTTCAAAGTCCTGGAACAAGAGTCCTTACACTGAGGAGACACGGAGCCATCCCAAGGCAACTGTGACAGTCTTTTTCCAGAGAAACTCAGGCTAAGCCACCATGGCTCTGCTCACCTCTTTTTCTCAAGAGCATCCTGTTTCTGATCTTATTCTCTTATCTCCTCATCCTCAGCATGTCCTCATTCCCTGCCCACCTGCCCCCAGTAGTTTCACCCCTCTGGAACAAAGCAAATGGGAATGCCGTGCCTTGCTAAATGTAAGCACTGTTTGGCAGTGAGAGAGAGAGAGAGAGAATTAAACCACGCCATTGCCGTGCAGCTGGAGTGGAGTGTGGGTAGCACAGGGACAAGACAGACAAAGTCAGGTATAAAGCAGAGAAATTACAAAATTAATTCCAAAATATGGAAAATAATGCTATAAACAGGGTTAACTCAGTATCATTCAACACAGAAAACATGCTGAAAGAGGCAATTAAAACTTTTTTTTTAAAAAAGACCACAGTGTTACTCAGAACCATGAATATTTTATAGCGTGCAGCCAGCAGCACTTTGAAATGTCGAAAATTCACATCACTTTCTCCTTATAACCTAAGATTACCCTGTCATTTTAGTTCAAAATTTCAAGTACGATTTTAAGTAGTTTTATGGATATTTTTTAATGAACTAAAGAAAAACTTTTAAATATAATTCACAAATTTGAGATGGTAAGATTTGATTTTTAAAACAATGGAAATCCAGAAAATCTCATTTTAACCAATACCTGCTAGCATTTCCTTTACCAAATCATTTATCTCATTCATTAGTAACTAATGATACTGATTTTGAAGTTTCTAGCCTTATAGGAGAAAGCCCAGAATCTGGTCCTGTTGCTGGCTAACTTATTTACATAAAGTAATTCATTTAATCTATCAATTTCCTAGTAAGTAAAATGATTCAATTTGATTAGATGATTTCCAAGTTCCTAGCTAGCCTAAGAATTCTGTAAATATGACACATTATACTGATAACTGTAATATAATATCTTATGACCAACATAATCTTAAAACTGACACAACTTAGACATTACTAGATTCAACCCACTTGTTTTATTGATCAATAAAAAGAAGCCCTAAACTATTTAAAGCCTAAGGTCGAGTAGTATTTTTAGGACCTATTATAGATGGAATGACCGTGTTCTCCTAAAATTCATATCTTGAAATATAATGGTATTAGGAGATGGGGCCTTTGCTAGTGACTAGTTCATGAGGACTAAGCCCTCATGAGTGGGGTTAGAGCCCTTAAAAAGGAGACTCTAAAGAGCTCTTTCATACCCTCTGCCACATGAGAGCACAGCAAGATGGACCTCTATGAACCAGAAGGTGGGCCCTCATCAGACACCGAACCTGTCAGTGCTTTTATTTATGACTTCCCAGCCTCCAAAACTGCAAACAAATACATTTCTGTTATTTATAAGCCACCCAGTCTATGGCATTCTCTTATAACAGCCTGAACTAACTAAGGCAGAAAATTGACACCCAGAAGTAAAGGTTCTACGGTAACAAATATCTTAAAACGTAGAAGTCACTTTAAAACTAGGTAAAGAGTAAGTGCTGGAAGGGTTTGGAGAGGCATGCTAGGAAAAGCCTACATTGCCATGAACAGAACTTTAAAGGTGATACTGGTTCAAGATCAAAAAGAAAAGAGCTGTAGAGAAAGCGTCAAATATCTTAGGGAATACCTAAGTGTCACGAACAGAATATTGGTAGAAATATGGACAATAACTGTTATGATCATGAGATCTCAGATAGAAATGAAGAAAATGTTATTGGAAACTGGAGGAAAGGTGATCCTTGTTATAAAATAGCAAATAATTTGACTGAATGGTATTAACATTCTAGTGTTTTGTGGAAAATAGAACTTTTCAGCAATGAAATTTTATATTTAGCCGAAATGATTTTCAAGCAAAATGTTAAAAGGTACAACTTGGCTGTTTCTCACTGCTTATAGTAAAATGTGAGAGGAGAGAATGCTGTAAAGACAGAACTGTTAAGCAAAAAGAAACTAGAATTTAAAACATTGGAAAATTCTCAGCCTACCCATATTGCAAAAAAATGAGAACACATGTTCAAAAGAGAGCACTAATGGTGTGGCCAAGTGACAATTTGATAGGAAGATTAGTATGGGCATGAACCACAGACATAATTAGCCACCCCAGCAGGAAAACCACCAGTTTGAACTGAAAGGAAAGGAGACAGGAAAAAAAAATGAAGGAAGGTTCTTGTCAGTCTTCTTACTCTATAGGACCATAGAGTTGTTCAGCTGCAAATGTACACTACTGAAGACAAGGAAAGAAGGACCCCCAAAGGCAATTCAAAGATCATCAGAGCTGCCTCTTCAGTCTCAAAAAGGGGATCTGGTGTTTCAACTGGCTAGATAGTTTCTGCCCAATGCTGTGGGACCAGCACCCCAATGGGTCTGGAAGCAGGGACCTCCCCATAGAGGACCTAGTGGGCAGAGCCACAAGCCAAAGAGGGTTATTCTGGAGCTGTAAGACCCCATGGAGTTTGCCCTATAGTTTGGGCTCTTTGGGGCCTTTACCCCTTTCTTCTTTTCTATTTTTCCCTTTTGGTATTGAAATTTCTATCTTTTGACTGTCCCACCTTTGTATTTTGGAAACACATAACTTGTTTGGTTCCACAGGCTCACAGCTAGAGAGGAATGTGCCTTAGGATGAGCCACATCATGAGTCTCGCCCATCTCTGGGGATGTTGGGATGTAGTAAATGTATTTTGCATGTGAGAAGGACATGATTTGGGGGGACCACGGGCTGCATGCTATAGACTGAATGTCTGTGTCCCCTCAAAATTGACATACTGAAATCCTAACCCCCAATGTGATGGTATTAAGAGGTGGGGGCTTTGTATAGGTGACTAAATTATAAGAGCAGAGCCCTCATGAATGTGAGTAGAGCCCTTATAAAGGAGACTTGGGAAAACTCCTTCTCCCCTTCCATCATGTGAAGAAATGGCAAAAGGATAGCCATTTATGAACCGGGAAGCAGTCCCTCACCAGACATTGAATCTGCCGGTGCTTTGATCTAGGACTTCCCAGCCTTCAAAACCATGAGAAATAGATTTCTTTTGTTTATAAGCCACCCAGTTTGTGGTAGTATATTATAGCAGCCTGAACAGACTTAGACAGAATCAGATCCAGAGTCAGATTCAGGGCCAGTACTATTTCTACTGGAGTATATGCATCCTAAAGAGAGGGAAAGATGACACTAGGATTGAATACAGAAACTTAACTGTAATTCAGGTGTGAGGAAAAGGAGAGTGCAATGGCAAATGGATTAGATTTCAGGGAAGAAAAATGTTATGACTGAGTCTTAAGGAATTTGAAACATGTGGAATGGCTAAGTTGATAATAAATTAAGAAATAAAAAGACAGGAAAGATTGTGGATAGGGTATATTATTGCTTACTTAAAACTAATGTTTTTACTTTTAAAATGCCTTCAAAACTCTTCAAACTTCTGGTTACAACAGCCTGCTAGCTACTTGTTCTCAAGAGCCCAGATTTTAGAACTAAAATTAGAGTTTGTGTTTCTCAATCCCAATAATGAAGGTATTTTATTTTGTCTTAGAATTTATATATATATACACACTTGCCAAGATACTGAATAAAGTATTTGTAATTATCACATCAGCTAATATTAATCCTTCAAAGTTCATAAAGAAAATGTGTGTGTGTACACATGCTCACTCACAAATTCATGTTTCAGATTTGCTAACTGGTTTATAAGCAAATACTAAGACAAAGTATTAAGAAAGCATTCATAATTTCTCAGGTCAACTAATGAATATCTAACATGAGTAATTTCCTTCTCTGCTTGTTATCTTGTTAACACAGCACTTTAAAGCTAGATTTTCTTTAAAAGCTTTAATGAAAAGAGTACATCAATTTGCGTGGGATCCATGTGCCTACTCAACTGGCGGGAATGGCATTTCTGCAGTAGTTCTAACATTCTCCTTCAAATAAAATTTTAATATTTAGGAGACCCAGAGCACACAAAGGGAGTAAGAGGGCTTAAAAATGTAGGTCCATATTATGAATCATTCTAAACAAACATGGAAATAAACATGAGGGGAATAAAATACATGAGGGGAAATAGATAGTCCAGAATATAGAGCCTTTGAGAGAGGTAAGAGCAAAATAGACAAGAAAATTAAATCCAAACTGTAAAGCAACAGACATTATAAATGCTTTGGAGGAAAATTGGACTTTAGGGAATTTTTAACCCAAAAAGAAAAGTAAACAAGGATGCAAGAGGATTTTATAGTTTTACCCACAGGCTGCTAATAATCATTTAATCTGGCTGAACATAGAAGTAAAATTGAAATTCTCAGATTGTCTCTTATTCTCTCATTAAGATAGTCCTAAAATATACCTAGAGTTGGTTTTATAATTACCATTTCATAGATGGAGAAATTTAAAAACAGTAATCTTTTGTGATATACCTACAGATTCATACCATATTACTGGTAAAAATGGAAAATGGGACCCAAATACCTTTTTTTCTTTGTGCAAATTTATGGGGTGCATGTGCCATTTTTTTATATGCATAGTTAGGGCTTTTAGGGTATCCATCACCCAAATAATGTACATTATACCCATTAGCTATTTTCTCATCACCTATCCCCTACCACCCCCTCACCCTCTGAGTCTCCATTGTCACTCTCTACGTCCATTTGTATACATTTTTAGTGCCCATTTATGAGTGAGAACACACAATATTTGACTTTCTGAGCCTGACTTGTTTCAGTTAAGATAATGACCTCCAGTTCCATCCATGTTGTTGCAAAAGACATCATTTCATTCCTTTTTTATGGCTGAATAGTATTCCATTGTGTATAAGTACCACATTTTCTTTATCCGTTTGTCCATTGATAGATACTTAGATTGATTCCATACTTTTACTATTGTGAATAGTACTGTGGTAAACATATGAGTGCTGGTGTCTTTTTGATATATTGATTTCCTTTCCTTTGGATAAATACCCAGTAGTGGGATTGCTGGATCAAATGGCAATTCTGTTTTTAGTTCTTTGGGAAATCTCCACAGTGTTTTTCATAGATGTTGAGCTAATTTACATTCCCACCAATAGCATATAAGAGTTCACTTTTCTCTGCATCCACACCAATATCTGTTATTTTTTGTCTTTTTATTAATAGTCATCTGACTGGGGTAAGATTATATCTCACTGTGATTTTAATTTGAATTTCTCTGATGATTAGTGATGTTGAACATTTTTTAATATACTTGTTGGCTACTTGTATGTCTTCTTTTGAAAAATGTCTATTCATGTCCATTGTCCACTTTTTAAAGGGATTATTGGATCTTTGTGGTTGTTAAATTGTTTGAGTTTCTTTTTATTTCAGAATACTACAGGGGTACAAATGCTTTGGTTACATATATTGCCTTTGCATGGCCAAGTCAGAGCTACAAGCATGCTCATCCCTCAGACAGCCCACATCACATCCATTAGGTGTGAACTGGCCCATCCTCTCCTCCCCCCTCCAACCTGCCCAACACCCAATGAATGTTACTTCCATATGTGCACATAAGTATTGATAAATTAGTACAAATTTAATGGTGAGTACATGTGGTACTTGTTTTTCCATTTTTGTGATATTTCACTTGGAAGAATGGGCTCCAGTTCCATCCAGGATAATACAAGAGGTAGTTCACCTCTTGTTTTTTATGGCTGAGTAGTACTCCATGGTATACACATACCACATTTTATTAATCCACTCATGTATTGATGGGTGCTTGGGTTGTTTCCACATCTTTGCAATTGTGAATTATGCTGTTATGAACCTTTGAGTGCAGATGTCTTTTTTATAGAATGTCTTTTTTTTCTTCTGGGTAAATACCAAGTAGTGGGATTGCTGGATCAAATAGTAGTTCCACTTTTAGCTCTTTGAGGTTACTTTCCATAGAGATTGTACTAATTTGCAGTCCCACCAGCAGTATATGAGTTGTTCCTATCTCTCTGCATCCACACCAACATTTATTGTTTTGGGACTTTTTGACAAAAGCCATTCTCACTGGAGATAAGTGATATCCCATTGTGGTTTTGATTTGCATTTCCCTGATGATTAGAAATATTGAGCATTTTTTCATGTTTCTTGGCCATTAGTCTGTCTTCCTTTGAAAAGTTTCTATTCATATCTTTTGCCCCTCACTTTATAATGGTGTTGTTTGATTTTTTTTCTTGTTGATCTTCCTGAGTTCTATATAGATTCTAGTTATCAGCCCTTTATCAAGTGTGTAGCATACAAATATTTTCTCCCATTCTGTAGGTTGTCTATTTGCTCTAGTGATAGTTTCCTTGGCCGTGCAGAAGGTTTTTAATTTGATCAGGTCCCATGTATTTACTTTTGTTGTTGCTGTGATTGCTTTTATGGTCTTTTTTATAAATTCTTTGCCAAGGCTCATATCTATAAGAGTTTTTTGCAGACATTATTCCATAACATTGAGAAGGAAGGAATCCTCTCCACCACATTTTATGAAGTCAAAATCACCTTGATACCAAATCCAGGAAAGGAGACACACAAAAAATAAAATTGCTGACCAATATCCCTTATGAATATAGATGCAAAAATTCTCAATAAAACTTAGCAAACCCAATGCAACAGCACATCAAAAAAAAATAATTCATCATGACCAGGTAGGCTTCATCCCAGAGATGAAAGGATGGTTCAACATACATAAATCTATACATGTAATTCACCATATAAATAAAAGCAAAAACAAAGACCATATGATCCTCTCAAAAGATGCATAAAAGACATTTGTCAAAATTCAGCACCATTTTATGATAAGAACCCTTAACAAAATAAGCATAGATGGGAAATACCTTAAAATTATTAAAGTCATGTATGACAAACCCACAGCCAAAATCACACTGAATGGGGAAAAATTGAAAGCATTACCACTTAGAACTGGAACCAGACAAACTTGCCCACTATCACCACTTCTATTCAACATAGTGCTGCAAGTCCTTGCCAGAGCAATCAAACAAGAGAAGGAAGTCAAGGGTATCAAAGTTGGGGGAAAACAGGTCAAACTATTGCTCTTTGCTGATGATATGATACTATATCTAGAAAACCCCAAAGACTCAACTAAGAGACTCCTAGAATTGATAAATGAATTCGGCAAAGTGTCAGGCTACAAAATCAATGCATACAAATCAGTAGTTTTCACATATGCCAATAACAGTCAAGATGAGAATCAAATCAAAGACACAATACCTTTCACAGTAGCATCAAAGAAAATAAAATACTTAGGAATATATTCAACTAAGGAGGTGAGAGACCTATATAGTGAGAACTACAAAACACTAAGGAAAGAAATTGCAGAGGATATAAACAGATGGAAAATCATGCCATGCCCATGGATCAGCAGAATCAATATTGTTAAAATGTCTATAATATGCAAAGTGACCCACAGATTCAATGCAATCCCTATTAAAATGCCAACATCATTTTTTTGCAGATCTGGAAAAAATAATTCTACTCTTAATATGAGGGTTTTGTAAATTATGGATATTATTGCCTGTGAGATGAATAGTTTAAAAATATTTTCTTCCATTCTGCAGGTTGTTTTTTCACTCTGTTGTTTTGTCTTTTGCTATGCAAAAGCTTTTTAGTTTAATTAAGTCCCATTTATGTATTTTTCGTTTTGTTGCTTATGCTTTTGAGGTCTTGGTCATAAATTCCTTGCCTAGACTAATGTCTAGAAGAGTTTTCCCTGGGTTTTCTTCTAGTATTTTTTATAGCTTCTGGTCTTACATTTAAGTTTTTAATCCATCTTGAGTTGATTTCATATATGGTGAGGTATAGGAGTCCAGTTTAATTCTTCTGTATATGGCAATCCAACTTTCCCAGCATTATTTATTGAAAAGTGTATCCTTTTCCCAATATATGTTCTTGTTGGCTTTGTCAAAGATCAGTTGGCTGTAAACATGTGACTTTATTTCTAGGCTCTCTATTATGTTCCATTGGTTTATGTGTCTATTTTTATACCATTAACCTGCTGTTTTCGTTATTATAGCCTCGTAATATATTTCGAAGTCAGGAAATGTGATGCCTCCAGCCTTGTTCTATTTGCTTAGGATTGCTTTGGCTATTTGGACTCTTTTTTGGTTCCATATGAATTTTAGGATTTTTTTAATCTTATTATGTGAAAAATTATGTTGGTATTTTGATAGAGATTGCTTTAAATCTATAGATTGCTTTGGGCACTATGGTCATTTTAATGTTATTAATTCTTCTGATCGATGAACATGGGATGTTTTCTATTTGTTTGTTTCATCTACAATTTCTCTCATCAGTGTTTTTCAGTTTTCCTTGTATAGCTCTTTCACCTCCCTGGTTAAATTTATTCCTAGGTATTTTATACTTTATAGCTATCATAAATGGGATTGCCTTTTTTATTTCATTCTCAGATTATTATTGGCATATAGAAATACTAATGATTTTTGTACATTGATTTTCTACCTTGCAACTTTCTAAATTCATTTATCAAATCTAAGTGTTTTTTGGTGGAGTCTTTAGGTTTTTCTAGATATAAAATCATATCATCAGTAAACAGGAATAATTTGACTTCCTCTTTTCCAATTTGGATGCATTTTATTTCTGTCTCTTGTCTGGCTCTGGCTGGTATTTCCAGTACTATGTTTAATAGGAGTAGTGAATGTGGGCATTCTCATCTTGTTCCAGTTCTTAGAGGAAGTGCTTCCAACTTTTTCCCATTCAGTATGATGTTGGCTGTGCTTTTGTTCTACATGGCCATTATTATTTTGAGATATGTTCCTTCTATGCTTAGCTTGTTGAGGGTCTTTATCATAAAGAGATGTTGAATTTTATCAAATGCTTTTTTCTGTGTCTATTGAGATAACCATATGGTTTTGTCCTTGATTCTTTTTCTTGATGTATCCTATTTCTTGATTAGCATATGTTTAGCCATGCTTGTATCCCTGGGTTTTAAATATCTTATCTCTCAACTCATTTCTTTCTCTCTAGACCAGGCTTGAATGGGTGATCAGAGGAATAACTCCATTTTATTCCCTGTAGATATATTAGGACTAGATAGACATCCATCTAATCCACTGGTGAAACGTGGCATGGGCAGATGAGGCAGAGATGTTTTATTTCTGTTTCTTTGGCTAGATATTGGTGCTCTTTAAGATGATTTTTATTGTATTTATGTTTTGTTTTAAAAAGAACATAGAAACAATTAATAATTGGTCAAATTCCTATCACTCAAAACTGATTACTACTAGAATATTGGAATATTTTCTTCTAATTCTGATTGTTAGTTTATTTAAAAAAATTGTTGTATTACTCAAAAAAAGTTATCATCTAAAACAATAGATGCTTTAAAAAATACAAGGGTGAAAGTTTTAAAATAACCCAAAAGAAAACCCACCCTCCAGAAGTAATTATCCTTGACTTTAAGAAAACATCATTCCCAACATATTTCAATGCATATATACCTATAGACAAAAATAATAGATGGATAGATTTTTAATAAATTTAGAATCATTTTACATATGGCATTTTTAAGTAAAAATAATACATTTGATTTTATTTTCTATAGGTAATATATAAACAAAAATAAGAAAAAATTCTTTAATCAATATCAAATTATGGTTCTACAAGTTCTTAATTTTCCAGTTTATTAAAAAAATTAATATCAGTAGAAATAATACAATTTATACTTGTTTTGTGGGGTTTTCCTTCTAGTCATTACCACCATCATCATCATCAATCATTGCTATAAATATTGGCATTTTTAGGGCTTACAGTGTGCCAGATACCTTGCCAACATTTTCTTTACATGAATTACTTTATTTTACTCTCATAACTCATCTGCCCACAGAGCCTGTGTGCTGAATCATCTTACCCTGATGCTTCTCTGATCTCACCCTACTTCAGGAGAAAAAAAGACTGAGCACATAACTAAGAAGACAGGGCCTATGGAGTCTCCTTCTTGCATTCAGGGAACAAGCATGGGGAGTTTTGACACTTGCTTTTACTCTCTTTATACCTCCTTCTCACTTACGACTCATGAGTGAGAAGCACCAAGGTTAAGAGAAGGTAATCTGTCTGACTGACAAACAGAAACTTATTTTTGTAAAATGAAAGTTACTGAAAGAAAATCAGAAAAATGTTTGGAAAAATCTCAATGTCCCTGCCATTTTCTAATCTTTCTATTGCTTTTTATAGCCTTTCCCTTACATACTTTCTTCTCTTCTGAATTTAGTCTGATAGAAGAGAGGCAAAGAGCATTAAAAAAGGAATTGGGATATCTCCAAAAGGAAGATGCCTTTTATGATATCAGTTCTATGTGACAAACCTGCTTACACATAATATTTCCTTCAGTCCTTACAGCAAGGTAAAATTATTTTTTGACTGTAAGAATAAGAAATTGGGACTAGGGAATGAAAATGACCTGTCCAATGACACACTGCCAGTGGTGGGTGGAGCTGGGATTAAAACTCAGCTCTGTTTGATCCCCAAGCCATGTCCTGAAAATGTTTCTTTAATGAGGTGAAGGTGCAATAGTCATCATTAATACTTTCAGCTAATATTTATTGAGCAGCTGCCATGTATCAGACATGGTTTAGATTCTGAAGATACAGAGAATCCTTAGGAGTCTCTGGCTCCTAAGTGTTTGTAGTCTAGTGGGGGATGGAGAGTGGGGCTAGAGACCCTCATAGACCATGCTCTCTCAACTACAGGTATGGCAGATATATTTATAATAAGAAGCTGCTCATCTCCTCTAAGAATAAAATGCAAAAGTTACATGGATATTGAACTATAGAGACTAGAAGTATCCTCAAGTTGCCTGCTTAGTTGCAGCCAAGGGGATAGAAACCTAAAGAAATATTCAAAGCACTAAATATATAACTCTGAGTGAAAGATTGCTGCAAGGTGAAATTATCAAAGATTTATAGACTCTAAACACCAAGAGGATTAATATGCTCTTGGACTAGCAATCAAATTGGGAGTAATAGGATATAATAAGACCACCTCTAAGACATTTTATTGTGAAGATTTATTAGAGTATGAAAAAACTAAGCCTGAAGATACTTCTGATTGCAACAATTAAACTAAAACAGTGTAAAGTCAATCCACAATTATATATGGAAATAAAGGCCACAAAAACATACATGAACTTAATCTCCATCATCTTCAAACCACATTTTGCTTCCAATCTCTTCCTTGACCCAACAAATTTCTAATAATACAAATTTGCATTTCTTGGATAATTTTTTACAGAGTGTAAGAGTCTTTGTCTTGCAGGAAAAATGGAAACCTTTTGTTTCTCATAGGCAGAACCATGATTTCTTTTAGGGGAAGAGAGAAGCTCCTCAATGGCAAGAGAAAAGAGACAATGATTATCATTTATTGAGCATATACTATGTCCTAGTTACTGTTATAAGTGCTTACATTTTTGTCTCATTAATCTTCACCATAATGTTAGGAGATAGGCATTCTTTCTGGGAGGGAGTATTTTTATTTCAAGAAAATATGAGAGTACAAACATTTTGGTTGCATTTTATATCTTTGCCTCTCCCTAGCAAGGGTTAGAGGTATGCCCTTTCCCACCACAATGCTCACCACATCCCTCAGATGTGGGTCTACCCCCCCAATCCCCGAATCCCTGGTGAACACCACCACCATTTGAGCACCATAGTGTTAATCAGTCAGTACCAATTTGATGGCGAGTACATATGGAGCCCATTCTTCCGATCTTGTGTCACCTCACTTCAAATAATGGGCTCAAGCTCAATCCAGGATAATATAAGGGGTGCTAGCTCACTGTTGTTTCTTAAAATTGAGTAATATTCCATTGTAAGCATATACTAAATTTTAATAATCTACTAATGAATTGATGGACACTTGGGTTGTTTCCACGTCCTTGCAATAGTGAATTGTGCAACCTTTGTGGAAAAGAATTTGGAGATACCTCAAAGAGCTAAAAATAGAAATACCATTCAATCCAGCAATAGCATTATTAGGCATCTACCCAAAAGAGCATAAGACATTCTATAATAAAGACATCTGCACCCAAATGTTTATGGAGATAGGCATTCTTATTGACTCATTTTATGGATAAAGAAACTGAAGCTCCCATAGAGGAATCACTGCATATATTATGGTATGTTCCTATACTTAAATATTATACACCACTTAAAATAATGTTTTCAAAGCCTTTTCACAGACATGTGATTATAACATAAAGTATATAAGAATTAAGTTCTCAACCTCCACACATACAACTAGAAAAAAATGCCAAAATTCCAAAAACATAATAAAATTTGAATTATTTTTTATACTTTTCCATATGCAGTTTTTAAATAAAAACAATATTTTTATTGTTTTTTTAGAGAAAAAAGTTATGTACAGGAAAGATGTTTTTGTACATTTAGGTTGCTATAACAAAATACCATAGACTGGGTGGTATATAAGCAACAGAAATGTATTTCCCACAATTCTGGAGACTGGGAAGTCCAAGATCAAGGTGCTTGCAGTCAGAGTCTGGTGAGGGCCTATTTCCTGGTTTTAGATGGCACCTTCTTGCTGTGTTCTCACTTGGTGGAAAGGATGAGCTACTTCTCTGAGGTCTCTTTGAAAAGGGTAATAATTTCAATCATGAAGGCTCCAGTCCTGTGGCTTAATCCAGGGCCTTACTTCCTAATACTATCATGTTGAAGGTCAGGATCTTACCATATATATCTTGGGGGGAACACTAACATTCAGACTGTAGCAAAAGACAACCAAAAAGGTATAGAATTTTAACAATCAGGATGTAACTTCTGGTGAAAAGATAACACTTGATACAGACCTTGAAAAATAAACAGGACTTGCACAGGCCAAGACTAGATAAAAAGTGGGAAGAAGCATGCATTCTGGGCAAAGAAGGGCAGAGCAAGATTATTAAGTTTGGGGCATGTGAAAGGAGTTGTAAGAGAAAAGACCCAAAGCAGAATGAAGCCATACTGAAAATGCCACTGCATGCTTGCTTGGGTTATTTGACAGGCAATGGAAAACTTTTGAAAGTGTTTTGGTAGAGCATTGCCATGGTCAAAGGAATGCTTTAGGACCTTAATTTGCCAGAAATAAGCATAATGAATGAAATATGCAAAGGATTCAGACAGGAGGAATAATTATAAGGTCATTGATACAATTTAGGCCTGAAATAATAGGTCTTGAATTCTCATGATGACAGTGGAAATGACAAGGGAGGAACTACAAGAGTAGTTCCTCTCCTGCCTCTCCAACCTCACCTCCATCCCTGCTCCTCTTGCTGCATCCATTTCAGCTATACTGGTCTCCTCTCTGTTCCCGGAAGAAGCTAATTGCCTAGTTGTTCAGTGTCATTACATATTCTACTCCCTCCACCCTCTTTCCTCAAACACCTTTGCTCATTATTTCATCCTTTGGGTCTCTGCTTAAATATTTCTTCTGGGAGTGTTTTCCTGCCCCTCTAAGCCAGTCTAGGCTAGGTCTTCCTGTTTCACTCCCTCATAACACCTTGTACTTTGTCCTCATCGCACTTTTCATAATCAATAGCTAAAAACTAATACCATGCATTTGTGATGTCACTTAAATCCCTTATCAGTATTAGCTCATCTTATCCTCAAAATAACTCTGTGAAGTAGGTATTAGTATTATCCCCTATTTTCCAGAAGTAGAAACTCAAGACCAGAGAGGTTAATCAACTGCAGAATTTGGGAGTGACTCCTCCTACCTACCTGATGGATGTTCTGGCTCACCTAAGGTAGTTTGATATAGTAATTATTAGCATGAACATAGAATCTAGAGACAGACTGATTGGGGTACTATCTTGCCTTTGCCACTGACTAGCTGTGAGACCCCCTGAAGCAAGTTGTTTAATCTCTCTGAGCCTAAATTTCCTCATCAGTAAAATGGGATGATATTATTGTCTTTTTAAAGGAATTGTTAGGAGGATTAAATGATGTAAAGGCTTAGAATAAGACTGGCACATAGCAAGTGTAATATATCTGAAAGCTATTACTAGTTGTGTGGTAATTTGTTTAAAACCTGCTTCCTCATGTGTTCTATGAGGGCAGAATCTGTCTGTACGAGGCAGAGGATATGTTTACCACTGTATGGTCAGTGCTAGCACAGTGCCTGGACACAGAGGCAGCTTGGTAAATACCTGAATGAATGAATGAACAAACGAAAAGCTGAGTGCACAGAGCTTACCACCTAACACCACTGCATGCACAGAGCACTTTAAAATGTATGATGCTTCATTGTGGTTTTGATTTGCATTTCCCTGATAATTAGAGACATTGAGCATTTTTTCATATGTTTACTGGCCATTAGTCTATCTTCTTTTGGAAAGCTTTTATTCATGTCTTTTCACCCAACTCCAGTGAGAATGGCTTTTATTAAAAAGTCCCCAAACAGTAAATTCTTGTGTGCATGCGAGGAGAAAGGAACACTTATACATTGTTGATGGGACTTCAAATTAGTACGACTTCTATGGAAAACAGTATGGAAATTCCTCAAAGAACTAAAAGTAGACCTACCATTTGATCCAGCAATCCCACTACTGGGTATTTACACAAAGGAAAAAAAAAAGGCATTTTACCAAAAAGACACTTGCATTCAAATGTTTGTTGCCGCACAATTCACATTGCAAAGATTTGGAATCAACCCAAGTGCCCATCAATTCATGAGCGGATTAATAAAATGTGGTATATTGGTGCCATAGAGTACTACTCAGCCATAAGAAAAAATGATGAATTAATACCTTTTGTAACAACCTGGATGGAACTGGAGACCATACTACTAAGTGAACTATCACAAGAATGGAAAAAAAACACCACATGTACTCACTATTAAATTGGAACCAATTGATCAATACACATGTGCACCTATGTAGTAAAACTCAATGGAAACCAAGCAGGTGGAAGCAGGGAGGAAGGGATGGGTGAAAATCACACCTAACAGATGTACAGAATGTACAGTATCTGCATGATGGGCACACTTATACTTGGACTCAAGCTGTACAAAGTAATCCATGTAACCAAAACATTTGTACCCCTGTAATATTCTGAAATAAAAATAATAATAATACAGTATAATACTGTAATAATAATAATAATGTCCCTGTAATAAGTTATAGAAACTATTGTGCTCTTTCTTTTAATTCAAACAAACAGAACAGAAAAACAAATTCATACAAAAAGTTTAGGTACGAGACAGGAGAAATTTCAGAAAGAATATTAAAGGTTAACACTCAGCTAAAAAAAAAAAGTATGGTGCCTGTTGCATTATTATTTTACTTAATTCTAACCACAAACTCAAAGAAGTCAGGGAAGGAACTATTTTCTCCATTTTATCTTTGATAATGTTGAGTCAGAAAGTTGTTTGCTCAAGGTTGTATAGATAATAAATGGTAAAGCCAAAGGAAGAAAATAACTCTAAAACTGCCTGAGGCCAGAGTGACCTTAGAGATAAGCTGGATGAGAGTCAGAGAAGGCTGGGTCGAACCCATCACTATTCCCAGTGTCCTCCTGTGCTGCTCCAGGTCTGAGCCCTGGTCTTGCCATGATTCCCGAAACCCTCTCCAACTGCTGCCTCAGCTCAGCTCAGCTCAGCAGCCTCCTGTGTAGTGCCTGCTGGTCCCTCCATGTCCAGGCTCCCCTACTGACCCCTCGGCCCACCCCAAATCTGAGTACAACATCACAGACCAAGCCTGACACAAACCTAAGGTGTTTTAATTGGACCACAGCAAGATGGGACACTGATTCCTTCTTTGTTGGATATGAGAAGGAAGAGATTAAATGAGTTAACTAAGTTTCAAGCCTAGTTTACCAGAATGACATTAACACAAATAGTCGATACAGGAGGAGTTTATTTGAGGGACAAGGAACCAGTTCAACATCAGACATGCCAAGTTTCAGAAGCCAGTAAGGACTCTAAGTGAACAGCAAATATAAATGGGATTAACATTCAGGAGAGAGTTAAAGGATAGAACTGAAGGAATCATCTATGCAAAAGGAGTGGTTGAAACCACAGAACTCCAATCTGACACAATAATCATTTGGTGCAAGGCTTTCCAAGCTGTGTTTGGTGATGTGCTGGCATTCCCTAGAGGGGCTCCAGGGTGCGTCCAAATGCCTGGACTCGTGGCCTCAGACCCTGCTTCAAACAGCATGGGGCCACACTGCAGTGTTTTATGTAGAATCTCAGTGTCAGAGTTTAATTCTAAAAAAGTGCAACTAAGAGAAGTGCTTGAAGCATTGATTTTGTAAATATTCTCTCTGCCTCTTCCACCACCAAAGCCTCTTGTAGTGTGTCTGCCCCCACACAGATACATGGCAGGGAGAAATCGTTAACTTGAATTTCAGTTCTGATAGTGAACAAGCACTCAGCACCAGAGACTCTAAATGACACTCAGGTGACTCACGTGTGATTTAGAAAATATTTTGGTGTTTCTAGTCTGGTTCCAGTTAATGGATCAGTTACAAGTTCAAACTGGTTCACTCGGGTTTAATTTTTCAAAAAGCTTTGTTTTGTTTCTAAGTTCAGTGGAAAATAAAAATAATAATGTTTGGATTTGATTTAAGGTTCAGCAGCTTATATAATTCATTCCAGGTTTTTGTTCCTCATTTATCTCTGCATCAACTCCCACTTTGGAAAATGCCCTGCAGATATCTACAAATCAATACTAGTGGACTGTATTCAAGGCCTCAATTTAAAATGACAAGTCAGAGCCATCCATGATGTCATGGGGTAAACCTCAGCTAACTCTTTCCTTGAGTGCTGGGCAAGACTCAGGTGTAATCTCACAGGGAGAAGCTCTCCTAACAGAAGGTCCCAGAATAAGATACCTTAAAGACAATAGTACCACAGGGAGGAGAAATTACATCAGACACAGCTGCCCACTTCAGTGCCTCAAGTTCCATATGAATTAGCACCTACTGGTTGTTTCTGTCTGGGCCCAATTCCCAAAGCTGTTAGCTAACCTCAGGCCCCTGATCCAAAAGGAGAGCCGAGCAATGTAAACTGCCACAAGCATTCAAGTAAGGGTAGATCTCAGCTTTCCTTTAATCAGACCTCAGATAATTTAAAAAAACAAAACCAAAATAAACCAAAAAATCTGCTTACAGAGTATCTATTTCTTTTTGCCTCTTGCTTGGTTGACACCCATCCCATAAACAGATAAAATTAAAAAAAAAAAAGTTCTCAATATTGTCTTGGATTTTTGAAATACATTCATTTTTTTCCAGCTGCAAAACGTCTATATTAAAATGTCTGTACCAAAAAGCTGAATTCCACTGCGGAAATGTATAATGTTGCATAGAGTCAAATTTATCCATTTCAAACATGCTCATTGACACAATACATCACTTATCAGGTGTGATCCATTTGACCCCTTTGTTAGTAATTTCCATAATATCTTGAATTTGGAGGCTGTTAGATTCAGTAGCTATTTTCTAACAAATGGCAAAATCTCTATCAGGAAGGTAGAGAACAGAGGTTGCCACAGAGAAAGTGGTAAATTATTGCCTGGCCTAGAATAATGTGAAATAGGGAAGAGAAATTAGATAGCTCTGGGTTCAAAGCCTAACTCTTTACCTACTTGGTAGGCAGACTTGGGCAAGTCCCTTAACTTTTTTGAACCTGTTTCTTCCTATGCAAAATGGACTGCCATCAGACATAGCATATGCTCAATAAACATTTGTTTGCCTTTCCTACCTTCTCACATAAATCAGGAGTCATCTGCTCATGTCCCTCCAAATCTTTCAACTGAAAAAGGTAAAACTTGACATGACTTATCCTATAAAGTGAGATTTGATCTTGCTCCAAATATTAGTGTTACAAGGACATTCGCCTTTCTAATTTATTTATTAGACCATGGAATGGGCCTAAAAAAACACAGATGATTTAAAAAGGAAGGAAGGAAGGAAGGAAGGAAGGAAGGAAGGAAGGAAGGAAGGAAGGAAGGAAGGAAGGAAGGAGAAAGAAAGAAATTGATAAGGGAAACTATTTTGATGGATGCCCAGATATAGGATAGTTTCAGAAGGCTCTGGTGCCGGCGTTCATCCTAGCAGACCACTGAGGAAAATAGAAAATAGTAGAAAGTGCTTCTGTAAACTTCTATCGCTGGCATTGTTCACTCCGGCAAATAAGAAATCTTACAAAAAAGCAAAGGGGCCCTGGAGTCAGAGAGACTTGAATTTGAACACCAGTTCTGCCACTGATTAACTGTCAGACTCAAGCAAGTTATTTGCTGTTTCTGAGCATTGATTCATTTATAAAGTGAAAATCACAATAAAGTCTCCATCACAGGATTGTGGGAACAATTAAATAAAATAAGTAAAATGCCTTGCAAAGTGCCTGAGACATGAGAAGCATTCAACAAGTGATCACTGTTATAATCATGTTACCTTACCCTGGTGAATAGTGAAATCCTAGACTATAAAAGTAATTTATAAGGGTAAATGCCTATGTCTCCTATGTAAAATTATTAAGTATGATTAATGCCTTCTTGCTGATTGCCTCCTTGAGGTTTAAGGACTTGAGTTGGCTAAATTATTTACAAACTTTGAGACTTATTTCATTTTCTCTCTCCTAAATTTATGAAATCACCAGAAAGAAAAGTGGAATTCTTTATTTTCATTCATGATCACCCTTATCTTTTGGTTATCTGGTAATATTTTTCCTTAACTGTACAATTACAAAGAAAATACTAAGACCAATTTATACTGTTATTCCATTAATTTTGCCTTTGAAATGAGAGTTTGATGTCTGTGGTTACTTTGAATATCCATTTAGGGAGTTATAGGACAATGTCCTAGGAGGGCATTTTTATGTCTGGTCCAGAGCATCATTACTAGACTGAGGCTGAAACCCAAAACCCTGTGTCCTTTATTAAAAGGAAACTTTCACATTTGTTCTCATAAAGGCATCTGAGAAATGATATCTCATTTTGACTATTTTACTTTTATGTTAACAATCTATGTGAAACAACCTCCCCCCCCCACCGCCCAATGTTCAGACACCTTCTCAACCTTGTCCCTGAAAACCTTTTGTTAATTTTCTTTCATCATGGTGACCATTTGATTTAACGTCACAGTGGAAAAGAACAGACCCACAGCTGCTGATCATAATGCTCTATCTCCACCTGTATTTTATGAGCCGTTTCAGCCCTGACTATGCTAATCTGTTAACATTGTATTTTAGTAAGCTGTTGCTTCCCAAAGACCAAGAATGGTTATTACTGGAACAGCAACCAGTGCAATCAAATATTCTGCTCTTGTATTTCAGTCACTGATTTTCCAAAGAAGAGCCAAGAATATAAATTTTGATGGAAGGAGAAAAGTGAAACTTAAACACCCAGAAAATTCTAAAGAGGCAGCTGTAATTGTGTGAAAGTGACTAGCGTGAATCTGTCAGCTAATGCTGATGAGTACAAACTAGCCACTTAGCCCAGTTTTAATTAAGAAAATGACTTAGCCCTAAATTAACTATATAAGATTTTGCTTCATATTTTTAAAATAACCAGACTTCTAATATGAGTGATCTCAGAGCTAGGTTGTTCTGTGTCTCACACAGCAACTGCCCCCAGCCCCCTGTATCTTCTTGGTGCTCACCTCCCCAAACACTGCTCTCTTGGATTCTGCTGCAATGCTTAATGCTCAAAGGAGGATTGAACAAAAGAAGTCAAGAGCACTTCATTTTCCTCTGTGAATACGGACTCTATTCCCACTTGATTTTGTAAGTAAATACTTCTTGAAAAGGAATCCTATGAAAGGAAAAATAATGATTCTGGTTTCCGTCAATTAAAGTGCATTTAACTTATTATTTAACTTCCTGTGACACAGAACATGAATCAGAGAATAAATGTAATCAAAATGCTGAAGAAGGTAGGCTAGCCATCATTTCTGAGATTAGAGAATGAGGTTTAATGATTGTGATCTAGCAATATTCTCAGGGAATTACAGTCTACCACTGTAAATGATGAGGGTTTTTTAAGTACCCAGTTCAGGGTATGATTTAAATGAATTGAAGCATTATTATTGGGAGATGCCGCCACAAAACACCCTCTGGAAGCACATAAAAAAGACTTTACCATGGAAGGACATTTTCTGGCTTTTGAATTAAGAAACTTTATGTAACTTCCTGGGATTTGGGAAAGGGAAAATCATTCTAGAAAAAAGGAGATGCTTAAATGCCTACGTCTTAAGGAATTCTCATCTAGTTGCTCTGGAGAGAATACATCTAACAGTATTTATATCATAGCCATATTATTCATATCTAAGAAAACACATCCAGTTTTAAATTGCTCATGGCTCAAGGGTATGGACTACTTGCACTATAAGATCTTTGTCTACCTAAATACCTTCTCCTGATATCATCTCAACAATACAATAGGTACTTGTTCAACTGAAGTTAATTTAATTAATTGAATTGAATGTATGTGACGAATACTTTTATTCAGACCACTCCTTTTCTCTAATATCTAAAATGGCTCCTCATCATCTACATTATAACCCTCAAGCCCCTTATTTCAGGCTCCAATTAGCTTTCCAAAATTCTGTTCTTTGACTCCTTTCCTGCATTTTTACTTCTAGCCATGTTAAGCTACTCACTGTTCTCTATATATGGTCCTAAATTTTTCTACATTTGTATATCTGTTTATACAACTTTCTTCCCCTGAACTTATCATAAATAGTGGGTTCTGTGTATGGAGCAAGCAAAAATGAACTAAAAGCAATTCTGTAGAAAAACCTGACAAGGGTAGAGGGGCTGATCTCTCCTGAGTGGAAGAGTGCTGAAGGGCAAAGCCGTTATCGCAAGTCTGAGGGACTGGGTCAAGTTCAAGAGCAATTAAAGCACCAACCTATGTGTAGGGTATGATTTGGCTGGGGCAAGGATGGGAGGGTTGGAAGCATAAGAGACATTGAAATCAGAGAGAACCAAAACAACATAAACAGAATCTTGCTCAGGGGAATGAGGCTACCAATATTCCAAAATCACAATCAACCTTATACTGTTATATAACACCTTCTACATGAAAAGCTTTGTGCCAGACACATACATACACAAAGATCAATAAGACAAACTCCCTGACCTCAAAGAAATATGCAATAAACACAAATAGTGCAAGAAGCAAATGAAAAGTCAAGGAGGAGAAGTGGTGAGTTTGGGTTCATGGAAATAGCCTACCTAGAGTTCCCAAGTTGAACTTTCTCATTAAACTTAGGCCCATTGAGAGTAAGGCAAAGTGCTCTACATACCTCCATACCCTTAAAGGGCAATTCTGCATTGGAAACCAACACACAGTAACCAGTGTATGTGTGTGATGGTTCTGAGATCTAGAAAGATGACATAATAACTAACATACTGCCAATGTTACCAGACATCACCAGCAGATTCACACTTACTGTTACACTGAAGATAGCTCTGACTCTCCAGTGCTAAGGGAGGATCTCACTCTGTCCCAGGGTCCATCATTTTGCTTTTCTCCTGCTTTCCATGTAAGAATAATGACAAAGTCCACTTCCCTGAAGCTGCTTTTATGAGACCCTCTGCTACAGTTGAGCCATTTCTATTCATATCAAGACCATGACAAGAAAGGTGGCATCAAAGGATGACTTGGGTGGGCTGAATTCCTTCCTTCCTCCCTCGCCCACAGTCTCCATTAATACTCTCCTAGAACTCACTGCCAAATAAACATACTACCTAAGTTAAAATGTGTGTTGAACTCAAAATCAGCTTCACAATAAAATTTATCCCATTATCCCTTTCCAATAAGACTGCCACTCCTAAGTTGTCCTGTAAAAGAATGATGTAGCCTCAGCTATTGCTGAAATCACACACTGTCGAGTTCTGTTGGTGCCAGTCACAGCAAGAATGACCTTTTCCAAACTCTTTGCTAAATTTTGTCACCTGGACCCCAGCTAGGCTTAGGATAGGTCTAGAATATCACAAGTTCTTTCTTGAAAACAGTTGTGCCAGCTTCTGGTCCTTGTAACTGTGCTGACTATGGGCTCTATGCTGGTTTACAGGAAGTGAGAGGGTAACTGACACCATGCCATTCCCTACCTCCTTTGACTTCCTTTCTCTTTCCTCTCTCTTTCTCCCCAAATACAAAGAAGAAACCATTATGTGTAACAGTAGATGCAAATTGATGTAGGGAGTGGAGACCTAAGATGCAGATCTTCAAAAAAAAAAAAAAATGTTCCATTACATTAGTGGACTCAACTTCTAAGATCATAAGTGCTTGAAAAGTTTTTAGAAAAATTTCATCAAAACCTAATCAGCTTTAGTGTTTTAAGAAGCAAATTACAATTAGCTAGAAAAGCAATTTATGTGAAACATCATCCTTTTCAGTAATTCTCAGTATGTGAGACATTATTTAGAAGCAAAGAAACAAACCAAAAATCTCAGTAAAACTATAACAGCATCCTTAACACAGAGAAGGTGTTTTCACTGTCTCCTAACGGAAGCTTAACTCTCGAAAGCATGCAGATACCTGAAATTCAAGAAAGGTAAACACCTTTTCTATCCTTCTTAGTATGGTCCTTAGGAGTGAAAATTACTTCTCACTCACAACCCAACCCTCTTGGTCATTTTTCCACTTCAGATTTCTTCCTGTCTGTGACTGATAAACCTCTGAATACCTTCTGAAATTTCTGGTAAAGATGTCATTCACAGTAGTGCTTTCAGCCTAACACAGGCCAGAAAAGGACTGACAGGTTATTAGTGTTGTCAGTCACAGCCTCAATGAAGGAAAAGGATAGGGGACCCAACCCTCTTAGCTAAAAGAACGTGAATGCAATTTACCCCACAATCCACGAGCTGATGCAACTACCCAGCTTCTGCCTCTCCACCCGACATTCTTGGATTCCCTTTTGCTGCCCACGTTAAGGTACAAATAACACATGGTGGACACTGGGCAGGTTGGTTGGATGGATAGACAGATGATGCCCGTTGACTAGAGCCAGGATAAACAAAGAATAAGAAACAGAAACTCAAATCTTAGTTGTGCTATTTGTTGCAATTGAAATGAAAAGATTTGGTGAGGGAAAGTGGGACTACTGACTAAAATTCAACGCATGAATTTCAGCTTGTCTTGCTACTCCTTTGGCTAACTAATTTGGATTTTACTCAGAGTTAACTGTGCTAATATAATTCTCAAGCCGTACAAGCATACCCTGCATAATGGATCTAGATGTTAACTCTCATATGCAGAAAACAGCAATTCTAGCCACAGCTTTCATGTCATTCATGGTTTCCAGCTTCCCTAGAAAATGTTTTCAGTTAAAATAAAAATATGGGCTACTTAATTTGCATTCACTGCAACAGGTTGACAGTGCAACAGGTTTGGAAGCAGTGTAGGTAAAACCATCAATTTTTCTGCATCATCTGCGAGGCAAGACCATGTTACTCCGATGCCTTTGTTTCCTTTGAAAATGGGAATAGCACGATGCCTCAAGGAAATGTACACATCTCAACACAGAGGCTCAAAACACAAGCCCCTGCCTGACTACTGGATGTGTCCCTCTGCCTTTATCTCCATAACAAACAATAGCCTTGCTGCACAAAGAGTGGCTAGATCAAGGGGAAAAGATAGCACACACAGTGCACTCTTAAAACCTTTGGATCAAATTAACACCCACATATTGACCCAACAGCGCAAAATCCAATGCTAGACTCCCTCAAAAGCCAAAGCAAACAGGTGCCATCTCTCTGATGTGAAATCTCTGGGAGAAATGCTTAAGAAGGCAAGAGATAAGCTTATGCGTGTCTGTGACCCTGTTGGCTTTACCCCTTTGAACTGGTTAACTCCGAGGAAGAGGACCTTTGATGTGGAAAGTCTTGGTCTCCCCAGCCCTGGGGTGAAATGGGAGTGATAGAGGCAATGGGGAAGGCAGTGGTGCAAGTCTGAGCCCCATGGAGAGGAGATGTTTCCCCTCTCCCTGCCCCTATTGAGGCTCCTGGACTGTGATGATGGAAAGGAACTGATCTGTTTTGGTGTATGATTTTTCAGCTTTGGGACATAACAGGAGACAGCACCTTAGACAAAGCAGTGGTCCTCTGCAGTGGAATAGCTGGAGAGAGGCCAGCCATGCCCAGTGGACAAGGGCTTGATTGATCAAGTGTTCGGCAGCCCTGGAGATGAGCCAACATACCTGCCAGGGGAGGGAGGGCACTTTACCAGCCTGCTCCCACCAGGGAGAGCTAAGAGCCAGCAGCATTCAGATACAAGATACTGATTTGTTTTCTTCCCTAACAATAGACTGGTGAGGCCTGGGGACACACAGATTACTAAAACAAGTATCCAACAGACATGGGATTCTGGTTTGCAACATTTATAATATCCCTTATGCAGATGCTTATGCATATACACATATACAAAAACACAACCTTCCTCACAATGAGCTCAGTTTTCACACCAGGCAGAAGGAAAAACAACAGACAATGTTAGATGTAGCAGCAGTGGAATAGTTCTGAGAGGCTCCATGTCACATATGTCCTTAAATTAACAGAAGTGTCATTTGGCATCTTGCAATGTTTTCCACACCAGTTTCTCATCACTCACTTCACAACTCTGTCTTCTATGTCATTCCTTCTTCATCCAGGCTGTGTGGTCAAGCCAGAGAACTAAGTTTACATCCAGATAAGCATTCTGTCTCTTTCACACACCAGTCATTCACCCCGAGTCTATATGGCCACCTTTAAAAATTTATATTTGGGCATAAAATTATCTTTTAGCTTATTATCATTATAAAGATCACTGCCTGGTAAATGATAAATTATTGTAATTATAAAATATTAATGCTTCAATTATTGCTCATTACCTACTAATTCATAGCCATTAGTAATTAGTAATTCATAGCCACAAACATAATTGTTATTAACCAAAAGCTAGAGTTTCATAATTTCATTGACATCACTGTTTTTACAGATGCAAAACAGATATTCCACTTCTGCAAACTGGTTTGTTCATTTTTACCAAACTAATTTTGGGACTTCAAACTTTAAATTAGATATAACAAATAATTTATTGTTTGAGTACTTAATGTGCTTGGAATCTGTCATTCAGATATGACAATAAGTGAGTGTCTGGGTTCTTCCAAGTTTCCCAACCCCAACCCAGGGAGTTACAGCAAATTATTTCTCACACAAAACATCCCTTTGATTTAGGTGAATTATATTTTTCAGGCATATGATTCAAAAATATAAATAGAAGGACCCATGTCCTAATTCATTGCTTTGTGATGTCACTGCATGTTGGGGACTTAAAATATATAAGTTCAGAAAGAGAAAGTGCATTCCCTCAGCTTCTTGGTGCCTTGAAGCTCCCAGTGTTCTATTCATCTTCACATGGAACAAATATGCAAAACTAGCCTGCAACGTGAGTGTGCCATCTGGGGCCTCTTTCCAAGAACTATTTTTCTATATCATCAGGGTCTCTTCTGAGCATTGCTTTTTCTTTTCCTGAGGTCAGAGAAATTTTGCGACACAAGGGTGGGCCGAGAGGTATCTTGTGACACAGCAGAACTTGGACACTGGCAGAGGAGTGGTGTGAGCAGATTCTTTATCAATATCTCATAACCTTTAGAGGCTATTTTAATTACATGGATCTTGGGTTTCCTCATCTATAAGGTGAAATTATAGAACAAGAAATTTTCTGACACCTATTATTCTAATTCTATGGGTCAGTGAATGTAAATGATCTAACATAACTAAAATGAAGATCACACAGGGCAAGATGGTTTATGAAGAAACCATTAACCAATTCATAGGGCAAATCCAGGGACACTATTCTCCATGGATGGTAGAATAAACTCAAATCTCATCATAAACCCTGCATATGGTGGTTATTTCTGTCTCTGATATACCATTTCCCTTTTCAACATCCTAACTGGGCATGTCTACATGGATGTTTTATAAGATAAACTTCAAACTTATTAAGTCTCATAATGATTTCAGGATTTCTATCAATTGTGATTCTTCTACTGTTTCTGTTTCTATTGAGAGGTTCCAGCACCTTCTTACCCAGGTAACTTTGAAATTTACTAGACTCCTCTCTGTTCCTGGAAACTCATTCAAACAGGGCTCAACCTACTGATTCTACTTCCACAATTCATTGCAGGTATGTCCTCTCCACCATCAGCACTTTAGTTCAGACTTCATTATGAATTTACACAATATCTAACTCCCCCCCCCACCTCTTCTCCCTATCTTCCAACCCATTCTGTAAGTAGTCACCAGAATTATTTCCCAAAGGGCTAATCAGAGCCTATTATTCTCAACACATTGACTGTCACACTAGAAAAAAATTTTTTTCCTGTGGCCACGGTGTTTTATTACAAAAATGGAATAAAAACTTTAAAAATAAAATAATCCTTTCTAATTTAATGAAAAATTTGTTATTTTTATTGTTTTCTGCATGTGAATTATTTGAAACTTGAAAAATAGTTCACGCAGCTCCCAAGGTAGAGACATGTGAGTTACATATGCTTCACGAGACCCTGGGCTCAAAACTAGTGTGAGTTAAATACAACTCACATGGCAGTTAATGTGTTAAATACATTCAATTGTACCCCTTAGTCCGAACATAAAAGTTAAACTCCCTACAATGCTTTTTGAGACTCCCACAACCTGATTTCAACCAAACTTTTTTTGTCCATTTCCTTCTAATCTCTTTCACATACACTTCTAACTTACTGAACTACATTGTCCTTCCTTTGTATTTTCCTGTTTTTATTCCCCTCTAGATTGCTTTCTCCATTATCTCTACATGTCTGAATGGACTCTTTTATCAAGGCACCAATCAAATAACACCTCTTCTCTAAAGCTTTTATACATCCTCCCCTGGAAGCAATCTTTTCTACCTCCAAACCCCAACAGTATTTAATCTCATCAGAGGAGACAGATATGAAAGAAATTACATTTCATTTTAGCCAGGAAGTATTTTCTCTGATAGTGGAAAGAACATATGAATTAGAGGTGTGGTTTGGATGGATGAGCTGTTCTGGTGTAGACTACCAAATTGTTGTAGAAACCCTTCCATACAAGCCTTTAAAAATAGTATTAGTCAACGATTTCTTTATAGGTCTTCCAAGATTCAGGTTCCTAAATAATGTTTTTAGATGCCTGTAAATCCAAGTAACATCTTCAAATATGGTTTGCTCTCTGTATTGATCCTTTGTTACATATCATGTATTAATAATAAATATTAAAAGCTTGACATTTATTATGTCATTTAATTCTCACAGCAATCTGATGATGTCATATGATTATCATTATTTTTCACATGTGAACACTGAGGCACAGATATGTTAAATAAATTACACAGTATTAAATAGCTAATAAATAGAAATCCCAAAAAATGAGCCAAAATAACTTGACACTAGAATCTACCTATTTGACACTGGTAGAGATATCTGTACAACCCAAACAATATCTGTACAACCCAAACCCCAGACTGCTCATCCTCAGGGACAACTTTCTTCTTTGGGAAAAAGGGGCTCTTCCCAACCTGATCCTAAGTTGTCCATTCTCCTATTGTATGTTCCTTTCTATTCTTCTACTCTCCATAAGCTGTCACTCACTTCTAAGGCCTCCTGGGACATTAAAAAAAATGGGACTAAGTATAGCACATCCACATATCGTGGATGTCCACCACTTGTTCTATAAAACATCAGAAGGACCTTTTAAGTTAGAGGTTTTCTCCATTTTTTGGTCAAATTCTTGATTTACATGTCTTGCAGAATATTCTATTAGTATGTATGGAGTGATGGGTGGAATCTGAGAGCAGTGTGAGTATGTATTAACCTCATGGCTAAAAGTGAGAGAGGAAAAGATTTCCTCTTGCAGTTTTTTATGTGTCTAGTGCAATGCCTGACACAGAACCGGTGCTCAATAAGTATCAGCTGTCTTCTTTTGCCCCAGAAGGAAAATGGTGCCATGTAACATTGAAATATTTAAAAGAAAAAAATATCCTCACATTCTTGTGGACTTTATATATCACAACTTACTACAACCCAATGAAATAGGCATAAGATGCTATTATCTCTATCAGTAAGTCTCAGTGCCTTGAAATTTTTTCCTCCTTTACTTGTTTGTGTAATATCATTTACAACCAAAAATTAATTCCTAACTCATACAGACAAAGTTCTCATTTTTAAATAAAGACCAAATTAACAATTTTTCTTTCATGGATTGTACTTTGGGTGTTGTACCTAAAAACTCATTACCAAATCCAAGGTCACTTAGATTTTTCTCCTGTTCTAATCTAGAAATTTTATAGTTTTGCTTTAGGTTTATGACCTTTTTTTAATTAATTTTTGTGAAAGGCATAAGGTCTATGTCTAGGTTCTTTTTTTGTTTGTTTGTTTTTCTTTATATGCATGTTCAGTTGATACAGAACCATTTCTTGAAAATACTCCTTTCTTCCATTGAATTGTCTGCTTCTTTGTCAAAGATCAGTTGATATATTTGTTTGGGTCTACTTGTGGGCTCTCAATTCTGTTACATTGATCTGTGTCTCTACTATTTCAGCAGCACCACACTGTCTTGATTACTTTATAGTAAGTCTTGAAATCAGGTAGTACAAGTTCTCCAACTTTGTTCTTTTTCACTATTGTGTTACTGATTGTAGGCTTTTTGCCTTTTCATATAAACTTTAGAATTGGTTTGTCAATATCTACAAATAACTTTCTGGGATTTTGAGATTGTGTTAGCTTTATAGATTAAGTTAGGAAGAATTGATATCTTGATATCAAGTCTTTTAATCAACTAATATGGGTTATCTCTTCATTTATTTAGATTTTCTTTGATTTCTTTCATAAAAGAGTTTTGTGATTTTCCACATATAGATCCTATATATATTTTGTTAGATTTATACCTAAGTACTCTTTTTGGTGCAATTGTATATGGTACTTTTTTAATTTCAAATTCATTTGCTTATTGCTGGCATATAGGTAAACAATTAACTTTTATATATTAACCTTGTATCCTGTGACCTTGCTATCATCATTTATTAGCTCCAGTTTTTTTTTTAGTGACTCTTTTGGACTTTCTACATATCATCTGCAAACAAAAAAACTTTTATTTCTTCTTTCCCAAACTGTATATGTTTTATTTTTTGTTCTTGTCTTACAGCAGTCACTAGGAACTTTTGGTACAATGTAGAATAGGAATAGTGACAGAAAATTTTGCCTCATTACCTATCTTGAGAGAAAGTGTTCAGTTTTTCACCATTAAGTAAAAGAGGGTTTTCTATACATATTCTTTCCAAGTTGAGGAAGTTCCCCTCTATTCCTAGTCTATTGTGAGTTTTTATCATGAATGGGAAGATTTCATTTTTTGAAGACTCAAACTTTCTTTTTAACTTTTATTTTTCATCTCTGTATGTTTCTAAATTATGCTTATTTATCCATTTTATTTTTATACTCTTGGTTCCTAAAATAGTATAATTAAGCCATCTGGAGATTTTTATAAGTCTTACTAAATAGCTAGGATTTTGCCCCCAGGTAAAATGAATTACTGCAATCATGGGTAATAACATACAGTAGTTTATTCTAAGTATCTCTAAGATTTGTTTGGGGAAAAACAATCACGATAGAGCTTCTGTTTTTACAAACATGACTTTCAGCAAGTGAATACTATAGAAATACACATGAGATATTTTGACATTGAGACTATGAAAGTCAAATGATGAAAATAGTCTCTAAATAAAAGAACAATGATTTCTCCTTTTCTAAAAAGTATTTGCTTATCCATGAGAAACAGCAGTCTAATAGGCTGAATGTAGAATGAAGATCAGAGTTCTAGCCAGGTTCATTCATTAAGTAGTTGTGCAATCTTGCACAAATCAGATGACACCTTTCTAGTTCTATTGTCTAATGTGTCAACTGCAATGACACCACCACCAGGTGCTCCCCACCTAACTCATGGTATTCATTCAGGGTGAAACAAAATGATAGAAGGTGAAAATGCCTTTTATAATTGTCAAGCACAATACAAATGGAAAGCATTACTATTATTAGAAGTGTAAGTTAGCGACAAGGTGTTCTGAGATCCTCTTATCAGATTTTTTATACATTAAACTCCACCATTAATGCTATTCATTTCCTGGGATTTCAAGTTTTTAGTTAAGCTCCATTCCATTGCTGGACTAAAAATCATGTGGGGTGGTCAAGACACTAAAGAAGTTTCCAAATATATCACCAATTTAAAATCTGGCCAGATCATGCCAGTGTGTAAATGTAGTTATCGTATTATTTTGTCTTACCTGATCTACTTCTTCATCAGCGAAATGCGGTGACTGGTCACTTAGAAGGGCTCATGGGTAGTGGATTTGAATCATAAGGTCAAAATAATTGCCTGTTCTAAATGGCATGGAAATAACCAGACTCAGCCTTCCCTTCTCACAGAAGATATTTGACACAGCAAGTTATTTGCAGAGTCATTATCATTTTATGTAGCCAACGCTGAGTTCCAACTATGTGCTAGGTACCATGCAGGAAATACAAAAATAAAAGGACAAGGTCCCTGTGGTACACACATATCATGGAATACAACTCAGCAACAAAAAGAAATGAACCACTGCAAGCAATAACCTGGATGAACCTCAAGGAAATTATGCTGAGTGAAAAAAGCAAATCTCGAAAGGATATATACTGTGTGATTTAATTTATAGAACATTCATGAAATGACATAGAGATGGGGAATGGCTTGATAGTTACCAGGGGTTAGGGATGTGAGTGGAAGGGATAGAGGTGACTATGAAGACATCACATGAGCAAGTCTTGTGATAAGGTACAATTAGTTGTCTTGATTGTGATAGTGGTTACACAAAGCTAAACACATGAGAAAGTTGCATATTTACATATAAACATACACACATACACATGAGTGCATGTATAACTGGTGAAACCTGAATAAGATTGTAGCAATGCCAACTTCTTGATTTTTATATTGCACTATAATTGTGTAAGGTGCTAATATTGGAAGAGACTGGGGGAAGGGTGCATGAAACTTTCCTTTACATTTCTTTGCAGTGTCCTGTGAATCTGTAATTATTTCAAAATAAAAAATTCTAAAAAGATAAGTTCCTTGCCTACCAGGAGCTAAAAGTCAGGTCTCCTCCATCTCCCCAGCCTATGGAAAACAGTAGGTTCCAGTCACAAAAATGCCTCAAATGTCAGGGCCTCCGGGTGAACCCTCTCGAGGCCTCATCCTGTTATTTCTGGGTATCTTCAGGGATTCCTCACACATATTGTCTTCTCTCTCCACCAACTCCTTTGCCTGCCAAGTCAGCACTGCCCAATTCTCAGAGCTTCCTGAAAATGCTTGGTCTTTCTTCAATACCACCATCCCTCAAGAGCTCAGACCTTACCCATGGAGCTACTAGAGGAATAGAAAACTGTCTTCCTCATCCCTCTTCATGCCCCACATCTTTAGACAAAACAACAGCCTTCTCACAGACTGTGTCCCCTGATGCAAACTAGCACATGAAATATACCCTTGAGAATCCACTACATTGTAAACTGTGTCTGGTTGTCAGGAGTCCTCTCAAGGTCAGAAAGGAGTAATAATGTCACTGGGCCAGGCAAAAGTAATGTGTTTAACCAGAATACCTAAACCAGGAAAGGCTCCCAAGAAGGGCTTGACTGACAATTTCAGGTAAAGGAGAAACTCTCCAGATAGAATGGAGGCAAGACAGAATTCCAGGCAAATAGAACCTATGTGCAAAAACACTGAAAGGGAACATGTGGCTAAGAAAAAGAAGTGGTTCACTACAGGAACGTTGCTGGGGAGGAGCAGGTGGTGGAGATGAGGACTGGAACCCAGCGCCACTGACTTCCAAGCCCATGGTCCCCATGGCACCATGTACTGAGGCGCATGCTCAGACACAGCTGTGCAAGAACCACTGCACTCTGTCATGTTTAGGGCTTGCATCCAGCCTGAGACACCTGGAACCTCACCTGCCTGATTGGCAGGCCCTCTGCAATAGTGGCACCACTGTGAGATGATGGTGGAAGGCTGAGAAGGGGCTACTTTTGCCCCAGTCTGCTCACAGATTTTCCTTAAACTGGAGGTATATGTAAGTGTGCATCACCAGCTTCTCCTCTAGGCTTTGTGTCAGTGTCTGCTGTGGACACATGCTTTCGTTTGCACCTTATCCAAAATTGTGAGGCAGAGTAGCAGGCAAGCATGGTGCTGCAGAAGCAGCAGTGGACTTGGAACCAGATGACCTCAATATGAACCAAAGTTATGCTCTTTTATACGCTACATGCATTTAGGCAAGTTCACTGTATTTTGCCTTAGTTTACCCACCCATAAAATGGGATAGGAATGTACCATACAGAACTAGTTTACATTAAATTAGATTAAGTGAAGAAATATATGTGCAAATGCCTTTCACGGGCCTTAGCACTTAAGAGATAAGTTTTTTTTTTTTTTAATTTTTGCTTTCTTTTTCTAATGGTAGTTTCCCTCCCTTGTTCAAGATCCAAGATTCTCATGTTTTCTCTCACTGCTTTTCATATTTGCAATCTTCCAAAAGCAAACTCTGAGACAACAATTCCAGTGTCAGCCATTTCTTTGGGAGGGGAAAGAAGCATGTGTAAAGGGGAAGCAAATTAAGACCAGGAAGAAAAGGCAGTCAGTGAAGGGGGCAATATAAAGCCAGATATCTCTATATGCCATTAATGTGGAATCCCACCAGGGAATCCCTGGACACCAGTATAGACGGATGCCTCAAAGAACATGTAAGTATTAATACTTACCCCATCACTGGTTGGGCATTAATGACACTTTTATCCTGCTAAGCAGGCAGCAAAACAGGCTCTGGGGGCCTGGCAAGACACGCAGGTGCTCACAGCAGGCAGTTGGCAAGTATGCTCTAACTGAAAGGTAGGGAATATGGGTGAGGCACAAGTAGGAAAGGTCCAAGAAACACATGTGTCTAAAAATTTAATTAGTATGTATATTTATTTTTAACAGAAAACACTCCCTAGCAATTCTAATAGAATATCTGGCACCACTTGAGGGAGGACAGGTGTCTTATGGGGTCCTCCTGGAACCACATTTATTTTTTGTAGCTAGGAATAAAGCAGACACCGCCCCCCCCCATCTCCAGTATCCATCTGCATGCATTAACCTGCATCCACAGTTATCAAGAGAAACTTCTGGTCTGAACACAAGAAAATGTGACTTAGATCACAAAAGGTGACAGTGTCCAGAGAAGTGGGCCTGGGAACATTTATTTCCTGAAGGCATCTGTGTCCCTGCCTAGATGATAGTCCTGGAGAGACAGTTTCAAGATCACAAGGAAAGCAAACATCTGTAGGGCAGAGCCTAAGGCACATTACCACCTGCGCTAGGCAGTAGACTCTATTAAGACTCTGAAAACAGGCGAGCATCTGACAATGGTTCAATATCCGTGACAGAGGTTGTTATGAATAATCAGGCACATTAATTTGTTTCCTCTATATTACAAAACTCAGTCAAACTCCCAACTTCATTTTGGCCCAGACATAGTATATTTTAGCTATACCAGCCAGAAAGAGCAAACTGAATCTCCCAGGCAAGGGGCTCTGTTTCTCTGACTTAAAGGAAGATAAAAGGGGAACAGTTATTGGGCAGTGGGTGTTGACGCTGTAGCCCAGGGAAAACATGGCATTCACTATAAAAAGTCAGGATTTGCCACTGTAAGTGCTGCAGAAGCCATTCTTTCAGGCCAGTAGAAATGAGAAATAGTCAGTTGGGACTGCAGAAGAGAGGGTGGAGGAAGCACTCCCTGGCATTAAGCTCCCAAACCACAGCTCTGGATAGGAAGTTAATAGTGTGTCATGCTGTTAATGAACTTGGTCTGGCCATGGTGACAGAATTCATTAGAGAACATTTATCCTCCACTCAATAAGGAGAAAAATGACTTCAATAAAAACTATGCCAACTCCACAGATACATTATCTTTATTAAAAAGGCATTTTCAATAGTAAAATTCATTATATAGTCACATAATCTCTCACATCAACCTTTCCATATATATTACTATTGGATAAATGCTAAAAACAAGCTTTAAGGAAAACAAGTACGATCTTATAGCTATGCTGTAATTGAAAATAGATGTAATAAAAAAGACAGCTATAAAGTATGTTTACATTTTGATTCTGCTGCATCAATTTATAATCAATTTATAATTCAGTTCTAACTTAAGACCCAGTTTGCCTTCTGCTGGAACTCTCTGCAGTCAAAGGCTCTGCCACTGAACTATACCCCCTAGCCAGGCGTCCTCAAACTACGGCCCGCAGGCCACACGCCGCCCGCCTAGGACATTTATCCGGCCCGCCGGGTGTTTTTGCCCGTTTTGTTTTTTTACTTCCAAAATAAGATTTGTGCAGTATGCATAGGAATTTGTTCATAGTTTTTTTTTTTTTAAACAATAGTCTAGCCCTCCAACAGTCTGAGGAACCATGAACTGGCCCCCTATTTAAAAAGTTTGAGGACCCCTGCCTAGACTTTTTTTTTTTTTTTTGATATGGGGTCTCACTCTGTCACCTAGGCTAGAGCACAGTGGCATGATCATAGCTCACTGCAGCCTTGATCTCCTGGGCTCAAGCAATCCTCCCACCTCAGCCTCCCAAAGTGCTGGGATCACAAGCGTGAGACACTGCGCCTGGCATGGACCTCTAAGGTTTGGGTGTATACTGATGTCAATTGTAAGGATCAGGTAAAGGGAGAAGATTACTATCAGGTGGATGAAGTTCATTACCTGTGTGCTTTCTCCATCTTTTCCTTTTTATATTGTAGAAATGTACTCAAAGCAAAATTTGGAGATTAAAATAAACAAGAAAAAATGTATAGCTTTCTATTAGGATCTAGCAATATCTTGTAGTTAAGAGACCTCTAGAATCAAAACAACCTGAGTTAAAATCCTAATTCCACCAGCTTAGAAAAGTTATTTAAACTCTCTGAAGCCAAGTTTTACCATCTACAAAATACAAGCGAGAAAGCCTACATCATAGTGTTTTGGTGATTAAATGAGAATATATGTTATTCATCTGCAGCACTTTAAGTATTTAATAATGGTTTAAGTAGCCTTCACGTCATGAGTTTTCGTATAACCAAGTGAATTTTATTTATTTATTCAATAAAAACATCTATCATAGGCCAGCAGTTATGTTTTAGGTGCTGGAAATATAGAAATAAACAATATGGACATAGTCCTGACCACCTTAAAATATAGTAGGGAAGATGGTCATTGAACAAATATTTACTAACAATTCATGAAGAATAAGGGTCTTGTTTTAAGTAAAACGATTAAAGGCAGTGATTTATCATTATTTTCAAACATAGGAATATCAATAATGTTTTGATAGAACATAAAAATTTCATTTTTACAATAAATACTGTTTTTTCTTATTTTTCATTTTTGACTTCAGGTGCACAACATTAAATTAATCACATTACTTAGCACATGACACACTATCATTGTAAGTCCATGTAAAGATCTACTTTTCCCTTTGTCTTTATCAATAGAGAGGAGAATATCAATATTCTCCTCTGCACCACAGGCACCCACTCTAAAGAACTTAATATTCCACTTTCACACATTCACTTAGAACTATGTGGATTCTTGAAATATTTGTGCTCATAGGTGATATACATGAAAGTATTGTTATAAATAAGTTGTTTCTTTGCTCTATTAGCACTGTTCTTGAGTGAAGCATTCTTTTTTTATATAAAACTAGTTTGGTACTTAGTATTCCATAGTATGCAGAGATCACATTTTACTTATTTGCTAATCTACCAATGGACATCCCATTTGCATCCCCTCCTTGCTGCCATACAAATAAACAAATAAAAACCATCACACATATCTCCATATCAATCAGTTAAAAAGTTTTCCGGTTTATATACATATCCAGGCACCATGATTTTCATACTAAATGTCACTGACAGATTGCTGCGTCACTTTCCAATTCCCCATATCCTTGCCAAGGCATGGCATTGTTTGATGTGCTAATATTTGGCATCTGATGGATGTATAAGTGGTATTTCATTGTTTTTTTAAGTTTGCATTCTCTAAATAATTGTGACATTGCCTGTATCTTAATGGTGTTATTAGACTAATCATGTTCCTCAGTTCATGGCACATAGGAATCCCATCCTCTAAGTTGCCCTATCATAGCATTATTCATTTTTTCTAGGTTTCCTGCCATTTCTCACTGACTTGTAATTTCCTACATGGTTTAGATGTTAGTATCTTTTATATGTTTTACACTTTGCAAGTAACTTCTCTCAGTTCTCCATCTCCTGAATAATTTTTCCTGTGCTCACCTTCATTAAACAGAATCTGTGTTTTGATGTAAATCAGTCCAACACCTTTGTTCTTTATGTTTTCAGCTCCTTTGGTTTTGATCAGGGAATTCTTCTCAGCCTTCTGTTATCTTTATATTTTTACTATTCTTGTTAGTACTTATTTCAATTAGAGACCTTTTACATATGATCTCAGGTAGGAATCCAGCTTTTTTTTCCTTATGGGCCAAGTCTCCCAACATCATCAAGAAAATAATGTACTTTTTCTCCACTGGGTAATGAAGCTGTTTATAACATGCAGCTGTGACATTGTTACCAGGCTTTAAATGTTTAAATTTAATTAATTTAATACTGCTATATGTTTAACATTGGTAAGGTAATTTCCCCTCTTTGCTTTCTTTTCTAAATTGTCTTAGCTAATTTGGACTTTTAGTTCACCATATACTTTTTAAAATCCACTTGTTAAGTTTCTCCTCAAAATCTTGCTGATATTTTAATTGAATTTATATCAATATATTAATTGATGCAATAATTTAGGAATTACTGACACCTTTACAACAGCATCCTATCTGTAAACATAGTCCCATCCTTTCACTTATTCAGGATTTTTTTATATTCTTTAATAGGATTTTATACTTCCTCTCTAATAGTCCTATGCATTTTTGTTAGGGTAATTTCTATGTAGATGTTTTAAATTCATAGTCTTTTGATGACTTAATATTTTCTATTTGATATCTGCTAATACGAAAATACTGTTACTACTTTTTCCAATAACTTGCTAAGTTACTGGAAACTTACTAGTCTAGAACTTACTAGTCTTCAAAGTTTGTGAATTCTTTTTCATGTTTTATGAAATAGATCATGTCATTTTCAAATAATAACAGTTCTGTCTCTTTCCTTCCAATATTAATTATTTTATTTCTTTTCTTATTGCATAGCCAGGATATTACATACTGTATTGAATAGTAGTAGAGATAGTGCATCCTTGTTTTGTGCCTGACCTTAAAGCATCTTCATTAAATGTAATGTTTGCTCTTGGTTTTTGACATATAGTTTTTAGGAAATTAAGGAAATCCTGATTCTCAAGGAGATTTAGATACCATAAATAGCTTTATTATATGCTTTTATATGCTTTAACAAATGTGACAATTGAGATGATTAATATTAATAATTAATATTAATAATTTTCTCCATTTATTAATATATTGAATTACATTGCTATATTATTAATATCAAATTATCCTTATGTTTCTAGTATTAAAACATGCTTAATTATAGTTTTGGTAAAATACACTGTAATATTTGGCATGCTAATATCTCATTTGCAACTTTCACATCAATTACCATTAGCAAAATTGGCCTATTATATTTGTGTGTGTGCTGTGCTTATCTGTCTTGTGTCTCAGTATTATACTCGCCTCATGAAGACACAATTTTCCCTTTGTTGACTATTTCCTGAAACTCTTTCATAAGATGGAAATTATCTGGTTCTTGTAAATTTGGTTCCATGAAATTATCTGAATCTGGAGGCTTTGGGTTATAGATATAGCCAAGTCTCTTTCTTCTTAAGCCAGGTTTAGTAATTTACACATTTCCAGAAATTTATCTATTTCATTTCTTTCAAATTTATTAGTATCCAATGATTCACTAAATTTTTTAAATTATATTGTTAACTTATTTTAAATATATGACTATTTCCTTTATTTTATTTTGTATCATGTATCATGTTTTTGCATCTTCTAAAAAAAATTAATCTTGCTATAGGTTGATTCCTCTTGTTTGTCTTTTCGAAGAAGGTTTTATTTTTATTTATAAATACCTTAAACTGAAGTGACATAAAAGCATCTCATGTCAACATCTGAGAGACATAGCTAAAATAGTACTCACAGGAAAATGTATAGCTTTAAATATGTTTACCACAAAATAAAGAGGACAAACATTCGAACTTAACATTCAACTCAAAGGAGCAATAGAGCAAACTCAAAGAAAGAAAAAGAAAATAATAAATTAATGACAAAAATCGATGAAACAGAGAACCACAAAAAAACCAGACAAAACTTATGATATATACTTTTTCAAAGAACTTTTACATACATGATATCTCTTAAGGAATGGCTTTAAATTGTATTCCAGTACTTGGACTAAAAGAAAAAAAGCTGGCATTTTTATTTGTTTGCTTTTATTGTTTTGTTTTTTAAATGTTGAGAATTTTGGTGGGGAAAACCATAGAGGCAAAGACATTTCAACTAGCAAAGTGTACGGTGGAGCTTTACGACTGTTCTGATTGACGGACAGTGCAGCAAACTTGTCCAGGGGAGTCAGCTCAATCATCAGCCTGAATACATTCAATTGTGGGCTCCTCTGATTATTTGCTGTGTCATCCCAGGCCCTCTAGGCCCCAGTTTTCTCATCTGTACCATGGGGAGTATAGTGGCTCCTGCCTCAGAGTGCAGTCATGAGAATTAAATGAGATAAAGTATATAATGTGCTTAGTGCAACATTCAGTAAATATTAGCTCTTTCTTTCTGTGTGGAGCTTAGCAAAATGTATCATATTTAAATGCTTCCTTCCACGTCCAAGAAAAGAAAATCTTGTGCAAACTAGGAATGCAAGCTTGAGTATTAATTTTAATTCTCTCATAAATGTGGTAACACTATAAATAAGAATATACTGAAATCCAAACTTAAATGTCATAAGGCAACTTCAAGTCACAGGTGAGAAATTCAGTGACAAAGAACCATTGCAGAATGAACTCTGGGATTCATCCACAAGAATTAGAAAAAGGAAATGAAAATAAAATATCACCCCTGTAGCCTGGATGGAGTGCTGAGAAACTGACAGAGAAAGCTTTTTAGAGTAGCTAGAAAAGAATAAACACCTACGAGGACAGTGAAGACTCTCCTCTGGTGATTTTCCTGTGAGCTTTTCTAATCTTTTTAAAAGAATATTCTCAGGAAAAAACAAAACAAGTTGGAGAGAAAATGCAAGAAGAGAGCTAGCCCCACATAAATGGTGACAGAGCTGTTTACTGGTCTGAGGAGCGAGGTTTCCAGAGGCAGGGTAGGTCCAGGTCCTTGGCTACAGAGAGTGCCGGCTAAGAATGCCCCACCTGCCTGGGGGTCTCAGAAGGCCACACTTCCTAAGCAGATGACTTAGTCCTCTGAGGATTTCCCCAAAGCCTGTAACCTTACGTACAAGTGGGAGCTTCCCAAACTTCCTGAATTTCAAAACTTGCCCACAGAATTTATACTTTTCTCACAGGGAAAACAGAGGTCTGAATCGCAGCAAATGTCAACCCCCTTTAACTGGGGATGGATCAGTCATGAAACCCAGGGGGACTGGTATATTCTTCATAACACAAGAGGCACATTACTTCCTTTGAAAGTAGCAATAGTTGTCTCATCTCATGTAAATATCATGTAAACGTGATTTTAAAAAAACAAGCTTAGATATATTAAACATGACCCAGAAAGTGCTGAATAAGACCTCAATTATATTGCATTAATATAAATAAGCATATATATTTAATTTCTTCCTAGATATCATCACAGTCTACTAAAGGCAAATAGAACTCTTTCTGACAACTAAACTCCAGCGGGATGGAAGCTAGGAGTTTCCAAAAGTGATTCTCCAGGAAGAGACAAACTCTTTCCTTTCATAGGTTAATAAGCCTTAATGCTAATGAATGCTGAATTGAAATGATTTTCTTATACAGTGTAAATTATCAGCTGAGAATTCATCTTGAATAATGGTATTACAACATATGTCAGAAATGTGTTAATCAGTGTAATAGAAAAGGTGACAGTGTGTTCTCTCAACCATCTAAAGGAGTGCTGTATTCATCTCAGCCTATATTCTAAGTCTCATGTGTGAAATTTAAACAGAATATATAAAAATGATTAAAATATGCCTTTCTTGGAGGAAAGGAAGCAAGCAGGTGCAGCTAAAGTAAAAAAAAAAAAAAGAAGGCACTCGGTTGAACCCAAATGCAGGGTGTGCCTTTCAGAGTTCTCACAGGTTGAGAACCTACTGTGTGCCTGCTAGCTGTGCTCTCTCAGTACTCGGTTGTCACTACACCCCTGCAAGATGAGGAAAATAAGTGTTACAAGGTGGAAGCAGCTTGTCCCAGGCTACATAATCAGTAAGTGGCAGAGGCAGCATCAAGCCCCAGTCTGATTGTAGAGTCCATCTACCTTTCCTTCTGCTATGCTGCCACAGTAAAGGGTCCTGTACCACACAGGACAGCCCTCTGGTTCAAGCTGCTGGTATTCTCTCTTAATTGCTCAACATTCTTTGGAAGATGTCTTCAGGTTGTCTTCATTTGCTGGCTTTTAGTCATTCTAGCCTAGATTTGAGGTCTCTTGCTCTCAGCATAGGGATTAGCATTTGGAGGTGGACTGATGTGGGAACAAACTCCACCTCTGCCCCATGTGACCTTGATCAAGCTATACCATCTCTCTAAGTCTTGAGCTTTCACCTGTGAAATGGGGAACCTCACAGGAGTTCATTTCAAAATGAAGTAACTTAGCACACATTGAGCTTTCCATCAATGGATGAAAGCTATCCTCATGCCTGTGGCCTGTAATCAGTTATGCTTTTGCTCTATAATTAATATTCATACCGCACTGTTGTCACTTGTTTTCTGTTGCTGTAGCAGAATACCCAGGACTGGTAATTCATAAATAAAAAAGGCTTATTTGGCTCACAGTTCTGAAGGCTGGGAAGATCAAGATCTGGCAGCTGCATCTGGTGTGGGCCTCATGTTGTGTCATAACAGGGCAGAAAGCATCACATGGAGGGAACGTGTACAAAAGACACCAAGTGCAAGAGCAGCCTTGCTTTATAACAACCCACTTTCATGGTAACTAATTCAGTGCCATGAGAACTAACCCCACAAGAAAGATATCAATCCATCTTAATACCTTAAACATTTCCTAAAGGTACCACCTCCCACCACTACCACATTGGGAACCAAGCCTCAACATGAGTTTTAGGAAGGAACAAACCATATTCAACCCATAGCACATACTGTCCCAAGTTTCCAACCTTCATCTGGACCCATTTTTTCATTATCTCCTTCTTGGAACTGGTACTTTAGAATTTCATCCTGCTTAAATGCATGGAACAAGTCCAGGAAAGAGAAATAAGGAAAGGAAGAAAGGACAAAAAGAGAGAATGGGAGGTGAGACAGCCATCATTGTCTCTAAAACTTAAGTTCTTGGCAAAATTACGCCATTTTCTCACCTCACTTGTCAAACTTCCAAAGTATGTGCTAAGAAATGGGTTTTACTTAACAAAGGGTCAGCCCAGTAGGCTGCAGGTCTTTTCATCAGTGAGGAGTTGGAGTCAAAGCTACATGTTCATGAAAGATAAATGAACCTTCATTATTTAATCAAGGTAAAAATACCCCTTTTTAGTAGGGCTTCTTCCCTTTTCTATGGCACCAAAATTTTATATTCTCTGGAAAACCCATCTTACCAATTACTCCAAGAAGCCTTTCCTAGCTCCTATACTGATTGCTCTCTTCCTTTCTTTCCCTTTCCGTTGAACTAAGGCTTCTGTGTCACTTTCTCCTGCATTGGTTTAAAAGCTGAATTTCTTTGCTGATTAATTGATGTATGAGTAGTTGCATCCCAGTCTAGATAGAATGCATGTCAGCCAATGGACAGAAAGCCCAGAGGGCTGTGCTTTCTGCTTTCTTTGCTTCATCCCAAGCATTCTGTAGCTAGTACAATACCAGGCATGCAGTATATTACTCAATAAATGATGCCCAAAATAATAATCACTTAAAGGATTGCTCAGACCACTATACGAAAGGGTTATGGTATGCCCAGAATGTTATCTTACTGAGTTAGGGTAGATACTCTCACTTAGTCCAGCATGCACAGTGCTGAGAAAGCATGAATGACATCCTTGAGCAATAACTCCCACCCCATCAGACTATTAAGAATACCAAGTTATGTCTTCAGGCAGATGCCTGAGCTTGGGCCTTAACAGAAAGCCAATAGTAAAGTGAAAGGGCTCCCAGAAGACACACATTTCCTCCTGGCTTCTGCTAAAGGAGCTTTCCCAAAGCAATAGGCAAAAGATGCTTTCAACATTTCAAATAGCAAAGGCAGCTCATCCGTGAAGCAATCGCTCTGGAATTCTGTGCATGTCTCCAGAATGGAAGGCAGATCCAATGTGACAACTGCCAGGTGAAAATCACAGAAGCATAATATTATGCAATTTGATTTTTAAGGCAGAATGTTCTACATCCTCAGGTTGCCAGCCAGATAAAACATCTGTGAAGAACAAATTCACATTTACACATGGAGGTTCTTCACCTTTAAATGTTTGTATAAAAGTTATAAACTTTGAAAGTTAAGGCCCTCAACATGTTCTTGGACAGATCCTACCATGTCCTTCTAGCAGAATTATATTACCCCCTCAAGATGTTACAAGCCTTCAGTGTTCTATATCTATATATTTTTCTATAAAGAACCATGCACTAAACATTTTAAGCTTGTGGGCTACACAGTCTCTGTTGCAATCACTCTACTCTCCCACTATAGTGCACAAGAAGATATAGACAATACATAAACAATGAACTTGGCTATGTTCCAGTAAAACTTTTTTATTTTTTTACAAAAGGAGACATCTGGCTGTATTTGGCCTGCGATCTATAGTTTGCCAACACCTGCTCTTTATGCTTGCTAGTGGTCCATGCACCAGCAGCATTAGCATCACCTGGACGCTTGTTGGAAATGCAGAATCTTGGACCCCACCCTAAATCTACTGAATCGGAATCTGACTTTTAACAAGATCCCTAGGTAATTCATATGCCCATTGAAGTTTGAAAAGCTCTTCTCTATATGTCTTCAATTTATCGAATACCTCCGATAGGCCAGGCACTATTTCGGGCACAATACATATTACGTGATCTATAATCCTCACAACATGACAAGGGGGATGTTACGATACTATTTCACAGATGAAGGGGAAAAAAAGCTCAGAGAAATGAAACAAATCAAGAAGATAGCAGCTATCATTGAAATTTAACTAGAAATTAAATAATATGTTATTAATATTCATCTCAGAAATGATATGACCAAGGTCACACAGAATATTACAGATGCACTAACTCTCAATGTAAATAAATATTATTTTCATTATTATGAGTACGTTTTTATTCTAAAGTAATGAAATTATTACATAGCCACAGAAACAAATTTACACTCTTTTAGATAATCCTAAAAGCAGAATACCCTTTGCAAAACTATTTTCTTTACATTTTCCCTTCACAAGTTGCCATTTATTCAACTTTAACATCATATATTTTTCAAGATGCCATGTCATTACTTACGATAACTATTTTACGCATTTTTATATTCTTTTTCTAATACCACATCAAAGTTTTTAAAAAGGATTTGAGGTAACTTAGAAACACATATAAAATACATGATAAATATGAAATAAACAATGATGCAGATTATTGAGAGCTATAAAATATGGCCAAGGATGAAGGCCATATACAAAATGGGCACCATAATGTCCTGTACCTTTTCTGTGGTATAGAAAGTATAACCAGGGCTTGTATCATCTGTTATGTGAAAATGCTTATTTGTCAAGAATATCATTTAATTTCTACTGTTCATCTATAAAATGCCAATAATAATATCTCACAGAGAAGTTGTGAGTATGAAATAAGAAATGTGAAAAAAATTTGTATTATTTTACTCCAAATTTAATGACCTTTAAATCATTATAATAATTACTTATATAAAATAATTATAATAACTAACATTAGTTGATCACTTATGCTAAGATCTTTAAATGGATTACCTCATTTAATCTTCACAACAACCCTAAATTACAAAAATTAGCTCCATTTATACATCGTAAAACAGGGTTAAGAGAAGTTAAGTAACTTAACTTCATTCAGTGTATTAGGTAGCTCTTGTATACAAAACCTGAAACATAGTGGCTTACAACAATAATCATTCATTTGTTCCCAATTCTTTGGGTAAGCAGTGTGGGTTGGGCTCAGCTGGGATGGTTGATCTTTTCTCCAGTGTGGTGTTTTCTAGGCTCACTTATTATCTGCAAAGGTTGGGACAGCAGGGCCTCTCTCTCCTTGTGGTCTCTCATCTTCAAGGAGGCATGCCTAGGTTTCTTCACTTGGTAACAAAGGGTCACCAAAGAACAGCAAGAAAGGGCAAGCCTCAATGAATAAGCACTCTTCCAGCCTCTGCTTGTGTCATACTGCTAACATACCAAGCCTAGGGTTAATGTGGACAGAATTAAGCAAAGTTATGCATACAATAGGCATGATACCTTGAGAATCATTATTGTAATAAACTATCTTACCCAGCATATAAAAGAGTGTTCCAAGTCTGAAACTAAGAATTGTAAATTCAAGTCTTAATCATCACACTACACTTGTCTCGAAGAAAATTTCCCTTAATATTTTCTAGATGATGTCGATTTCTCTTTTGTCTCTTAAACTGCCAACTTCTGAAACAGCAAGACCTTCCTAATCTCACCTCCAAATGATTTCTTTCTGACTTAGAAAATCCCATGAACCTTATGGTAGGCTCAACAAAGTACAAATTAAGGGCAGATTACTTTTTTATTCCCTAAGTCATTTATATTATTAGAAAGATTGAACTTTACATAACCACTTTCTAGGGACCTCGCTGATACCAAAATTGGCATCAGTGCATTAAAAGATAACAGTATTAACCTCATTTTTATAACACTTTACTGTCAACATAGGACTTATAGATTGAATATATTAATAAAACTCATGCATTTTGGCTTTCCCTATGGGAATTAGAAGCCACTGAAGCTTTCTTAGCATGGTGCAAAGGAGTGTTTTAAAGATATTAAATTGGTGGGAAAGATGTCTCAGAGCTGAGACATTGGTGGCAAGAATACTAATTATTAGATTGTGAAACAAGTTTGAAGGGGTGCTGGCAATGGAAAAGATACAAGCCCTCACAGAAGAAAACTGGTCCTGCTGACCATCTGGAGGGGAGAGAAGAGAGAGTAGGGGTGTTCAAGGTGATACCTGGATTACTTTTAAGGTCCTCGTACTTGTCACTTTTCAGTTTACATAGTGCTTTTACATCAGAGCCTCCTGATAAGGTGGGCAGGACAGGGATGCTCACCCCCACTCAGAGAAGTTTCACGTGGCACACTGGGACCCTCAGGAATGAGCTGTGATTGGCCCTGTGAATGCCAGAGATGGGGAAGAGGGTCAAGATTGTAATTTTAATAAAAGTAGAGAACAGATGACATGACTAGATTAGCATTTTAGAAAGATCTCTCAGGCAACAGAGAAGTTGAATTAGGGGAAGTGGAGATGAGAGGGAGACCCATTGAGAGGCTTTTATGGTAATCTGGGTGAAAGCCTGTAAAAATCCAAGTTCAAGTGACAGAGGGGACGGCTCTGAAGTCTGACAACCTGGGCATGTACTCCTGTTTGCTACAGGATGCGTTTTTCCCTTTCATTAATGATGGCTGGATAATAGAATCATGGTAGTGGGGAATTGGAGAGGTATAAAGGTTAGCCTGTTTGCTCTGTGAAATCTGTAACTATCAAGTACCCTTTGTACCCAGAGGATTGAGAAAGCCCTCCCCATACCTGAGAGATTTATTTTCTCTACTGCTCTTTTTATAAATTCCCACAGAGGGAGGGAGGGAGGGAGGGAGGAAGGAAGGAAGGAAGGAAGGAAGGAAGGAAGGAAGGAAGGAAGGAAGGAAGGGTATTATCATGTAAGCAATAATGGCATCCTTCCTAGAGAAAATAATGGAAGAAAATTAATGTAGCATTAGATGAAGCTTTCCTGGTATAATTATACAATGGATGTCCTAAAGAGATATAGCATGCAGGTAATCTTTCTTGTCACAAAGGACAATCTATAAAAAAGAACAAAGGAAATAATTTTAATAAAACATTTTGCCCTGAGCATGAAATGTGCTTCATGTATCATACATGAGAAAGGATAGCTATTTGATATAAATGGAACTGTGACCTTGCTATAAGAGTGTTCATTACGTGATGCCACTGAAAGTAAATTAATGGACTCCCAAAAGGTGTAAAATTCATTCTGCTTTGTGGTATTTGTTTGCTGACAGAAGAGTTTAAGAGGAATCTTTTCATGTGATTATTTAAACAAAGAGCTTCAAGGAATTCTCAGCAACCTTTCAGGTTTCAACAAAGGACATTTCTCATAGAAAGCGTTCATCTGAGGGGGAAGTCACTTTTGAGTTTATTAACAAGGGAAGAGAGGTTCATGTGGCAACTATAAATTTAACAATTTGTGCTTTCAAATATATTTATCTTATTTTAGATTTCTCTAAACAAATTCAACATTTGTTTAAAAAAATAATAAAAATTTTTCAAATGCTAAGTTGGCAACCCAGCAAATGAACTGATTTTTTTTTTAAAAGTTTGCACTCTACCAAGTCTGAAGTCCTTATGTAACCTTAAGGCTCTTTATTATATAATATCTCCTTATTGTGTTTCCTGTCATTTAAAACCACATACCTGTATAACGGTTTTCATTTATCTTTACAAGCCAATTTACAATTTACAAACTACCTTTACATCTCTTTAGCTGTTCTCAATGACCTTGAATTAGGCAGGACAAATATTGGTATTATAATTTGACATATAAGCGATTTTAGCCTCAGAGAATCTAAGGGGCTTGCTTAATATCAGAAACTGCTCTGATTGTTGGCAATAGAAGAGCAAACAAGATAGGCGAAGTTCTTATCCTCATAGAGTTTATCTTACAGAATGAGAGATACTCACAAACATGTGAACAAACAAATATGTAATATAATGCCAAGAGAATAATAAATGGTGAGGCTGAGCCATTTATTATGTGAGACACATATTATGTGTCTGATATAGGACCACACAAGGCACCTGTCTCAAATCTCAGAGCTTTTCCTAACTTCCTTCCATTAGTACAAATACTGTAGTTATCCTAGAACAGTGTCTCCATTAAGACTTTCTATTGTGCCTCCTGCTAATGTTGATAGGTATGTATGATACAGCCGTATTGGCCACAAGGAGCAGCTACGGAGTCCTCTACATTTTATCTCTACTAGTCTATTCAAGATAGATGTTCATGTGCCATTGGAGAGCTGCTTACCAGGAAAGTAGGTGTTGATGGTCTGGAAAGTGGTTTGTGGACACTTAAGAAAATGATAATTACTAGGTGCTAGCATGGTTCACAGAGAACAAGACCAACAAATCAACACTACTTGCATTTGCAAAAAGGTCACAAAAGAGACAGGTGAAGATTATGCTATAGATATACTGTGTTCACTTTAAGAGCCACTTGAAATCCTTTTCTAGGGATCAGGTTTGTGATAAACACATAAATAAAAATTTCATGAATATCTTTGGTAAAATAAACATGTAACAAAACATCTTTGTAGAAGAATGTAGCCTACATGGCAATATAGTTAGGCAAACTTAAAATAAGCTAAATAAATCTATCTAAAATTATGGCTACTGCCAACTTACAGGGGGGAAGCACAATGGAAGGCCTCAATCCTTGATCCAGGGCAGTATTTTCAAAAATTATTTAAATAAGCATGGCAACAAAATGCTGATAAAACTCACATATGAAAAAAAAAGGCTGAGAGGGAAAGCTTACCTGTTGAAAGAACATAAGCAGAATCTTACTTCACTTCTAAGTAGTCTGTCATACAATTCTAAAACATTTATTAAATGCCCACCACAAACAGGACACTGAGAAAAAATGCCCAGGCAAGCCATGACTCCTGCCCTCCAGGAGTTTCCATGAGCAGCCACTGCTGTCCCAATTACCACCATGTGACTGACTGAATTGTGTCCCCCCCTAAATTCATATGTTGAAGTCTTAACTCCCAGTACCTTAGAATGTGACAGTACAGGGCACTGGTTTCAAGACATCCCTCAGATACCAAAATCCATGGATGCTCAAGTCTCTTATTGTTAATAACATATAAAATGGCATAGTATTTTCATATAACCTATGTACATCCTCCTGTATACTTTAAATCATCTCTGGATTACTTATAATACCTAATGCAATGTAAATAGTTGTTGTGCTATATTTTTATTTGTATTATTTTTATTATTGTATTGTTCTTTTTTATTATTATTTTTTCAAATATTTTCAATCTAAGGTTGATTGCATCTGTAGATGCAGAACCAACTGTATGGAGGATCAACTGTATTTAGGGACAGGGTCTTTAAAGAGGTGAATAAGTTAAAATGAGGTTACTAGGGTGGACCCTAATGCAATCTAACTGGTGTCCTTATAAAAAGAGGAATTTAGGACACAGACACACACAGAAGGAAGACTATGTGCCATGGTTTGAATGTTTCCCCTCCAAGATTCAGGTAGTACCAATATGATAGCATTGAGAAGTCATGGCCTTTAACAAGTGAGTAAGCCAAAAGGGGTCCTTCTTTGTGAATAGGATTAAGGCCCTTATAAAAGAGGTTTCATGCAGCATTGGGCTCACTTGTCTTTCTGCCTTCCGCCATGTAAGGATGCAGAAAGAAAGCCCTCACCAGACACCAAATGCTGGAGCCTTGATCTTGGACTTCTCAGACTCTAGAACTGTGAGAAAATACATTTATATTTTTTATAAACTGCCCAGTCCCAGGTATATTGTTGTAGCAGCACAAAACAGACTAAGACACCACATGAGGACACATTGAGGAGACAGCCATCTATAGCCAAAGAGAGAAGCCTTAGAAGAAATTCACTGTGCTGACACTTTGATCTTAGATTTCCAGACTCTGTAATTGTGAAAAAATAAATTTCTGTTCATATTCAAATTTCTGTTTAAGCCACCCAATCTGTGGTGCTTTATTATAGCAGCCCTAGTAAACTAATACACATCCCATCAGCACCTCTCCCATCCCAGACCTCTGCTCCCCAATGTCCCGCTCCTAAACACCAGCTTTCCTGACCAAATGCACATTCTTTCCACTACCCCAGGGTTTACGGTCCCCCAGGCTGATAGAAAAGCAGCCTGGTAGGGAAACCATAAGATTGTTAAAAAGAAGGGGCTCGTCTTTTCCTGGGGAGTTTTTAAGAAAGGAAGTATGTATCTATTTTTACTTTAAAACAATATACTTGGATTAGTCATGCTGGGTTAAACTTACTTATAAACATCCAGAACAGAGCCCACTTATAAGACAGAGCTCCTCTTTTAGATTTTCAAACTCAGTTGCCTATTCATGCACAGAACATGGGTTATGAGCCCCTTCCCTGCAGCAAGCCCTCTGCTAGTCCCTTTCACACTTTTCCCTTCATAGGTGGAAGTAAGGGGTATGTTAAGAGGAGATAAAGGGATGGGGCTGAGTGGAGCCTTCCAGGGAATAGAAAGATTTATTCAGAAGATCAAAGGCACAAAAAATTCCACAGTATGTTTAAAGAAGAGAAAGAAGTTTGCTGATGCTGAAGTAAAATGTGTATTGAATACAAGAGCCAAGAAATAAATTTGGTGGAGTGTAAGGACCTTTTCTGTCACACTGAGGAGTTATGAACCCCGTACTATACACAATGGAGAATCTACAGAAGTTTTCAAGGAAGTGAGACATGGGATCATCTTTAAAATTATACCCTGGCAGAAGTGAGGTTAGATAGAGGTAGAAAAGAAGTGTCAGGGGGCTGAGTTCAGAAATTCTTTAAAGTCCTGAAGTAATGAATCTCATTACTCACTAGGTCCTGAAGTTATGAATCTGTGCACTGATCAAATAATATTTCTTCAGTGTGTGAGTATGAATCACAGCTCCCACTTATATACATGTGGACATTGCATACTTGTGAGCAAATCCAAATTTAATTCAGTTCATCAGCTCTAAAATAAAGCTATTATTATTTCTACTAACTTACAGCAATTGTTCATGTCTTCTCTTCTTCAATAGCAAGTGATTATAATATTAAATGGTTTATATATTATTACATTTTTTAAAAACACGTAAGACTTTATAGAATGGCACATTTCTATTACCAAATCACAGGGGCAGAATGTTCATTTTTCCTCCAGTAATGAATCTCTCATCTCTAGAGGTCCAATTCATAAAAGGTATTTACGTAGCTTAGTTTTCCTCTCTCTTCTACTTCTTATGAGAAGAGAAGAATATAGGAGGAATCCAAATCAAATGTAAAATTAAAGCCAGGGCAAAAATAAAATGAAAATCCTCAATGATTGGTGTAGTGAATAGGATGAGTAGCATAATAAGAAAAAAGCAAATCATGTGGGCTCTTAGGAAACACCTCTCAAATACAAATGAAGATGAATGAGTATGTGACCCACAGGGGAATTCAGGACTGCTTCTTATTTTATAAATAGCAGCTGCCACCTTTTACTGCATTCCTAAAATAGCTTGCACGTTAACAGAAGAGGACAGACAAATGAAGTGTATCACAGCAGATTTCATCAATGAAAATAATTAACCTTCAACAAAAAAAGAGGTGAGAGAAGGAGAACACAGAGTGTGGAGGTTGCTAATGTAATAACTAGGAACGTTAAAACAGGAATCCTAATGCAGGCCTAGGGATGTCCTAGGTGACTGCAGTGACCATGTGGGAGTGGAGTTTGGTCTTGGGAATAATATTAGAATTCAATAAATGTTGGTTGAGCCCTCACTGTATGCAATACATTGTTCTAAATAAATTCTACACATGCTTCAAAGATACATAAGAGGTAAACCCTGTCTTCAGGAGCCTATCACATAGAAGTGATAAGCGATACAAATATATCAACACCTATAATCCATAAGATATGTCATGAGACATAGACTCATATAAAAATATAGAACAGAGCCTGGGAGTCAGCAGTAAAGCATTGTGGAAGCAATCATATTTGATATGCATCTTAAAGGATAAGTAGGAGTTTAAGGTAGAGAAGATGAAGAGGTGAACAGTAGAGGGAGGCCCTGTCCCAAGCAGAGTATGAAGCAGCAACAAACCACAAGAGACAAAGGAAAGCAAGCAGGAAATGGAGACACAACCAAGAAGAGTTTTATTTATAGGTGGCCAGAGCAGGTTTTTGCTGATTCTTCTAGATGAGAAAAAAAATTATTGATTTGAAGATGGCCAACTAAAGACATTGCTTTTTGAATCATCCCAACTGGAAGATAGAATATTGGACTGAGGAAAGAGCAGTTGCAGCCCAGGTGTGGATCACAGGGAGAGGCAACAGAGATGTCTGGAGACTTAGCTGAGAAAAAGTGTGAAGCTGAGAAAGAAGACAGAGAAGAGAAGACAGTGGCATGGTCTAGACCCAGACAGACTCATAGCCCAGTGAAAGGCTAAGGAGGGCTTCCCCTCCTCCATATAGGTACCTTCAGTGAGCATTGAGACAGAAAACATTTTGGAGGCATTTCTACCCTCCAGGAGCCCAGGCACAGTGTCTAAATAGGAATAGCAAATGAAACAGAGATCACAGGAGTTTGGGTGTTCAAAAAGGGACACTTTTCAGGAAAGCACCATGAGAGATCAGAGTACTGGCTATCTTACACTTAAATTCTTCCTTCCCTGCACTCCTTCCAATCTTGACATTAGAAAGAGTAATTTTAGCTCTTGGGCTGGCTGGTAGCCATGGTCCCTTTCCCCCATTGTAACCTTGATAAAACCCTGAACTGAGTAGCACATGAACAGCTGCACCTCCACTGCAGGTGTGCATTCCTGGCTGAGTGAAGCCACCACAATTTGTGAGCTTCCTACCCACAGGTATTTTGTGGGATTGTGCACTGGCAGCTTAGACAGGTGGGCCAGAATTGGTGCCCACCCCCATCCCAGACAGGGAAGGAGATCTCAGTACCAGACATAGGTGGTGAGGAAACCCTCAAGGACATATCCAACAGGATAGTGTGGAGAGGCACTGAGGAACAGGGATCTGTGAGCATGCCATCCCCAACCCTGCTGGAGAACCACCATATTGGATAGGGGCATAGCAATTGGAGTAAATTAGCATAGCCCCTGATTCCCATGACATCCAAATGCCTCAGGCACACTGGCTGAGCAGGAACAATGGCCCCTTCCACTACTCATTACAATAGGAGTGCAGCCTGATCCAGGAAAATCATGAGTGGAAGCATACCCCTGGCAGAGGCCCCTACAGACAGATAAACCTACCTCTCTCCCCTTGGGGTATTGTGGTGGAACACTTGTGCACAAGGGGACATCTCCCCACTGGCCAGCATCCGACAGAGACACATGCTAGTGGATCAGACACACGGCTGAGGGATAGTTAGAGAGCCAGTCTCAGGTGGTGAGGGAAGTCACACAAATTGATCTAATGGGAGAGTGCCATGAAGTTACAGGAAGTGAATAGGGAAGAGGCTCACCCCCACATCACAGAGAAACTTCACTAGTGAACAAGAGCAGAAAGAGCCTGTCCCAAAGCCTTAACTCTTAAATGATTAGGCCCCTCCCTCAGGAACAGCCTACCCAGCTTGGAGAGATTGCCATGAACTTTATACCAGTGGCTTCCCCTAGTGGCTTATAAGCAACCTCTGAGATCCACCAAGGTCTTGAAAAGCCTCTCCAGCTCCCACAATTGAGCCATGATTTGTCTTGCTTCTTCCCCAAATCAGGGGAGGTAGAGATCAAGCAAACCCCTGAGATTTACAGCATCCCTTCTAAAGCTTAGGGCATTTGTATGCCCCACCTGGGGGACCATAACTTACCAGGGCACAGAAGACCATCTTGGCAGCTGGCTGTTCAACACAGACATCAATAAATGACAGGGAGAACAATCCCATAACTAAATCTAGCACCTTCCAACTCATGAAAACAGGGAGCAGCTTATTCGTACTCACAAGTACCACCCACTATCACTAAGATTAATCTGGGGCATCTAACTCACTACACACTATTGGAAAGAGGTAAAGATACAGGATCAGAGGTAACCTAAGAGGTACACCTAACCAGCTAGAACATAAGCAATTCAGGACCAGTACTCCTCTCCCTGGCATGCTCAGGGATTGATTGTCAGGGACCCAGAAATAGGCCTATAAGCCAGGTACCCCTAAGTCTCAACTTAGAGGCCAGATGAGAAGAAATCAGTGAAAGAACTCCAGAAACATGAAAAATCAGAGTGACATGACACTCCCAAAAGAAAATAATAATTCCTTACCAATGGATACCAACCAAAATGAAAAGATTGAAATGACAGATGAAAAATTTAAAATATGGATTGTAAGGAAGCTCAACGAAATACAAGAGAAAATAGAAACCCAACACAAAACAACCACAAAAGCAATGCAGGAAATGAATGAAAAATTTACTAAGGAAATTAAATTATTTCAAAAAATAAAATGAAACTTCTGGAAATAAAAAATTCATTCAAGGAAACTTCAAGCTATGCTACAAGGCTACAGTAACCAAAACAGCATAGTACTGGCACAAGAACAGAGATGTAGATCAATGGATCATAACAGAGAACACAGATATAAAACATCTTCATACTGCCATCTTGATCTTTTACAAAGGAGACAAAAACGTACACTGGGGAAAAGAATCCCTGTTCAATAAATGGTTCCGGGAAAATTGGATAGCCACATGTACAAGACTAAAACAGAATCCATATTTCTCACCACTCACAAAAATCATTTCACTTAAAGCTAAGGCATGAAACTATAAGAATTCTGGAAGAAGAGGTTGAAAAAATTTTATAGATGGTGGCCTAGGGAAAGAATTTATGAAGAAGACCCCAGAGGCAATCACAATGGCAAAAATAATTCAATTGGACCTCATTAAATTAAAAAGCTTCTTCACAGCCAAGGAAACAATCAATAGAGTGCATAGATAACCTACAGAATGGGAGAATATATTTGCATGCTATACATCTAATAAAGGGCTAATAACCAGAATCTACAAAGAACTGAAGCAAATCAGCAAGAAAACATCAAACAACCTCATTAAAAAGTGTGCAAAAGACATGAACAGAAGCTTTTCAAAAGAAGATAGACTAATGGCAAATACACACACAGAAAAATTTTCAATGAATCTAATCATCAGGGAAATGCAAATCAAAACCATGAGATACCACCTAACTCTAGTGAGAATGACTTTTTATCAAAAAGTCCTAACACAACAGATGTTGGCATGAATGTGGAAAGAAAGGAACACTTATACATTGTTGGTGGGACTGCAAACTAGTACAACCTCTATGGAAAGCAGTATGGAAATATCTCAAAGAACTAAAAGTAGAGACCTACCATTTGATCTAGCAATCCCACTACTGGGTGTTTGCCCAAAGAACAAAAGAACATTTCATAAAAAAGACACTTGCACTTGGATGTTTCTAGCAGCACAATTCACAATTGCAAAGATGTGGAAATAGCCCAAGTGCCCCTCAATACATGAGTGAATTAATAAAATGTGGTATGTGTACAGCATGGGTTATCACTCAGCCATAAAAAAAAATGATGAACTAATGCCTCTTGTAACAACCTGGGTAGAACTGGAGACCATCCTTCTAAGTGAAGTATTGCAAGAATGGAAAAACAAACACCACATGTACTCACTATTAAATTGGAACTAATTAATCAACACTCATATGCCCATATGGTGGTAAAATTCAATGGAATTCAAGCAGATGTGAGGCAGGGAAAGAGGGGATGGGTTAATTCACTCCTAACAAGTACAATGCACACTATCTAGGTGATGGACACACTTATAACTTGGCTCAAACTGTGCAAAAGCAATTCATGTAACCAAAACATTTGTACCTCTATAATATTCTGAAATTTAAAAAAAATAGAGAGAGGAATGGAAAGTAAGCTTTCCCACATGAAAGTTAAGGTTATAAAATGCAAATTAGCCTACCCTCTTCTATGTGCACTCATTGGAGGCAGAGGCATCACCAATATGTCAACATGTACTAATTTGACAAGAAAAAGAAAAACTCATTACCAAGACTCTCAAAGTAGCCTTTAAATCCCTCCCCCTTAGCAAAACTCAAGGGCAGGGTAATTCTTTGTCGGTGGCAGGAAGAGCTGTCCTGTGCATTTTAGAATGTCTAGCATCATCTCTGGTCTCTACCCACTAGATATTATTAACACCAGTCATGGCAATCAAAGTACTTCTGGAAGGGGGTGGGAACTAAAGAAGTGAGCCATATTAAAACAAACAAAAAAATTAAAATTAGAAGAATCCTTACAGGTCTAATAGTAATAACTACAATAACTAACACTTTTAGTGCTATGTGCCCATGTTCTAAGGTCTTTGTTGTACTGTTGTTAGGTGGATTTAAAATAGCTGAATAAACCTACCTAAAGATCATGGCTCATTGCTCAACTCATGGGAGGGTTGCATAACAGAAAGACTCAATCCTCATCATTATTATTATTATACAATATACAATTATTGTCTCAGTTTTACAGGTGTATAAACTAATGCTCTATGTCATTCAGTTCTTAAGTTTTGAATCCAGCATCCGAACCAGATCATCTGACTCATAGTCAAAAGCCTTAGCTTCTCAGCTATGCTGCTTCTACTTTAAAGCAGCATTTTCTGAGGCTCAGGGAGGTGATGTGATTTTCCCAAGGCCACCCATTTGTTGGTAACTTCTCTGGGGCTTCTAACTCACAAAGCAGATATTGCAAAAGGGGGATTGATTCCTCCTGCTGGGAGATCTGGATATAGTAAAGGTTAGAGCAAGTAACAGGTGACAATAAAATTGGCTCTGGAATAGAAAGCAGTTTCAGATTCAATCTGATTCCTGCCTTAAAAGCTTAACTCCTGAAAGTCAAACACTTACACATACATGCACACACACACACACTTACTCACACATAAAAACACACAGGCTACAAGGAAATGGTTGATGTTAGTTTGAACCTGTAGAGATCTAAAGAGATCTAGAGAGAGAGTCCAAAATGCCTGATTGCTTCTAAAAACTTCTAGGTCCATTGAAAGAAAACTTTCTTGTGACTAAAATTTCCAATCCAATTTGCGACTAAAATTTCAACCTAAAATAAAAGACAAGGCATTTTTCAGTTGCTTTGAGGATTGACATGAATGTTTTGGTTCAAACGCTCCCTTAATTGTTACACCTTGTGGCATTTAGAAAGAGAAAGAGGGTCTAAATAAACCACTGCTGCCCAACCTCTAGAGAGGCAGTCTGCCCACACATGACAGGTGCTCCCATCTGCTGGGCAGAGCAAATGAGCAGTCTAGACTCATTATTTCAGCCCCCAGTGTCTCAGAGCAGTGAGCTCTGAGCTTAGGGAGAAGATACAGAACACAGACAGAAGGTGAAATTGATGATCCACAGCACAGTTTTCTGGTCAGTCAAAAGGTTGCGGGGCTTAACAAAAAGCAGAGAGAGGCCACATTGCATGAGACAGTGTGAATTTCAGCCCATTTCACCCTGCTCTATGTCTGTCCTTGTTTCCCTGAAAACAAAGAGCCTAGGAACAGTTCTTTAACTGGGCTTTTATGAAATAGTAGTTTCTGTGCTTATAAATGAGCGTTTATTATATCTGTGTGCTCTGGCTTAATCAACATGTAATATAATAATGTAATCATTGACAACACAGAAGAAGGAATTAGCAACACTGCTTCAGTTCATTGAGTAACTATGGAGACGGAAACACTGCATTTTCTAGGCTGCATGTACAGAGAGGTGCGCACCTTTGCCTAAGAGAACTCATCAAGTTTTCTCTACTAATAAAATTCTTTCATCATCTCCCATCGAGCATGTCATCAGATTACTGGAGACCCTTGAAGAGTCAGCTTCCTCCCAATATCCCTTTTTTCTGAAGGACTGCAGCCTGGAACTGGCTGATGTGAGAATAAACCACTCTGGAAATTACCCAAACATGAAGTCTTATTGCCTTCATGCATCAGTAGTTAAAATTTATATTTTCTATGTACCAGGACTATACTGAGCACTTTACATGCAAAGCCTTATCACTTCGATTCCCTACCACATCCCTATGAGAGGAAAGGGGAGAGAGATTGTTGCATCCATCTTACAGATGACGAAATGGTCCTAAGTGTCTCTTCCAGACGTATATAGCCAGTAAGAGGCAGCTGAGATTAGAACCTAGGTCTCTCAGACTTCAGAATCGGAGTTCCTTACCATTATATGCCACAAGTAACAAATATCTATTGAGCACCAGTGCAGGCACCATGCCAGCCTTTAAGGTTACCATGACTAATCATATCATCCTTAAAGAGCTTGTAATTGGGTTAGGAAAGCTGATGAGAAAAGAGACAATTGCAGCGTAACCGCTAGCCTAGAGGAACATAAGTTTGCTTATGGAAGTGCAGAGGACAGGCACCTAACATACACAAGGACCTCTGCTAACTCTGACTTCGTGCTTTTATACTCCCACAGTGAAATGCTATCGTGAACAGTATTTGATTGGAGGAGTTTGATAGTGCATCCTAAACTAATGCCTTCAATATCTTTTCTAGGGGAATTCTTTAAAATTCTTAGTGACTTCAATATCTACATTGATGAGCTTTCCAAAACCCTGGCCTTTCAGTTTCTGAAACTCCTCTCCTCCAATAATATTGTCTGTCTTCCTATCTCAGCCACTCACTCTCAGCATTGTATCTCCAGGCTTGTCCTCCAAACCTGCAGCACATCCATAATCTGAATTTAAAGCATCCCGTTCTCGATCACCTCCTGTATATCTGGCTCATTCCATTACCCGAAAGCATTGGTAGCATGGAGATCCACAATTCATTGATCACAGTATGCTTTTATTGCCCCCTCTGCTTCCTTCATATTCTTGTTTCACCATCTCTCTTAGCCAGCTTAAAGTCCATAACCAGTTTTTTTTCACTCCTTTACATACACCCTCCATCCAGGGGTGGGGAACCTGTGGCCTTGGGGCCACATGTGGCCTTCTGGATTCCTGAGTGCGGCCTTGTGACTGAATCCAAATTTTACAGAACAAATCCTTTCAATACACCATGTGTGTCTGGCACATGGTGGGAATTTAGTAAATATTTGTTAAATGTTGAATGAAGGATAATATAATTTTAAAGTCTAATTTTGATTCATTTTTAATTTAATCAGCATGTACTATTATACAAGTTATTCAGTATTTAAAAGCCTAATGAGCCTTTTAATAATCATTTGTGAAAAGCCTAGTATATCTAAATTACTGAGTAGTAAACATCAGCCAAGACTTCCAGAACCTGATGAGGTTTAACAGTTTATTCTTCAGCTGAATTGAGCTAAGAACCAGTTACCATGTTTCTGAGGGCACTTCAAGGAGACCAAGGTGATGTTCAGTTTAGAAGGATGAACTGCCAACTTTCCCACAGGGCTTGATTTCTATAGGTGTCAAAACTTCTGACACACCTGCCTGGGGTGAACTCGGGACTCAGCTGAGCCAGGGCAAGCATGACTAAGTAAAGAGTGCAAGTTAGCATCTGACCACTTTTTCCATAGACATAAAACATAATGTTGGCTTTGATAAATACAGGCAATCTCTGATCAGTGTTCACACATTTTCTTGGAAAAGCATATCTAAAAGTGGAACTATCTGCTCTGCTTTAGACCACTTCTGTGGGCAAGAGAACAGACTGAGTTCCGGGAATAGCCATGAATAACTGAGGCCGGAGAATAAATTAGAGGGTCCATGGCATTATTACAAAACGAGGACTGGTATCTAAAATTTCAGATCCAGTGGAAAGAGGAGTCTCTGGACTCCCGTCAGGCAGACAGGAACATGCTTATTCTCAGAAGTCTCTCCATATGCAATAATAACCATAATAATATCAACCATTTATTAACCATGTATTCTGTGTCAGGTCTGTTAGGCACTTTACATACATTATCTCATAATTGTTCAAAACACTTATTATGTGCGTTCTAAAGATGAACATAGTGAGGCTTAGGAAGGTTTATCAGCTTGCCTAAAGTCACCCACCTAGTATGATATGGGGTCAATGTTCAAACTCAAGTCTCTGTGACCCCCAGCTCATGTTAATGCTCTTATCTAGGCTGAAGCTCTGGTTTAGAGGAAACAGTCAGGCCTGGGAAGGGAAGCAGGTTAGGGTAAGCAGGCTGGCAGCACGGCAGGGCTCTAGCCCCAGTGAGGAACTGGAGGCTGCCCAGGGTACAAGTCCAACCCGAGAGCCTGGACGCACACAGGGGTATGAGTGACAAGACTAGCTCGGTGGGCACAAATGACAAGGGCTTCACACCAGGCTTTGGGCTTCAGTCCAATTCCTGGCAGACAGAGAGGTGGACTGACCCAAAGACACACTGACACTCACACACACACAGAGGGGTAGTGCAAGCCGGGACTAACAGGAGAGCGCATTCATCACCCTTCTTTCTCTCTAACATCTGGCTGATCTCACATCCTCCTCAGCCGTCCTCTTCTCTCCTCTGGCCTCCACCGTTCCCTCCACGAACACCCTACTGCCTCTGCAAAAGGAGCATCCTGGCATGTGGGGTTTGACTGCACCACCTTCTGCCTCTTAAGGAGGCCACTCAGTCCTAAGCTTGAGTTTTGCAGTGACACCCAGGTAACAATAACCCAAAAAGAGGTGGAAAATAAGCCACTTGGAGGCAGAGTAACCTATCTTAGCGAATGTCCTTAAAGCAGTCTCCGAGGCCTGACTCTCGGGTCCTAGGCAGCAGAGTCAATATACTTATACCCTACACAACTTTCTCACGTTTTGCCTGAGGCTCACTTATTCCTGACCTTTCCAGCTAGGGAAAGATAATACCTCCCATTTGTTTAGCATTTTACAGGTTTGCAAAACGCTTTCAGCTGCATTATCTCACTGAATCCTCACAAGAGTGCTAGAGGCGTAATCCCCTTTTCAGATGAGGAAACGGAGATTCAGAGAAGGTGAGTGGTCTGCCCCAGCCACAGAAGGGTCAGAGCCCAGAGCCAGCTGCCTCCACCACAGCAAAGGAGAGAATGACTCAACTGTCATAGAAGGGAGGTCTTTGTTAGCTGAACTTTCATTTCCTAATGTTGTAACCTTTGCCCCAGTTCAGATAAGTAAAACCAGTTAAAACAAAAACACTTGCCAGAACGCTGGGTGTGGAAAATCAAACTTCGCATGTTGGCATCAGTTCACAGACAGCCTCCTGACTCAGGGATTTCTCCCCATCCTCTATGTATTTGTAGTTTGGCAAATGGCATCACTTTTCCTGACAAAAACACTGGAAGCCATAGAAAAACATTTGCATGGAAGACAACTTTAGACTTTGAACAACAAAAGAAATGAGGATTAAGGACCATGGAAAAGATAGAGACAAGAAGGCATGGGGAGGGACCCACACAGACAAGCCTGGGCATGCAGGAAGTCCTGGGCACCACACCAGCCCTCTGTGCCACCCACACAGTCCCCCTCCTCCTTCCCGTCCCCCTAACCCCCCACCCTCGGCCCCACCAGGGCCCTAGGAGCCTGTGCATCATGCCCCAGCCTCCTCCTGACATGACACCCCTGGCCTGAAGTCTCTACCATGTAAAGAGAACCAGCATTTATGAGAAATGAGCCCCAAAGGCATAGAAATAGGAGGGGAGAAGAAGGGAGGAAAATCTGGCAAAACTATTTGAGAAAATCAGGATGGAACTTCTTTTTGTTTATCTTCAGCCTTACGGGAATGGCTGATCAAAATGGGGTTGCCTTGGAAAACATTTTGTGTAGGCTGATCACCTCGTCTCTGACACAGTCCAGTCTCCACAATGCTGAGAGTCACCGGTACACGAAGCCTCAGAAGACCTCATGCATTGGGGATTCTTCTGACTGCCTATATCTGAACAGGCAAGGACAGAAAGATATGCAGATGTGTTTCGCGTTCTATGCGCCAGGCACTCCAGTGAGCGAGGGAGGGGAGACCAAAGTGTCCTGCAATAAGGTGGGGACATGTAGTGTTCTGTGGCCTACAGGCCTCCCGCAGCCACTGGCATGATTGTGACTCTCTCAGCACCTTACAGGGCTCAATTTAAAACAGGACTATAAACCTTTCCTGATTCCCTTTCTAAAGTAGATCCTTCCATTATTCTCTATCACAGACTGTATTTATATCCTTCTTAACATGTAACAACTGTTTGGTTCACTTATCAGTTTGTTTATTTCTTGACTGGCTCCCTGAAAAGATATAAGCTACATTAACATTAATCGCTAATATGATATATTATTAAATAAGGGCTCAAATTATATTAGTGGAATGAATGAGCATAAAAATCTCTAGCACGGTGCTGACTTTCAGCAGGTATTCCACAAACCCAAGCTTTTCTCTCTGCGCCTGCAGTCATTGGGGCGTATGCGCACATGGATATATAATTCTACACAGGGCACAGTGAGTGGCCTGCTGATTTAGATCAGCAAAAGGAAGAGCTGGTAGTAAAGATTATGTTCAAGGACGGTCTCAGGGACTGGCAGGAGAGGCCACATGCACATTTAAAGGATCTTTGGAAACAAAGGGAAGTTAAAACCAAGTTTATGCCCACCTGCTCTGCCTCCTTTGACCTCTGGGGATGTTAGTTAACATAAAAATGACCAAGGAGCAGAACAATGGCCTAACAAGTACTTACAAAGAGGTAAGATTTGAAAACTCCCTAGTGCAATAAAGCCTGGGCTATGCATACATCATTCTAGAGCTTCTACATTTGATTTTGGTATATATTCCCCTCATTTCTTTTCAATAAGGGTTTGAGACAAGGTGACTTAAAATACCTCCATTCACTAGGTGCTCTGTCCTTGGAAATGCCCCTAAAGACGCATTTCAGAGTTTCTTCCCCAAGCAGTTAGAGGACAGCGTAAAGTCTGACCTTGGCAGGTGACAGTGGGGAGGTGAGAGCATCTTCCTCTGACTTCAGGGTTATTGGTACACAGCCCTCAGGAGACCCAGGAGCCCTGGAGCATCCCCCTGCACACAAATTAGCAGCTGATTGTTTCTCTTTCCCACTCCCTTTTCTTCCAGAATGAGACTGCCCACATCTTCCCTAATCCCAATAAAGTTGCAGCGAAGCCTGCGGGAGAGAGATAAGGCCAGATTGAGCTGGAGAGTACAGAGGGGCTATGCCTTTTCCTTATATCTGACTCTGACAGTGTCTGCCTAGTGAGGCCCAGGGGTCCCTTTAAGGCCTGTCTGGCTAGAAGCACACTTTTTCCATGTCCTCCAGCTCCTTTGACAGCTCTACACCTCACAGCTGGGCTATCTGGAGGCTGGCTGTCACCCGCGTAGGCCATTCTTTGTCCAAACCTTTTCTTTCTTTCTTTTTTTTTTATTTTTGAAGAAGAGTTTGTATTCTTGTTGTTGTTTGCTTAAATTATTTTGGAGATTGAAAATGCAGGAAAATAGAAACACAACCATAATACTTTATAGTACATTTTACTGAGAAAAGAAATATTAGAACTCAATTTTAACATGCAGAGTCTCTAATTTTCCTTCTTGGTTCTTGAAGATACTGAGGTCACTTCTGTGATCTCTTCCTCCAGGGCCCTCTGCGGGCATCTGTACACATCTAGTCTAGGCACCCGCAAAGGACATCAAGCTCCCTGGGTTTTGCTCTCACTTCTCATTCAACAACCTAATTCAGTGATTCATTTTCTAAATCTCACCTTTCTAGTCCCTCAGCAAAAGGTGTCCTAATAAGGAAAGAAATAATAGACTTGGAGTCTGAAAATTTTCTTAGAATATGCCTGTTAGGAAGGGGCCCCGGATGCCTTCAACAGATGCCCCTGAAGAATGGCACACCCCATTCCAGATGTGTCTGAAAGGCTGTCACGGAGAGATTTTTAGACTACTTCTGCGTTCCTGCAGGATGGAATTGGGGCCAATCGGTAGACACTCCAGGAGGCAGATTTGGACTGTTCTCGTAGTCTGAGCTCTGAGCTTGCCTCACAAGACAACCTGTGTCACCAAGATTTTGCTAGAGCAATGATTCCTGAGCCTAGCTGCCTATCATAATCTCTGTGAAGTTTTAACAAATATGCAGGTTACATGAGCCCTACTCCAGACCTAGAGAATCAGACTCTGGGCATTGGAGGCCAGAGCACAGGACCTATGTCAGGGAACATAAATTTAAGGCCGCCATCTTGCACTTATTAATAGAGTCACCCAAACTCAGAGCTGCAGTTTTCTTATTAGTAAAGTAAGATTAACGATATCAACTTTACAGGATTGTTGTAAGAAGTAAGAAATAGTTACATATGCTCAATCTCCTTTTATTTCCTCTCTCTCTCTCTCTCTTTTTTTTTTAAGTAACTAACTCAGTCAATGGAATTCACATTCAGGTTCTACTGGGAATGAGTCAGAAGCCTGACAATATCTGTGGATTTAACACTGCCCTGCCCTCAAATCAATGGCCCTATATCTGTCTAGCCCAATAACATCTAATGAACAGATTTTCAAATCAAGTATAGCACTTCACAATTCACAAGATATATTCATATACATTGTCTCATTTGGATTTTGGTTCTCACAACAACCATAAAAGGTGGGACAAAGAATGTTATGCCAACTTTACAGATAAGAAAACTGAATGTTATAAGGGTTAAGTAATTTGTATAAGGTCACACTGCTTGTTGTCCAAATATCCATAGACCTTCTAACACCTAGATAGTTACCATCATTTCCACTCCCCAAAACTTTGTCACCATTCAATGGTTTCAAAGGCTTATTTCTTACCTTCCCAAGTAGACAAAGGACTAGAAAGTATATTTTGTGGTTCTTTTTGTCTCCCATCCTACTAGACACTGTCTGGCATACAGGGGGAGTGTACTAAACATATACTATTAGAACACATTCATGGAATGGGTTTGGGGGAGAGCAGTGCTATTTCATGAGCATAGCTCTCAATTTGAGACTTGGGACTTTCTCTCTCCCGGGACTCCCAGTATCCCTGGGTCTTTGGTTCTAAAGTTTGTTGAAGTCTCTATCTTCTTAACTGTTTGCACTGGCTTCTTCTCAAAGCCTCCTACATTTTCTGTTGCAGTGTTTTCTAGGTGTTTCCCATCCTTATAGTCATGACCCTAACATCCCATGCCATTCTTCGCTGCCTCCCTGGTCAAGTGGAAGGACATGGAACAGCTCTGAGCTTGAACCTCCAGTCTTATTTCACTGGGTTAAGTAGTTTGGGGCAAATTGCTGACCATTGCTAAACTGCAGTTTTCTCATCTGTGGAATAGAAAGAATACTTACTTACCAAGGCTGTTGTGGGCATGAAGAGAGATAACAGACCAGAATGTCTAGCACATAGTGCACAATAATTGTTATTGGTCATCTCTTCCCTCCATCTAATGTTTTCTCTTTGCAAATTTTTCTAAGCTGCAACAGCCATAAGAACACAATCCTCAAGTATATTTTTACATTTTATCACTTATTTAACTGAATCTTTCCCTCAGCATCTCCTAAGCAATATTCCCCTCAAGTTCAAAATCTATATCAACACTGTCCAATAGAAATATAATGTAGGCAACAAATGTGAGCCATATGTGTAATTTTAAATTGTCTAATAGGCACATCAAAGCAAAGTAAAAAGAAACAGCTAAGATTAATTTTGATGATTTATTTATCCCAATATATATAAAATATTATCATTTTAATATGTAATCATGTAGAAATTATTAATGAGATATTTTACATTCTTCTTTATACTAAATATTCAAATTTAGGTCTGTATTTTATATTTAACAGCACATCTCATTTCAGACCAGCCACATTTCAAGTGCTCAATGGCCATACGTGCCTAGTGGTTATTAGATTACACAGTGTAGCCTAAATTTTGGTTTAACCTTCACCCATTGACTGCTCCTCTTTGCTGATGACTCTGATTTCCCAGGCTTATACAATACTTATAAAAAACATTCATTTACCTGGCCATTACCAAAAATCAAAAAGTGGATGTTGGTGAGGGTATAGAGAAAAGGAACTCTTTTACACTGTTGGTGGGAAGGTAGGTTGGTTACAGTCATTATAGAAAATGGTATGGAAGTTTCCAAATTAAAAATAAAATGGCCATATGACCCAGCAATCTCTCTTCTGGGCATATACTCACAGAAAATGACAGGTGGGGATATTCACCACTACACTAACAAGGATAGTCCAGAGGAAATGAAATTATCATCTCATAAAGATATCTGCTTTCTAACTATCATTAGAGCAGAAAGACAACCTACAGAATGGGAGAAAATACTTGCTCTCTATACTTCCAATAAAGGGTCTGATAACAAGAATCTATCTAGAGCTCAAAAGAATTAACAAGAAAAAATCAAACAACCCCATCAAGAAATGGGCAACGGAAATCAACAGAAACTTTTCCAAAGAAGACAGAATAATGGCCTGCAAACATATAAAAAAATGCTCAACATCTCTAATCATTAGAGAAATGCAAATCAAAACCACAATGAGATATCACCTAACCCCAGTGAGATTGGCCTGTATCAAGAAATCCCAAAACAACAAATACTGATGAGGATGTAGAGAACAGAAACACTCTTACACTACTGGTGGGACTGCAAATTAGTGCAACCTTTGTGGAAAAGAATTTGGAGATACCTCAAACAGCTAAAAATAGAAATACCATTTGACCCAGCAATAGCATTATTATGCATCTACCCAAAAGAACATAAGACATTCTATTATAAAGACATCTGCACCTGAATGTTTATGGCAGCACAATTCACTATTGCAAGGATGTGGAAAAAACCCAAGTGCCCGTCAATTCATGAATGGATTATTAAAATTTGGTATATGTTCACAATGGAATATTACTCAATTCTAGGAAATGACAGTGAGCTAGCACCACTTATATAATCCTGGATTAAGCTTAAGCCCATTATCCAAAGTGAGGTGACACAAGATCGGAAGAATGGGCTCCACATGTACTCGCCATCAAATTGGTACTAACTGATTAACACTATGGTGTTCAAATGGTGGTGGTGTTCACCAGGGATTCGGGGGTTGGGGGGGTAGATCCACATCTGAGGGATGTCGAGAGCATTGTGGAGGGGAAGGACATATCTCTAAACCTTGCTAGGGAGAGGCAAAGATATAAAATGTAACCAAAATGTTTGTA
>VBSM01000272.1:33339657-33365981 GCA_008086735.1 Cheirogaleus medius
AAAAAAAAATCAAATACACAGAGATAGAGAACAAAACAGTGGCTACCAGGGGCGGGAGGGGTTGGGAGGAGCAGAAAATGGAGAGAAGTAGGTCAAAGGATACAAATTATCAGACATGTAGGATGAACAAGTCCAGAAGTCTATTGTACAACATGAAGGCTATAGGTAATAAAATTGTACCAAATATGGGATTCATGCTAAATGAGTAGATTTTAGCTTCTTTTGCCACAAAAACAACAACAAAAATAACTGTGAGTTGATGGGTATGTTAATTTGCTTTACTGTAGTAATCTTTTTACTATCTATATGTATCTTTTAACATCATGCTGTATACCTTAAATATACACAGTTACATTTATTTTTAAAACATATATCTGCTATATTCTCCCTAGACAAATATTCCTATCTAGACAAATGCATAAATCCCATTTGGAAGGCATTCTCTTCTTCCTCTCATACTCTGCTCCTTCAGAACCCTGAATGTTGGACAGCTCCTCCAGGGACACTGCCTGTGCCTAATTCCACCTGGGCAGGAGGCCACAGACTGAGAAGAGGAGTCTATTGATTGCAAGGTAGCGAGTGATCTCATGACGAGCAAGAGCTCTGAAGTGAGGCAGGCCTGGGTTTACGCTGGTGTCTAGGTTCTGCCACTAGCAGATAGATAGGGCCCTTGAAAGATCAGACTGCAGGTGGAACTGGGACCAGTAGTTATCAGTATTTTAAAAGCTCATAGAACAAGCCATAATTAGCAATAATAATACTCTAGTTTAACCTAAGGGATCCACATTTAAGAATGCTTCTATTAGTGGATCTGTCATAGATGCCTTGGGGTGCCTGTTGTCTTATGACATTGAGACGTGGGGTTAGAACTACATGTTAGCCTGTGGGTGTCAGTACCATCAAAAGGCAGGCAGAGATCAAGGAAGCTATTTTTATCCTTGCCAAATCAGCCAGCCACATCAATACTGCTTCCATTTTTATATTAAGAAATTAATATTTAATATTTTAGTCACCTTGTTTTTATATAACATCATCTTATTGTCTTGCAGGGCTATTGATATGCAGGCAGGAAGATTTTTGTTAGGAAGTTATCAACTCCAAACCTGGTAAATTGTTATCTCCTCACCATGAATTTCATTAATAATGTCCCTATAGTCTGCCTCTTTTAAACATCACCAATCTGAAGGAATAAGCAATGATAGATAGAAACCAAAAGAAGAAAACCTAGTTAAGCATGAATAGTCCAGCTAACATTTTCTGTGTAAATTATCCTTTCCCCTTTTAAATTAGAGAGAATTGCAACCCCAGTTGCAAATTCTGGTTTATCAACATAGACCCTAGGCTTTAAGAAAAAGCACTGACTAAAACAACCCTTGTTCCTATAAAATTATTATTAAATATTGTTTAGGAACTCTAGTATTCTGTCATAACCCATTCCCACTCATTGCATTATGTGAGAGAGAGAAAATAAACTTCGCTTGTCCCACATTTCTGCAAATAAGAAACTGTCACTTCTTAGTATGTAGGGGGTGAGAAATACCTGTTTCTCACACATTTCGTGATCATAGCTGAATCTCCTATAACAAAAGACAGATTAACAAGAGAAAGGCAGATAAATGTACTTAATGTAAGTTTTATATGACATGAGAGCCTTCATAAAGAAATGAAGACCCAAAGAAATGGGTAAACCTGTGCCTTTTTATACAAGGTTTGGTGAAGAAGGGGGTGGGTAGACATGAATAAGTATAATTGGCTAGATAACATGATGTAATGGTAATAAACTGGAGGGAACTCAGCAAGGCCTGTTTATTCAGATTCCTCTCTGTCTTTGTGTCTTCAGAGAGAAGGATGTTCCTTTCCTCTGAGTATAGGGAAGCCACCTCTCAAATGAGGGCCTGATGGCCTGCTTCAAGGGAAGGTCAGAAAAATCCTCCCTAGGTTTTAAGACCTGCCTCAGGGAAGAAGGAGGGAAGATGAGAGTGACCTTCTTGCTTTTGCTGTTTTCTCAAATTCCAAGGTCCCCTATTTGGGAATAGCATGTCCTAAAGCCCATCAAGTAATACCTTTTTGTGAATGTATGTCCATAGGTCTGTATCTGTATATGGTATACAACATTTAGGTTTTCATCTTTAATTGAAAAAACTTTCACAAAACCCAAATAGTCAAAGAGAAAAAGCTAGTTACTAAGGAGACTCTCTGATGAATCAGAGAGTGATTTCTAGACATACTGTATCTACTTAATTCAGGAAACTCTACATTTAAAAGAGGAGCAAATTATGTCCCAACCAACTGTGGATCATGAATTTCTACTGGCATGAAGTACAGACAGCTTTTATTTATATTTTTAATCACAGAAGCAAATTAGCAAGTGTCTCTATATTGAATTTGTGAACAGATTAAGATGGATGGGGAACTTCTCTTGAGCATTCTTGATTTAGAAAAACAAATATCATCCAAAGACAAAGTGGTCCAGTGGAGGTGACTAAGGGTAACACAAAAGAACCCTGCATTTCCATCCAGGAGTCTACACAAGGGTGCTCTTGGAAATGGGAACTAAGAAAACCTCTATATCTCTGGCTGCAGCCATGACATTTTCCAAAATAAAGGCAGTATCATTTAGAAAGGGTTGACCCTGATTTACTTCCGCATGACTAGTATGAACTGCATGAATAACAATTCAGGAAGTCAGATCAGATGTTTTTGGAACAGGTCCTGATAAAAGGAAGATTAATGCTCCCTTCCAAAACTTTCTTAATTGAGTGTCATCATATTTTTGTAATATACCTCAGTGTGCTTATGAGTCTAGAGTTTCTACATTGCTGCCCAATGGGAACCAAGTAGGTTTTGCTAAAGGAAGACTTTTGCAAAGATAGCATGATAGGCATGTACCCAGTAGAATGCTGAAGTGTCCTGCTGTTCGTGAGAATTAGCATAAAGCCCAGGAATCATGTGAGTAAAACCAGTGGAGGGGGACGTGCACACAGCACTGCAGGGCAGAGAGAGAGTTTCAAAATTGTGGAAGTAACCAGGGGTTTGTAAAATAAAGTTTGATTCAGAATCTCAATTTTTATTATTTTATGACTTATGACTTCTATGACTGCTGGTTTTGTTCCTGAGAAACCAACAGAAACTATGAGGAAAATTCTATAATTTTGACATTTTCAGTACTTTCATTAATTTTTTTCTTCTCTGAAAATATCCTTAAAAATTTGAGTGAAGAAAAAGAAAAGGAAAAATCAAAAACTCGTTGGAAACAGAAGATTTCTATAAATGACTTTTTTTAACGGGCTTTCTTCCTAAAGGTGAAACTACAAGTGAGTATAATTGGAAAGAAAAGTACCTTTGCCTGACACAATTGAAATCTTCTTACTGGGAACTTCAGGTCCATTGTTGCTAAGGGTAACTCAATCAATTAAAGTGTGGGGACTAGTCCTGAACTTGTTAATGAGATATGAAGGGAGGAAAGAGATTATTAGGTTTGGGGTGAGAAAAATTGGGAATTAAGAATTAAGTGGGCTACTGACAACTCTCTCTTTTGCTTTTATATTTCAAATAAAAATTGATAGAACTTAGCAATTTGAAAAGATAAAGAAACTAATGAGATTCTGAGTGTTCAGGTGAAAGATATTCTATAGAACAACAATTTGAGGTTGATCTCACGGCAAATTTTGCTACTTCATCTATAGTATAAATAAAGCAGGTTATAAGAGTTGTAGCCTGAATTTTAGAAATTCAAGTATGTGATCATATTTTTCTGACAACTTTATGAAATTTGTCAACAAATTTTATTGATTGTTGATACCTTGGGCTCTAAATTAAGTGAGAACACAGTAAGCAAGTATTCTTTTAATAAAAAACCAAACATAATGATGAATTTATAGTGAGAAGAATACACAAAAATAGAACTTGTGCAGCATAAAAACAAATGTGCTAACTCTGAGGTGGAAGACCTGATAAGAATGCTTTTTCATTTATAATTTGTTCCGCTATACATAGAAGATACAGATATCAGAGGTCTGAGATGATTTTGTCCTATCTGCAATTTCAGAAACAATGAAAGGAGAAGCAAAAAAAATTATCTAAAATTAGAATTTATAATGCTTAATTTTTTTTCACTATTGAACTTCTAGCTCAAATTTCATGTTTTATGGTCTTTTTCTTTATCTTTGCATATTCTTAAATTTTTGTGGAAGAGTCAGAAGAAAGTTATTGGATATAACAAAAATAAAGTAAAATTTATATAAAGGTGGTGAACTCCCTCCATATTCCCATCAAAGAATTTGAATACCTATATGTATCAGCTTTGCTGTTAGTACTTATTTTTATTGATATTTAAGCAGCAAAGTTTAAACAAGTTTTTCACACTGTGAAAAAAAATACTCTAAGAATTAAAACTATATGAAATAAAAAACAAACTTTAAACTCATAATCTATTTTGGCTGAAGTTAAATCAAAATATTTAGCAAAATTACCATGCATTATAAAATTTTAAAGGAAGTAACATTCAGAAAATCCTAAGTCTCAAGAAAATAGTAAGTGTTGTAAATTATAATATGAATTTCTATTGTTATAGTGAATTTGTGGCATTCTCTTCTCAAAACAATGGGGGTAAAAAATAAATATACATTGACTTGGTAATGGTGAGCATCCTTATAATCACAGGTTTTTAAGAATATAATTTTTCTCTCATTTTATGGTGCTTTGTGTAGTGTTCAAAGAAGATACATTTTACTAGTAATTATAACCACCTTGTATTTGTATAGCACTTTAGAAGTTATAGAAGAAAGTCATCCAAATGATCTCATTCAATACTCAAATAGTCCAGAAAATGTCTCCCTACCTCTTCTTTTGTCTGGAGAAGAAAACAGACTGTGCATGGCTAGGTGTCCTTCCAAGCATGGTTAAGTGTCTTTCCAAGATCTTAAAGCAAGGAAGTAGTGGGACTGAGACTTGAACTTGGGTCTTCTTGCTCCTGTCACATGCTCCTACCACTACTCCATATTTCCATTGAAAAGATGGAATACTACTAAGAAAACTCACCAAAGGAAAAAAAGATACACTGGGGCTTCAGCAGTGATTGACATTAGCTTATGCATAGCCAAACCTTATTAAAAAGTTCGCCAGGGGCAATATATGTAACCCTAACAATATCTGTACCCCCATAATATAATGAAATAAAAAAAAAAGCTCACATGTTGAAAGAAGTTGAAAATATCTATGTATTCAAGTGCTTTCATTCTTCATTGCTTTCTTATATACTGTTGCATCTGTCATTTTTACAATATTAAACTTGGCTGAGTTAAGTTTTCACAAATCCATATTAGCAGACAGCAGGAAAAATCAAGAGTCATAAACACATGTTACTTAAAATGTAGTGTAATTGACACTTTGTGCAAATTTAGATCATGCAAATTTGAAATAGTGTGATGTAGAAAATATTAATGGAGTCACTTTATACACAAAATTCTATATAACAAAAATCTGTGTTTTTTTTAAAGTAGGAACCATAGAATTTCAAAGTCACTAAGCCAAGTGAGTTATAAATTGTATTATACTGTCACCAAATGGCATCAATAATTCTTATCCTTTGCCAGAATCATGCTGTGTATATAAAAACTTTGGCAGATAATTCTGGTGATTATTTGGCTCTTATTATAATACTTACTGTTATGATTATATACAGCCTATTTTATATAATATAGTGAAGTTTCTAATCATTCATCCAATCATAGTGCTAGTGCAAAAACAAACCCCCAAAATAAATAACTTTGGAGCAAAGGTTAGGTATGCTAAAACACTTTAAAGAAAGCCAAGTAACTGCCATGAAACAATGAGCTGCTGATTTAGGAGAGAGAGTTCTGATAAATAACAGGTAATTCTGCATTAGATATATAAAAGCACCTTTGAAGGAAGAGAAGGAGAAGAAGTGGAGGAGGAGGAGAAGACAAGAAGGAAAAAGGAAGAAGTGAGGGAAGAATTGCCACCATGGGTGTAGATTTCTGTGCCCCAGCAATGCACCTTTCTTCTGTACATTTATTAGTTTGGGAAAATTAGCCTTGGATTATTCAAATTATGTTTCATGTACAGTCATTAAGAACAGCCCACTCACATAAAATATGATTTCCCTTTTTAAACTAATGTGCTCAGATTCACACTACAGATAGTTTACTCAAGAAAGATTCAATCCTTATGTGATAGACTCAAGCTTGGAATGAAGCTTAAAGGTCATCTGCCTCAACCATCTTGCAGGCAATATATGGAATCCCCTTTAAAGCATACCCTAAAAGTGACCAAAGTAATCCAGAGATGTATTGGTCAATTAAGGTCTTCAAATTTGCAAAGTATTTTCATGTGTATAGTCTCACTTAATCTTCAAAATAATTCTGTACAGATATAATTACATTAAGCTTATAATGAGAAAACTAAAGCCCATATTAATTACTTATGGATATAAAACTATCTAGAAAAAGCTCAGGTCCTTCCGTACCCAATTCAATAGTTATCTTCTATCAATTAAATAATTTCACTGCCCTGTCTAAAATATTTATAGTATTGCTTTAAAAATCCATTTTAAGCCTGAATCCTTAATAAGTACCCAAATATTTTGACCAGTGTATGCACAAGCTGCCTTCCAGCTTCCCATTCCCTACCTAGGATAGTAAATTAAATCACTGGACCTCTAGAACAAATTCATTCAAAGAACTTTTCAGGCCAGACTGTCATATAGAGCTAACCTAATGCCCTTCTTTCTCAAAAAATGCAATAGACACAAGGTAAAGAGATTCACTCTGTGTCATCACATGTCCATTTCCTTACAGAACATAAGAATTCTAAATATTCTTCTACATCTAACATAACTAAGATCTAGAAAGATATCTGAGAAGTGCAAATGGCACTCAAAATACAGAAACAAGAGCTCATTTCTTTTTCCAACTCATCCGCAACCACCAACATCCTCTCAATGAGTAGTGTGAAAAAAAGAAACCCAAAGAAACTGCTCATGCTTTTAAATACTCTTAAAACAGAGTCTTAAAGCTGTAGAGAGAGTTTGCCTGGTCGAGTGTGAAACTGAGCCCCACTGAGCTGTATTATAAGAGCCAAAGTTCCTCCCCTATAGGATTTACTGTGACAGCCAGTCTAAACTCACTTACTTAATGCTGCTTACATATTCAGTGGATTTTTTCAAAGCAAAAATAGATTTCTATCTGATGATTTTCTATTAACTCCAATAGCATTAACTCCTGTATAAGTATCAGCGCTAAAACCTGTTAATTAAGAGATATGAATCCAGTCTGAGACCACCCGTTAAATCTTTATTCATGGAATAAGGTGGAGTTAGGGTGCATGCATTAGACATTTCTACCTTACTAGCAGCATCTAATCCCAGTGCCTGATACAAAGCAAATGTGTAATAATCTTTTCCTTTTACTCCTTCTTAAGCAGCTTTATCCTACCTTTTTCCTTCAAATTTATCATCATATGTATAGTAATAAGATAACCATGTACTTGCAGACTAAGGAAGGGGAGATAGAAAAGAAGAAAAGGATGCGGATAAGTTATTTAGTTAATTATACATATAGCCTTATTCCATTAAAGGAATTGTTTTCCTTTATAAACCAATGAACAGCAGGCCCTGGTGAAGGGAATCACTTCAGCTTATTACACTGGAATTTGAGAAACGTGCCTTTAGAAGTTGACAAAGTGCTTTAATGTTTAGATAATTTTATTTAAAATCTTCATCTTCCATGGAAAACAATTAAGTTTCAAGTGTAATGGTAAAAAGAAAAAAATGACATGTAAAATGCCCTATATTAATTTGCTATGTAAATCACACTCCCAAACAAATGTTCTCTGATGATTCGAAATAATGGTGACAGCCCCCAAAAAGACAAGTCATCTAATAAGAGATGGTCTCTTCCCCCTTTTATGCTAGTTGTTAAATTTTTGGGGATCACCCTTGTATATGTTTCAAACTTAGAAGTGTACTATATGTTTCCAAGCTGTCTAGACCAGAGCTGTCTAGTGGTAGTCATCAACCACATGAGGCTATATTAATTTAATTAAATAAAATTTAAAAATTCAGTGTCCCAATCTTACTAGCCATATTTCAAGTGCTCAGTAGCCATATGAGGCAAGTATCTACTGTATTGGTCAGCTCAGGGTTATAGAACATTTCCTTTGCTGCAAAAAAATTCTCTTGGGCAGCATTGTTCTGGACAAATATCTTCTCCTTGCAAAGATAGAAACCTGTTTTTAAAGATACCTTGTTAGAAGAAAGAACAAGAAAGTAATCACCTTTCCTCCTCTCCTACAATTTAAGAACAAGAGACCCAAGAGGTTAACTGGCTTTCTCAAGGTCATAGCACCAATTTAATGAGAGAACCAAGGCTAAAGTCCACCTCTCTTGCATCACGCTCAGTCCCAGCCTGCTCACAGGGTCTTTTAATTTAATGGTAAGAATAAATGGTATATTTGAATGGCCAGAGTATTTTCCCACCACCATCAGTTCCTGACTCCTATAAAATAAAATTTTCACAAGTCCCCAGCCTCTTCCATTTCTATTTCCACCTCTCTAGGTACCTACCACCACCACTACCACCTCCCTTTCCTCCTCTTCAAACTCAAATCCATATTAGCACAAACTCTTCTGTGAGCTTCTTTCTTATGTCTTCTAACCCAAAAAGTCCAGGCCCTTTCCCATAAGTCCCAGGTCTCATATGCCCAACCCCAATCCTCCAACTGGGAGCCTAAACCAGCCGTATCCTGGGAACCTGCCCACTCCCTATATAGCCCTCCTGGGGGCTTCACCCCTGGCTCTTGAGCAGAGACCTACTCTGAGTCCCTGAACCTTCCACCCAGCATTATCCACATAGGGGTGATTCTTTGGACACTTTTTAGGTGATCATTTCTTATTTCAAGCAGCAAAATTCCAGGCCTGCAAAAATTATGCTGTCACTGTGTGGCAGCTTCTTGGAGGTGGGAGATATTATCCATGCACTGCAGGGACCTGTCAGTAATCAGGCCTGCCTTGTCTTTTAAGTCATTCCATAGGCTAAGACTGGTCTAGCCAAGAACACATATCAGATACTGTGAAATTGTGGATAGTTATTTCATTGTCTACTTTCAAGTGATAGAAATTAGAGTGGGTTTTATTTTCATAAAGTTAATGATTACAGAAATGTTGCTCATTGGAGCTTAATCGCACAGAAAAGAAGGTTTGAAAATGAGTTCCAAATATACACAAACCCCGGAGGGTTATGATGTTTATATTTGGGGAAAGACTAAAAAAAGAATGCTTTTTATAGTTGTCTATAATAGTCTTCTCTTTACTAACAAAACTTTTTTTATAGTTATTGTTTGTTACATGCTTTTGAACTGTTATTTAGATTCAGCACATCTGAAATAATTATAGTCAAAAGGAAACAGCAAAATCAGAGTCAAAGTCATCTCCTCCAGGAAATAGAATGCCAAGTACCCTGGAATCCACAGTAGGAGGAACACAGCCCCATCCTCTTCAACCAAAAATTTTACATAGAAAAATAGACACAGAAGCAAACTGGGAGGGGTACAAATGGAGAAGACATACTTTGTCTTTAACTTTATCAAGCTCCTGCTTCCACCACCCCCATGTCAGACCATGGACAAACTTTTAAGTGTTTAGGGACAGAGAGGGAAATCTTGTCCTATCAGATCTCACAGTCAGGAGTCCAAGGTCGAACGTGAACATCCACCCTGAGACACACACTGACAACCCATATTTCACGGCCCCCACCCTGCGTTTGGTGTCAGCAACCAGAGGCTGAAGGCATTTGCCTACTTCACAAATTACCAGCTGCCTGATCTTCTGCAAAATACTTAGTCTTAGAGATTCAGTGTTTTTATTTGTAGCAAGGTCATGATAATTCTAAGCTCACAGGAGTTTTATAATAATTAAATGAGATAATGTATGCAAAATGCCTCCCCAAACAACAGATGTTGTTCCTTTTTTCAATTATATGTCCTTTGTAAGGTAAGGTGATGTTGGCAACTCTCACTGACCGGTACTTTTGAGTGTGCAGAAACAACTACATTTGGAGCATTTAAAAGGTCATACTGTTTCCAAATGTGTGCAGAAAAATTTGACTAGACACAAGGTCTGCCCTTGTCTCTCTTTTCTTTCTAACATCACTGCCTTCAACTCCCAACCCAAGCCAACACTACTAACACCTCGGGAACTTCAAGAAAGGAGAAAGTCATTTTTTCCTGGCTTGGGGTCCCTATGCTATGACCCACCTTTTTCTCTGGATGAATAAAAACATCTCTCTCTGCACCCTCATCTCCCCAAACCCCCAGTCCTGTGTGAGTCCATATTACAGTCCACACCAATGCTTCTGTGCCTGCAAGGAGACCCCAGGCTCCTCCACCAAAGTCGCCTTACAGTTAGCTTGACTTATTTAGTATAGCACCACAAAACACAGTCACCAGGATACCCACAGAATGAGCATACTTAGACTTTTCCATTTGCAAGTGGAGACAGAAGGAGAAAGGCCTGAGGGAGGATGTGAGTGGTGAGTGCTACTCATTTCCAGGGTCCAGTTTTAGGTCTCTGGTAGGGAAGTGATGGCTTTTAGCTGAGTTAAGGGGAGCGGAGACATCTGTGACACACTAGGTAAACCAATCAAAAGTTGTATCGTTGGTTTCCTCATCTGTGTGAAGGAGATTAAAGAACCTATCTCTTACAGTTGTTGGGATGATTAAATGAGATTTAAAAATTCCAAATAAATGACAGCAATTACTATTCGTATTGGTATTAATGCCAGGACTACTACTTGGAAAAATCAAAAGTATTGCTACTATTGCAGTTGCTTCTTTGAAATGCTGTGCTCTTGATAGGAGTAGAGATAACAAGGATAAGGACCTCACAACTCCTCTCAGATACTTGTGCCAATTTTACAGTAAAAATGATCAGTATCAAGTGGTGATTACCTTACAGTAATTCTACACTTGGCTGCACATTAAAATCATCTGAGAGCTTTAAAAATTCCTGATGCCACGTTATGCCCTGTAGCAATTTTCAAAATCTCTGGAAGGAGAACCCAGACATAAGCAGTTTTTAAAGGTGATTCTTATATATAGATAGCCAAGTGTAAGAACTGTTGAGAGCATTGAATGGGAGGTCATTAGACCAAAGTAGTTCTAACACTCTGGGTTCCTACCTGAGCAAATGGAAACCTAGCTCAAATTCATTTCGTTTAAGAGGCTAATTTAAATAAAAACAAACAAGCTCAGCCAATCACAAGTGGCCAATTAGGCATTGGCTACATTGTCTTGAACTTCCCCTCAGCATAGTCCAAGTTAGGCAATTGCTCAGATTTTAACCAATCAAATAATTTCTTTGCTCTGCTTCCACATTCACCTTATAAAACCCTTCCCTTTGTGATGTTTGGGCAGAGCCCCACGCCACTTCCAGTATGGATCTGCCCAATTCATGAATCATTATCTGCTGAAATAAACTCTTTAAAATTTTAATGTGCCAAAGTTTACCTTTTAAGAGAACCACAGTTCCAATGGTTGCCTTTGGAGAGTAACACTCTTATTGGAGGCTGCTATAGCCTTCTCTTTATACCTCTATTGTCATACCTGTCCCCTTCTAGGTAATTACTTTTAAGTGTGCTCCAGCAAATGCCTATATCCCCATGAAACTGCTCAAGGTCAGAGATCATGATTTATTCATCTTTATAACTCCACTGGTGGTCATGTGTAATAATAATAATGATGATGGTACCCAACTTTTGTGAAGCACTAACTCTATGTGCCTGGCATTGGGCTAAACTGTTAAAAAATATTCTCCCATTTAATTCTCACAGCAACCTGTAGGGTAAAATGAGATTGTTTGCTTTATTTTACACCTGAGGAAACTGAGGCACCAACAGGTTATGAAATGCCTAAAAATAATAAATAGGTGGTCTTACTACAGAGCCTATTCTCTTCCATTAAGTTACAGAAACCTCTATGTCACAGTGTGGGCTTAGAGTGGGCATTTACCAACAAAAACAACAGCAGCAATAATATCAATACAATTTATTGAGAGCTCCCTCTGTACCACAAGCTATGTCGATCCCTTTACCTACTTTATTTCATTTAATCCTCACCAAAAAATGTCCCTGCAAAGCAGGTCCTATTATTCTTCTCTATTATAAAGAGGAAATTGAAGCTCAGTAAGAGGTTAAATAACTTCAAAATGTGGTCATTCCGACTGAGGTAGGAATTTGAATTCAAGGGTGTCTGATTTCTGGCTCTTGATTACTAAATAATTCAGCATTTATTTTTTAATTTACCAATGGATAAATGAAAGAACAAATAAATGAATGAGCGAATGAATGATATTCAAAAGTCTTTTTCTATCCTTGCCTTCTTTATCAATATTCTCAGCAAGCATTCCTGGTTTATAAGAAGCTTAACTCCTCTTATAGGTTAAAGGCGGAAAAAATAGCAGTGTGCTAGTTCTATTTGAGGGAGGAGGAAGGGAAAAGCAACATGAAGGAAATGAGTCTCTGCAAATTCCCAAAGATTTGGACCGAAGCCAATTTGTTAGTTTGCAAATGAAAACGCTGTCTCCACTTTTCACTACTCTGTTTTATGCCTTTTAAAATTCAAACAGGAGGCTTAACATCTGCTATGTGTATTAGAAAATCAAGAGGGCTGCGAACACTAAACAGAAAATGTACTGGATATTTTCAAATGTTTCCAGTTGCCAGGCAACAGTCTTCCTGCTTTCCAGGCACCACAGCTAAGTCACCTGGGCTTCAGCTCTGAGGAAGTTTTGAATTAAACTTCCAGCCATAGGCTGTGACGAAGTATTGAAACAGAACCATAAAAGACAGCATTTGATTTTATACTAGTTTTTTTTTTTTTTTCAGACTTGTCACTAGCAGCAGTCACTGTCAGCGCTGGGTCTGATAGGTTAACACAATGTGGATTTTCTAGAAACTTAGTTTCTTATACAGTGAGGCTCCCTAACTCAAACATCAGAAATGGCCCTTGTGAAATAGTAAAAAGTACATAAATTGCAGAATATTTTACAGAATTTTGTTCATTCTGTTAAGTTCAGTGATTTCAAATGAATTTACGGAATTGTCAAGTAGCAATTCTATCTAGTGGAAGTGGAGTTTTTTGGTTTTTTTTAATTAACACATTGACACACCAGTTTAAGCAACTCTGGTATTTGTTTACCAGTCTCCCTAGGATTTTATCTGTACTGTTCCTTTAGGCAATTGTGTGTACATCTTGTTTCATCTCCATAACAATTCTGGGAGAAAAATATTTTCACCATTTTAACAGATTGTAAAAGAAAATAAAAATCTCAGGACACCTTCCCCAACTCCTTATGCAAAAGGGCAAGTAAAGGCCAGTGGAAGACTGGCCCCACAGATCATTTATTAAGGAAATGCCTTATTGGCCTCCCATTAGCAAGGACATGCAAATTGCAACTTTAGGTCTATAGGCTAAGTCTAGCTCCTAAAACTAAAGCCTGTTTGATTCCACACAAATAATAAATTACAGATTTATCTTCCCCATTGCAGAACAGAGGCAAGACAGGATCAAACATTCTTCCACTTACCTAGGGACATCTACATAATGAAGGATTCCTTCACTCCCTTTTTCTCTTCTGGCATTCACCTTATCTTACGTAAAATATAGATTTTCCAGGTCTCACAGTAATGTAACCATTTTGTCTCACTACCCATCACCCCCCTGCTTTTTTTTCCCTGTTCTGTATGCTTTATTTCCCTTAAATACTGAAACTTCCAAATTCCCCTTCAGAAAACCAGCCACAGATTTGTTTGTGGTTTGTGTTTTTCCCGGATGTGTCTTCAACTTTAGCTTAATAAACCTCCATGGATTGAGATTTTTGCCTCAGTCACTTATTTTGGTTTGTCAAGATAAAGCAGCTGAGGTTGCATGGATAAGATCCCTGTGTGTAATTCATAGTTGGGTTCCAAAGACTTTCAAGGGAGCCCAAGATCAAAAGCAGTTTCTACTGAGTGCTTAAATCTCACCTAAGCTATGAACCCTGAATCCTGCCAAAGCCAAGCTGCCCAAACCAGCCACCACAGCTCCTGTATATGCCCGCCCATTCGTATCCCCTCCCTACCACTGGCAGGTGGCCTCTGGGGACCTTTGGTTAAGTAATACACTTAACCAAAAATACCACTGGCCAGAGGAATCCCAGGTGTGAACTAAATGCCACCCTCAAGCCATAGGAGTTAAGCAGTGTCCCACTTCAGCTCCAGGCCCCACTTGCTTCTCAGAGCAAGGCCCTTCTCAGGGCTTGGAAATACATTAACTTCTGAACTTCACTCCCGGCTTTTCTTTCCCCCATTATAATCCCTGAACAACTCACATTTAAACTGGGGAAGGGAATGCAGGGAAGTCTAGGACTTTGGAGAGAACCTAAACTTTGGAATGAGGTTCCTAAATTCCAAACTTCATTCCAAACCTCAGTAATCCCAAATCTCTCATTTTAAACTTCAATAAACCTAGATAAATTCTAGATTTGCATGCCAGCTAGAGGAAATCAGACTGTGTTTCTCCTTTCCTACCTATATATGCCCTTGCTTGTGGAAAGCTACAACTGAGCCCAAGACCTGGAGGCAAGGTGTTATTCAGAGCTTTCCCAACTCAGCTGTGTGTGTCTTGGGGAGGGGGGGCGCAAAGAAAAGCCACTCTGCAGATGAAAGCCATTCAAAACATTCAAATTCGCCCTAGTACTTAAATGGCTTAGGGAGCAAAGTTTGAAAGTTTTCAGTCTTCCCTGAGGCTCCTGTTAATTTTATCTTAATATTAGGCCTCCTTATAGTATTGATATTATAATTCAACCTCCTGGCCTGAGGTCCTGGCCTTCTAATGCTTTCTCTGTTACATTCATTATGCATCCATTTATTTATCCAACCCATATTTAATACTTGTTGAGTGCCCACTATGTATAAGGAGCTAGGGACACAGTGATGAACTAAATGAACATGGGCTCTGCCCTTGAAGAGATTGGTGTCAAGGGGACATTAATTGAGCACTTACTATATTCTGGGAACAATACTAATCCTTTTACATCTCTTCCCCCTTAAGTTTTCATTGAATTCAATTCTCTCAACAATCACATTAAGTAGATATTATGATTAAATCCTTTTTCAATTGAGAAAAACTGCTGAGCACTTACCAATAGTGAGTCAAAATTCACTCCCAGATCTTTCTGAATACAAATATTTAATCACTATGCCACATAGCTTCTATTTTAATTGTGTATATTTATAAATATTTTAATTGTGAAGATTAAATACCATAATACAAGTAAAACCCTTAACATTGTGCCTGGCATGTAGTCTGCCACAATTATTTTGATTCTCCCATCCTACACAAAGAGAACCTAAGTAATCCCGAGCTCCCAAAATGTCTACCACATCCAAGACCCTTTGGTAGAGCCCCACACAGTCTTTCTTCTGGCCTCTCCCTTCAGGACAGATTCCCACCCATCCTCTAAGAACCAAGAAGCAAGAAGCAAGACTTGGTCAAAAGACAAAGAATAAGAATGCAGGATAAGAACCAGCTCCTGGATTAGCTTCACTTGGAGCTGGGAACAATCCCTCCACCAGTAAAGCCTATTTCACCCCAAAGAGCCAGCGAGAACTCAGTCTTCAGAATAGTCCAGCAGAAGTTCCACCTAAAATTAAAAACAAGCCAAACGTCACTTCCACCATTATCTCTAACCTCTGACCAGTCAGAAGAAATAGAGTTAAAATACAATTTTCTATAATAGTCTCCATTTACTGAGGATTTTCTATGTGCCAGGCTTGGTGCAGTGCAGAAAGCACAGGTTTTGCATAAGATGACCTCCTCTCAAATCATGTTAGCTTCCTTGGAAAAATTATTTAATTTCTCTGAACTTCTGATTCCACACTTGTAGAAAGGAAAGTATAAAATATCATGTTGTTATGAGGATTAACTAAAATCAATTATCTGGTCTCCAATGACATGCAACAAATGTTTTTCCTCCATTTCTACCTTTTCTCCATCAGACATAACGTTTGATGTCACTGTGACTAGGGTGTATTCAAATATGTGTTTTCTACTTTGATATTGTGAGTCTTATTTTTTTACTGTGCCACTTAAGTTTTAAAATGTCTCTACCTTAGCATGCCTATTCAAACCAGGAAACTAATAGTGTATCTGCTAGCTCCATGTCATTTTTCCCCAATAGAAAATAACAAAATTAACATATTTATTAAGGGGCCTAACCACCTAGATGCTGTAATCTATAGATGTTGTGTATGATGAGTGGAACTTGGAACTGATTAAAAATTCATCTATTATCTTGGAAACCTATCCCAAGAGTCTCTGAATATTGCTCTGCTAATGTGTATACAGTCTAGTAGAAGGTAGCTGCAGTGATGTGAATAAGTATGGGTGTTGTATTGACCTTTCAAATCTTTATTTAATGTTTCCTGGGGCCAGCCAGTGGTCTGGGTGCTGAAGACATTGAACAAGACAAACAGGCTCTTTGCTCTTGTGGCACTTCGACCTAGTGAAAAAGTTCTACTAATGTTAGCTGACATTTATTACTTGTATACTATATGTGAGGCCCTGCATTATTAGTTGTTCTAGTGCGTGTTATTTTCTTAGGAACCCCATAAGCATTAGCTGCTCTTATTATCTCCGTTTTAAAGAGGAGGAATCTAAAGCACTGAGAGGTTAAGCAACTTGCCCAAGGTCACATACATGATAAATGTTGGAGCCAGGATTCAGACAGACTCCAGAGATTTCTGTCTTAATCGTGGTGCAAGCTGCCTTTCTATATAATCTGGAGTTTCAAAAAGATTTTATATTTTATTCTATAAACACATAGAATCTGTGATTTGGGAATAGCAAGTGGTAAACATTACCATTTTAGAAACTAAAACTAAGTAGAAACGTGAAGCAACTGGCAAACTCACAGCTCTAGTCTGTAGGGAGTGAACACAAGAACCCAAGTTTCTGATACTTTCTGTCTTTAGTATTCTTTTTACTATGTGCACACACACATTTAATTGGAAAAAAGAGGAAGACGTTCAAATACAGAGCTGAGTGCATCTCAGACCACTTGTAAAATCAGGATAAAATTCTATCTTGGATTGGTTATTGCAAGAACTGATAAAGCATTTACAGTGATTAGCATGTAATGATTATTCTGTAAATGTTAGAGCCTCTTCATCTTGTGGTTATAGATTTGTTTTTTATTCTTTCACAATGGATGTGGGCAAATACCCAAAGAAACCACATTTCATTCTTGGGAAATTTCTGAGCAGTCAAATCACTGTTAATTACAATACAAAATCAGCTCTGTAAAGCTGCTCCATGTGAATGTTTAATGAGCAGGCAAAATAATAAAAATAATATTGTGGCTGAAAATTAAGAAAAGGGTTTATCTACTCCTGAAGCCACCCACTCTTAGAGCAAAAATGGTTCTTAGAGATCACTTTAGAGATCTGGCCTAAATCTAGAACCCAAATCTAGAACCCAAAACACAGATAAGAACTGCCTTGTCCAAAGTTCCACTTCCAGTTGGGGCAACATATTTGGACTAGACTCCTGCTTCTCTGTCCTGCCTCCAGCCCCCACTTGCTAGCCCACCCCCATCCACATGATCTCTGACACAAAGTACGACAGCATCCATGGTACTCAGTGATGCCCTACAAAGCCACCTAACAAACCATTGTGAGACTACTTTTCACAAACCTGCCGTCAGGTGGTCTCCCCTTGGTACAATTTAATCGAAGGAGTCCCTTTGATGTGTTCTGAGAATGACCATCATTATAAAAATTTCAGCTCTGTAGGGAAAACATAGATGTCAGTTCCCAATTAACAGAGCCCCAAGAATGCAAAAATCTCTCATCATTAACCCTGTGGGAAAAGCATGTGTCTGTGATATCTTACTAGCATCTTTTTTTTAAGAATACAAAAATTCCTCTCACATATGAAAATCTTATAACTATCTTGTTAAACTCTCAAGGTTTTCTTTCTGTTGTCCATGAGAAATGGAACCCTTCGGAAAAGTAACTATTAGCTATCAAAGCTTGGTATTAATTTTCCAAGGAAAAAATTCTTGTTTATGCTTAAATTGCATGTTCCTTCCTTCAGTAACACATACACACACACTCACTCGCTCATTCTCAAACACAGTTGTAATACCAGACATGCCCTTTCTTCTTCACTGCTTCTACACTTACCCTGTTTTCCATTTCAATATTCAATCAGCAAATAGTACTTCAGACCTGCTGTGTATTCAATCCCATGCTAGACATTAGCTACAGTTTTTGCCCTGGAGGAGTTCACTGGGCAGAGAGACGACCCGCAAACAAGTATATTACAAGTGCTCCCCTCGACTAGCAGGTGGTCACTTGGGAGGGCAGTCAAAGAAGCAGCCGTCTCTTTCTGAGACATCTGGGGAAGGCTTCACAAAGGAAGAGACTATGAGCTGGGCCTCAGAGGACCAGTCCGAATTTGCCAAGTGAAGACTGGGGAGAGCCCTTGGGAAGAGGGGAGAGCATGTGTTAAGGATACAGACTTGGGAGAAAGCACAGTGTGGTTAGTGAATGATGAGGCACGGTGGGCAGAAGTGAGTGAGCCAAGTTTGGAAAGGTAGGTTGCAATCATAATGAGAAGGGTCTTTTGGGTCAAGGAAGTTTTGCTCCAGTGAAGGCTTCTAAGCAGTAGTGACCAGACTCAGGTTCATTTTAGTGACATTTTTGTCAGCATTTGGCAAATTTTTACCCTTGAGGCCAAGTAGGCCCATTCTCTTAGGGTCTGAGGAGAAAATAACCATGGAAATCATGGTTCAGAGTCTTCTCTCTAGAACAAACTTCAGTCTAGAAAAAAATCATCTAGCTGCATCTGCAGCCTTTTGAAGCTCTTAATTCATGAATATGAAATTTAAAATTCTGTATGTCTGTCCGGGCATTTCTATAGCACTGAAAAGAAAAAAACATATTTGACCACTTTGTTTATTTTGGAGGAAAATTGCAGAGAGATTTTGAAGTTTCCAGCCTACTTTTTCAGTTTGGGTATTCAAAAAAAAGAGAGAGAAAGGGAGTTTGGGTCTGATTTGAATAACGGCTTGTGTTCCCAAGAGCTTTGTGCTTTGGTAAGCAATGTGGGCTGATTATTGCCTCATGCTTTTCTGAAACAGCTGTCTGTCTGCTTTTAGAGCTCTATTCTAGGGGGATTGCAGGAGCCACAGAAGAGAATTTAACTCCTAAACACTCGTATCACTTGGGGAGAAGAGATATGAAAGAGCCGTAGTATCATTTTGTCTGTTTCTTTGTTTCAGAAAGTTGGTGGTTGTTTGAGGCAAATAGTGAAAGATCCTTTCTGTAGGTTCAAATGGAAGTTTTGCATGAACCAGTCCTTGGAGGGTCACCTTCTCAACATTTTGATGTATGCCTGCCTGTGACTTTGAGCTAGCTTGGTTTTCACCTAGGATTCAGCCTTTATTTCAAGGAGGAACAAGTTAGGACCTACGTCACTGGGCTGTTTTTCTGTTTTCTGAGTCCTACTATAAATCTGGTTTATCTGGAAACCACACTAAGCTACCATAGTTGGATTTATTGTCATACCCATTTGGGACCTGCCTTTTACTCATTTGATGAGTATCTATTAAACAGCATATGCAGATGGCATTTTTTTAGATGCTGTGTGTATTTAATTGACGAAGTTTGGTTTCCTGTCACTACCGGTTTTAATCACATGATTTAACAAAGGGCCCTTGGCTTAGTGAATGTCCCTTTCATGGTAGGATGACAACTAAACAGAACTGACCAGGAAACCAGGGCCTTGGGTGAATAGAAGTCAAGTCTGAGACCTGCAGTGGTCCCACAGCCCTGATCGAGATCTAAATAGGATGCCAGAACTCCTGGCCCTTTCTCATACTGTGTAAGAGTCCCCTGTCAGTGCTCCCCACCCCAGAAGGTGTCAGTGCACACTGTCAGTTGTTCTCAACTGAATAAACACATCCCTCTTACCAAAGTTTACCAATTCAACCAACGCCCAAGGGTTCTTCTAAATTAACCAAAGGACAGAGCATTCTGCAGTTTGATTGCACGTCTGCCAGCAGTGACCTTGGCTTCTTTTGCACATTTGATATTTCTTAATTTTCCTGAATGCCCAGATAATGTACATAAAAACACTGATAATATCAAATCTTTGTTGAGCACTTATTATATGTCAGGGTCATGTTAAAAATTCACATGTTATCTGATTTATCTTTTTTACAACACCCTTATGAGCTAAATACTATTATTCTCCCCATTTGATTGATGAGAAAAAGTGAGTCTTAGAGAGCTAATTCACTAGTGGTCTCAGAACTGGTCAGAGGCAGAGCAGAACAAAACCTGCACTTCTTAATACCACAGGCCTTGGGAGCATCTCAGGGATGGAGGTTTTCCATACACTTGTACCTTAATTACCGTGGGGGTTGGGCGGGAGACAGAGCCCCCTGGACTGGATTGTATTTGACCCCAAGTCAGAGAATGAAGAGCTTCCAGGGACACCCCTTCTCTCTACAGGATATGGTTCACTTAAAGAGAGGAACTCACACTCACAAATAACAGTAGAGTTCATCTTTCTCTTGAGGTATTGCTTTAAAAACATAAAGCACTGCTGTTTTGGAATAAGTTACATGATCAGCTTGTCTGGCTTATGTTAGTGTTTTCTGTTTAGGCAAATTTCAGTAACAAAAAGATGAAATAGTCAAGTTCCAACATGTCTAACCTAAAATAGATATATGTCAACATCAAGATGTGTCCATATATAAATGGAAAATTGAAAAGAAAAAAACTAGTGTGTTCCTATTATGTTTTTTTATCCCTCTATCTAGTTTGACCTGGACTTTCAAACTGGCCACCTGTTCCCAAAGCATGTGCCTCCAGCCCCACTGTGTTCATGAACTGTTTACCTTCATCCTGCCTTGCACCATGTTTTTTTCACCTGGTTCTAACCTCCTCAGATCCTGCCTAGAGCTTCACTCTTATACCTTGGGTCCCTTTGATCATGTTTCTCTCAAGCTGACATTGGTTTCCTTCCTTGGCTGTAAATTGCTCCCAGGTTCTCCAACTAATAACAGAGCCTAGTACAACCTCAGTATAGGACCCTACCCAAGTGTCAGGCTACAAGGTCCAAGCTCCCCTGGGTTTGCTTCAATTCTCCCAAAGAGAATTGGACAATTGAAGTTAAACATTTCCTCTGCTCACATTAAGCATGATAACTGACTTCTATGCCTGGAATTAAAATAGCTCCAGGGAGGCATCTCCTCAACAAATACAGTAATTCTTTATGTGGCCCTTTAGAGCTTACAAAGTCAACATTGTCAACTTATTCAGTGAGCATTCATTGAGCACCAGCTATATGTCAGGGACTCTAGTAGACTAATTTAAGAGACACACAGATGAACAAGACAGCATCAGAACAACCTGAGGAGTAGTTGGACAAAGTGGGTTGGTGATGGGAACTTAGGAAGGAGAAAGAGAGGGGTGGATGGGGGAGTAAAAATAATGAAAAAGGAAGGAAACAGAGTCACAAGTTGTGTCAGTTCCGATACCTTTGGCTACAAAAGAGACATCTTCATCTTTGGTGACTCCTGAGAATCCAAAGTGAGATCATCATTCCTAAAGTCTCACCTTCTTCTAGAGACTTCACCTATTCTGTTTCAACACTGCCACCATTTCCTTCTCAATAATAAATGGACATGTGTTATGCTTTTTGGAAATAGAGTTTACTTTATGCACGTTTCCTTCTGAATAATCTTTATTGTTTCTGATTTGCTGCCCTTCCAACAGCAATCTCTGATCTGAGCCTTTCTCTGTCAGCATCTCTGCATCTCTTCTGTGAAAGCACTAGATCAGAAAAACACCTGACAAATGACAACTCATGTACCAGGGTTACAATAGTGTCTTGCTGCTTCATGCCTGTGAAGAGACATTTTCTTATAATTTCCACTGTAGTGGATGCTAGTCTATTGCATTGTCTTGTGTTACAAACAACAAAAGAGTCTCACCAAGTACCTGAGATTCTGTCTGTCTATCTATCTATATATCTGTAATATTTTTTCCCCAGGGAAGTAAGCTTTTTCTCTCAGAAGTTAGGGCTGTCAGATCAACATCATTTTCCTATCTATTCCATGACCATGGAATCAGAAGATCCGAGTTAAAGCCAGTATGGCACTAAATGCTGTGTTACCTGAGGCAAGTCATTTCGTCTTTCTGGGCCTTGATTTCTGGGCATGAGATCAGAAGCGACAGAGATTAGGTGAGCTGTAAATTGGAATACAGTGGAAGAAGGCTTAAGGCCACACGTTGAGTAGGGACAGAGCTGGGGCTTAGAACAATTCCCAGGGTTTTTTTCATAGTCCCACACTTTCTCAGAAAGCTCCATCATGAAGCACTTCAGCATACTTTGGTCTGATTTTTTTTTCCTCTGTATCATTTACACATTTTACTGACCTAACCAAATATATGGTCCAACGAGAATCATGAGGACACCAATCCTTGTCTCATTCTAAACTCATAGTCACAGATTTAGGGGCCTGAGTGCTAAGCAATCTATGGTGTCAGGAAGCAGCTGGGCCTCCACATGGCGGTGAGGTGGGGTTTAACTCGAGCCATGGACATCTAGAGGCAGGGTAGTTCTCTAAGCTGATGAGCTCTCATAGCCTCCAGCCCAGCCCTGTGACTCCTTTATAAGCATCACTGCATCTGGCCTAATCAGTTCTTTCTGGATTAGGACTGTCTACAGAGTGCAGCGTTTTACAGCTTAGCCCAGCTTCTTGTATTTTCAATGTTTGCTTTATTCTTTCCCCTATGATTACTGAATGTCAACACTCTCTCCTTTCAGCATACCAAATCCTACACGGGGGTAGTGGGAATAGTTCCAAGTAGTCCAAAGTCATGGGCTTCCCTCTCACAGGAGTCTTTTAACCACAGGGAGCTGCAGGATCTCTGAACAGTCCTGAGGACTCCATTTCAATATCCTTTCTTTAGGCTGTGGCAATGCCACATTTAACCTTGATCCCCAAAAACCAGGTAGAGAAGTCCTGGCTTCATAACCTCTATGTGACAGTTTGTGTGACTCTGCTCTGAGACTCTCAGCCACTTCAGAAGGGATTAACCCTGCTCTCAGAGGGCAGTGGGCAGCATTTGGCCTCACTATATTCCTTCGCTAACTTTGATCCTTTTTTTTTTCTTTTCTTTTCTTTCTTTATTTTTTTCTTACAAAACCTGGCTGAAGAATGTTTATGATTTTCAGTTTTCAAATGGAACAAATTCATGATTTTTATGTTATTTCCCATTCATTATCAAAAACACCATTGCCAAATGGAGATACATGGCAAGCAGATTTTTTAGCTTCTACCCTTTTTGTCTACATATTTCTTTTTTCTCACTTTAAAAATGCACATACAGTAAAATTGGCTCTTATTGTGGTGCTTGGTTTTATGAATTTTAACGCATGTATGCAGTCATGTAACTATCACTGCAGTCAGGATGCAGAGTTCTCTCAACCCCCAAAACTCCTTCCTGCTATACCTTTGTTCTCAAGCCGCCGCCCTCCCTCTAGCCCCTGGCAACCATTGTCCTGTAGTTTTGCCGTCTATAGAATAACATATCAATGGAATCGTAGAGTATGTAATATCTTGAGTCTGGTTTATGTCAGTTAGCATAATGCACTTGAGGTCCATTCAAATTGTGTATATAAAATTTGTTCCTTTTATTGCTGAGTACTATTCCATTGTGTGGATGTATGACAGCAGTTTATCCATTTATCCCTTGAAGTATATTTCGGTATTTCAGAATTTGGTGATTTTATAGGTAATCTGCTATAAACATTTGTGTGTAGGCTTTTATATGAATGTATGTTTTTTATGAGCATAAATTTTTACTTTTCTATAATAAAGGCAAAGGAATTAGAATAGCCAAAATAATTATGAAAATGAAAAACTGAGTCAGAAGAATCAATTTATTTATGTTCTGTAACCCAGAACACAATGATTGGGTTATATGGTAAGTTTATGTTTAACTTTATAACTTTTTTCATACTGTGGCAAAGGGTAGTTATTCCACTTTGCATTCCCACCAGTAATGTATGAGAGTTCCACTTTTTTTAAGCACTGAGTATCGATTTTCAGTGTTTCAATATCAGCCATTTTAATAGATGTGTGATGCTATCTTATATTGGTTTTAATTCACATTTCCCAAATAGCTAGTAATGTTATCTTTTCATGTGCTAATTTTCCATCTTTATATCTACTTTGATGAAGTGTCTATTCAAGCCTTTAGCCCACTTTAAAAACTATTTATTTTCTTACTATTGAACTTTAAGAGTTTTTCACATATTCTGGATATAAATCCAGAATATGTTAAATATGTGATTTGCCAATATTTTCTACTAGTCTGTGGCTTGTGTTTTCATTCTCTTAACAGACTCTTTTGGAGAGCAAAACTATTTCATTTTGATAAAGAACAATTTATCAATTTTGGTGTCATATCTAAGAACTCTTTGCACAAAGATTTTCTCCTGTTTTTTCTAAAAGTTTATGTTTTAATGTTGTAAGTTTAGACCTATCATCTATTTTGAGTTAGTTTTTGCATTGGGGGTATGAGGTTTGAATTGTGGTTCTTTTTTTGCAGGTATGTATACATCTAGTGTTTCATCACTTTTGTTGAAAAGACCATGTTAGTCTATTTTGTGTTACTAAAACAGAATATCACAGGCTGGGTAATTTATTTTTAAAAAGAAATTTATTTCTCATAGTTCTGGAGGCTTGAAAGTCCAATATCAAGGTGCCAACACCTGGTGAGGGCCTTCTTGCTATGCCATCTCCATGGCAGAAGGCAAGAGGGCGAGATAGGATGAGAGAGCACAGGAGACGGATGAACTCACTCTGCCCTCATGAACTAATTCACTTCTCAAAGGTCCCACCTCTCAACACTGTTGTACTGGGGATTAAGTTTCCAACACAGGAACTTTGGGGGACACATTCAAACCATAGAACTGTCCTTTCTCCACTAAATTGTCTTTATGCCTTTGCGAAAAAAAAAATCAGTTGACTATATTTGTGCAGATCAATTTCTGGACTCTCTATTCAGTTCCATTTATCTATGTATCTGTCTCTTCACCAATACCATACTGTCTTGATTACTTTGTAGTAAGTCTTAAAATTGGGAGTATAATTCTTCTGACTCAATTTTTCATTTTCATAATTGTTTTGGCCATTCTAATTCCTTTGCCTTTCTTTATAAAATTTAGAGTGAAGTTGTCCATGTCTTGAAAATATCCTGCAGTAATTTTGGTTGAAATCATACTAAATCTATGAATTTAGGGATAATTGACATCTTTACCATTCATGAGCATAGTATGTCTCTCCAATTATTTAGGTTTTCTTTGATTTCTTTCATCAGCTTTTTATAGTTTTCAGCATATAAAATAGGTAGATGCTATTTAGAAGAGTGTTTTTAGTTTCTAAGTGTTTGAGAATTTTTTCCTGATATCTTTCAATTAGATTTATTTCTAGCTTAATTCTATTATGGTGTATGTATTATTTCAATTCTTTTTAACTGTTAAAGTTTGTTTTTGCCCAGAATATGATCCATCTTTGTGAATTTCCCATGTGCATTTAAAAAGGAATATTTCATGTGCTATTATTGAATGGAGTGTTCTACAAATGCCAATTATATTGAGATGATTGATAATGTTGTTTAGGTCTTCTATTTCCTTACCGATTTCCTCTCTATTATTTCTATGGATTACTGAGAGAGAAATTTTGAAATCTCCACTATAATTGTGGATTTGTCTACTTCACCTTTCAGGTTTTTTTCTTCATGTATTTTGAAACTTGTTGTTAGTTGCACAAACATTAAGAACTGTTATTTCTTTTTAGTGAATTTTTTATCATGACGTAATGTACCACTCTTTAGCCCTGGTAATTTACTTTGCTCAGGGATCTACTTTGACAGATATTAATAAAACCTCTTCAATTTTCTTTTGATTAGTGTTTACATGATATATCATTTCCATTCTTTTACTTTCTTTAAAATATTTTTCAGGATATTATGAGGGTACAAATGTTAAGTTTACGTATATTGCCCTTGCTTCCCTCTCCCTTTGAGTCAGAGCTTCAAGCGTGTCCATCCCCCAGTTGGTGCGCATCGCAATCAGTATGTATGTATGTACCCATCCCCTCCCTCCAACCTGCCTGACACCCGACAAATGTAATTCCTATATGTCCACTTAAGTGTTGATCAATTAATACCAATTTGCTGGTGAGT
>VBSM01000272.1:33368729-33397434 GCA_008086735.1 Cheirogaleus medius
AAGCTCCCTCACTCCTCTGTATTTCCCGGGAGTGGAGCTTACCCTATGGTTGTAAGCACCAGCTAACAGGCCACAGTAAAGAGGTAGAGAGGGGACTCTGTTTGATAGTCTGTCCTGATTGGCTATTAGATCTGCCTTTCTGTGGCCTGCGCCAGCAGGAAGATGGAAGCGAAGCAGAGGTGACAATCTTAGAATCCGGATTTTGGATTGAACCACCTCTTTCTCAACACTGCTCAGAGGCGGAGTTAGACCCTATAGTGCAAAGCATCCAGACCCAAGTCATAGGAGAGTGTGGGTGTTGGTGTTGCCCCTGATTATATCTAGAAAAGTAGTCACCTTCGTCACTCCACCTTGCCAAGACCGGCTCTGCTCTCTGAACACAGTGCGCAGGCGGTTAGAGCGGTGAGAGACCACCCAAGATCAGTCTGGTGATTCAGCGGCACGAACCGCCACTCTCCACCTTCTACCCCTTTAAACTCCTAATTCGTGATAAATGGCAGGCATGGGAATAGCCTCTTTCTCAGCTCCGCACCAAAGCAGAGACAGAACCTTTGGCACAAAGCACCAGGTCTCAAGCCGCAGGAGGGTGTGGGTGATAATGTCTCTTCCAGTTATACCTGGAGAAGCTGCCACCTTTGCAGCTCCACTTTGTCCAGGTGGACTCTTCTCTCTGCACACAGAGCATGGGGTGGCTTGTGCCGAGAAAGACCGTCTGAGATCAGACAGGCAGGGCAGCCTCTACCGGCCACTCTCCGTCTACTGTCTCTTTAAATACCAAATTGGAGATAAGTGGCAGGAATGGGAACAGCCTTTTTCTCCGCTCCACCCCAAGGCAGAGTTGGTACCTTTGGGATAAAGCGTCTGTCCCCAAGTCGCAGGAGGGTGTGGATGAAAATTTCTCTCCCGGCTCTATCTAGCAAAAACAGGCTCCTTCACAGCTCGGCCTTGTCCAGGCGGGCTCTGCTCTCTGGGCACAGAGAGCAAGTGGGTTGTGTAGCGAGAGACTGTCCAATATCAGGCTGGGGGGACCTCCGCACCTGCCTATTTCCCCCTACCGTTTCCCTAGATATATTTAACTTTTTATAGTCCTCATAGAGTAAATATTTTAATACTTCCAGTGGAATATAAAAACCTTACCACCATACATGTCCCTTTATCTTCCCCCTTTATGTTATAATTATTTTATGTATTACATCTGCACATATTGAAAACTTCATATGACAACATTCTAATTTTTGCTTTCAACCATCAAATACACTTAAAGAACTCAGGAGGAGAAGAATAGTCTGCTATATTTACCATTTCTGTTGCTCTTTCCTCATTCCTGATGTTCCAAGTTTCCTTCTGGTATTATTTCTCTTCTGCCTCAAGATTTTCTTTACTGCTGCAGATGTGCCGGCAATAGATTCTTTTGGCTTTCCTTCACTTGAAAATATTTTCATTTCACCTTTATTTCTGAAGAATATTTTCACTGGATATAGAATTCTCATTGATGGTTTTTTTTCTTCAAATATTTATTTAGATATTCTTTAGTAAACACAGAATCTGAAGAACACTGAGATTGCTTTTATAGAACAGAGTCTGTATCATATTGTGTTTTTATGATAAGAAGATATATTATGAAATGGACATTCAAATATATTATTTGTACTTCTGCATTTGCCCTCAAGACTTCAAAGTTGAAAATTTCTATAGCAAACATAAAATTTTCACTTATGATAATATGAGATCTTGAGCCACTGTAGCTCAAGATCACAGCCTATCATTATTTTAATTAATTTGTCTTCCTCCCACAATTTGCTGAAAAGATATATTGTCTCTCATTACAGTTCCAATTGTCCTTTCATTTTATTTTTCCATCCTTTTGTGATCATACCTTCATCATTGCCCTGGCTAGAGACCACTAGTTTGAAAGTAAAAACCAAACAAACCACAAACTCTATCTTCATTAATAATACCACCTGCCTCCCTCATTGGGCTGCTAATTAAACAAGAATTAACAAGTTAATACCAAAACTCTCGGCTACTTAGGTGTTTATTGAAGTAACATAAAATAATAATATACCTTTTTGAAATATCAAGAAAATATCAATTCTAGCTCTCAGTATGCCTTGAATCTATGTATTGCCTCAATATTTTACCCCCATCTAATCTGAAGTTCCCATCTGGCCAAGAATCCCTTCCCCACATCTGTCCCCTTCTCCTATTTACCTTGAGAATTTCAGCTTAGCCTTTAAGACTCAAATAAATTGCCACCCCCCCCTTTAGGAGACTTTTATTCATTTCTTCTTTCCCCACTGTGATAGGCAGAATAGTAGAACCCCAAAGATGTTCATGTCCTAATGCTTAGAACCTGAGAATATATTGCCCTACTTGGTAAGAGGAATGTTGCAGATGTGATTGAGTTAATGACCATGAGATTGGAAAATTATCCTGTATTATTCTGCTGGTCCTAGTCTAATTAAACAAGTTATTAAAAGTGGAGAGAACCTTTTCTGTCCATGGTCAGAGGGTGACTTGACTAAGGGAGAAGGGTTAGAGAGATGCAACGTAGATGGCCTTGAAGATGGAGGAAGGGAGTCACGAGCCAAAAAAATGTGAGCAACCTCCAATAACTGGAAAAGACAAGGAAATGGTTTTCCCTTAGAGCCTCCAGAAAGGAATGCATCCCTGCTGACACCTGATTTTAGCCCCATGAGACCTGTGTCGGATCTCTGACCTACAGGACCATAAGGTAATAAATTTGTGTTCTTTTAAGCCACTAAGTTTGTGGTAAATTGTTATAGCAGCCATAGAAAACTAATACAACTTCCTCCTAGTCCAGTTAAATGTCATTTTTATAAGCTCCTGCTACCCTCTGCACATACTGCTAACAATATGTTCATAGCACTTACTATACAGTATTGATTTCGTCTACTTATTTGTCTTTTCCTTGCAATAGACTTTGAGTGCCTTGAAAGCAGGAATAGGTTTTATGCATAGAACTGGGTATCTGTGAATTCATTCATTTATCATGCAAAACAATTACTGAGTCAACACTTCACACCAGGCACTGGTATAGACTCTAATAATGGCAATGCATATTAGCATTGCCCTTTCATTCTAGTCTACTGCTTGTGATTTTTTTCATTAAAGAAATTGGGCAGGAATCAGACGTAAGAAAGATGGGTGACTTCACCCAGACATAGACCCTAACAGCATTCATATCTTTAGATCTGGCAGTCAGAGGACATTAAAGACATATTTGTATCCACAAAATCTTTCCAGTGAATCAGTGAGGTTATTTTGGGAAATATCATGGGCCAAGAAGAAGGGAGAGAAACTGCAGAAAGGAAATGCAATTGCTTATTTTTCACACAAAGAGTGTCAGGCAGGAGGCATCAAGCAATGTTGCCCATGACACTAGCAGATGAATAGCTATTTCTAAGCCAAGTTATGAATCATGTTAGCACTGTCTGTCCAGGAAGCAAAAGAGATAAGATCAACTTTGGGGTGAATTTGTGTTCTTGTGGGCACTTTGCAAGAGAGTCACCTCTGTCAGCATCAGGTGTAGGAGGGTTCTGCTCTCTGTCATCCACTTTCTCCCTCTACTTGTGCTGTACTTTTATCTGCAGATGCCTGCCTCCACCCCAGTTGCTGTATGCTCCTCAAAGTGACCTTTTCTATAGGGGCACACTCTACCTTTAAAAAAAAGTATTTTATACACTTCAAACTTGGTATCTCACCCTCTGTTAAACTGAGAACTTCTCCTCTCCTGGAAAGTTACTTGGAAATGCAATCCTATTTTATCATTTGCACTTACCTCATTTTCCTGCAGGTTTACCTAATCTCTTCTCAGTATTGAGAATCAAGGGATTACGTTTTGGTCTATAAGTGCATATATAGCCCTGGTTAACTCTTTAGGGGAAAGATTTGTGTGTTACTCTGGCTTATCACATAATTTTCCAGAAATGAAATGTAGGATAAAAAAAAGAACAAAGAAGTTACCTATATGGAGCTAGGTTAGAAAGCCTTGTACAAACATTGCAAAAGGAAACAAGTGCTAGTCAGGTTTGTTAACTAAGAAAACACGGAGATATGAAGAAGGAAAAAAACAAAACAAAACAATTCCTCAGTGCTATATTTTTACTGAAACTGACCAAAATGTGACACAGAGTAAATAAGTGAGTCTGGCCGAATATATTATGGTATCTAAGTCTCATCAGCTTTTCCTAGGCTGTTTCATGTACCGTACAATCGATTTGGTCCCAGCTCACAGTATTGATTAGGAAGATGGCTGAAATGATTGTATCTTCCAGAGTCAGGTTCAGCAGCTGCAAGCAAACCAAATCCAGTCAAGTATTTCATCCATTCTCTACTTTTTCCTTCTAATTAAAAAAAAATCTCCAGCACAATCCATGATCCTGCAATCCTAAGTCTCTTTGAGCCATTCTCTGCCTAAATTCCTGCTATCCTGACTTTTAGATTTCATGTGGTAAGATCTCCAATTAGCCCAGTGCTAGACTGAAGTCGGCCAGGTCAAAGGTTCCTTCAGAAAGTTATTTTCCTAATACATAAACTAATAAAATGACCACTTTTGGCAGATTAAAATTTTATCCCATTTCTAGGCATATTTTATACTTTGTTTCATCACAGTTTGTTAATTGTGTATATTTCAATAGTCTGTGGAGATTGTCTGTGAATGGTGGTTATTCCCAGATACTTCCTGGAAGATGATTTGGTTTTTCTGTCTTTAAGATTTTGCCTTTTGTGCCATGCATCGATCATAATAGGTTAGATGATGCTGCAGTGACTCATCGTAGTCACAGAGCGGGGGACCCAGGCTGACAAAGTAGCCAATCATCTCACCATCTCGGTGGAAAAGAGACCTCTAGAGAATCTTACATTGACAGTTAAGTGCTCTAGTCCAGAGTGACACACATCACCTCTGATCATGTTGTATTGGCCCCAACCAACCACAAGGAAAACAGGAAGGCAATTGTACCATCTTTCAAGAAGTTTGAGACTAAAAATATTTGGTGAACAACACTAATGAAAATCACATGCTGCTATAGAAATTTGTGCTTTAATGTTGTTATATGATCTATAAATTAACAAATTGTATCTCTTGCTTATGATACAGGTGCTTATTGTCATAATAACCTAATAGACATTTAAGGTAATTGCATGTATTAAGTCAGCATACATCTATAGGTTTCAGTACTTTTGTATTTTGAACTACTTCTCTTCATCTCTATTGTCACTACCTTCCCCTCCAACATGCACACACGCACACACACACACACACACACGCACACCCATCTATCCAATCCTCAACTAATCCAATAATTTTCTAACTGGTCTTTTTGTTTCCACCTTTGCCCTCTAAAGGCCATTTCTTCACATGGCACCCAGAGCACTTCCATGCACGTTGTAAATCTAATCAAGCCTTCTACTTAAGACCTTCCAATTTCTTCCCATCAAACAATATAATACAAACTCTTCACCATGGCTTGTGAGATCTCAACCCTGCCTACCTCTTCAACTTCACCGTGTACCATTTCTCCTTGCTCACTCTGCTCCAACCACAGTTGCCTTCTTTCTGATCTGTGAAGAAGCCAAGCAAATTCCTGCATTGGAATCTTTGCATTAAGCCTTCTTCCTGCCTAGAATGCTCTTTCTTCAAATCTTCACATGGCTGGAATGTCCTTGTCATCGAGGTCTTATATCAACGCACAGTCTGCAGAGATACTGTCCCTGGCCACACAATCTAAAATAGTACCCCTCTAATCACTCATGGTTATTCATTCATTTAACAAATATTTAAGTGTCTATCAAGTATGTGACACACACTATTTTAGATACTCAAGTATATTCATAAACAAAAGAAAACAAATAAGTATTCCTGCTTTAGTGGAAGGAGGCATCCAATGTATAATAAACATATCACATTATATGTTTTATTAAAAGATGGTAAAAAAAGAAAAGAAAACCCAAGCTAAGTGGGGGCATATTTGAATAGGCTCCTGCTGGCCCAGATTAAGACAATATCAAGCATCATTGTGTTTAAATCTTACCACTTCTATATGATTTGTACCTCAGGATACTAGAAGTTTATGATTAAACTCTGGGGGGAAGTTTCTCTATGTAAAAGTATTTCAGCTAATCAAAGGAGCAGGAATGATAAAATTAGAGTATCACCAACTTCCATCATTTGGGGCTAGATAATTATTTGTTGTGGTGGGCTGTCCTGTGTATTGTAGGAAATTTAGCAGCATCTCTGGCCTTTACCTACCAGATATTGGTAAATATCTCCAGACATTACCAAATGTCTCCTGCAGGGAGAAAGGGATTGTCCCTGGCTGAGAACAACCAAGCAATTCATATGACTAAATGAGAAGCAGGCAGACATTATGTGCTCTCTGACGGAAGTACAAAACACAGCCTATAAAGTAGTCTAGCCAAAAAATAAAAATAAATAAAACCTGAATCTGATTAAGCCTCTAGATCTAACTACCAGTATACAGTAGGGACACTTTCTTCAACCAAGGATTGTAAAGAGAAAAAAGAAAAACATAGAGGAATGGAGAGGAAATTCATAGATCAAAAGATTTAAGAAATATAGCAAAAATTAGGGAAATGCAACAATGACTGGATATTTAGCAATATTAAGTAATTATTAACATTTTAGTGAAATAATAATATTGTGATTATGCTTTTTAAAAGAATTTCTTTCTGTTGGAGATAGATACTAAAATACAGTAGATTTTCATTATTTGCAGATTCTATATTTATGAATTCAACTGTTTGCTAAAATTTATTTATAACCTCACAATTGACACTCAAAGCACTTTCACAGTCATTCAGAGACATGTTCAGAGAGGTGAAAAACACATTCCCAGCTGAGGCTGAACAAGGCAACACTCCACCTTGTTGTTTCAGCTCTCACACTGTAAACAAGTGTCCCTTTCAAAATCTATTTTGTACCACATTTTTTGCATTTTTGTGGGCTTTGTTGGTGGTTTTGCTATTTAAAATGTCCCCCAAGCATGCTGCTGAAGTATTTCTAGTGTTCCTAAGCACAAGAAGGTTGTGATGTGCTTAACAGAGAAAATACATGTGTTAGACAGGCTTCTTTCAAACACGAGTTATGGTGCTTGTTGACCCCCAAAGCAATGTTAATGAATCAACAATATATATTAAATAAGGTGCATTTGAACAGAAACATACATAAAACAAGGTTGTATATTGATTTATTGATGAAAATGCTGTGACCAGAGGCTCAGAGGAACAAGACCCTCTATTTCCCCTAGGAGTAGTGGTTTAGTATTCACTGATCCAGTGTTCACCATGGATTTATAGAACATTACCACAAATAATAATAACACACTGTATTATAAATGTAATTATTTGACTCTTGCATTTGCTTCAAAATAATCTCAGATGAGGAGTAGTGTATGGTGATAAATGGCAGATTGGCCATAGTTGATAACTGTTAAAATTGGGTGATGAATAAGTAGGGTTTCATTATAACCTACTCTCATATATGTTTGAAGTTTTCCACAATAAAAAGATAAATATGGAGTAGATGAGTGGGATAAGAATTTCAGGAGGCAGACTGTAGATGTTTACAATTTCAGTTAAGATGGATAGGCAACATTTCAGGAAGAGATAAGGGAGTTGGCCATATGGATAGTTGGAACAAGAGCAATGTAGGCAGAGGGAACAGTCAGTGCAAAGTCCCTGGGGCAGGGCGTGTCTGCTATATTCAAAGCACAAGGAAGCCAATGTAGCTGGAGGAGAGTAATCCAGATCAGAAAAATAACGGGAAGCCAAATCACATAGGGCAGTACAGGCCTTAGTAAAGGATTTGACTTTTACTCTGGGTTGGATAGGTAGCCAATAGAGGGTTTTGAGAAGAGGAGTGTGATATAATCTGTTTAAATTTTTAAGTGATCATCTGGTTTCTATTAATACATTGAGTCTCAACTCTAGACTATAAAGAATCTGGAATGAAAGCAAAGAGCCCCAGAAGAACGTTGTGATAATTCAAGTAAGAAATGCTCATAGCTAGGGCCAGGATGGTAGCAGTGGGTAGGAAGGGCAGTGAGAAGTAATTGAATTCTAGATATACTTTGAAAGCAAAGCTAATAATAGAATTTTTTGACCAGTTGGATGTGGGGTAAAGAAAAAAGAAGGATCAAGATTTTGTAGCTGAGCAACTACAGGTTGAGTTTCCCTTATCTGAAATGCTTGGGACTAGAAATGTTTTGAATTTCAAATATTTTCAGATTTTAGACTATTAATATTTGCATATACATAATGTGATGTCTTGAGGATGTGCTTGTTACACCCAAGTGTAAGCACAAAATTCATTTATGTTTTATATACATATTATACACAAAGCCTGAAGGTAATTTGATGCAATATTTTTTACTAATTTTGTGCATGAAACAAAGATTGTGTTAAGTATCTATGTGTGGAATTTTCTACTTGTGACATCATGTTGGCATTCAAAAAGTTTTAGATTTTGGAGCATTTCGGATTTCAGATTTTCAGATTAGGGATGGTCAACCTGTATCTTTAATTCTTATGCTTCCCCAGTCTCCCTCCACTGAAATAAAAACACCGTAAGTGCAAAGACCTTAGCTACTAGGTCCATTGATGTACCTGTGGCTCCTGGAATAGAGCCTGGCACATAGTAGATGCTCAGTGATCCTTGTTGAAAGCATGAACTACTCAGCTGCTCTCTGCTTAAAAGTTGGCATTCATGGTCCTAGAATTACTCATCATTTTGTCCAATCCCTTTAAATTTGTGACCCAAGGTGTGAAACCACTTGCCTGTGTGCAAACAACAGGTAAGAGGCAAAACTGGTTTTTATTTTGTTTTTCAAACTTTTTTTTATTTCAGCATAATATGCGGGTCCAAATATTTAGGTTACGTATATTGTCTTTGCCCCACCCAAGTCAGAGTTTCAAGCGTGTCCAGCCCCCAGACAGTGTGCACTGCACTCATTAGGTGTGTATATACCCATCCACTCCTCCCCCCTCCCATCTGCCTGACACCTGATGAATGTTATTACTATATATGCACTTAAGTGTTGATCAGTTCATACCAATTTGATGATGAATACATGTGGTGCTTGTTTGTCCATTCTTGTCAAACTTCACTTAGTAGAATGGGTTCCAGCTCTATCCAAGATAATACAAGAGGTGCTAGATCACCATTGTTTTTTGTGGTTGAGTAGAACTCCATGGTGTACATATACCACATTTTATTAATCCACTCAGGTATTGATGGACACTTAGGTTGTTTCCACATCTTTGCAACTGTAAATTGTGCTGCTATAAACATTCTAATGCAGATGTCGTTTTTATAGAATCAACCTCTGTGGAAAGTAATGTGTAGATACCTCAAAGAGCTACAAGTAGAACTCCCATTTGATCCAGCAATCCCATTACTGGGCATCTACCCACAATTACTGGGTTTTAGATCCAAGTCTTCTGATTCTAAATCTGGAGCCAGATTCCAGAGGAATTCTTTATTCTAATACCACCTTCTTCCTACAAGTCAATGGACTGAGTTAACTGGTGTCTTCAGTCAATCGATCACAGTATGTTTATTTACTAAGGACCACTTCTGTATCATTTTTTTCATTTCAGAATATTACAGGAGTACAAACATTTTGGTTATGTGATTTGTTTTTGTGCAGTTTGAGTCAAAGTTATATGTGTGCCCATCACCAAGACAGCATACATTGTACCCATTAGTTGTGAATTTACCCTTCTCTCTTTCTCTTCCCACCTGCTTGGTTTCCAATGAGTTTTACTACATATGTATACATGGTATTGATCAGTTAGTTCCAGTTTAATAGTGAGTACACATGGCATTTGCTTTTCCATTCTTGCAATACTTTGCTTAGAAGCATGGTCTCCAGTTCCATCAGGTTGTTACAAAAGATATTGGCTCACTGTTTTTTATGGCTGAGTAGTACTCCATAGTATACATATACCACATTTATTAATCCACTCATGTATTGATGGATACTTCGGTTGATTCCACATCTTTGCAATTGTGAATTGTGCTGCAATAAACATTCAAGTGCACATGTCTTTTTGATAAAGTTAATTCACAGTGGATAATAGACTTAAACCTAAGACATGAAACTATAAGAATTCTAGAAGAAAATGTTGGAAAAACTCTTCTAAGTATTTGCCTAGGCAACAAATTTATGAAGAAGACCCCAAAAGCAATCACGGCACCAATAAAAATTAACAAATGGGACTTGATTAAATTCAAAAACTTCTGCACAGCCAAGGAAACAATCAATAGAGCAAATAGACAACCTACAGAATGGGAGAAAATATTTGCCTGTTATCCATCTGATAAAGAACTAATAACCAGAATCTACAAAGAACTTAAATCTTCAAGAAAAAAAAAATCAAACAACCCTATAAAAAAGTGGGCAAAAGACATGAACAGAAGCTTTTCAAAAGAAGATAGACTAATGGCCAATAAACCTATGAAAAAATGCTCAACATCTCTAATTATCAAGGAAATGCAAATCAAAACCACAATGAGATATCACCTAACTCCAGTGAGAAGGGCTTTTATTAAAAAGTTCCGAAACAACAGATGCTGGCATGAATGCAGAGAAAAAGGAACACTTATACACTGTTGGTGGGACTGCAAACTAGTACAGCCTCTATGGAAAATAGTATGGAGACACCTCAAAGAACTAAAAGTAGACCTACCATTTGATCCAGCAATCTCACTACTGGGTATTTTCCAAAATGAAAAAAAATTATTTTACTTCTGCATCATTTTTAGTGATTTCCAAAGATTCCCACAAACTTCCATTAACTTTGATAGCCAAGATTTTTGAAAATCCTAGTTCTGGTATACCAGCTAAGATCTTTTCACCTTCGAAGATTCCTCCCACAATTAGCCCATTATCAAATAAGTCAATATCCCTTTCAAGATTGGTCTCTATAGCACAGGAGAGTAGTGAATAAGACTAGGGGTTCAGATTTACCTTCTTAGCAACTATCCTACCCTGAATTAAACAAGATTATGGGTATGTTACCCACTACTACAAGCCTAAGTGGCTATCTGTAAACAAATCCAATAAGGTTGAAAAGCACTTGTTATAAACTAAGATGGCCAGAGACTGACAAAGGAGTCACATCAGGGAAGGTGAATAGTCTGACCCAGCTCATCAGAGCTAAGGCAGAGCCCAAACAACCCAGGAAATGGCCTGGATCATAGCTCTCAACACAACATGACTTTCAATCCAGTTTTCCAAGATCAGCTATGAGGAAAGTTACCAAGAATTAAAGCTAATAACAATTTAAAAACCAATTTCTGTCTGCCAATTGGAGTTTGCTTTCTACCTATAAATTATAGTAGATTAGCTGCATATGGTACATTTTACTCCCTTGTATGTGAGCCAAAACACACTCTGGAGAGTCCTGGCTTAGGGGTTACGAGCCCAGTTTTGGAGGGTATGTTTAAAACAACTGTGAGTTCAAGTTCCAGCTCCTCCCAAACTCACTGTGAAATGGCTTGACCTTTCTAAGCTCAGTTTCAAATCTTTACATACCTAAATTAGTACATATGTGGAGGTAATATGTATTTCTGAACATGGTGTACATGTAAGTGAAATAATATGCATGCTGGGCTTAGTACTGGCATATGTATCCCCTCAATAAATTATTTTCTTAAATTGTTTTGCAGTCATTGTTACATCCTAAAAGACAGAAGCAGAATCAAATCCAAAATGCAAGCAATGAGCTTAAAGATTAATGAAGAAAGAGTTGAAACAAGAAAATCAAGTGCCGAGTTAATTGCTAAAAAAGGATGATTGGAAAAAAAAAACAACTTTAGGCCATTAAGGGTCCATCTTCCATTTGATGAGAGGGGGCTCTATGGTTGATGACGGTAGCACAGACGGACAGAGGCAACCCTAGGAACACAAAATTCAGGTGTCCCCACCATCATGACAATTCAGTTATATCCAGTAAAATATTTCTACGAGTACAAATAAAATATGCCATTTTTTGGTGCCTGCTGCACATTTTGCATGTTTCACACATCTCTTTTATCACTCATAACATACTTGAGGCTCAGATGGGCCAAGAGAATTGTCATGGGATACAAGGTTAGCGAGTGACAGAGCTAGGCTGCAAACCCAACACTACTCTGAACACTGAACAGATGTCTTTTCCAAAACAGCATGTTTACTTGAAACTAGTATTTCAAGTAACTCTCAAATAATAAAAACAACTAATTAAGCAGAAAAATCTACATCATGCTGCATAAGAGAATTTAATAACCTTACTTAAAAAATAACCTACCTAAAAGGGTTAATTAACCATTTAACGGCCAGGGCCATGGTGAATGTTGGATTTGGATCTTAGAAGAACCTGTTTCTGAATTCTGAACTTGTTTTGCTAGACTGAGAATCCTGCATTCACACCCACTCAGGCTTTCTTGTCTTTCTCATCAAAGAACAGCCTGTACTCTCCTTTGCAGACCTTGCTGTTCTGCAGCTAAAGAGTATCCAGGACCAAGCCCCACGAGCTGTAGAAACACCTGACACAACGCCAGAGGCGCATTCACCTCTGCCCATGCAGGGACCAGTTTGATGGATGGTTTTGGATGCCTTTCAGAATGGGCACCAGTGTTCAGAAGAAGGGCTTTAAAGGAGCCTCTTTAGAAACATGGATTAGAAAAGCTCCTGATGGATGTACACAGATGCCTACAACTTAGAGTCATCGACCATAAGCTGAAAAGTCAGACAGAGGAATAATATTAACAAAGTATTAATAAAGCTAACATAGAATGTTTAATATTTCAAATTAATTGGAGTGCTGGTGCCAAACAATGATCTACAGTGCATGAATGTCCCTAGCCAGGTAATTATATAAGAGTCTGCGGATGAAAGACTATCTGCCAGCTTCATTAAAGAGCAGCAAAAGCTGAAGTAAGACTAGAACCCGGTCTTTTCTGTCCCAAATTCTGTAACCAAACTTTGTTACAATAGCATTATGGCAAACTTCAGTTCAATCTCTTCCCCCAAATTAGGCACCTAATGGTTCAAGGTATGCATTTCAGACTGCAATAATAAAAACAGCTTTTCTTTACTTTTTAACAAACTGCAGCCTGAAGGACTTTAATTTAGGTCTCAAATGTCCTCCTCATTACTTTCTAGGAAATGTTCCTATAGTTGTTATAGGACGTTGTCAATGAGATCAAAATGAGACTAACGAATACCAAATTTGAAATTTGTCCATGATATCAAACATTCCGTAAACAACCATCAGCTGAATAAATTCCAAGTGTTAGGCATATACTAGACACTTAAGAAACAAAGGTGAGTATGACATGGTCCCTGCTTTCAAGAAGTTTCAAAAGTAGTGATAGAAACATGCAAAAAAATTATAGTTTAATATGGAAAAAGACTATAATGGCTTTATGCATAGTGGCTTAATGGATAAATATAAAATGAAGATAATTTCAAGAAAAACAACTAGGAGATGAGAATTCCTCAAGATTAGATTAAAATTCTTCCATGTTGGTCCCTAAAGTCATGACTTTCTCAAGTGAAACCCCAGATATTCACTTTGGAGGGTGGTGTGAAATATCTGCATTTGCTGGCAATACTGATAATTAGTAAATACTCAAGTAGATATCAGCAAGTGTTTATTGACTGAATGGTGATAATATGCCCCTATATCAGAGGGTATGGGTGTTTCTGTTGACGAGTGAAAGTCAGTGTGTTTGTTCATCGACTAACCATTTTTATTAGTGTTTATTTAGTGTTAATCTCCTCTCCTCCAGAATTTTCCCCCTCCACTGTTCCTTATCTCAATGAATGACACCACCAACAACCAAGACAGAAACCTAGGAGCAGTCCTGATGCCCTATCTGTCTCACCTCCATCCCTAATCCCACACCAAGTCTGCTCTCTGGCCTCACTCCCTCCCTTCGTCCCAGCCACCAGCATCTCCAACTTTCTGACCTGTGCTCATCTATTGGCCTTCCTTCATCAATATATTCTACTTTAAAATATCATCAAGATGGATGCTTTCAAAATTCAAATCTGATCATGCCACTCCCTTGCTTAAAACTGTTACTAACTCCCCATTGATTTGAGAATACTGTCCAAGATCCTCAACATGGCCCCAAAGCCCTACATGACCTGGCAGCTTCAGGCTGTACCACTTTCCCTCATTGTTTAAGCTCTAACCCACTGGAATTCTCCAAGTTTTCCCAGGAAACCAAACTTGCTCCTGTCTCAGGGTCTTTGCACATTCTCTTTCCTCTACCTGGAACCCTCCTACCCAATCCCTAGCCCCATTTTAGACCTCAGGCCAAATTTCACTTCCTGAGAAGAGTCTTGTCTGGCTCTTACCTCTCCTCCACCCTAGTTCTCCCCTCCTTACTTCCCTGGCCCATTATGCCCACTCACAACTCTCAGTACCTTCCCTTTGCTGGAATGTAAACTCCTAAAGGCAGAGACTTTGTCTGTCCTGACCAGCAGTTACAGTTTGTAATTACATACCCTGTGATTATGTCACCAATGCCTGTCCACCCTCCTCACCAGACTGTAAGCATCATGAAGTCAGGGATCATATCTAGTCCCTGGATACAGTGGCTATTTACTGAATTAATCTCCCAACATGTAGAAAATGAATAAAGTCCATGACAAAGGCATGTATTTTTATTAAAATATACAGTTTCCAGTGGTCAATTGATATATAGTTAGGAAAAATGTTCTAAAATGCATAGTGAGTATGTATGAAGGGAGATTTTAGATTAGAGAAATGTCCCTAGATAACAGAAAACACAGGTGGGTAGGGGTAGAAAAAGCATGCAGGGAAGAGTCAGAAGTGGGCCAATCCCACTTCCATAACCAACAGGCTGTGTGACTTTAGGCTCTGCCACTTAACCTCTCAGTCAGCTTTCTAAATAACAAAGCTAGAAATAGCTGCCTACCTCAAGTGACATGTTGAAGGGAGACTCCTACGTCAAAGGAAAAGAGCTCTACAAAAGTAACAGGCCATTATCATATACCATAGAAATAATATCTTCTTATTCCCACTGTTTAAGTATTTCAAAGAATCTGCCTCCAGGGACAATTCCAGACTTTTGTATTGCAAAGTTGAAGAAATTCTTCAAAGGTAAATGAATTATCTAGTTCGACAGTCTGAGTCTGACCAAATTTTCCAGCAAATTGTCATGCCTGGTGGAGGCTTTCCATAGGGCAGATAGAACTTAACAGGACATTACCCTTTCCTTGCATTCAAGAATGATTATTGAATATAGTTTCTGAAAGCAGAGAAGCTAAATCTTTCTGGCCTCCAAACTGATGCATCCTTTGAAAAATTGTGCTATTGAAAGACAGTCAAGAGGAAGAAGATGCCCTTAAAAAGGGGTGGTGCAAAGGCAATATATGTAACCTAAAGTGCTTGTACCCCCATAGTATTCTGAAATTTTTTAAAAAGGGGGTTACAAACACAAATACTTATAGGGGCACACAGATAACATAAGGTGAGAGGCAGCCCAAGTAAGCCCTCCTTTAAGTAAGAGGTGAAGGGAATACATAAAATTGCTTCCAAGCCAGAGGGAAAGGGGGTGCTATTAATAATTATGCTAGGTCAATGGGCACAAACCAGGCTGTCCCAGGCAAACCAGGACTATGCTAAATGATCTGGCCTAAATATGACAGCACTTGCTCAGCTCTAATTGATATGGGAATACCAACCTACTATTGACAAACCTTCCCATTTTTGAAGAGAATGCAGAAATTCAGACTTTTATGTAAAATTCCATGATTTTAAATGTTGGCAACTGATTATTCTTCCTTTTCTTTTTTAACAATAAGTATCTCACACAAAATATGTTTTTAGGCAACCAGCTTGTGATCTCTGTCTTTAGGATTTTCTTCATCATTATTCACCATCATCACCCATCAGCACAGTTATTGTTCTCCAAGGAGACATTCTCTGTACCACCTTCTGCTGCAGAGAGAGAAGCTTTGGGGAATACATTAATGAATATACATGTCGAGCACCTGCCATCTGTCCAGCACTGTGCTCTCACATATATGATCTCATTTAAACTACCCACCATCACGAGATAGGGATTCTTACTCTCTCCACTTCACAGGAGAAAAATCAGAGACTCAAAGTAACAAAATAATTTAATTTCCTGAAAAACAAACCTTGGATACAAAATCATCAATTCTTCACAAGTGACACCTTTAGAAAACTTAAAAGGGTAAGAACCAGAAGGCAAGGAGAAGGGAGAAGCATGAAAGCCTAAAAGGAAGGAGTGGGAGAGAAATACTCTTGACCGCATGGCGCATCATATGGCTCAATATTTGTTGAATTCATGAATGAACATGTTAGTGAATTTGCGGGTGAGTTCTTGGTATTTGTGTGAAAGGGAATGTGTTTGGCGTTAGACTCACCTGTATTTGAACATTTTTACCATGTATTGGAATGTGAATTTTGGTAGATATTCAAACTTGCTCACTTCATTCCCTCACCTATAAAATAGATATAACATCTACTTCCAGGGCTGTTTGAAGAAGTAATTGAAATGACACCTACGAAACACCTAGCACACTGTGTGGCACATGGTAGAAGCTCAATGAATACTTATTTCCTTCCACTCCTCTTGGAAGGAAGGGGAGACATCTCTTGTTTATCTGTTGCCACTGATCTGATTAGTTTTCTACAAGGACCTCTTACTCCCATCAAATTTATCCCTGTCCAATTCTTCCTTCTTTACTTTCCTCCCTTAACTTAATCTGGCTTGCCCCTAACAGGTCTCCCTCCCTGCCTTCTCTCAGGAAGGCTCTTCTCCCTACAATCCTTTGCCTCTGGTCTGAGGGTGAGAGGGAAGGATGTTGATATTTTCTGGGCTTCCAGTTGTTAATTTCAGACCAGGGGTCCACACCCTTCCTTCAGCTGCAATATTGCAAACTCGTCCATGGCCAGCTTCTCCCCCTCATGTTGGTCAGATCCCCGCCTAGTATGCATCAACCATCGGTAGATGCTTGTAGAGTGAATGAACTTGCCTTACAAACTATTTAAATCCTTCTCTTGTAAATCCCAGCTTCGTCTAACCACAGCTTATAGGATAGATCTAGAGTTTTCCAGTAATTATAGAGAAGTCTAACATTTATAGGTAATTAGTAAGCTTATCCAGTTCTTAAGCTTATTACATGGAAGAATAAACTTAAGTTTTAACAAATTCATCTTTATTAATTATCACAGATGCACTGATTTATGAGCATAATGGGCAGGTAAAGGGAGTCAAACCAACTGTTAATATCCATAATAAAAATACATTTGACTAAGGAATGATAGCATTGAAAGTCATAGAACACCTTATAAAGGCAATTTCACTGTCAGCATGTATTTCATGGAGCACAGCCATTAAAACTACTCTGCGGTTAATGGTTAGGGAAATAGGCACATTCATTTAGAAAGATTCAAATGCTGCTCACATCCATAAAACCTGTAATGGAGAAGCACACTCTTCTGACAAGGCAGGGACCTTTACCAGACATGTTCTGCACCTGAACACCCAGGTCTTGGTTCTAGCAAAACCCCTCTATCTGATGCTAAGTCCATATTTGTGTGGTCATGACTGTGGCAGAGCAAATGACTCTAATGACATTGGATTGCCTCAAATTTTATTCCCATTTGGCCCTTAACACATCATTATGCAATTCATGGGAATAATAATCTTTTTTGGTCAAGGTGAAAACTAAAGCAAAAATTTAAATGACCTTTGTTTAGATTTCCTGAGATTGAGACAAAGATGCCAATACAGGCTCATTAAGGCAGGTCTGACACTGGAATAATTAACATGTCACTTGAAACCCAAGGCTCATCTCTCTTTTCCTCTCTTCCCTGCACAACAGCAAGGCAGTCATTGGGCAGCCTTTAGCAACTGAGCAAACAGGGTTATAATGTGGACTGTCAAAAAAAATTCCCAAAGTGATAGAGGCAGACAAACATAGCTAAAGCACCAAACATATTGCTGGGGATGGGAATTCCCTGAAAGGGTTTGAGTTGATGGCCTCACACACCTTGAAATATTGTTTCGATACGGCTGTGGGGCATCATTTCCCACCACTGTGCTGTGGGGGGCGCTGGCCAATAAGTATCCAATCCCATGACCTGATGAGACTGCGGGAGAAGTCACCGGGGCCTTGTCCAGGCATGTCTCAGAGGCCTGTGTAGAGTTCAGGCAAAGTAAATGGCATGAATTTTGGAGTCTAGGGCTGTTACAAGAAACAGTCTTGAGGAAATACTAGAACTAAGCCTGCTCAGCAAAATGAGTGGGATTCCTAGAAGGGAAAGTAAAGAGAAGAAAACACTGTAGCCCACAGTGTAGCACAGTGTGCAGAAACAGAGCAACGATGTTGCTGCTCATCACCCGCCCTCTCCCCAAAGTCTGTGTCTCCTAGAAAGAAGCTGTAAGTGTCTGAAATATGTTAGAATAAATCTACTCTAGAAATGGTAGATATAAATTTATATTTCTAGTTTTTATCAAGGAAAAAACAAAACAAAGATGATAATTTAACAGCCATATCAAATATCAGATTATATCTATCCCCAAGTCCACCCCAACGTCCCCCCACACCTCCTCACGCCTCCTCCTTCAAGCACTATCCTCCAAGGTTACAGAGGCTCGGAGACTCTCAGAACAGCTGAACTTTCTCATCTTCTGAATTTTCCCTGAGAAAAAGCAAACACAGACTCTCAAGTGCTACTACAAGTGACGTGAATCCCCAGGCTCCTGCCGTGTTGACAAAATTCTGCAGGCACAAATGGACTTGGTCAGAAAGAGCCCTGGTAACTGTAATTCTCTAATAGTGACATTTTCCAATCTCTGCATCATGTCGATCACAAAGTTCTTCTGACAGGAGACTGTCTGATGGCAAACTGCTTCAGCCGCCACGGGGGGGGGGGGGGGGGGGGGGGGAAACACAAACACAAAAGCCTGCGCAGGGATACGGCCTAAAAGGTTGACTTTTCATTTACTTCTATCTCTGGAGCTCATGGTACTATAAGCTCCAGCATTAAATTTTAAGCATTTGATGCAAGAGGATCAAGGGAAAGCTGAGAAGTGTTTGGCTTCATCGACCGCTGGCCTCGCTATGAATTTTCAGCAAGAAAAAGAGAGGCATTGCTTGAAGAAAATGTAACATTGGTCAGAATATATATTTCTGGAGATTTGTGAAATATCATTAACAAATTTTACTTCAGAGTATATAGGCATGTGACCCTCGGCAAGGTCAATATTCACTAGAATATGATTTGCTATAGTGATAAAAGTTAAATCTTATTTTAACTACTAACAGAGACGGAAAGAGACTGTGAGCTCTTTGAAATTACTATGATTAGGATGAAATACACTTAATACTGCAAGTTAATCACATAGTATTTCACATTAAATGGAGCTATAATGGGCCTATTATTGTTCAGCATTGTGCCTGAAAAATTGTTGATGTGATAAATACAGATTAATAATCTGAAATGTTTTTTGCTCTCTAGTCCTTCAAGTAACAGGAATTTGAACTGCTCATTTTATGACTATAATACAATGTTTTCTAGAAAAAGGTCCGTTTTTGTAACTATGGGGACTGGTACATGAGGAATTAGACTTTGATAAAAAGAGAATAGTGATGTCAGTCATTAGAAAAAAAGTAATACTTTCATTTGTTTAATTCTTCACAGTGTCACTCATTCACTCCATGGGTTAGTTCAGGAGCCCCTACTATGTGCTATCCTACATGTTAGGTGGTTAGTGGTTGCGAAACCAAACCAATCCCTGTTTTCACAGAACAGAAATCTTTGACAAGCCTTGTTTCTTCAAGACAAAGCAAGTGTAGATACCCAGTGGCTCAGGCCCCTCGATGCCCCTTTTTTGTCGTGTGCTTACAACAGAGGCTCACTGCAGCCATCTCCTGAAAGGAGAAACTGCCTGGAAGGACTAACTAGGAACCTGAGAGATTCCAAGAACAGGTATTGGCATGGCCATGCTTCCAGGTCCTGTAAGTGAACCCAGGGCAGGCACACGTCTCCAGAGGCAGATTTTGCCCTTCCTTACACTATTTTTCGCCACCTCTAGGGCTCAGCCACTGTCTGTTTACCTGCTCTGTTCTTGTCTGGCTGATACACGTTCATTACAGAGAAGCAGTAGAAGGCAGTGGTGAACAAGTCGACCGGGAAGCCCAAAAGCCCCAGTTTAAATGCAAGCTCTGCCACCTATTAGCTGCTTGACCATGAAGATGGTAATTAACCTCTCTGTGCCTCAGTTTCCTCATCCATAAAGTGGAATATTAAAGAACCTACCTCACAAATGTGTGGAAGGATTCACTGACATAAATCATGTAAACACTTAGTAGGGTGCATCTCAGGTAATAAAAGTTATGGCAATAAACACTGACACAGGATTTAGCAAAGTGCCAAGCACTGTTCTAAGGGTTTTTTTCATGTATTAGTTCATATAATCCTCACAACAACCCTATGATGAAAATACAATTATCTTCATTTTACTGTCAAGAAACCAGAGCCTTAGAGAAGTTAAGTAAATTGGCAAAGTTCACACAACTAATAAGAATTCACATCCAGTGCACTCCAAAACCGGTGGTCTAAATGACAGTGATAATATAGTAACTGACTTACTCTTATGTTTGAATCTATCTTTTCTCCACCTCAATGTTGCTTGAGTGAAATGCTCCTAACTTCAACTCACCTGAGACCTCTCTTGGCTCTGATTCAACCTCATGGCTTCACTCTATTTTCCCTATGTCAAATCCCAGTTTATCCTTTCATGATCAATCCTCTCAAAGTTTGCCAGCGCACCTTATGGCAGGTGTCCACCCTGGGCCAGCTTTCTGTGTCTGTAGGCAGTGAGATCACTTGGTTCAAAACAATACTAGATAGAAAGGGCTATGGGCAAGGCAGGCAATACAATTGACCTTTCTAATGTGCCCATTCTATAGACTCATCAACCAAGTTTTTTAAAAGTCTGGTGACTAACCCAAGCTCATTCTGTTAAATGCTGCCAAAGGTAGGACTCCAATCTGCGATTTTTAACTCAAGACCAGTGAACTTCCATATTTTCTCCTGGATATTTCTCCCTGTGAATACAGAGGCCACAGTCTGCCTAGCTCAGAGCCCTCACTTCATTCAAAGTGACTATAGCCAAAATTATATTCAATGGTAGTGAAAAGAAAAGAATTGAGGAAAATTTCATATCCTGGAGCTTAGTCTACTGTAAAAGTGTTTTGCTCATCTAAGTACAATAAATTCTAATAAACATTTGGTCCTCTTCCCTCTTTATTGCTATATCAGGATTTTCTGCTTCTGTGCTAAGGAGAGAGAAACTTTTCACACCTCTGTCAACTCTCAGATCTTACCAGCTCAAACATTGCCAGATGCCATCAGAGCGAGTAGGGGGAGGTTGTGGGATACTAAGACACCCAGAAAATCTTCAAAACTTCAAAGTTTAGAGAAGAAAATTGATGGCTTATGAGTGGGAGCAGAGAATTGGGCAGCATGTGATACAATCCTTTTTTCTCCACCTCTCGGTAGGGAGTTTGTATATACTAATTAATTCTCCATAAAGAGATTAGACTTTAGTACATATCTTTTCTCCTAGGACTGCAGGAAATTTTCTGAGCTTTAGGCTTTTAACAGTTTTAGATTAACGTCCACAAATAGAAACTAGCTATTGAAAATTGAGGACACTTGAAGTTACTTTGGAACACAAACTATTTCTTAGCTATCCTCAGGCCTTGTGTCTTGGTGACACCATGTCCATTATGTTGAAATATTGACTGAGACATGTCCTCTGCTAGGAAAGGCAAGACAAGTGCTTATACTTAAGAAACTCAAGAAATTTATCTATTGCTGACAGGTAATTATAATTGCAACAAAGCAAGGAGATCTCAGTTTAACAAACAAATGGCTCCTGGTGTTCTCAAGGGGAACACAAAGAACTTTATTAATGACTTTACTAACAGCTGAACCCTATTTATCAAATGCCTGAGAGGCAGTGTGGTTTAATGGAAACAGTATGGCTGGAGCGTCTGACAGACCTGAGTTCAAACCCTTCCTCTGTCATCTCCTACTTTCTTTTCTGTGATTTAATTTCTTCATCTTTAACAAAAGAGATTGGGTGCAGTGTGCACCATCTGGGGGATGGACACTCTTGAAGCTCTGACTCAGGCAGGGCAAAGGAAATATATGTAACCTAAAGATTTGTACTCCCATAATATGCTGAAATAAAAAAAGAGATATTAATATCTATTGCAAAAGAGACATTAATATCTATTGCACAGTTGTCATAAAAAATTATATATCAGAATGCACATATAGTAATAACATTCACTGGGTGTCAGGCAGATAGGGGGGAGGAGGGGATGGGTATATACACACCTAATGGGTGTGGTGCACACTGTCTGGGGGATGGACATGCTTGAAGCTCTGACTTGGGTGGGGCAAAGGCAATATATGTAATCTAAACATTTGTACCCCCATAATATGCTGAAATTTAAAAAAATCATAAGTTACTGAGAAAAAAATATATATATAAAAATATATTGGTATGCCTGCAGAAAAAAAGAAAACAATAAAGGTTATTTCTTTCCTTCTTTTACTCATGAGAGACATTTTATAAGACAAATTTCCACTACAACAGGACATTTGGCATCCCTGGTAATCATATCTGGTCTCAAATGGGAACACCTACCACAAAGCTATAAGCCCTTGGTGACCTAAGAGAAGTAATCCAATAACAATTCTAGTCCAACTAATTCAAAAGCTAGTTACAACTTTCCTTTGAATCTTCCCACTTTTTAAATAAAGTCAGTGAGGATGTTTATGGACACCTGTCTGCTAGTTGGGAGAGAAAACTTCATCAAGATACTGTTCTGTGCCATCTGCTCATTTCGTACCAGCCACTTCTCGCTCCCCAGAACAGTTCTGTGGAGGGAGGGGGAACCGAAGTCTTTGAAGATCTGATGCTGGCATTCACCAAGAATTTTCATAATTTGCATCTAGGAAATGCTTAAAGCAATACACTTGGATAATTACCTAACTTGGCATTGCTCAGAGTTCTGAGTGCAGAGAATTAATTAAAGGCAGCATGTCAAGTGTTAGCAAGGGGTAAATTGGGGTGAAATTATGACAGCCAAATGGAACAGATTGGAAGATAGATGTGTCAGGACAGAGGTGTCTGAGAAATCTTTCTAACCTCTGGGAAAGCTGATTAAATTTACCACTTCAGCATTTTCTCCCACCTTAATTTAATGATGACATCCAGAGTAACTATGTAAGACTTCAGACAAGGGCTCTTTCCCACAGGCATGGACAGGAAAATCACAGCAGACTATAGGGGATCTGCCTCTAAATACAATAGGTGTCTTTGAGACACTATATTTGTAGAGAGAGATACATCCATTAACCACTTTTAGAGCTCACAGGTGGGAACTCTTTACTTCTTGCTGAGGAAATCACTTGGAAAGGAGTCAAATGGGAATTAACATAATCCACTCACTTTGCCAGTAAGATCCATGGTGTTATTAGTCAATGACTTTGACAAAAAAAAAAAAAGAAAAGGTTTGGAAAATAGGACATGGAGACTTAGGGATCTTGGGAAGGAAAGGAAAAGGAGATAGAGTTTTGACATTGTTTATAATAAACTCAAGGTATTATTCCAGTCTGTGGCAGCCATCTACAAAATACCTACTGTTCAGTCAACACAACTTCAAAACACTCTCCATTGATTCAGGGGATAGAATGGCCAGTCAGCCACTCCACTCTGAAGGGAACACCCAGCAGCAACTTATATCAGGGCCTGGGACACGGGGGAGTTTCCTAGCTAATTTTATCCGCCCATGGCTTCATCAAATCTGATCCAGGCTGAAGAAGACACTGAAGGGTCACCTTGTCATTCAGCACATACTGCCCGGAAGCATCCAGACAGACTTCCATGCCCACAAAGACCGTAGGGTCAGGTTTTGCAACAAGAAACTTGATTGCACACTGCTCTTAAGACAGCCTCGTTAGGTAAAAGAGAGGGAACTTTTCAACCCGGCAGTCCTAAAGAGATGAATAGCAATTCCACAGTGTTACTTCCTCATCAACTCCAGCAGGAAAATTAATTTGCTGCTTCATGAAATGCTCATGTTCTTTTAAATTCTACCTGCATATACCACAGCACTTTCTTCTCAATGTACCTACATGTTATTTGAGGGAGGAGTAGATTAAACTACCCTAGGATAGAAAAACACTCCCAGATACGCTGCCTAGAAATCCAAGCTAGTTTTGCATAACTGATATGGACAACACACAGAAATAAATAATTTGTGCTTTTTTGCCTACCAGAAACATGGAAGCCATTCATTTATTCCCCATTTATTGAGTCCAGAAATACTTATTTATTGCCTGCTATACTTCAGGCACTGTATTCTGCAAGACTGAGGATTTCATCTATGTTCCAAGAAGACTAGAGCAAGGAAATAGAAAGAAGTAATTTAGAAGGCCGGGCGCGGTGGCTCACGCCTGTAATCCTAGCACTCTGGGAGGCCGAGGCGGGTGGATAGCTCAAGGTCAGGAGTTCGAAACCAGCCTGACCAAGAGCGAGATCCCGTCTCAAAAAAAAAAAAAAAAAAGTAATTTAGAGACAAATGGATAATAATTAAAAAACAACTCTTCAAACTTTAAAGCATTTACCAGACACTATTAAATAGACTATTTTAGAGCAAATGGAGACATGGTGGCCATACATGAAGGTAACATGGGAAAGAGGGGGGGAGAAATATTCTTTTGGTGAGTATGTAGAATGAAACTGCACACATGTTTTATTATGGGAAACAATCAATCCCTGAGGCTGGATGGCTCATGCCAAGTCTCTGTAACATAAAATGATGTGCCAACTTCAACCATAATGCAACCAGTCGATGCCTACCTTTATTGAGCTTCTGCTATGCATCCAGTGCTTTGTAGATATTATTTCTCTTAACCTTCACAGCAATCACTGGAAGAAGGAATTAGAGTTAATAGCTTTCTTTTGGTCACCTGCACAAGCAGGTTAACTGGTAGAAGCAAATTTAAAGTTAACCAATACCTCAAATACAGAAGCTGACCCATGTTGTAAGTGATCACTGCCTGCCAAAGGCCTACAGTCTATATGGGGAAATGAGCCCTACATATTTAAAGAGCTAAAAAATATAGGACGACAATGCTAGGTGTTGCACAGCTACAAGGATGAATATTTTTTTAAAGTTCAAGGATCTTCCAGTTTATTATAAATATAAAACAAAATAAGTGTTGGAAGGGAACTATAAACATAGAGTTGTTAGGAGTAGTAATAAATTCTACCCCAAGGTAATCAGGAAATGACATTTGAGCTGTACCTTGAAGAAGATCAAACTTTTTAACAGGTGGAGAAGGAAAGGAATTTTTGACAAGAAGGTAGGACGTGTGTCCTGGGAACATGGGAGCAAATGACCCATTCAGATGGTAAGCAATCTCGTGTGGCTATGGTGTAGGGGATTAATAAGGAAGTATGATGAGAGATGGTGTCCAAAGAACAGGTTGGGCCCAAATAGTGGACTGAGTTTATGGTCTATCTTGGAGGCAATTGGGAGCCATTAATATCTTTTAACAAGGGATATTATCAGATGTGTATTTCATAAATGTAAATTATAGAATGGAAAATTGGAGGAAAGACTGGAGAAAATACAAATCATAGCCTGAGATGCCAGTTAGGAACCTATTACAGTGGTATAATCAGAAATACTGAAGCTAATGGCAATCAGAGTAGAAGAAAAGGAATATCTTTCAGAAACACTTATAATGAGCAAAATTCAGCCACAAATTGAAGAAAATTAAAGAGATGACACTATATTATCTAACTTAAGTACTGACAACAGTGTATTTGAGGGTAAAGATAAAGTCAGTGAAGAATCAGTTTGAGTACAAAAGATAAACTTCATACATAGTCTTTTGGGGAAGTAATCACTGTGGGCTAAGGCCAGTCATCAAAAGTTACACAGAATTAGCTTAAATACCATGGCGCCAAGGATGATGATAAGAAAGAAGGACTTCATTTTTGCAACTTTCCTACTGCTGAACTTGCATTTTATGCTAAGTTTGCTTGACTCTCTGATCAGGGGCTTGCTCTCTATATGTTATTGAGCTCCAACATCAAAAGTAGAATGCTGAGATTTCTTTCCCCAAAAAATGCTATAAAATATCAATTGCAATCACATAGTAATAGTCATGTTTGTAGCAACAATAATGACTTAAACTTATAAACTGCTTTACACTTTTAAAAAAACTCTAACACTCATCAGTCATCCATTCAACAAATCTTTCTGGACCTCACCTACCACAGGAGATAACCACGGTGATCACAAGTGTGTTCTGTGGAGTCAGGCTGCCTAGGAGAGGGTCTGTGTGGCTCTGCCACACACTGGCTGGGTGACCTGGGACAGGCAGGACTCTTAACTCCACTGTGCCATTTTCTCATCCTGTCGGTAAAATAGGGGTAATAATAGTATTGGAATGATGACTGAGCAAATTAATTCATGTAATGCATTTAGAAATATGCCCGGCACCATAAAGTGGTCAATATGCTGTCATTACTTCCTATGGGGAACCCTGGTAAATGTTTTGAGGTAGCCAAGGGGGTGTTAAAGGCAGAGGCTCCCTCATGAATGAATGGAGAAGTTATTGGGAAAGAATCGATTGGAATAAAGATTATTTGTAATTTTTTTAAGTTGACAACTAAAAATTGTATGTATTTATGGTATAAAACATGGTGTTTTGATATATGTAGAGATTGTGGAATGGCTAGATCAACTAATTAACATATTCATGAACTCACTTATCTTTTTTTGCAATTTTCAAGCATATAATACTTTGTTATTAGCTCTACTCACCATATGTATGATGAATCTCTTAAACCTATTCCTCCTGCCTAACTAACATTTTGTATCCTTTAACCAACATCTCCCCATTCTCCTTCCCTCCGCCACCATCCTACTCTCTGCTTCTATGAATTCAGTGTTTTTAGATTTCACACGTAAGTAAGGTCATATGGTGTTTGTCTTTCTGTGCCTGGCTTATTTCACTTAACATAATGTTCTCGGGTTCATCCACATTGTCACAAATAACAGTATTTCTCCCTTTTATGGCTGAATAGTATTCCATCGTTTATATGTACCACATTTTCTTCATCCATTGATCCATAGATGGGCACTTAGGTTGGTTCCAATCTTGGCTATTGTGAATAATGCTGCAATGAACATGGAAGTGCAGACATCTCTTCAACATACTAATTCCATTTTAATTCATATTATGTCTAAAGCAAATCCTCAAGACTTAATTTTTTATCTTTGTACCTGATCCCACTACTCCTCTTTTCCCACCACCAATGAAGTATTTAGAATAGTAGCTCAAATAAAGTGGCCACATCTCATAAATGTTTGTGAATGTGTTTACTATGTGTCCAAAGAGAGATGCTAATAAAATGCCAGCAGAATTCAAAAAGAAAGATTACATCCAGTTCAAGGAATCAAAGTGCCCTTCAGATGACCACAGAGGAGGCAGCATTTATGCTATACTCAAATGAATAAGTGAGATTTGCTGTTATGTCTTGTGTCCCCACAACAGCCAGGCAAGATGGATAAAGGACATTCTCTAATCTGCAGTTTATAGATGACACTTTGCTATAACAAAGCATGAAGGTGAAGGAACTTGCTCAAGGTCACACCACCATGTAGCAACATCAATGGGCTAGAAACTGAGTGCTCCCAGCTTCCAGGCCAGTTCCATCTGGTTGGGACTGCATAGACCCCCACAGCTTCAGGGACAGCCTGTTTAGCACGTTTGGTCCTCATTCTGGGTTATGGGCTATAAACAGACTGACTAAAGTTCCTCTCCCACAGCTTCTGAGTGCTGTTGTGCACTCTGTTTTGGGCATCTGCCTTGCAGTCATCATTGGCAATGAAATTAAAGCCCAGTGCAGAGCAGATGGACCATTTCCCCATTCTGGCAGGCACACATTAGGCTCCCCTACCGCATCCCAGAGATGCTAACGCCAGCATCAGAAGAAAGGAAGCATGACCAACAGCTCAGAGATCACCGTGTCTGCAGCAGGCAATGTCAGCACCTCCTCCATCTGGGACTGCAGTGACGGGAGACATGCCTGGGCACCTACAAATCAGGGCACCCAACAAATGCTCCAGGGAAGAACCTGACATTCTGAAAATAAAAGGCTGCAAAATAGCCATTATGAGAAAAATCTTAGTGCAAACTTCCTCATGTTTATTTTACAGTTTAGCATTATTTTTATTTTCAACTAATGTTGAAGGTGGAAAACACCATCCTATTTTCAGGTTTGAGCCTCTAAAAGTTATAATGTGTTTGAATTTTTGTTTAAAGCCTATTGTAGAGTGGGGAAATGTATATTCATATATTGCCTTTTGGTTGAGATCATTTTAAGAACAAAAACATCTTTAACACCAATGGGATCATAGCCACCCTTTTGTATCAAGCAGGTAAACCAAAATGTCATTGGTATTGCTATGATATTTTCAGTTTTGTCAAAACTATTTCAAACATTACATTAATTTGGGGGCAGACAATGAGATTATTTGGGTAGAAAAATTCTTTTTTTTTT
>VBSM01000272.1:33415420-33443369 GCA_008086735.1 Cheirogaleus medius
GTCAATTAACAAAGGTATAACAAAAGAGGTATAGTGACCCTGTATTTCTTTGATTAGTTATGGTGGACTGAAAGGTAGACAGACAGGAGAGAGCAGGAAACCCATCTCTAGTAAACAGGTTGTTTACTAGAGGCTCATCTCTGGACAAAGTGCACTCATTGTCTCTGGCTCCCATCCTGTGGGCCATATTTGCCTTGTCTTGTCTTTCAAGACACAGGGAGGCTCACAGATTTTGAGATACCAGGAAGCCTTTTGGGAAAACATCCCTACCGGAGATTTGAGAACTCTCCCATGATAGCAGCCTCTAATAAGTGAACCATTGAGTCCACACATTCCTTCAGGGCAAAACCCTGCAAACTCCTGCTTCTGTCTTTAATATAGTAATATAGGGCAATGCAATAAAATAATGGTCTTATGAGCCACATTTCATTAATTTCTCAATCATATTTCTCAATACACATGAAAATGTCCTGCTGTAATGCAAGCCAACTAGTTAGGAAGCTATTCAAGTAATTCAGGAGAAGCAGCATGATTGGCATTAGAGTTGAACTGACTTGGGTTTGAATCCCAGATTTGCCTCTTAAAAATTGCATGACCTTTTGAAAATTACTTAACCTCTCTAAGCCTCAGCATCCTCATCTATAAAATGGGATAGTAATAAGACATACCTGATAGCATTATCAATGTAATACATATAAAACACGGGGCCCGTTACATGGCAAGAACTAAATAAGTGAAAATAGTAATTATCTTTGATATTTTATTATTGTTGCTAAAAATGATATGGTGACAGAGGGCAAATTCTATTAATAAAATGGTTCAAAATAGTAACCACTAGCCACCTGTGGCTATTAAGCATTCCAAATGTGGTCAGTCCGCATTGCAATGTGCTATAAGTATAAAATATGCACTGAATTTCAAAGCCTTAGTAAAAAATAATGTAAATTATATCAATATTTTTTATTTTTATTACTTGTTTAAATGATAATATTGGGGGCATATTAGGTTAAATAAAATATTATTTGAATTGATGTCTCCTATTTCTTTTTATTCTTTTTAATGTGACTACTAGAAAATTTTAAATTACATATGTGGCTTACATTGTACTGCTATTGAACAGCGCTTCTCTAGGGATATTAATATTAAGAAGATATTATATACAAGAGTTTGGTGACTATTTGGATGAGGCACGAAGAAGAGGGAGGGGTAACAGACACCTCTAGGTTCGAAGTAAATCACTCCTTTCATGGAGCCTGTGCACCTAATGCCTTCTCACATGAAGCCACTTTTCATAACTGCTTCTTAATGGATTGATGTCTATTTTCTCAAGAAAACAGCTGTATGTATTGGCTTCTTTCCCCTATAAGAAAAGAGGCAGTTCTGGGTCTTGATAGCAGATGTTGGACAAGGTAACCAAATCAGTTCCTTTGGGGGAAAAAATTTACATTTATTCATACCTATCATGTTCCAGACACTTAACATGCCTTCTTGCTTAATAGCAAAACAATTGTTGGAGGTACATATTACAACCTTCATTTTTACAGATAAGGAAATTGAGATTCATTCGGAGAGGTTAATTAACTCACCCCATACTACATAGCAAGGAAGGAATGGAAGTGAGAAGTAAAAGAAATTTCATCTGCCTCCTTCATCCATGCTGCCTCTTTCTAAATTGGGAGCTCTTTTAGGGGTATATGTGTGGATTGAAAAATTCAGGTTCCTAAATTCTGTCAGTCACTCATCTTCTTAGATGGTTACTCCTTGACCCTTGGGTTCTAAGTCCCTAATTTAGAACCTGAGAACATATACTACAAAACGTAAGAGATGTAAGCTCTTTAAGAAAACTATTCCAAAGTATTTGAATTATTTACAGAGCTTCCTCAGCAACTGAGTCATCACCACATCAAACATTTTCCAGACAATTGTGAAAACATAGTTTTTTTAAAAGGACTAAATTAATATCTCATTTAGTATTTCTCAAGAGTCTTTCACCATAGAATCCAAGCAGTTTGAATAGGTTTTCCTTTGACCTGTAGCCATCAAAAAAGAATCATTATTCCTATTAACTGTTTTTTCGTGATATTTTTAAGTACAGCCTTCCAGTGAGTCAAAGTAGGATTTAAAATTTAAAATACAATTTCATTTGCCTGTTTAGTACCTTTACATTGTAAAAGGCTGTTTTTACAATTGGACCATTTGCTTCTAAGTTCCTTTGACCTGTAGCCTTAAAGGAAAGTATCTAAGAAAATTTTAAAAAATACCTAATCTGGGCATCTGGCCCAGAATATCTCTGACTTATCTTCCAGGTTTAAAATGCTACACTGATTTCTCTCACTTCTGTCTCAAATCCCTTCAGTCAGATTAATGGCCTTAACTAGGCATGTTAGGTCTATTAGGATATATAAACAATTAAACTTGTTTATGTATAATATATTTAAATAAGTATACTCACATAAATAAATAGCTATATATAAATAGCTGCCAATATCAGGCCTATTATTTTAGTTAATCCTCACAACAAATTTCAAAGGTTGGATTAATATTCTCATTTTATAGATAAAAGTATTGAGACTCAAAGAAGTTAATTAGCTTGTATCCAATGTAATACTGAGAACAAAGGGGTAGACATGAAGCTCAAACATAGTCATGTCCACCTCCAGAGCCCATGGTTTCTTACCACTATTGCACTTGGCAATAAAAGACATGGATAAATCAAATGAATCTTCATCCTGTTGGCAAAAAGAAAGGGCTGGATGACTCAGTGTGAGGCTGAGAACACTGAGTTCAAAATGCTGGTTTCCTCCAGAAATAGAATTTTACACATATTATCAGTAGTCAGTTCAGAGAGACTACTGGAAGAGGCTGTGGACAAATTTAATTATACTTTACCCAATGATCACTATGATTAGATAGAAGAGAACCTGTGAACCCTATTTTCTTGCCCCTAAAATGTTTCCCTTACCATAACACCTAAAACTTCCACCATAACACCTAAAACTTCCACAATCAGATCAGTAGCTCCCCTTTGGGATACAGCGGTGATTTAACCATTGAATTAGAGATGGAGCTCTGTGGGGAGGTGGAATATGGAGTGGAAGAAATAAGTTAGAAGAGCCTGGCTGGAAAGCTGACAACAAAACAAGGTTTTTGCTCAAGATGTCCAACTCTATAGAAACGCAGAGTCTATAGAAATCATTTAAAAGGATCAATGGAGGGCTTTCATTTTGCCTTTCCATCTGATATTTAATCTCCCCTCCCTCTAATTTGCTAGATTTCCCATGAGTATTACTGAATACATCATTTAAGAAATCAACAAAATGTAAAATAGAAGTTATGTTCAACTAAAGATAGGTTAGAAGTCAAATACGTTGCAGGAACAGACCTTAATTGCAATTTTCCAAAGCAGAACAAAATAAAACTTTGTGAATGAAAGGAACCTTAGACTCATCTCTTTCAATTCCTTCATGTTACTATGAGGAACAGGAGGCCAGGAGGCAAAAGGGCCCCAATTATAGATGTGTTAATAGCAGAGCTAATGCACTTCCATGGCTAACTCTTTTCTTCACTCCTCTCTCCATGAAAAATTAGAGATTTCATTTATGAATGTCTATGGAATATATTTAACTATGTGAACTTTTACATAGATTTTTATCTCCCAAATATAATATATATTTAACCCACTCTTAAATTATAATAATGTATACTTAATAATTCCCATGTTACAGACATTTTTCACACATTAATTCATATATATTATATCATATGCATTCAAATACTAACATAAATATATATTAGTTCATATTTATTCATGTTACATATATTATGTACTATTACATATGTACACATATAGTATAACGTTATTACATTGTAACACCACAAAGCACATCACATAAATTAACTCAATCTTTATTTTTATCTAACTTTTTTTTAATTTCAGCATATTATGGGGGTACAAATATTACGGTTACGTGTATTGCCCATGCCCCCCCTCCCCCCTCGAGGAATTAACTCAATCTTCACAAGAATTTTGCCAGTTGTATACTATTATTATTAGTATCATCATCATCCTCATTTTACATAATAGAAGATAGAGGTAGAAAGGTATTGCAGATTTTCCCGAGGCCACACAGAGAGTAAGAAGCAAAACCAGGGTTTGGGTCCCCCAGTCCACATTCTTACCTCAGTGCTTTACTTTCTTGCCTTTTTCTCACTCCTGCCACCTCTTTGCCCAGCCCTCATTTCCCTCTCTCTTTGATGTGATGAAGAATGCAATACTCAAGGAAGAAATAAGCTGAATATTGCCGCCATCATTCAGCAATCATTATTTCTTTGATGTGGATTTTGATATTTGGCTTGTCTAGCAAGAGTTGAGAGAGTGTTGGTTTTGAAGTTGGACGGGCTTGGATTGAAATTCTGTCTTCACCACTTCATAGCTATGTGACCTGAGAAAATTTACCTGCTTTTCCGAATATTAGATTCCTCTTCTGGTAAATAGAGAGAGCTCTCATAAGGGTTATGTCAGAATTAAATGAAATAATGCATACAAATGTTTTATTTATATACATCTACAGAAGTACCTCGCATCTTTATGCCTATATTGCCATCTCTAGATCTCTCCATAAAGGGCTCATACTATAGTTTGACTCCCTCGATTCTCAACTGAGATAGAAGCAAGAGTTGAACAACATTCACCAAGAAGGGATGCATGGTTTCAGCATAAATCTGTCATTTCCATCAATCTAGGAGGCACCCGGGAGTTCTGAGTAGCTTTTCTCACACCAGCTATCTATGTGTGATGGCCGATAGAGAGAATGTTTAACAATTAAACTAGTTTTAAATATGTAACATGAAAGGAATCAAACTGGACATTGGTTGTAATTATCCACTTGAAAAGCTCACTAAGAAATGAGCTATCAAATAGTGTAATAATTATAACCATGTAAAACTGTGTTTTTCATTTCTGCATAGAACTTTTTGGGGTTTTTGAAAAAGTAAATCAAACAGAAAAGCTTGATGTATGAGCACAGCCGATCTGGAGGAAAAAAATTCAACCATTTCCTCCAAATGGAAAAAAACATTCACTGAGTTTCTACTTATTATCATATGTTATTTCAAATAATTCACATGGCAATTTTATGTGATATCTGCTATTACGTTAGTTTTCTTGATGAGGAAAATGAGGCTCAAGGGAATTTCACAAAGTATTTAGGGTACATAATTACTATATCATGAAGCTGGGATTTCAACCTGAAATTAACTTAAAAGCTCTTTCAACTAAACCCTGAGATGGTCATTTCTGATCCTGCTATGACTGTAGATGTGATGTAATGCAAACCTTATTTTATTATTGATGAATATGCATAACATTCTTATATTACAGATACCCATCCACATTTGTCTGGCCAGTATATCTCTTCCTCTAGACCTTAAGTTCCATAGTAGGAGGGGTATTGTCCCCTGTGTTCATCAGTATGTACCCAGCACCCAACTTCATGCCTGCCACCTACTTACATCTTCAATAAATATTTGTTCAGTGAAGAAATTAATGCTGAATTGACTAAAAGAATAGAGTTCCACAGTCATATTTTCACAGATGGTGAAAGTGGGGGAAGAGGAAGTATTTTGTCTGCAATTATGCAATTACTCAGTGACGGTGAAGATTAAAAATCCAGAGCCTCTAAATAACAGCCAGTGTTGAGCTCAATGAGTCAAGTCGCTAGCAGGCTAAAGGACACATACCTTATTTAACTTGAGCTACTGTCTTCCTGAAACAGAAGTCAAACACATGTGATTACATGAACAACAGTTGTTCTATCTTACACAAGACAGAGGTCACGAGGGACCACCAGACCATCTCCAGCCAGAGGATGCCATATGTGGTTGTCTGAGCTATTGAAAAGCAGCCTGCAATAAGAAGTCAGAGAATCCATTCTCTCTTATTTGATTCTTCTCAAAGGGGCAATAGTGTTCTGCAATACACTTTTTTTTAAATTATATTTTATTTATTGTTTTATTTCATCATATTATGGGGGTACAAATATTATGGTTATGTATATTGCCCATGCCCCCGCTCCTCCCTCGAGGCAAAGCTCAAGCATGACCATCCCCCATACGTTGCACATCTCACTCATTATGTCTGTATATACCCATCCCCTCCTCCCCTCTCCCACGCGCCCGACACCCGACCAATGTTATTCCTATACACTTCTTTACCTCTACAACTGGCAGCAAACAGGGCTATTCACTTAATGTTCCAAATGGGGAAAGAAAGGTCTTTTTCATTCCTGTTATGAAGCATTACCAAGACTCTTCAGTAGTATTTTCTAGTCCCCCAAATTATACTGACATTTAGAGGAGGGTGAAAAAAAAAAAGAACCCACAAAAGAAATGGAAGGAACAGCTAGAGAGCAAGGAGAAAGAAAAGAGCATTGTCCTCTAAATCAAGGTTGCAAAGCATTTACAACATTTTCCTTTTTAGAAGAAAGAAATGATCAACAATATCAAATTCAACAAGCTGAGAGCGTAAATAAGATGTGGAGACAGTAACTATCAGACATATTCACTGGGGAGTCACAGCAACCTTAGAAAGTATGGGTCCAGTAGGGCACAAATGTTGGACTTGTTATTCTGACTCCTCCACAGACTGTACAGTCCTCAGAAGCAGGTCTGAATGTCTTGGTGCCTGCAGCACCCAGTACAGTGCCTGACATATAGGAGGCGCTTAATAAATGTTTGGCAAATGAATGTACGAATAAATGAACTAAAACAAGATAAAGTATATAGCTGATTTTGGAGGAAAACATACCAATGACATTTAAAAATACTCTTAATAGGAAGTCTCAATGTTTTCTAAATTAAATCACTAGGTCTAAAATTATCACCGTACATTAGGCTTCTCCCTGAAACGCCCTGAAGCCAAAACAATTCAATTCCTGTGAAGAACATATAATTTGCCGTCTGCAAAGATAAAGTCTCACACATTAGAAGCAACCCTAAATTTCTGTGCTTAGAGTGACCTTTTGAGTTGCCAGGATGATGTCATTAGTGTTACAATTTTATGCAAGATTAGGCATGTAATTATGTGTTAAATAGTTCTGTTGGCTCCTGCTTGCTCATTTAATAAAGCAGAGTGCATTAAGAGTATCCCATATGTGTGGCCCAAGGCCACTGATACGAGGAAACTGCATCCACTTTGCTCTTTCCCTGCTCCTTGTCTCACTCATCCTTGCACTGTCACCTTGAGGCCTCAGCGCTGGTAGGAAGAAAAAAGCCACTGCACAGAGTGGCGCTTGTAAAACCGCCACTCTCCAGCTGAAGATTCTAGAGACAGAGAGAGTATCCATAAAGAATTCAACTTAAATGCAATCAGAACCCAGGAGGCTATAGCAGTGTTCCTCACCTTAGCTGCACGTCAGAATTACCTGAATAGCTTTTAAAAATATATTGACATCGGGACTTGGCCCCAGAGGTTCTCATTGGTCTGGGGTGAGACCCAGGCACCAGTAATTTTTAAAAGTTCCCCCAGATGATTCTAATGTATGGCCAGTATTCAGAGGCACTGTCTTCATGTTTTTCTTGCTCAGAATAGGTATTAGAATTTAATGCTAATTACGAGGTACTCCAGATTTTATCATCTCAGTATCTCAGAAAACTGCTTTTCATCTATTGAGAACCACTGACCCATTAAAAAATATCAATGGTCTCAATGTAGAAGTACAAACCAACTTAATGGGATTTTTTTTTTTTTTTTTACAAAAAGAGAAAATCCAATCCATTTTCTTTTAGATTTAATAATGGCAGTGGGGAGGTAAACTACTATTTAGTATGTGCCTGTTATGTGCCATGATCTACTTTAGGTACTTTTGCATCTCTATTGTCTCATTTAATCTTCTAAGCAGCCCAGAAGGGCAAGTATTATTATTCCCATTTTTACAGTTGAGAAAATTACAACTCAGAGACGTTACACTGACTTGTCCGAAGTCACACAGTTGGTGACGCCAGGTGGCAATGAGGCGCTCCAGCTAGTGTTTTTGTTCAGCTTCTTCACATCGGGCCGCGATGCCCTGTCTAAGGAAAACCTTACTCCATGATAACTCAGCCATAGAAACTTTCTGCCCAAGTCAATGAAAGGCACAGAGGGAGCAGGACAGTCAGGAGAAGGACAGATAAGGGGTGGGGAATGGGAAGAAGCAAAGTAGGAAGATGCTGAGGAAGCGTCAGCGGCAACCAGCTATGACATGAGCCACAACACATGAGGCCAAGTCACATCAGTGGCCGCATTTCCCAGTGCAGACTTAGATGGTCAAGGCAGCAAACACAGCCAGTGCATTACTCTGTGTTCTGCACTGTGCCGTTAAGGTGCCTAAGACACAGTTCTGCCCTAGAGACGCTTACGACCTAGCAGGGAGGCAGATTTGCGTACAAGCAGCATAAACTGTGCTTTGCCTTAACAGAGCTAAGTACCGAGAACTGAAAGCAGAGCTGAGGAAGCTGCTCAGGTGAGTCAGAGAAGGCTTCACAGAAGGAACATCCGAGGTAGCTTTGAAACAGGATAACTCATTCACTAGGCAGGGAGGGAAGCAGAAAGAATGGCTAGAACCAAGTCAGGGAGGTAGAAATTATCAAGGTGTGTGCTTAAGACACAGAAAGGGGCGGTTTATAAATTCCTGAGACAAGAAATTGTCACATTCTTACTGACTCCCTGCTTTCATTCAAGGCTGAAGTCACTTACATCTTTTAGGGCTTTTGGTTTTCAGACTGTACTCATCTGCAGTCATGTACAATGGTTCTGCCAGGCTCTCCCCAGTTCCTACATCATTCAATGATGGCGTTAGATCCAGGTTTTCTCCCCTTTGCCCACAGCCCTGTGCAGCTGCTACTACAACAAAGATCTCTGTTTCCTGTTAGAATCACAAATTATAAAACTTCATAAAATATTTTTTTTTGTCTCTGTATCTCTTCCTAATCATAATTCAAATGAAATCTCCTTGTCTTATAAAATGAGCAAAGCTGAGTTAATTACTTATGGAGTTTAGGGGAGCTGTCTTGGAGCTAGAAGAGAATCTCCAAACCAGCTTCCATTAAAATATTTTGAATTCTAGATGTTTGTTTGAAGCTTGGAATTTTTTTCAACCTCCACAGAACCTTTATACTATTGTCATTAAAGCAGCTACTCCCCTTCATTTTAATTAGAAACAAACTTAGCAGGTTTTAAATAACAGTTTATCTTTAGGAAAGAAAACTGGAGTAGAGAAGCTTCATATCCACTTATTGGAATAACTCAAGGAGTCATTAAGTCCTTTCCAGCAAGATTTAGACAGTTCACTAGAATAAATATAACTTTCATCTCTCTCTTTCAGTATCATCTGTAAACAACAGAGCAAAGATGCAATGCTAGAATAATGACACATAGTCTGACAAGTATTCTAAATTTATTGAAATCACTGCAGCCCCTTCACCTTGAATAATTTCAAAGCATTTATAATTTGTATGGTGTGTCTATTAAATGCTGGCTAATAGCCAGTGATAGGACAACACTCAGTAATTTATTGGTTTACCTAGACTCAAATTGTGCCACTTTTCTTTGTCTGCCCCATGCCACAAACCCTTTGAAGAAATCACTAAAGCCATCAGAGGATTCTACCAGAGTCCATGTGAAAATAACTTCCTGAAAGTTTAAACCAATCCTCATTCTTATAAAGTAATTCATTCAATTTAGATTAAAATCATTCTTATCTTATGAAGGATAACTGGTTTTAATAATGGATTTAATTCTATTCTACCTGATGTTTTAAAGATGTTCAAAAGGGAACATAAATAACTTTATCCCAGATCCAAGTCATTTAAAGAGCTAGCAGATTCAGTTCCTAAATCTTTCTAAAACTATCTAGGGCATCCATTCAGGTTGATCCTCTCATTCCTGCCTTTATCCTAGGGGACCAAGTATGGATGTATGATTTCTTGCATCTATATTGGTTACTAAACCCCCTACTAACTCCTACAGCCTCTGTTCCTTGCATCTCTGATACTGACCCAAGTGTTATAGAAGATCTATTCCCAGACCTATTTCCAGAAAGTCAGCATACAATGACTTAGTATAGTATATGCTTACATTCATTCTTAGATTTATTGAATCATAAAATATTGGAGCTGAGAGAGATCTTAGAGGTTATCCATGTTGAACTCTGCATGGTACAGATTAAGCCCTAGAGAAGTTAAGTTACTTTCTCAAGGTCACACAGCTAGTTAGTGACAAAATTGGAGCTATAACCAACTACTTACTCTGAGTACCTGCTCTGAGCCCTTGCTACTCACAGTTGTCTGCAGACCAGCAATATAGACATCACCTAAGAGCTTATCAGAAAGGCAGGATCTCGGGCCCCACCCCAGACCCACTGAATCAGAATCTGTATTGTAACAAATCCTTGGTAATCTGTATGCACTTTACAGTTGAAGAAGCACTGGGCTAGATCATAATGTGTCTTTCTGTAAAGAAAACAAGATTTGCAGGCAAGCCAGGCACATTGGCACACACCTGTAGTCCCAGCTACGTGGAGGCCGAGGTGGAGGATCACTTGAAGGCAGGAGTTTCAGGCTACTATGCACTCTAATCACACCTGTGAATAGTCACTACACTCCAGCCTGGGCAACATAGCGAGAACTCATCTCTAAAAATAATAAAATAAATTAATTAAATTTTAAAAATTTTTAATGAAGAAAAAGAATCAGAAGCAAGCAGACAGTTTGAAGCATAGCTTCACCTTTTCTATATGTAAGCAAATAACTCATTCTTCTGAAAGCATCATTTATAATCTGGAAATAATATCACTATGCACCTCATGAGTTTTTCATGCTATAAGAATAACATATATATATATGCATTTCATGCTATATGCATAGATAATATATGCACAATGCCTGGCATATAGAAGATAATATGATATATAGTGGCTAATATTATTTCCGGTCTCATGCTTATCATTAATAGTGTGCTTCACCAAAGTGAAAGCCTCTAATGACTATGTATCCATGAAGAAATCACCTTTCTTCCTTCCTTTGTTCTAATGTGTTAATATCATTTTAACTTTTATGTGTGCTTCAGATTTCTATATGTTATGTTTCTAACTCCTTAGAAAATTATTATTATGTAGAAAATATAATAAAAGCTAACTGTTTTTATTGATAAGTTTGGAAATGGAAGAACTTCTCCCAAAGCCAAGTCATAACCACAAGAACACAACATTCCTGAAATATCTTGACTATGGATCCTATAAACCTGGTCTCTAGGAGCCAGTGAGTATCTGCTGCCACTGCTGCTATAATTTTCTTAGGCAGAGACTCAACTGCCAAGGGCAGAACCCACAACACCAGCAAAAGTAGAACACATTTAAAAGGTGATGTTTCATCACCAACATGTCACATCTGTCAGCATTTTTAAAAAACAGTTTGAAAAGAAAAGGAGTAGAAGTTTAGTATCCATATCTGAACCAAATTTTGGAAAAATATAGCATACTGCAGAGTAAGACCCATACCAAAGTTGTATTTTGAAAAACACATTTCAGGGAAAATGATTTAAATATCAATTAGAAAACTGTGTCTTCCTAAGGCAGTGGCTCTCAACCCCAGCAGTGCATTAGAAACAACTAGGGAGCTTTAAAAAATTGAACGCAAATTTCTGAGGGAGGGACCAGGCTTCAGTGGTTTTTAAAAGATTTCCAGTCATTTTTAATGTGTATCCAGGATGGGGAAGCACTGCCTCCACGGCATCAAAACCTAGTGTCAATCCAGTGAGAGCTATTGGTTGCCATGAATATGGAATTCCCAGAACTTCAAGAAATGGATTTAACTCCAGTGTGTACCTCTTCTAGGTCTTTTCGCCATTCCTCCAGGACTTCCACTATAAGGAAAGGAGCCCCTGGACCAACATCCCCTAAGATGTTTATATGGACCAGTGGCCGGACCTCTTCATCTTACAGACACGATGAGAAAAGGTAAATGCACTGGGATTCTGGGCACTTTCAGAAGCATTTAGCATGACTCTCCAGAGAGGATGGCAACAGGAAAGCATTATGCAACTGAGCTTCATGCTTTTCAATGTGGGGATGGACTCCACACTAAAGGAGGAGGGTTTCAGATGGTTTGGCTTTCCTCCTCCTTGCATTTTACATGCTTACTCCCCACACAGTTTTGCAAAGGCTGTCCCTGTCAGAACTGCCTTTTATACATGCTATTCTCTTAGCTAACTCCAGCTCTGCCTTCAGATATCCAATCAGACCCTCCACCCCCATCATGCTCTTTACCCAAACAAACTGTTTTATTTCCAGCACTTGTTGGCTTTTCAACCTAACACTGTGCCTGGTGCACAGTAGGTACTCAACAAGTACTGACCAAAGTGATGAAAATTGCATTTCTGGGCACTGGATGTGTGTCAGGGAAGAAAAGCAGAAACAATGAGAGGACGAAAAGAGGATCAACAAATCCACTGAGCCCTCAAAATCCTTGGAAGAATAGCCTGCGGGGAGGGGAGAAATGAGGAAATAAGAAGAAAGATCAAAAGCAAAAGTAGTGTTAATGAAAGATAAAATGACAATTATGCAGCTCAATCCAGTCCTGTCACTTGGGCTTAGAGTGTAAACGTATCCATAAAATTCTCTAGCCGTTTTTAAATAGTCTCTCTCTTTCTCATTGACCTTGTACTATTATTTGGGTTAGGTGAAGCTAAATTGTAAATTTAACTGCCTTTAACAGCATATTGCAACTTAAGCAAGCTGCACATCAGGCAGAATCTGATAGAAATCGGGATTGATAAATGGTGCTGGGTATAAGGAGAAGGACTTGAAGGAGGTTTACTTGAATACTGTTTTCAGAGCTGGTACTTTTAGTTTTTCTTTTAAAACCTGAATTGTCTTCCAGATAAAAATATTTTGAAAAATTCCAAAAGCAAAGTTGTTCTTCACAATAATTATATATTACTGCAAAAATTTAGATGCAATTGAATATTCACAATAGAAAGTCTGTTAAATAAATCATTGGATGTAATATATCACTCAGCACTTTAAAATGTTTTGACATAGTAGTAACTGATAAAAGCAAATTGAAAAATTACATCCAAACTATGATTGCAGCCACAAAAAAGATACATAGGCTAAAATCTGGAAGGAAAAGCATGGTTTTCACTTCTCTATTTTTCAAATGCTTTGTAATATATTATATTACCTTAATTATGGAAAAAATAATTCAAGTAATTTACTTGATATTCAAGTAAAATTACAGCCCAGAAGGCAGCTAGTATTCATCTCTAGGTTTTCACTGCTTTTCATTTGCTTTCAAGTTGAATCATCTTTCAGCAAGATCCTTACTATAACACTATAAAATTTCATGTGTCATTTCAAAATTCCATACTTTACATGTAATTTTCCCATTTCCTTTAAAAAAAAACAGGTCACTACCAGTGAAGATGTAGAAGGGCAGAGATTTGGCCCTGCAACTCAAGTGTCAGGACCAAATCCCAGAGTTTTGCTGCCCTACAAGAACATTGTAACTGTCAATGGCCAGCCTTCCCAAAATTCTGAAGGCTTTATTAGAGCAAGCAAAGTATAATATATTTCTTTTGCCTTCTATTTAGTCTCATCAAATAATTTAATACATATTGCTATTTTTTATGAACAAAGGAATTAACATTTGAGAAGCAATTACCATATACTGCACATTTTAATTAAAATATTCTCTGTATAAGTTATAGATTATTATGCCTGTTTTACAGATGAGGAAGCTGAGGCTCAGAGATTTTAAATAACTTCCAAGGATCTAACAACTAGCCAGTGATGGAATCAGATTTGAACCCAAGCTCATGCTCTCTCCCCTGAAGCCCAGGGCCTATACAGTCTCTTATCAAATATGAAATATTCAGAGTGATGGTGAACAGCTAAACGCACATGGGGAAAATTATGTTAAAACAGAATTGAATATTGTATAGCAAAGAAGATAATAAACATGTGACTATGGCATATTGGCAATATTTGTGGAGTTTAAAGGAGCAAATAATTAGCTTAATATTCTACATCGATAAGATTCTATAAAACTTAAATTACTATAATATTTTTATTTTCAAAGTATGATTTCAGTAACTATGAGATTTATAATAATTAAAATATTGACTATGAAAAAATCATTTGCAGCAAGCATTATTTATGGCATAGGGGTGCAAAAGCTTATGAAACCAATCTGCATGGCTTTAGACTATAAAGTTAAAGGAAACAAGTGAAAAACAGTTAGCCAGAGAATACAAACAATAGAATCTGCCACTAAGTCAGTATCCATAGTCTAATGTCGGTTCACTTGTCTACATCTCTTTCTTGATCACATCTTCATCTTTACTGCCTAATTCACAAACTCTTGGAAGATAAAGACTCAGATTTTAAAACTGACTTTGGGCAGGCTCTACAGTTCTATTTAAGATGCTCTTGATGGCAGTAATCATGGTGAAAATGAAGATGATGATGGCTGATAATGGATCTAGATAATTAAGGTTCTCAAGTTAATTATTTGGAAATAAATTAAGTAGATTGTCTGGCACCACTGCCCCGAATTGCTGGTAATTATTCCACCCTCAGTTTCTTCTCACTCTGCAAATCTGGCCTTTTGTTCTGCCCAGCTTCTCCAGCTGGGTTCCTGCAGCAATCCCAGAGGCCAGCAATCCCTGAATGCTCAGCTCCACTCTACACACCTCTTCCTGAGACCAGAGCCAACTTGTCAGGATATTGGATTCCCTGGGATTCCTCAAACAGTAGAATACCAGGAAACCAGATTAAGCATACACACAGCAACTAACTGGAAGGAAAAGTTCACTGCAAACTCTGAAACCAAATGTTTTATTGCTCAGAAGAATTTGAGACAGATTTTTTTTTCATTATTTTAATTCAAAGCTAGTCCTCTTTCTGATCATCAGCTAAATGCAAAACACTGATTTCTCTCTTCATCCTCCATTCTACAAGCCCCACAATAGGAAGGAATTTATTTTCCTCTCCAAACAAACTTCTTTGTTAGGTGAATTTACTTTGACCTCTAAATTGCAGGTGGCAAAATAAAACAAGAGAATAACCAATTTAGAAATTTGAAAGAGGTTATTCAGCTACAGACATTACAGACAATTTATCAAATATTCTTGATTTTATTGTATAGTGAAGTGATACAAAGGAATGTTTATTACATATGTCAACATACAAAGAATGATGATATTATGAACATCTGAGTACCCATCACTTGGCTTGAAAAATAAAACAATCAGAATTTTTGAAGCCGTTGAGAATGCTTTCCTAACACCATCCTACTCCCTGTCCCACCCATCCCCTCCCAGAGATAATCAACATCGTGAATTTTGTATTTATCATTCCCTTGATTTTCTTCATGAGTTTATCACATTTGAATCCTTAGATTCAAATTGTGTACTTAGGAATGTGTAGAGACTTTATCTATGTGGAATCATGCCATATTTATTGTTCTGCAACTTACTGTTTTTTACCAAACATTGTGTTGCTATGATTTATCAGTGCTAGTGTGCATAGCTGTAGTGCATTTTCTCTGCCAGGTCGTATGCCATTACCCAAAAGTACACCCATTTATTCCTCTGGCCTGCTGCTAATGGACGTTTGCATTACTTCCAGTTCTTTCATCATTACCAACACTGCGGCTATAATACTTTTTGTGCATGTCTGTCTCCTTGTGCACATGTATGAACATTTCTTAGGATTTATACCTAACGTGGGAATGGTTGGTTCAAAAGTATACACAGCTTCAACTTTAGCAGGTAATTCCATGACTTTCCAAAGCAGCCGTACATGTGATTCCCATTGCTCTTCAGCCTCATGTAGAGTTTTTGGATACCTAATTTTCATCAATCCAGAGGGTATTAGGATCTTAATTCTCATTTCTTAGATTATTAATGAGGTTGAACCTATTTCTTTAGTCTTTTAGTGTGATGTGACTATTTAAATATTTGTCCCATTTTTCTACTGGATTGTCTTTTTTTATTGATTTGTAGGAATTCTTTTTAAAAGCCTTTATTAATCCTTTATCTGCTTTACATATACAAATAGCTTCTCCAAGTTTTTGGCTTGTCTTGTCACTTTCTTTATGATGTCTTTTAATGAATATATGTTTTTCATTTTAATACATTCTAAAATAACACATTTTGAAATCCTTTCCTACTCCAGGTTCAGAAGGGTATTCTCCTGTACAGTTTCTAAACATTTTGTAGCTTTACCTTTTACAATTAAGTCTTTGATCACCTGTGATTGATTTTTGTGTGGGGTGTGAAGCAGGAGTGCAATTGGTTTAATATGGATAACCAATTGTTCCTGCACCACTCATTGGAAAGTTTATCCTTTCCCCATTGTTCTAAAACAACATAAGTCATATATTGCACTTCCATTTGTGCATGGAAATGTTTCTGCATCTCTAATCTGTTCTACTGCTCAGTTTTGTCTACCTTAGACAAACACCACACTTGAGTTTACAAACTGTAGTGTAATACCTCTAATATGTCTTGATACCTGAGAGAAGTCACCCATCTTGTTCTTTTATAATCAGAAGTGCGTTTACTATTCTTAGCCACTTACACTTCCATGTAGATTTTAGAATTACCTTGTCCAGTCACACCTACTACACTTCCCAAAAAAGTTCTTAGGATTTTTATTGGAATTTTATGAATCTATCAATTAATTTGTGGTAAATTTACATCCTTATGTCATCAATTGTTTCTCTGAATAAGGTTAATCTCTTTATTGATTTGTCTTTCCTATTATCTCCTAATAAAGTTTTATAATTTCTCCAAAAAGAACTTGCACATAGTTTATTAAATTTAATCCTAAGTATTCTTTTTCTAATGTTTAAATTACATTTTCTATTTTTGCTGATATATGGAAAGGCAAGCGACTATTGCATATCAATTTTTGTTTCAACAACTATGCTAAATTTTCTCTTTAATAGTTTATCTGTCCCTTCTTTTGTATTTTCTTCATCATTATGTCATTAGTGAATAATAACTTTTTATTTCTTCAGTAAATATACCACTCATTTATTTTCCTTGCCTTATCATACTAGCTTGTAAATCAGTAAATCATGAATAAAATAGGGGATAGTGAATGTCTTTGCTTTGTTCTTGCTCATTAAGTAGATTCTTATAACACTTCACCATTAAGTACCAAGTTTACTATAAAGCATTTCCTGTATACCATTTATTACATTAAGGATGATCCTATCTATTTCTAATTTGATGAGTTTTTATCATTAATGGATGTTAAATTTTATCAAATATGTTTCTCTACATTAATTACATTGTCATGTTATTGTAACCTTTTAATATGTTTATGGAATATATTAATAATCAAGTGATGACCAACATTATATTTCTGTGATAGCCCCAACTTGATCATGATATATTTTCACTTTTATATATTGCTAGACTTATTTTTTAAATTTTTGCATTTACATATATGAGTGAGATTGGCCCTATAATTTTCTTTTTTATGTTGCTCTGATTTGGTTTTGGTATCAAAGTTTGCTAACCTCATAAATGGGTTGTATAATGTTCCATCTTTTTCTATACTCTGAAATGATTTCTGTAACACAGGTAGAGTTCAGCTATAAATCATCAGAGCCTGATGTTTCCATTATGGTGATATTTTTAACTATTAACTCAATTTTTTAATGATTTAGAACTATTTGGTTTTCTAGTTATTTCTAAATCAGTTTCAGTAAGTTATATATTTGTAAAACTTTGCTGTATATTTCAGTAAGTTATGTAATTCAAAGTTTTCAAATGTCTCATTATAAAGTTGTTTTAAAAATCTTCATTCTAATCCATACTATATCTGTAGTTATAGTTTAAATTCCTGATATGGCCTTTTTCTATTTTTTTCTTAATCAGTCTTGTCAGAAGTTTGTCTATTTCAGCAATCTTTTCAAAAATTACCCCTTGAATTTGTTGGTCCTTGATGATAGCTTATTTTCTATTTTATTTATTTCTGCCTATGTTTATTATTTTCTTCCTTATACTTTCTTTTAGTATATTCTGTTAATCTTTTCATAACTTCCTAATTTGGATGCCTATCACATTAATTTTCAGGCTTTTTTCTTATCTAATATAAGCATTTAAATCTATATATTTCTATCTATGTAGTATTTTAGCTGCATCCCACTAGTTGCTCTATGGTTTTTCATATTCAATTCTAAATACTTCTTAATTTTTTTCATATTCTATTCTATAAACCACAAATTCTTTGTACCATTTTTATTTCCATATATAGATGACATTCTAATTATTTTCTGTTATTTATGTCTATCATTATTGCATTAGAGCCAGATAACGTGGGCAAGGCAACACTTCTCAAAGGCTCTTTGGATTATAGGGATATCCTACCTCAGGAGTCCCCAACCTTTTTGGTACTAGGGACAGGTTTCATGGAAGACAGTTTTTCCACGGGCCAGGGGGAGAGGGGTAGTTTCAGGATGATTCAAGTGCATTACATTTATTGTGCAGTCAAACCTCTCTGCTAACGATAATCTGTACTTGCAGCCGCTCCCCCCCAACACATCACCGCCTCAGCTCCACCTCAGATCACCAGGCATTAGATTCTCATAAGGAGCATGCAACCTAGATCCCTCACACGTGTGGTTTACAGTAGGGTTCGCTCTCCTATGAGAACCTAATGCCTCCGCTAATCTGACAGGAGGCAGAGCTCAGGCAGTGAGGGAGCAATGGAAAGCAGCTGTAAATACAGATGAAGCTTAGCTTGCTCACCCACCGTTCACCTCCTGCTGTGTGGCTTGGTTCCTAACAGGGGTTGGAGACCACAGCCTTAATTTATCTGGACAACTCACATAATTCTCTGTTTTCTTCTATAGATTGCATTAAAGCCTTTTATAAAATTTAAATGCTAATGAATCAGATAAAAATAAATATGAATTAAAATAATAGAGATATAATTGGGAGAGTGTATGATCTGATAAGCTTTATAATGGCAGAACTAAAAAGAAAAATTCCTACTTTTGTTTCCATAATCTTTCTCTCACCTATCGTGTCTTATTCATGGGTCCCAAAATTACAAGATTTCCTAGGAAGTCTCATGGATTAATAAATTGGCAATAATAACATTAGCTTTATGGAAAAAAACCCTCATGTCAATGACATGCATACATATCTTAAATATGACTGTCATTTGTTCCCAAACTAAAAAACATGTTGCTTAATGGAATGCACACATTAAAAGATTGAAAAAAGAATAATAATTAAACTAATCAAATGGGACCATAAAATATATACTTATTAGCCAAAAAAATATCCATGAAATCTGGAACTAATAGAAGATGAGGGTATGCATACAAAGAAGCACATCTCAAAAATGTGGAAGGCTTTGGTGGACAGAAGGCAGAAAAATGGCTGTATTTATCATTGCCATGCCCACTCTGCCATATGGGATAACAGGTTGGGTTCTCCTAGGGCAAAAATAAATAGCAGCTCTGCTCATTTCAGCTCAGAAGGCACCCATCAATCCATTGTCTCACAGGTTCACCCTCATGGGACTTAACAGAAGGGCACTTTTCCCTGTAGTCTGGAAGCTAGAGCTCTCAGTGCCTACAAGGTTTGATTATTTTTTTCTGGAAGGACTACTAAATTTGTTGGTGGTAGAGTCCAACAGAGAGAGAAGGCAGGAACCTGTTCTAGCCATGGTTCCTTGATTTATCTGGTTTTAGTTGAGTATTCAACCTCTTTATGCTGACAACCTCACAACCTATGCTTATTGTTGCTGTCAGCCTAATAAATGCAAGAGCCTGAGGCTACAGAAATGAATGTGGTCTGACTCCAACTCCTGAGCAGCTCAGTACTCCCTAGGACAGAGAGACACAAACATAAATATTTATTCATTATGTGTAAGTTTCTGAAAAACTCTCAGCCAGGTAATTTCAGATGTATTTAATTCTTAACTTCTAATTCAGAGCCGGGCGTGGTGGTTCATGCCTGTAATCCTAGCACTCTGGAAGGCCCAGGCGGGAGGATCACTTGAGGGCAGGAGTTTGAGACCAACCTGAGCAAGAATAAGACCCCATCTCTACTAAAAATCGAAAAAATTAGCCGGGTGTGGTGGCTTGTGCCTGTAGTCTCAGCTACTCAGAAGGCTGAGGCAGGAGGATCGCTTGAGCCCAGGAGTTTGAGGCTGCTGTGAGCTAGGTTGATGCCACAGCACTCACTAGGGCAACAGAGTGAGACTCTGTCTCAAAAAAAAAGAATATCAATGATACTAAAATATTAGTGAAACAGCAAAGGACTCTAAAAAGAATTTGAAAACAAAAGTATAAACTGAAAGGCTCCCTCGTGAAATGCTAAATTTTGTTACACTTATTAGAAGGATATATTCACACACCTATTGAAGAAAGATATATCTATGAATATATTCACAAAAGTACATTTATAAAGAGACTCAGCCTCCCTAGGAAACTTAGCTTTTAAAATATCGAACCAATCTTAAAATAGTGCTAACAATATATTCATAAGAAATATATACTGTACTTAAGTGCGCGTATAGTAGTAACATTCATCCGGTGTCAGGCAGATGGGAGGGGGGAGGGGGGATGGGTATATACACACTTAATGGGTGTGGTGCGCAATATATGTAACCTTAATATTTGTACCCCCGTAATATGCTGAAATAAAAAAAATTTTAAAAATAAAATATTGTTTATAAAAAATAAAAAGGAAATATATACTTTATAATTAAATACATTTTTGAAATAGTGTCTTAAAATAGTCATGAAAAATGTAATCATATTCATTTACTATATTTAAAACAATACTCCTTGAAATAAGTTTTTGTTAAATCTTTAAGTGTTGTAAAGTGTGCAAATTATGCATTTAGTTAATTGATACTTCAATAAATTGGCTTTTGGTGAATTAGCCATTCAGTAATTGATCCTTTGGCAAATTGGCCCTCAGTGTATTGGCTTACTTCCCTTTTGTACACCTTTCTGATCATTCTCATTGCCATGCATTGCAATGATTAATATTTCACTGGGCTCCCTCAGGACACCATGTCCTATTCACTCTGTATCCCCAAAACTTAGGACATTGTGTTTCCTTTTATGAAGGCTTAGAAATGTTTAGTAGTGATAAGCATAAATGGCCTTTACTATGCCTTACCCTAAATACTTTTTTCCCTATTAGATAGATACCAAGGGATTCTGAATTTGAATGGGTGTTAGCCAAGGAGAAAAATTTTCTTGCACTTTTTACTCTTTATATCCATAGTTGTATACATATAACTTTGTAAATAATTTGCTTATGAATTATAGGCTGAGTCCTCATATCAAACTTTCAGAAACCATCCAAATATGAAGTTTGAAATAAAATTGTACCATGTTGACTATTGTTTGGGGTAAAAATGACAATTATTAGACAATTGAAAATCTTTTGTTTACAAGCTATTTATCATAAAGACCTTTGTTATACTTGGATTTGCCTTGTAGAGGTATTAATAAGTTCCATTCTCCAAAAGGATTTGGGCAGAATGCTTCCCATATCTGTAGTAAAGACTGCACATATCTATTATTTGTTATTGTCAACATGTATAAATGTTGACTTTTATCTGCCATATTAATTCACGGTTCACCACAAAGCCAAGACTACCTCAACAGCACTTAAAACATACTGCCTTGCCAAGGCACACTAAGGCTAGATCTGCTTCAAACTTACAGAGTCAAACTTCCACTCTACACCTACTGTTGTATAACATACCTATCCAAAACCGAATTTGTAGTCATGCCCCAGACTCATTCTTCCTCCTCAGCCCTCTACTTTAGTGAATTGTCCTGACCTTCATTCCCATATTTCTTTTCGCCACCACTCCCCATCCCCAAATCTTCAGGTAGATACATAAGGAAAAGACACAAAGAACAAAAGGGAGATGAAATATCAGCTTTGTTAGTAGTGACACCGTAAACCCCAAAGAACAAGTCTTCTTAGTATTGAGGATGATGCTTAGGCCAAAGTATAGCATCATGCTTCTTCCATTTAACATTGAAGACAACTTGGTATGGAGGGGACCCCCCAACTAACCCACTCAGTCTCAGGCCTATGGACATGCTCTTCCCCAAGGGGGGCTTACTACCTAGACATGGGAAAAACCAAGACATGCCAGGCCTGAACAAAGGCAAGTCCAAAATAATTCTTAAAAAACAAAAAGTTGTGCCACATATAAGCAGTGACTTTCAAACTCACTCAAAAGATAGACCTGCTCCCACCTGACTGTCAGGCTCTGGCCTATCTCACCAACCAGATTAGTCATTCCTCTGCCTGAGCTTAGGACACTAAGCTTATGGGCAGAGAATCTATAAATGTACAATTCCCTCTCCTTCCTTGGAAAGGACAGCAAAGGTCCTCTCTTTGGATCCTGAAAAAGCTGGGAAATAAGAATCCCACCTTATCACTCAGCCATGTTCCCAGTCATCCTTCCTCACCATCCCCTGTATTCTAATGACTACCAAATTCTGAAGTTTTAGCTCCTAGATATTTCTTCATATATCCTTTTCTATCTACCTCACCTTGATCCTAGACCCAGGCCTCATCATCCTTTGCCAACACTACAGTAACAATCTCCCAATTCCTCTCTCTAGTTTGTCTTGTCCTATCTCTCATCTCCACACGGCATCCACAGTTATTCTGAAACTCAATTCTGATCATGTCATGCTCTGACAGCTTCCCATTAACTACAGAACAAAGGCCAAGCTGTTTTAAATGACTTACAAAACCCTTCATGACCTACCTACCTTTCCAAACTCAACCGCCCAACTCCCCCATCCCGTACTCATCCCAGTAGCATAAAAACACAGTAGTTTCTGATACTCAACATCCAGCTGCAAGTCTCCATCCCTTTGCTCATGTGAATCCTTCTGTCTGAAATACCCTTAATTCATTGTGTCATTTGGTTAACTCTGATTCAACCTCAAAGATTTGTTTAAGGCATTACTCCTCCAGGAAGCCTTCCCTAACCTTAACGCTGATTCTCTGTCCTGCTCCCTCAAGCTGGGAAATTTGCCCCTCTTCTGTGCTCTCATAACACTCTGTGAATAGCTCCATGATTAAATTTACTGCCCTGTGCTGATATTTATTTCTATGTCTGTCTTCCTATTGGGCAGGGCCATATCCCCAGTAACAAGAGGTTACCAGCACTCAATATAAATGTATGAATCTAAACTGAACCTCTTGCTCTTCCAAATTATTTATTTATTTCTTCATTTATCGATTAATTCAATAATCATTTATTAATGAATCCCATGAGTATAGCCACTTCACTCACCCACTTTCATTTCGCTGGGGAGTATCCTGATTTCCCAGATGCCTTTGGGCCATGTAGGAAACAACAGTTTCCCCCCTACACATTCCAGAGGATACAAAGAACATTTGTTAACCACTTTTAAACTGTAATTTGTTTTTTAATTACCCATTTGAATCATTTTTATGTGTTTCTTGTTCTGGTAACATAAGTGACTGATTACACGCCATCTCTTTTATGGGTATAGGCTGACATAAGTGATGCTGTGTGACAGCCTAATACCCAGGAACTGGGAGACTATTCCTCCCTCCTTGCTGGCTTCTGTCTGCAGGAAATGCAAATCCCAATGGCAGCCATCAGAATTAAATACATGTTGATAAATAATATTAGCTAACTAGCATCAGATTATTATTTTACAGCAGGTCTTTGAAGCCACTCAGACTCAGCCTGTCTCTTCCTGTTTCAGAAGCCTTCCTGCCCACGGCTTTTAGCTGCTAATGGGCACTGATTTTTTTTATTCAGGTTCATAAGGGATCAAGTTTAAAGACCTTTAATGTAAATCCTACAGTTTCCAAAGAAAAGCTCAGAAAAGAATGAGGAAACTTAGAGTGTGAGTGATTGCCAGTCTGTGGAAGTCAAAAGCAGGGCAGGCCAGCTAATCCAGGGGCACTGGGCTTGGGAGCTGGAGAATAAGGAAAGATGAGGGCTCTCTGGGCCTCTGGCAATGAGAATGTTCCGTCAAGAGCAGTGAGGGTGGGAAGAAGTCAGGGAGGACTAGCCATGTAAAAAGATGATGAACAAAGACCTCTATTTAGCTCTGTCTTCCTCTACAATGAACCCATTCCTCAAAAAAAGAGTAAGATTTGTATAAACCTCTTCATGAAGAAAACTTTAAAATAACAACAATAGCAATAAGCTAATTGGTTAATTTTGCATGCTGGTACCTGGATTAATAAGTACTCTACCCTATAACCTTATGGAAATATATTAAGTACAAACACATTCTCACATCTCTATAAGGAATCAAAATGTTAAACAACCAGCCCAGAATGGACCAGCCAACCAGATAGACGCTAGCCATAAACACCAGTCAGGCCATCCTGGAGCACCAAGCTAAATATAAGCCCTGAATAAACACACAGTTGTACAAACAACAGACATCTCTTCCCTCCCCTGTAAAGTCCCACACTAGATTCTGCTCTGGTTCCCTTCCCAAGCAACAAGAGTGATTAGTGATAAAAATGTTAAAGGAAAATTTGAAGTTATTCTTGTGCATATTGGCTTTTTGCCTGAAGTTCAAAAAAATCACTTAAGCATTTCTTTTTTCCATTTTTAGCATCCTGTTTGTCCTCCTCTCTGTTTCCAGGCCCCGAAGGCCAGTGACTTCTCCACTCTCACTGCCCTGTAATCCAAAGGTCCCTTCTCAAAATAGAAACCGAGAGATCCCGAGTTGTGTCCTGGTTACCGGCCTGAGCATTGCTGTATTTCTCAGCCACCTCCCAGGCAGCTGGCACCCCAACATTTTCTCATTTCTTCACCTCCAGACCTTGTTTCAAATCCAGCCCTCCATTCCTAAGCTTTATACACGATTTATTTCCTTGGCATTCTGTCCTTTAGAAATTCTCCAGGGGGTCGTAGCAATTTTAGTATGTTCCGATGCTCGTGACATTGAGCTGCAGCTCCTCACCCCGCTTTTGAATGGGAGCATTTATTACATCAGTCATTCTCCTGGATGATTTACTTATGTCATCTCATTCAACCATTACAAGGCATTTTAACATTATTTTCACCTCTCAGGAAACTAGGGGTCAGAAAAGCTAAGGAACTTAGCACCGATCACACAGCAAGTAAACAGTAAAATCAGGGTTTGAACTCAGGAGAAAGTTGACTCCAATCTTATGTTCTTTCCTACCTTATGATGTGCTCTAAGATAAAAATCAAAAAATACTAATAAAATTGTCCAAAGTTAGGGGCCCTGGTCTTGATTTGACTGACACTTTTCTGACTCACAAAAATGTTTACGCATAGAAGAAAAGAAGGCTGCGTCCCCACTCTATGTCTTTACATTGCTTATAATCTCAAGCCAACAGAGCCCCAAGCACTCCTAAGCTTTAGAAAAATTTTAAAATAACTTCTGTTTATTACTACTGGGGAGAAATAAGGGATTAATTTGACAGATTTCTAATGTATGTTGCCATTTATTCTACTCAATATTCCATTAGATATTCAGGTTAAATGACAAGGTTAACAAACCCAAAGCATTATTTTGGGGGTTGAGGGGATTGTTTTCTTTAGACTTGGAGAGAAGGAAAATTAATTTACAGTCAGACATGGACCCCAAGGTAAAAAGGGGGGGCTTGTTTTTGCTCAGGGTTGGTGCACCCGGGTGTGTCCATGTGCTTGTGCATGTGTGTGCATGCATGTGTATGCATGTGTTGTGTTGAGAGGCAGTGGTAACATACTGGGATCCAGTTGCACTCAGGTTGGGAGGGCTCCTCCAAGGCTCTCAACCCGACAAAGGCATAGGCAAAGACTGACCTACTATCTGGGAGCCTGCTGATTAACTCTGAATTTTATATACAACTATATTGTTTTTCCACCTCAGAAATATTTACCAAAAAATCAGGGACCACGACCTCTTGGACAAAAGGAAAACAGTCACAGCACTGAAAGCAGGAGAAGACCGGGCCATTCTCCTGGGACTGGCCATGATGGTGTGCTCCATCATGATGTACTTTCTGCTGGGAATCACACTCCTGCGCTCATACATGCAGAGGTAATACCACTTGGTGGTTGGAACACTATTGTTTCTGTCCTCTTCCCACTCCTACCCCTTCATTTAATCAACCCTAAGGTCATCTTCCTCACCAGCTTTCCTAATAAGAACTTTGAGAAGAATCTGGTACATAATATTTTTCAATAACATTACCTAATAACAATGATATATATAGCTGTATGTATAACCTGCCTACTACATGCCAGGGACTTTTCATATATTCCTTGCTTAACTCTCACAACCACTTTCTAAGGTAAGTGTGAATATACTCATTATAAAAATGCCAAAACTGGGGCTAAAGAGAGATATAATTCGCCCAGTGTCAGAGCTCTTTCATGGGGCACAGCTAAGATTCAGACCCACGTCCTGCTAATTCCAGAGCCCCTATTGCCACCACTTCTCACCTCTGTCCATTCTCCACCCTCATCAATTTTCCTGTCCACCCCTCCATCGCCCTCCACATCAGTGGTTCTCCACTGCTCACTCCAGCTTCCTCAGAGATTAAAATGCTGGTGCCCAGGCCCACCAAGGTCAGGTTCAGTTGGTCTGGAATGGGACCCAGTCACCAGTATCTGTTAAAGTTCCCCGGGTGGTTCTAATATGCGGTCAAGGTTGAGAAACATTGCATCAACTTTTAAAAATAACAGATTTTAAATCCTTTTCATTTTAATTTTTGTCCTAGTTTTACTGAATAGATGGGAAGGCAAATAAAAAGTGGGATAGCGAGTGTATTCCTCCCGCACCGCCCTCCCCCAGTAAGCCCTGTGATACATCCCATCTCCAGCATCTCTAGCTAACTGTTGTCTCTAAGTCGGACTCTTTAAGCACAAGCAAGCCTCGCCCTGCTACAACTAATGGGGGAATGTCTCACAGTGGTTCGGCTTAAAAAAAAAACCCTTTCAGATGAAAAATTGAAGTTTCAATCCAAAAGCAAATCAAACCACTTTGTGGCATTTGTTTCTCCATCTAAATTAATACTTTCATTTTAGAAGCAAAATCTGGCTGAAATACAGTAATTTGCTGAAATTAAGGCATCATCTTTCACATTTGTGGCTGCCCTGCTCTGTTTCTCTGATGGCCTTCAGCTGTTCTCACTCTCGATGAAAGCGCTGATGCCTCGGGCCCCGAGTGTTCGCTGATTCCAACCCTGCTTTCAGATCCTCACATCTGCTTAACCATCAAAGACTTTTTTCCTCACTATATAATCAAAATCTGACCATTCATGTTCCAGGAAAATACAAGTTGCCACACCAGAGGGGGTCACGTCCTGCCTCTGAAATAAAATGTCACACGTGGAAACAGGCACGGAGCTGTTGATACATGTCCAACAACAGAGGAAAGGGTATTTACCTGCAAAGAAAACATGTTGTTTTCTCATTAGTATGGTAATCAGCTTACACCCAGAAGCAAACAATTGATTGCTAGTGTGTTACTTCCTAATTACAAATGTTAACCTTGATCATAAAATTAAAAGTATTTTAAAATGAAAAGTGGATCAACAGGCAGCTGGAACCTTTCCAAGTGAGAGGTCTCAGGGCACCCTTATTAACCCATTGGTCTGCTTAGAAGGGTTTCTTTTCCATTGTGTTCATGCGGAGGTGGCATGGCACAGCAGAATGAGCCTGGGCCTCAGAGAAACACAGGATTAGGTGAGATCACAATTCCCATCACTTACCAGCTATGTGTCCTTGCATATCTCACTAGATTTCTCGGTTCACTCATCTTTAAAAGAAATTAATACTCAACTTACAGGGTTGTTGGGAGGACAAAGGAAGATAATTTATGTAAAGCACCAATCAGGGTGAAAGGGATGCAATAAGTGATTAGTCTTGGTATGATTAAAGGGTTG